>OX375811.1:8417123-9657470 GCA_947359405.1 Antitype chi | reverse complement strand
ATATATTTCGCTTATAAAGTGCAATAAGAACCTTATATTTATATTACAATTATTTATAAACATGTTTGTTAACATGTTTGACGGCTACACATCAAGCTATACATTTCCAGTATAAGCTGATCTCGCATTATATAGGATTTCCGTACAGTGCGAGATCAGCGTAAACTGGAAATGTATAGCTTGATGTTTAGCCGTGTGTACAGCAGCACCTAATAGACAATAATCAACCAACTCCCAAACTAAGTCAACTTGTGTTTTCGTTAGTTGATGGTTCTTAAGATGCAGGATTTACATATACACACCTTTGTAGCCTAGAAATTGACTTCCAACACTTAATTTTGAAATATACATTGCGAAACAAATTATAGTACATATCTACATTATCTAAAACTAAAATTTACAAAAGAAAAAAAAGAAAATAATAATAATAGGAATCTGTGTATTTAAGCAATACTTCGTGTGTTTCGCCATCCGCGGATGAGTTCAGATTTCTGGTAGGTACGTACTGATCTATCTTGCCAAAGTTAAATATAAATACTGTTGCTTGTTTCATCTATGTAAAATATAGCGTCTATCCAGATATTTCATCAGTAACAGCATTGTATGAATAAAAAAAAAATGCTAACAAACTCTTAAATGTTCAAGAGACATTTGGTCTTCATTAGTATCTTGAAATGTGCTACGTTTTTTAACCGACTTCAAAAAGGAGGAGGTTATCAATTCGTCGGAACCTTTTTTAACAAATACAAATCCTTGATCGTTCAATTAAATCCGTTAATTACTGCCATAAAGCTCTGGTAATTATGAGCTCAGTATAAATGTAGATGAACTTGAAGATTGAGCAATTAAAATAATCCGTCTCGAAGCTTTTAACCCGAAGTCTGCTGAAATTGTATACTATGTAACTTTGGTGGATTGATTGATTATAAACTGTTGTTTTTGACATGAACAATTACTTAACACAGTACAGTGAACAGCTTTTTTTTTAAAACATCGCTTCTATTTAATTGCTATCTGATGAAATGAAAGTCAAGTCCAGTCAAGCATTGGGCCTGCGTGGTGTATTGTGGCCCACTCTCTCTCACAGAGATAAGGCCTGTGTGCCAGCAGTGAGAACATTATAGGCTGATTATGTTACATGTAATAAGAGCAATTTGATCAAGATTCTAAGTCCAAACAAATGGTCCTAGAAGTGAGTTAATTGTTTTGACTTTTAAAACGATCCACAAGGCCTTTGCAGGCACAGAACTATTAGCAATGATTCAATTTTCATGGAAACATTTCTTAATTCCTTTAATGTCTTGCCCGAAACCTTTTTAAATTATCTTAAGCAAAAACGTTATAACGCTAAAAAGATTCCCGGCCACCGTAGGCGCAGGCTTGCGGACGGCGAGTAATGGGTACCTCGCTGTCCGGTAAGTACCAAGCCCGGGTCGACGGCGCGTTGTGTTCCACGCGCGCCTCAAAGAAATGTCAGCACCAACTGGTGGGCTCCGCAAGGGCCGATGGCTGCCAGGGGTGCGGGTTGTTCGAAAGAGATACCGCGGCCCCTGGCACACAGGCAACTGTGGGTTTTAGTCAGTAAAAGTCTGACACGCCCTCCTGCTCCACCCAGAGCGGGACAAGTTATATGATGATTTCCAAAAAAAAAAACGCTAAAAAGATACGACCTTCTTGAAACTTAATGATTTTCCTTGTCCTTGGTAACTTCCTGCTGGGTGTAACCTTCCATGGTCCACCTGGAAGTCCCTGAACAGTCTCCGAACCCAAGTGGGAAGGTGTAAGTCAAACCTCGTAAAATGGGGGCTACCAGCAGGGTGGTAAACCAGCAGGGTGTGGAGTGGATGTGGAGCTGTTTCACAAACTATGCTCCACCTCCTATCCTGTCCTCTGTGCCCCAAAACATACAGTCAAAGTGACCTATGTGCTGCCTCTGATAAGCCCGTGGATGTGGCGAAGTTTTGGGCCAACAAGATTTAATGATTTTCGTGAACGTCGTCGTAAATGTCGGAGAAGAAGAAAATTGTCCTTGAAAAATGTACCTAACATTTTTCAGTTTTTTCTTACTCGCAACACGTCTAAGGAGAATTGAAATCAGTAAAAGAGTCCAACGGACAACGGTTTGACTTTGAATGGCAGTATCGTTTAGAGAATTCCCAATGGTTGACAGTCATCCAGAATAAATGCGAGTGTCGAAATTCGCCGAAACACCAATTATTTGGTCACGCCAAAAACGGGATACAAAATAAAAAGTTTCCTTATCCTTCTTATTTTTCTTAAAAGCAGTATGAAAGGCCATTGGATGCAGCTGAGATAAAAATGTTAAGAGGGACGTGTGGTGTTACACGAATGAATAAAATAAGAAATGAGTAAATAAGAGGAAGTCTGAAAGTGGCACTGGTAACTGAAAAATTGTGTGTAAATCAGTTGTCATGGTATGGGGATGTGATACGGTGGAATGAGGAAAGTTTTGACTATGAATGTCGAGGCTATAAGAGTAGGGAGAGACCAAAGAGACGATAGATGGACCACGTGAATGATGATATGGTAAGAAAGGGGGTGACTACCGAGATTACGATTAATAGAGAAGCATAAAAGAAAATGACATGCTGCGCCGACCCCAAATAAAAATAAAATAAGGACAGATGAAAGATGAGTTAAGGCGGTGATTTCTTGCAAACGCTCAAAAAGGTTGTTTTTTAAACCAGTGTATCTCTTTAAGCGTAAATAATTTTGAAAGCAAAAAAATATATGATATTTTCAAGTCTTTTTTGCATAGAGTGATGGAACTCAAAACATAGTTAAACATACTTTAATGCATCAAAAAAATCAACAAAGTCACCTCTTAATTATCTTTAAAACCAGTTTATTCCTATAATAACCATTATAATTATAATTAAAAATACAGGTACCATAAAATTCCAAATGCCAAACTGCATCCAGTGATGAATTATTTATTATTAAATAGTGTTAATATCTAATTTTATACGATTTTATTTGCATTTTTACGACAATGCTTGCTCATTTATAATTCGAATTTGTTACAACAAATTTTAACCCGTATCGGATTGCAATAAGAACTATTATCGCTCATAACGACAATATTTAAAGTTACGAGGGCCTTAAAAGAAGTATGAATCCAATACATTTTGAGCAGTTCTCAGACAGATTAAGGCATTGTTTACCTTGTGAAGCAGCTCGTTCAAACTAGACTTTAATACCGAGACAGAACTACAATTGTTTTGCAGTAGCCGGGCTTCATTTGATTCGTTTTAAGAAGATTGCTTCTAAGGTCAATAATATTAGAGTTCTTATTGCTTTGGCCAATATGAAAGTTATGTTGATGTTAATAAACAATTTACTAAGCAAACAGGTGGTATATTGAAACGTATTTCCGAGTTTTCCTATCTTAATTGTTCAATTGTGAAACTTTTTGGCCTGATAAGTTAGGTTGGAAACAATAACATTAGTGAACATTTAAAAGAGCAAAGACATCTGTTTTGTTAAACTGTAATAACAGTACCATAATCAATCAACCATAATATGTTTACTATAATCCTTACAGATAAATAGACTAGATCAACATTTTGAATCGAGTAATTTCAATTCTGCTACGCATCCAGGCAGTGTGTCGAGTAAGTGTGTTTGCTCACGTGAACTCACGTGAGAATATCGGGCCGATTTAAATTCTAAACATTTATACGAGCGACTTTTCGTAGACTTTATGCATTTACCGTATGAAATTCTGTTTTTATTTTCGCCAGCAAAATAATCGATTACCGATTGTCTGATGTGGATTGTATTAGGGCCGATTCCTATAATTTACGAAAGACCTCAAAACTTTAGCCCATATGGAAGTAGCTATTATAGGTAAAATTTGTTTACGAATGTATGCTACCATTGGTAAGCAAAACGATCCATTTTGTTCATAGGAACCGAGCATCAGTCAGTAAGGATGTTATATTTCACTTTTTTTGACATCAAGTTAATTAAAACAAACCACTTACGTCATAAAAAGTTTCACTCAAAAAATCACGCTCGGGCGGGTTTGGATACGTGGAGCCCTCTTCTGCGCGGTGCCCGTAGCAATTGCTAATCTTGCTACCTGGTTAATCCGGCACTGCCCTTGGGGCAGAAACTATACACCACCACGTGCTTCGATCCCTACATTTTCCTTGTACTTTTCTCACGTTCATACATTAATTTGATCATACACATTGATCTTATTACCAAGTTACCAACTACCTTTTGCCCGCGGCTATGCCGTGAAGATTGGGCACGTACTACCGGGATAAAAATACTTTTCTTATGTCCTAACAGAGCTACTTTCGCATCTATAATTTGTATTAGTATACAAGGTGACAGGTACATCGACGCAGAACCTTGCCACCATAGATTCAATGAATTATTCTGGGCGTTTTTCGCCCATTATTAAAAATTGCTGTTCCATACATTTGACCGCGTACCGCGACCGGTATTGCAGTTTCGAAGGAAACAGAGGTAAAAAAAAAACAATTTTCAACGCGGTGTCCAGGATCCAGGATCACGTACTGAATCTATGCTCACAGGTGGTGCGCGATCTCCCAGCCACCTGTAGATATTAGTATATGTGTAGTAGTGATGGGTAGTATGGATCAGCCGGTCTATTTCGTTACAATCTCACCGTGAGAACTTAGGTGAAGTGACCTTGAAGTGAGCTGTGATTCCATCTGATGCTAGGGATTGACACTAATGACAGCTCACTATAAGCTCACTTCACCCAAGTTATCACGATGAGATTTATACAGAATAGAATTGAAAATCACTGTTTGCCCTTCTAGGTCATATTCCCTCTTGAATAGAATCAAATGTGGGTAGATTTAAATAACATCATTAAGCATATCAGAATTATTTACTAACCCAGAGACCTTGTTTGCGAAACAAGGTCTCTGGGTGCGGGTAGCGTTTCTAATGGGATTAAGTTGTTCTCGTCTGAATTTAATTTAATATCTTATTGCTTCATATATTTACATATAAACATAAACTTGATCGCCCCCTGGGTTCTAGTTCTAGTCTCTAGTCGAAACCTGCGCAAAACCGATTAGACGAATGCCCCTTTTATCTGCAGAATACGGGCATAAGCTACTCTATAGAAATTGGTTGAAAGGACAACGTTATTAGTTTATATCTAACCTCCAGCGTTGAACTGTTTCTCTTGAATATGTAAAGTACACATAGTTAAATTAACGTTTTGCATTTAATAAACCGTTTAGTTTCACAGACATTTTAATATGGAAATTTAAAAATATATAATGTTTATCTTTATTTCTTATCTCTGCTATCTTAGCTTTTTCCAGCGGCTTCGCCCGCGTTAAGGTCGAAAATTATCCCACGGGAACCGGGTTATAAAGTATCATATGTGTTAATCCAGGTTACAAACTATCTGTGTGCCAAACATCCAAATCCGTTCAGCCGTTTTTGCCTGATTGAGTAACAAACATCCAAACTTTCACATTTATAATATTAGTAGGAAGTAGGATAGAATTAGCATTTCGCTCGCGACTTCGTTTGCGGGAAACTTTTGCCGCCCGCGCTATTCCTTCGTTTTCAGTTAGCGTTCTTTCCAATTTTGTTTCTTTTTTCTCGGCTCCTAAAGGTTGTAGCGTGATGTTAAATAGCCAATAACCTTCCTCAAGAATTGGCCTATCAAATGTAAAAATATTTTTTAAATTTGACTGGCAGTTTCAGAGATTACCCCCTACAAACAAATAAACAAAAAATACTCTTTATAATATTAGTATAGATTTAATTGCACTACTTCGTGACTTACATAGATACTTAAAACTATAGCATTAATCATGTATTCACTACTCTAAAAACAACGCATGTTTTCCTTATTGAAATTTTAGAAGCCGAATCCTGCAAATAAATTAAGGAACATCACAGTATGTCGTAACCGCTGTAGTCAACTGCAGTCCGTAAGGGTTAATTTGCAAGGGAAGGCACTATATTTGACCTACAGTTGCATACAGAGGGACGTTAATAACAGTCTTTGTTGATTCTTTTATTTATCTGGTCTAGGTTCTTACCAGTGTATTAGTTTTATCAACACCCCTATTCTTCTACCCAGTCATATTTTGCACGGTCATTCGTCGTCTAAGGGCGATTTATTTTTGAAAATAAAACACTTAAATTACGGTATTAATTTATATTTTATATTTATACGGAATTAAGTTTAAAAACCGGCCAAGTGCGTGTCGGACGTTGTTGGTGAGTTGGGATGAGTTTATCTCAGAACAAACTTAACTTTGTAGTTGAAAAAATGTTCTCCCATACATCGATATACGTCATGGTCAATTCTCCATTTTCGGTGTAAGCTGGTAATTGCAAAAAAAAAGGGTTAAAACTACAAATTAACGATATCCGACTTTTTTTTAATTTGTTCTATGAGACCTTGCTTTTTGCCAAATATCAAAATTCTAGGTCAACGGGAAATACCCTATAGGTTTTGATTCCCTTGCGAGTGTCAAAATACACGGCAATATGTGGCACAAACCGTATCATTTAATTGCGTAAACGTAGAAGTTAGATTTTTTGACAGCTCCAAGGGATTGCAGACTGCACAAATTAAGGAAAAACTCCGTTTTTTTAATTTATGATTTTAGCACATGATGATTTTGCGATTACAAACTATTTGTAGTTGGAGAATTGGCGTGACATATTTATATCGATGTATGGGAGAACATATTTTTCATGCCCGCGTTCGTGGTACAACACAACACGCACTTTCATAATAATTCATAATTCATTTAATAATTTGTTAACATAGGTACAATAAATAGTTGGTATAAGAAATTACAAGCGCGCTATGTTATACCAGAAGGCGTACAAATATTCATGGTTGTCATTCATATTAAAGTTTATAACCTATTTACATTAATCAAACGCATATACTTAGTCAAAAATTGATTTTCACAAACAAAAATAAAAAAACACCAATTTACTATAATAAAATATAAATGTCATAAAGAAAAATATATATGTAACTTTTACTATGTCAATATTCAAATAATTTTTAAACAAAATGAGAGAAACAAGTAATATAATAATTAAAATAATACAAAAAAAAATGTCACATGCAATGTTAAATAGACTTGACTTGAGTTCGAACTAAGATTAAAAACAATCATTACATTTTGTCTGTCAAAAATTCCGAAATGCTATAATATGCTTTATGCAACAGTAAAAATTTAAGCCTTTTCCTAAATAAGTTTATGTTCAATTCCCTAATTGAACTAGGTATGTGGTTGAATATGATTGGTGCCATACAATAAACACTTTTTTGCATCAATGCTGTATGGGACCTTTTTACGCACAAGTTATTGTTCTGTGGTCGAGTTCGATTGTGATAAAATGATATTCTAGTAAACAGATCAGGATTGGACTTAACAAATACAGCAACCTCAAAAATATATAGGCAAGGAAATGTCAATAATTTGTATTTGATAAATAATGGCTTACAAGAGTCTAAACTGTGGAGTTTGAACATTAACCTAATGCATCTTTTTTGAGCTTTAAAAACCAATTCCCTGTTGGTTGAGTTACCCCAGAAAATGACACCATACCTCAATACTGAACTCACCAAACCATGATATGCTGTGACTAAAGCATCGATGTTAATCACTGGGGTCAGTTTAGACAGGGCATAGGCTGATTTGCTAATTCGTTTAGTTAGCTCCTCCGTATGTGCTTTCCAGTCCAATTTTTTGTCAATCGTTAAACCTAGGAATTTTGATGTATCTACTTGTGTTATAATTTTATTATTATAGCATACTGTCATATTGGCATTCGCACGTTGGCTAAACATCATTAGTTTCGTCTTATCAATATTTATTTTAAGATTATTATTATCTAACCATTTCACTATGGAGGTTATTGACTGAGTGACAACGTCGTTGTGGTTTTGACCATCAGTACTCTTAATGGTCACAGTGCTGTCATCAGCAAACAGTGACATAGGGTGACTTGTTACTTTTGACAAATCATTAATGTACAATATAAATAGCGGGGGCCCTAAGACGCTACCCTGGGGTACACCATAAGTAACTGTGCGATGACTAGACTTATAGGTTCGCCGGTTCGCCGCACTTCGCCGGTTTTTTTATAATCTATACCCTAAAGAGTAGGTAATAAAGCCAAACGACGGTATCCCGAGGTAAACATCAATGTACATCAAACAAGGGTAAATATTACGTAATATGCTGACACAGTTGTTTATAATGTTCTCGCAAATATGATGTATGATATGACAGGAATGGATTACCGCGGTGTTGGTGAGTTTGTGTGTTTTTAGATTGAGGTTACGTTCGACGGACGTAAAAGAATCGCATCGGGGTTTTTTCGGGTATATTGGATCTTCAACGCACTGCTTAGCGACAAGAGTTGAAAATCGAACCGTGTGTTTTTTTTTGATGCTCTAGGATACGCTCTGTTGGATTCCCAATGCTCGGTTGAACACCGAGAGTTGAAAATCCAGTGCCCGATAAAATCCCGTCGCGATATTTTTACGTCTGGGCGAACTTAGTGTTATACCCGAGAACTCTTGTGAGTTTTTGACTCTATTGTTAGATGGCGTTGTTAAAAGTCACAATAAATCAAAATCAAATGTCACTTATTCAAACTAGGCTGAGAGTCAGCTCTTTTCAAACGACAAACTTATATAACTGTCCCCCTAAAACGCCCACCCTTCACCACTTCCTAGTGCTTTAGCTGGGAAAAGAAGTGGCGCAACAAACTCCCCAGCAGCACAGCTGTCATAAAATAAGGATCCAATCTAGTATCTATAGTACACACATGTGTTCTAATTTCCACTAATCACTCTTTCCACTATTATTATTGTGATAGCACAATGCAATAACACGGTGCAACTACGGTACCTACAGCATGCAGTGAAACTGTAGGACTTGCGTGGTGGAAGAGCACATGGATGTAACTAATTGTATAATAAGTTTAATACACAACGGTTTAGCAAGCGTCGGTGGTAGCTAATTACCTAGGGTAACTGTACAGACGTACTTTCATCTAATTTGAAGTTGTATATCAACCATGTGGTCTGTCATTTAAAAAGTCTAGCACGTGTTACATTTATGTCTTTCTTTTAGTTTTCACAACACGAGGCAACATGCTCGTAACTCTCAAGCTTACACACAAGAAGATTAATGCGTGTCTCAGATGCGACAAGTATGAAGTTGCTGAGAGCGATGATGATTCACAATCTCAAAGGAACATTCCACGTGAATATTTTAACTACCAACACAGTGATATCGCTAGAAATTGTCCTTTTATATCATTATCTTGAAAATTAATGTTTTGTCGTATATTTGAGCATACCCCATCTTGCAAATAAATGCGGGTAAATACCTACTTAGGCAACTGTGCACAAGGGTGTACTTATTTCGAGCTCGACAGGATTGATTCAAACACATGCCAAACTTAAGTTGCAGTGGCCAGGGTACATTGCTCGCAGAACAAATGGCCGATGGGGCCGAAAGGTTCTGGAGTGGCGACCGCGTACCGGAAGACGTAAAGTTGGAAGGCCTCCCACAAGGTGGACCGATGACCTTGTGAAGGCCGCAGGAATCTGCTGGATGCGGGAAACACAGAACAGGTCGAATTGGCGGATCTTGAGGTAGGCCTTTGTCCAGCAGTGGACGTCTTTTGGCTGAACTGATGATGATAATGAGGACTGATTGAAAGAATACGAAATGAATGGCGGAGCTCATTCTATTCAAACGAAACCCATTAGGCTTTATATAGGCTTGCTATTTTTTTTTTAGTTTCATTAACGACCCGACGTACAGGACAAATAATACCCGTAAAGGACAAGGTTACTTTTGTCGAATTATCAAACTAGACCTTTCAATGCAGAAGTTTTGAGTTTTTCACGTGAGTCGAAAATAGTTTGACACACTCCTTCTGTAGCGTAAGAAAGACAGCCAAATGATTTCTTAGGTTAACGTACAGAAGCACCTTTCATCAAAAGATGACGTGTAAATGGCAAATAAATGCCACAGCTCGATTAAGTAAAAAGAACTGTATGACGGTGTAATGAAGACACAGTTAACCCAGCATAAATCTACTACTTACATATTAGGTCTTTACCTATGAAATTGCCGTTTTGCAGTACTGGCCATTTCAAATCAAAATAATTTTTGTTTGGGTAAGAATTCTAATTTCAAATTAATTTTATTTTAAAAACATGGATTTTTTTTTCCAAAAGTAGTCATTTGTTTATTGATTAGTGTTACATTTTCATCGCATTTCAATCTTTTTCGTCATCATGGATACGTTAAAAATTCGAGTAATTATGGAATATGAGTACCGTCGTGGCAACAACGCGGCACAAGCGGCACGCAACATCAACGACGTTTACGGAGCTAACACTACAAACCAACGCACCACCTGTTATTGGTTTGCTCGCTTCCGTTCTGGAAATTTCGACCTGAAAAATGAACCTCGCGGTCGTCCGAAGACTTTGGTCGACAATGACGAATTAAAGGCGATTGTGGAAGCTGATGATACACAATCTACGGCTGAATTAGCAGCAGCTTTCGACGTTAGCGTCAAAACAATATTGGTCCATTTGCGTCAAATTGGCAAGGTAAAAAAGCTTGACAAATGGGTGCCCCACGAACTCAATGATCGTCAGCGCGAAGTACGCGTCGAGACGTGCCTTGCACTGCTCAACAGACACACAAATGAAGGAATTTTGAACCGCATTGTTACCTGCGATGAAAAATGGATTCTGTTTGATAACCGCAAGCGCTCAGCAAGTTGGTTGGATCCTGGTTCAGCACCTAAACAATGCCCTAAACGAAAACTTACCCCTAGAAAAGTGATGGTCACTGTTTGGTGGTCTAGCGCCGGTGTGATTCATCACAGCTTCTTACCAAACGGGGTGAGCATTACTGCAGATGTGTACTGTGAAGAACTGAACACAATGATGGAGAAGCTGGCACATCTCCAACCAGCATTGGTCAATCGCTCGTCTCCGCTGCTCCTGCACGACAACGCGCGACCTCATACTGCACAGCAGACGGTCTCCAAGTTGCAAGAACTGGGGTTGGAAGCTCTCCGTCATCCGCCCTACTCACCAGACCTTGCGCCTACAGACTACTACTTTTTCCAGAATTTGGATAACTTCTTGGCGGGAAAAAAATTCAATACCCGAGAGGCAGTACAAAATGCCTTTGAAGAATTTGTTGCCTCCCGTCCAGCTGATTTCTTTAAGAAGGGCATCAATAAACTGCCACTGCGATGGCAAAGATGCATTGATTGCATGGGTGATTACTTCGATTAATACAAATAAAAAATACATGAAAAAAATTCGTTTAAATTTTTTCATACAAAACGGCAATTTCATAGGTAAAGACCTATTATATTGCGGCGCGCATTCTCCGTTACCTTCCACGCGGCGAGGAGACATTCTTTAGCTATACGACCTCCGTCACATAAGGGCATGTGATACGGAGAAACGAGGATAACGTCATGAGGAAAGTTTTGATTATGAATGTCGATGGCTATATAAAAGAACGATGATGAGCGATGAGATGAAGATGAGTCAGAAGAGACGACGATACAAAGAAACGATGGATGTGTGAATGATTATATGGTCCGAAGAGGTGTGAATACTGAGATGACGACTAATTAAGAAGTGTGGCGGAAAAAGACATGATGCGCTGACTACAAATAAATTGGTAAAAGGGCAGGAGAATGATCATGACGACCTCCGTTATATTCTAAATAGAACTAAATAAAGTAATCCGTGACCATACACCATTAAGACTCCTCACACACTTCTACACTCCCACACTGCATACATAGATATGCTTAGAAGGAGCTAGCATGACATTCTGTTTGTTTCTGATGTATGTAATAAGTGTAGCTATTAAATTGTAAATCCGTAATTGGCTGTAAGATTAGTTTATTTATCCTAAGTGAAATTGTTAAAGAGCTGTAGATTTTGTGAATAAATAAATAAATACATACTCTGTACACTCGGGGCGAGTCGTTAGTTGCACTATAATGCAGTATAAACTGCGTTCAAGAGCTGTCAGTGTCAATATTTAACCAATGCGATTTAACAAAACGCTTTTAGATGTGCTGATCGCGTTGTTTTATTCCAATTCACCCAAAGTTTACACACCAACTCCCAATTTGCGTGGGATGTCGTCCCAAGCTGTTACTGAGTTATCCCTTTCTTTGCTCACATGTAATTGCATCAGCAAGTTCTTCACGTGTTGCCAAACATTTGAAGTCTTTAAAGACACATCTTCGTTCAACTTCGAATATAAATTCTTGAATTGTTTTGAACCGACGACTTTTGAGAACCGAAGGAAACCGACTCCTCAATGCATACATATACATGTTATTATATTTTTTGTGTGGCGCTGATTGCTTGGAGAGATACTTAGGAACTTAATAGGTTCATTTTATTAACCATCCCTGTATACAGTGATTTATTTTTTCTTGAAATCTCGTGTTCACGAGTACTATAATCCTACTAATTGTCTCTATTCTACAAAAAAGTTTTAGTATGCAGACGAGAGACAAAATATGATTGTGACAAGGATTTACTACTCAGCAAAACATGGATAAAAAAGTTGCTGTTGTCGTCTTCTTGTATATCGATCTATTTGCTAAACACTCATATACTTTTACACCCCATCCAACTGACTATGTTGAGCCTACAGAAAAGCTTCCAGCGGGCCACCAACTGCCATGGCTCGCCTGGAAATCTCTTAATCGACTAAGAAGCCAGGTGGTCCACTGCCGGTACTACTTGGTCAGGTGGGGGTACTCCGATGAGATGTAGTGCGACTGTGGAGCTACATTGCAAACTCCCCACCTTTTGTCGTGCTCTCTGTACACCTGTTCTATGGATGAATTTTCCGACGCCAACGATAATACTGTAGAAGTGGCAGAATTCTGGTCGAAGCTTGTTTAAAACCAACAATTGGAATCATTGACACGACGAAGAAAAAGTTCTACTTTTACTATTTCCGTACTCCTTACCTGCCAAAGTCAGTTTATTCTATTAAAAACGTTTCTTTTTTCAGATTCCGGGAACATATCGCTAGACTCTGCATTCTGCGCGCTGATGGCACCGTCTCCACTTCTAGAACTGAGCAGCATATTTTTCTTCTTCGTGCCTGCTATTCTTATTCTCTGCCTATACGCGAGAATGGGGTATCATATAAGGTACACATTGTTAGTATTTCTTTTTATTAATAGTTTTAACTTAGCAGTACCTTAGTCCTTTACTCATATTTAACCTTTTTCTAAGTACCTGAATATGATAAGAATAGGCCTACATAGCCCCTAGCTAAGTTATCCTTATCATTGTCGTTTCAATCATGTGTCTGGGCAATAGTTTGTCAGATTTTAAAGTGATTTGGAGAACATAGTGTAGAGGTTTATTTACGGTTAAGTAGCTTAAGATTCCCATAAACCCTTTAAGTATACGTTTTCCTACAGAGTTTTATGATGAAGTCTTAAAGGATAAGTAACATTTATCTATAGGTCTTCACACTGCTTTCTTATCTTTGCCAAAAAGTTTGAAAGAAAAACATCACGACGGTCATTACTTGTTATCTAAACAATTTCTCGCTCAGCCTGGGTGTGGATAGCAACGTCCCAACTTTTTGCGAAAGACGTGACCGTTTATTTAATGACCTTGGCCATTACGTAGAACGATATTTAATCATATCGAAAAAAGAATTAACGAACATATTGGAACACTATTTCATCATATAAACTTGTATTTATTCAGCATCAGTTTTCCATTACGTAGCATAAAAGGCACTTGTCGCTTTCCACCTCAGTGAACATTCGATGGATAATGAATTCCTCTACTTTTGTACATGTAATTTGTCCGTGTCAGAGATTCTATCAAGATTTCCGAATTGTCTGTTCCTATGTTGAAGATTTACATTGATAATTTTTTTGGGCAAATTCAAGACCTATAATGATGTTTTACGTTATAAATAGAAATGATTCCTGATCATGTTTGAACGCGACTATTATTTAGGAAGGGATTGATATTAAACGTGATTGGATGGCTAAGAAGCTGAAAAATAAAAAAACTTTTTCTAAAAAAAAAACAACCGACTTCCAAAAAAACACTACAAAGTGAAAAATTACTTTAATTTCGGAAGTCGGTGTCTTTGGAACTGTATTTGAATTTTTTGTCACCGCCTTCCGAAATTAAAGTTATTTTTCACTTTGTAGTGTTTTTTTGGAAGTCGGTTGTTTTTTTTTTAGAAAAAGTTTTTTTTTCACTTTTTAGTGGTTCACATGTGCTTACCCCTTCACAGTATACTGGCGTGATGTTATGTTATGAACTGGTGTAAGCAATAGACAGAGATGAAATTTCAGCAATCCCAGTCCATTTGCTATCATTTATTGAGGAGTTCCGTTGCCTATCTCCGAAGTTCTTCATCAGATCTTCACCAAATTGAAATGGAACCACTCCGAGAAAGTACTCTTCCAAAAAATACCAAAATCGCTTTGTGTGCCTATAAAATTTGAAGAGTTCTCTCTATTTCTCCAGGATCCCATCATCAGATCCTGACTTGATGATCATGGGACCACCTGGGAAGTATACCCTTTCAAACAAAAAAAAACAAAATCCAAATCGGTCCAGCCATCTTCGAGTAATCGGGTAACATACATAAAAAAAAAAAAAAAGAAAAAAAAAAGAAAAAAAAAAAAGGTTCCGACGAATTGATAACCTCCTCCTTTTTGAAGTCGGTTAAAAATAAAAGAATTGTATGGGCTTGTGGATATGTAATAATAGCCGCACGGGTCGATTGATCAGGTTAAGCTACGTTTGCCGCAGTTGGTCCGTAAGTACATAGACGGGTGACCATCTTTACATATCAAGATCCCTCCGTGCTTCGGAAAACACGTTAAGCCGTTGGTCCTGGCCGTCATTCCTGAATCTTCGCTGTCGCTGCGGATCGTTAGAAGCACGAAACTCTGACAAACAGTCTTAGAAGGGTATCGTTTTATCCAGCGTCGTCGTCGTATCGTTTTAACTGGGTTGTGGATGTTACATAGGCAGTCGATTCATGTATTCGTGTATGTGCATGTATGTTCAGCATCAGTCTGTCTGGCATTAATGCTGAAATGAACCTTTTTGGCGCAGCCGTGAAGCACACACTGTTGTAGTTATTTATTTATTGTACTTACACTTTTTTTTTAATTTGTTATTGTATTTTGTGTTTTACGGACTGTGACCAAATAAACGGTATTCTTTCTTTCTTTCTTTCTTTTAAAATACTGCTATAGTCAGCTAAAACCGGCTAGACTAGAAGCCGACCCTGCCGTAGTTGGTAAAGGCTAGGCAGGTGGATGGTGGTGGATTGGTATAAATCTGACGTCGTGTGGGATTTTGTTACTACCTGTGTGTTCCTCTTGATGATGAAAGAAAGATGTCTGTTATGGATTTTTAACTTCTTCAGGTACCTAAACAAGAATATAGCGTAGGCTAATGATGCAGCAACTAAGTAACAATTAAAGAAAAAAGTGGAACCCATTGTAATAGAAGATGTAGAGTAATAAATAATAGTTTAAAAAACTAAAAAACACGCTTTAAAAACCAAACTAAAAAAGGAGAAAATAATTTAATTCAATTAAAAAGCGTGGGGTGCTTTTTGAGGTATTTTTATAATGACTTAATGTCAAGCACCCCACGCTTTTTAATTGAATTAAATTATTTTCTCCTTTTTTAGTTTGGTTTTTAAAGCGTGTTTTTTAGTTTTTTAAACTATTATTTATTTTAAATTTTTTGTTCTGCTAACTACAAAAACGTGTTTTTTTTTCTCAATTTTTTTTTAAATTATTGAATTGTCATCGGTCCTCGACAAGTTTACAAAGTTTCAATGAAATCTGACCGTTTAAAGTGGGTCAAAGTCGCGCTCAAAGGAGTCGGTTACATACAAACAAACAAACATACAAGTGAAGCTAATATAAAGCGTGTAAAAATAAAGCTGAATCTGTTTTAGCCTTCCAGCTTCGTCTGATTCATAAAATAGTCTATAAAAAAAAAAAAAACTCATATCGCAACCGTCCAGTGCTGAACACAGCCTGTTACAATTAATAGTCTTTACTGATATTATGAAAAGGTTAAAGTTGTGTTTGTTTGCAAGTTTGGATGTAGGGGGTAATCGCTGGAACTAAAATAACAGTCGGATTTGAAAATCTTTTTGCATTTGATAGCCCTATGCTTGAGGAAAGTTATTGGCCAGACATGGCGAACCTCTATTTATTTACGAGCAATATTTGTAACAAAAAATTGTGCCCTGACGTGTCAATCTTAACTTAGTGGCTTCTGGAAAAAAAACTAAATACTTTCACAATAATACGTACCTATTCTTTATTTGACAAACAGGAAAAGACCTTACTATTATACAGTAGGTAATCAGTTTAAATTTATTTAAATGAATGAATAAATTACTGTTTTTGAAAACTAGATGGAAAATAATTTATATGAGGTTTAGCAGAATACAAGCTGAATTAGAATCATCTGACAAGCGGGTCCTAAGCGTGTCTTTAATATTTCAAAAAAATGACAGGAATAGCTCTTCAATCGGCTGCCTTGCCCAAATGATTTTAACACGTGCCACCAAAAGCACGTGTGCCATTGATTCGCCATCCCTGTTATCTATCATAGTATAAAACAAAGATCAAAAAGAAAAAATAATCAGAAAGTTCGCTAAGAGAAAACGTTATAGGATATATTTTATGTTAAAACAAACGCAGGGAAAATCGCGAGCAGAAACTAGTCATGCATAAAATCCTCCTCCCTCGGTTATAATTTGCATTTTAAAATAATTTTTATTCATAACACAGAGTTACCAAACAAATATTGTTATTTTTCACTTAGCTTTTTATTTGTGTAGTCTGACTAACTGCCATGGCCATGGAAACAGACATTTATCAAACCTCTTTTTGTTATCTAGTCTGCAGCAATTTTTAAATAATGCTATAAATAAAAATTTACGGTCCAACATTGCTAGAACTGTTTCAAAAAAATAAATAAATAATGGGTATACTTGTAATCACAAAATACTTTTGTAAATAAGTACTTTAGGTATCGCGATTTAATGGGGAAGCGCCAGGGTAGGCGGCGAAATTAAATGAAATTAATTAATTAATTCAAACATTATGTTTATCTCTTTCTAACAACAAGAATCGGTATGGGTATTTTCTGTTCTTCGCGCTGTATGATTTTATTTACTAGTAGGTAGGTACATTAATGATTTATGCTGTTTTAGAGTGCTCTAATGTTCGTGATGACGCGTCTGTCAAGAATAACTGTAATTTCGGAAGGCGGTAACAAAAATTTCAAATACATATCCAAAGTCAACGACTTCCAAAATTAAAGTTATTTTTCACTTTGTAGTGTTTTTTCCGGAAGTCGGTTGTTTTTTTTTAAATCAACATAAAAACTAACTGTGACCTGCAAATTGCCAAAAACGTAAGAAGCATCCACATTACAAGAACGAATTTAGAAGATTGGATATTACGTCTGTGACTTCACAGATGCGGAAAATGATACTGTCATGAAAATTTCTTTGTTTTTGTTCTCAAAAAGAAAAATAATCGAACAACGGTCTGGAGTATACTAACTGTCTAGCCTCCAGACTGTATTTCGGCCATGGCGACTAATCTCAACGGAGACTAACCTTCGGCGCGGGAGATATTATAGTGAACTAGCGTGTGCGTAGACCCAAGTGCACTCGCTCTTCCTTCATTCTCATAGTCCGATGGGACGGCAATGCGACACGACCGAAGAGAGATCAGGCGTAGGACCAACGGCTTAACGTGCTTTCCGAGACGCGGGGGTATCACACCGCCAACTTCCAAAGTTTGGGCTGGGCTGTTCCTAAGAAATTCACAAAGTAAGTAAATAGATACTATATTGACTGCTTTGTTGGTCTTGTGGTCGCAAGCGCTACTGAAAGAAAGAAAGAAAAAGTACTTATTGTGACTTGCTCACGAAGATCACTTATGTACTAAACTAAACATACAATCGTACAAAAACTATTAAAAAAAAACTTGGAAGTAAAAAAAAAAATGAAAGTCCTGCACGAGGCCAAAAGGCTCCTACCTCAGCATGATGCTGCGACATTTAAAAAGTGTCGCAGCGCTGGTATTCTGATAGGGCCCGAGCGATATGATGTCACAAACTGCTGCTGTGCTTGAGGTCCCGGGTTTGATTCCCAGGTCGGGCAAAGTTTTTTGTGTTTTCTAAATATCTGGAATTTCTCAGAAGTAACTCGGAGTCTGGATTTGCGGCTGGTTGAAAGCTTGATGGCAATAGGCTCGCCCCTATAACATGGGACATAAACAAATCTGGCGAAATGTGGGTATACTATAGATGCACCTCTGCTCAACCATTCGGGGTAGCAAGGCTGTTTACGTTAGTAAATAATAGTTAATATTTGAATATAGACACAACTCAGAGTTTTTGCACATGTACAGTCACTTGCATGAATCCTAACTATTACGCAAGATTCATCATCATCATCATCATTTCAGTCGAAAGACATCCACTGCTAGACACAGGCCTCCCCTAAGCTCCGCCAATTCGACCGGTTCTGTGCTTCCCGCATCCAGCGGACTCCTGCGGCCCTCACAAGGTCATCCATCCACCTAGTGGAAGGTCAACTTTACGTCTTTCGGTACGCACTCGCCACTCCAGAACCTTTCAACCCCATCGGCCATTTGTTCTGCGAGCAATGTGCCCTGCCCACGGCCACTTAAGTTTGGAAATTCTTCGAGCTATGTCGGTTACCTTGGTTCTCCTGCGGATCTCTTCATTCCTGATTCGATCACGTAGGGAAACTCTAAGCATAGCGAGGGCTATGCTTAGAGTTTCCATCGCCCTTTGGGTGACTTTCTTTATCGGCCCATTGAGAGCGACCACGTTTCGGTTCCATATGTCGTCACTGGCAACACGCATTGGTCAAAGAATTTCGCCTTGAGACTCTGCGGTATGTGGGACGAGAAGTATTGCGTAGCTTCCCGAACGCTGCCCAGCCGAGTCGGATTCGACGATTGATCTCTTTCTCGAAGTTGGACCTACCTAACTGAACAGTTTGTCCTAGGTAAACGTACTCGTCCACAATTTCGAGGGCAGCGCTTTCGGCTGTTATGAGAGTGGGTGTTACATGGGCATTGGACATGACCAAGACCCCCTCCCATAAAGAGGAGGCCGGTTTCCCAGTGGTGGGAACATGACGCAAGATTACAAGCAAAGTATTTTCGAAACCATATTTTTATGTAGGTTTTCTCTAAATTGTAATCGATATGTCAAGGGAAAATCACTTTTGAATTTTGCGATTTTTGTTCGTGAAAATTGTCCGTTTTCTTGCTGTCTATTCTTTTTTTGCGTAGAACTGTGGTGGCCCAGTGGTAACTTACGAGTTGTAGGTCGTAGGTTTGAAACCAGACTTGCGCTTTACTTTGTGTAAACTATATCATCACAACTGCTCTCAAAACGGTGAAGGAAAACATCGTGAGGAAACCGGCATGTCCTAGGGCCTAAAATATTTTGAAAACATGTGACATTTATGAGGACATTTACCAACCCGCACTCAGCCCACGTGTTGGATTACGGCCCACTCCCTGTCATTCTCTCTTAGGGGGAAGGTCGGTGTCCCTGCGAGAACATTAAAGGCTGAATATGATGATGAATGCAGATCAAAATGCCTCAAAAAGTTGAGGTCAGTCTCCTAATGACCGTTTTCCTTTAGCTACAACGGTTAAGGCTGCCTTACCTGCTCTTAATAACCGTCTCAAAAACCAGCATGTATTTCATGTATTATCTATTTAAAGTCACGCCTTTAGGCCGGTTCAGAATTTACGTCAAAAATTTACATTTGCTAAACTTTTATAGGCAGCAATGAAACAGGATGTAAGTCTTGAAGATAGTGGTCTTGAAAACATATTTAGTGTCAAAGAAATGGTACATTAAACGCAGACAAACTGTGAAAAGCAAAAAAGGGCTGTGTAAAGTCCCCAGTTACATGTATAGCTTCAAAAAAGCAAATGGAATTTACGGGCAGTAGTAACTCTCGAAAGGATATAGACCGTACTAACTCACACGAAAACTGCTAAAAACTAAAAGTTATTTTGAAGTTCTCAGTTGGACTAAATTAGACATAGACCTCTGAAAACTGATGGGATTATTTTCGTATTTATAAGACCATTTGTCAAAAATGCCTCTTGTTACCTACATTGTAACAATTTTTTGACAATGATTGTCACTGAGATGAGATTGCGACTAGATTTTGAACATCTTAAAGTACGGGAATTGGTGGTATAAAGACTCTTGACTCTGTTCCACTTAAAATAAGAGAAACAACTTCCATCGGTGGTTGGGTCGCGAAAAACAACAATTTTCGTTATTAATAATTCCGCGTGCTACATTTTCAGATTCTTCAAGGTCTCGTGTGGCTTGGTTTTCAGAAGCTTAACTTTGTTGAGTCAGCCCATTAGGGAAGTTCCCCTAATTATGTAAAGCGTGAATTGTGAGGTTTTTGTTGGTGAGATTGACACCGCACTGCGCCTTACCGAAATAGGCCTTCCAAGGACAGCTTTTTTGTAGAAATATCGTGTTTGTGGAGAGGCAATGCCTGGGTGTCAGGGGATTTCAAGTAATTTTCCAATTAATTAAGCCTTCTACTAATTGTCATTTTTTAATAGACTCCGTTGCGCTTAAATTATTTCACTTGGATAGCGTTTGCATGCATTTTACCTGATTCCGGCGAAAGAGGATTACGGTTTCAACCGGTATGTATGTATGTGGGTATCTATGTATGTATGTATGTTCATCTGATCATAACTTCTAAACTAATTCGCTCGTCCGCTGGTTATGTGACGTCACATTAAATTGAATATGGCGCCCTCTAGAGGACGTATTACAAGAAGTATAAGAAATTATGTTACATCATTTTAACAACAAAAAAGGTGTTTTCGTAGACGAAGACACCTTTTTTAAAACAAAGTATGTACCCATTAAATGCGTCTTTTTGGTGCAAACTTATTTTTATCATTAAAGCCAATAAATCAACGTACTTATATGTTTGTGCGTTGTTTTCGACCTAACTACGCTAACAATAACAAATATTACATTTTATTACCAAAACAAAGTATGTCAACCGTTAAAAAACATTATTCTTTTATTCTTTAATATTTATTTCAACAAGTTAATGTTTAGGTAATAACAAACAATTTTATTAATTATACTTCAAATGCATCTCGAAATTTTCTTCATTTTATCGCATTTGCCAAAAAACGTAAAGTAAGTACTTAAAAAGTAAAATACGTTCATCTTGTTCTTACCCGGCGATATGAAGGAATGGTTTACTCCTCATAAATGGTTTAACGCGTTCCACCGAGCGTTTATACGAGACAATTAATGCTAACTGAGGCATTAAGTTGGGATAAAGCAGGAAATGATTGTGTGGAAACTACATACGAGTAATAAACCCGGCGGTGGAAGTAATGTTGGCTGTGAGTAGATGGTGATTTGAAGTTAAAAGTTTATACCAACCCTTTGGGGAAACAAGGTGTGATGTACAGTCATCAGCACATCAAGCTACTCCATTACTCCAAACTGTCAAATTTTTCCTGTTGAACATGAACCTTATGCATAATAAGGCATAAAGTTGAAAATCGATCAAAGAAATTTGACAGTTTGGGGTAGCTTGATGTGCTGGTGTCTGTACAATGTTATGTGTGTTATCTAAGTTCGGATAGATTCGTATGTCGATATTTTATTGGTGGCAACATTGCATAAACATGTGGCATATCAGTATTAATAGTAAACCTGTGTGTAAGGTCACGGAAATTAACTGTACCTAAAACAAATTGATAACTAACTTAATTTTTGATTTTTTGACTATTATGCCGATTTCGACTATTCTGCCAGTGTTATGAAGAGACTACGGCAACACAGAAAAATGAGCCATCGAACTTGACACTTTGTGGTAGTTTTTATTTGTTAGTGTTAATAGCTGAAAGGATATGACTAGTTTTGTTAGTTAACTACAATATATTAATAATTATTACACTACAATAAAATGACAAAGATATTTACAAAGTTACAATTAATATTATACACCAAACTAAATTTTTATATCATATTCTTTATAAAAAAAATTGGTAGGACATATACGGTTTTGACTTTTGGTTAATTTCAAGATGGAATGGTAGTTAGTAGGAAGCGTTATTTTAATTTTTGGAAGCATAAGGTACAAATCAAAAGATTGGGCTTAGAAGGACATTAAAAAAGATATGGTCCAAAGTATCATCACCAAGACTACTACCAACTTACATCAACTGTTTATTCAGACCACAACTGTCTTTCTTTGACAGTTGTATGAAATGGCAAATTGACGTGGGTAACAATAATTAATAAACAATTAATTTCCCTGATTGTACATACTCGTGGTATCAAAAGGTTAAGAGCATTCATCCCGCGCGGGCTGGCAACGTCGCTTTTATAGTGGTTTTTCGTGATTATTTTATTAATATTATTTTATATATTATTCAGCCAAGCACTAAATTGTTGGTATTTGTAATTATTTTTAATATTTACCCTTAAATAAAAACATTTAATCGTAATTAGTACTGTTAGGGACCTAACTAAGGACTAAAACTCAAAGGCAGTTTAAAAACTGTAATTTAAGAGAGATGTATTCCAGATAAGTACAATGTTAATTTGAGGTTGGTAAGATTATGGAGTGCGCGCGCGTGGCGTCGTCGGAGATCTGTCGTGAAGTAGTCATTTCACGACCGATCTCCGACGACGGCACGCGGCCGAGACGGCCTGCGTCCCGCACAACGCTCCTCTTGTCACCGCCCGCCGCCTTCCGCTGTCACACAACAGTACCCGAAGATTGCCGAGTGGTCGGAGGCACCCGAACAAGTACCGCAAATAGAAAATGATTGACGGTATGTCGATTTAGTAAGTAAATACCAAAATAACTGTAAAACATAGCATCCAAACTTATAGATACCAAAGATCTAGTCGTCATCATTATTTCAGCCGAAAGACGTCCACTGCTGGACATAGGCCTCCCCCAGGCTCCTCCACTTCGACCGGTCTTGTGCTTCCCACATCCAGCGGATTCCCGCGGCTTTCACAAGTCATCGGTCCACCTTGTGGGAGGCCTTCCCGCTTTACGTCTTCCGGTACGCGGTCGCCACTCCAGAACCTTTGAGCCCCATTGGCCATCTGTTCTGCGAACAATGTGCCCTGCCCCTTCCACTTAAGTTTTGCAATTCTTCGGGCTATGTCGGTTGCCTTGGTTCTCCTGCGGATGTGCTCATTCCTGATTCGATCACGAAGGGAATCTCCAAGCAAAGCCCGCTCCAAAGATCTAGTGCATGGCTAAAAACCAGTAGTACCTTGATTTAAACTTAATAAGATAATCACGAAAAACCACTTGAAATGCGACGTTGGCAACCCGCACCGGATGAACGCTCTTAAGCATTACTTTCTTAAGAGGTGCTTAACATCTTTTTCCTTCACTTTAAAACTACGTGAAGGATAGTCCTATCTTCCAAATATCACTTAGAATCTATGAGTTATTTTTTAACTTCAACTGAAGTGTCTTATCAAAGTTTGCTTTTACAACGACGCTGACATACCGTAATTTGATGCAAATTGATCACCCTTTACTTGTTTTTTAATTCATCCCTTCGTGTTTTGCTAACGAGAATCGTCTACGAGTCGTACATCAACCCCTACATTCATTTACGGCAAGGAGAATTACATTTCCGATATTTTCCTGTAATTCTGGATGATATAAGAGGTAATAACGACCACCCACAAATTACAAGTGGGCAGAAAGAGATTGGACTTGTAATGAGTTATTTTTTCGTGTTGAAACATTATTATTTTCTGGAGGTAAATATGATGTTTCGTTTAAGAGAAAATATATACAAGTAGGCACTTAAATGCCTGCATTAATTGGTTATTAGTTTTCTTCTCTTGAATAATTGTTTTATTTTTGATGCGTTTGCGATGATTTTCACAGAGTTTGTAGTTCTATTGCCGATTAAAATAAAAAATAAAACACGTTTCTTGTACTTTGGTAATATGAAATATAAGTTTGAAATCACAAAACCAAAATCAAAAGTAATTTATTTCCCTTATGTTAAAAAAAAAAAACAAAATCAAAAGCCATTTATTTCCCTTGTGGAACCCTTCGTGTATAGATATCAGCACCAACTAGTGGGGTCCGCAAGGGCCAATGCTTGCCAGGGGTGCGGGTTGTTCGAAAGAGATACCGCGGCCCCTGGCACACAGGCAACTGAGTCTGGCACACAGATAAGTCTGACACGCCATCCTGCTCCACCCAGAGCGGGAGAAGTTATTTGATGATTTCCCACACAAAAAAAAACCCTTCGTGTGCGAGTGATTTTGCAGATTTCAAAGTATCCTCATATCAAATTTCATCAAAATCGGTCCAGCCGTTTAAAAATTAGCCAAAAATATGAAAAAAAAAATTTTGACGTGATAACGTCTTATAAATCGATGAACGCCGGCGGCACGCACGAAAAAGCAAGACTCATTGTCACGTTCCGCCTGAGCCGAGTGTGCAAGCGAGAGCGCGGAACAAGCGATAGAGAGGCACGATCGAAGTGGATGAATATTCAGTGATAATAATTCAATTCATAAAAGTATGCAATTTTTCCTCAATGTTTTCTTATGACGTTATCACGTAAAATTATCGTCCGTAAATCGACTTTACGGACAACCATTTTTTTTATAAGTTCGGTGTATGCAAGTCAAAAGCTCTTATTTTGACAACAGAAGCAGACACTTTAATTTTTATTTAGTTGGATGAATTTTAAATTGTTTTTTACATGTAAGTATCTACATATTAATATGTGAAGCAAAAACTTTGTACCCTTTTTACGAAAATTACGCGAACGTAGAGTATTTTTGCCAAAGTTAAAGTTTATATGGACAAGTAATGTAGAAACCTAATATTTTTATATTTAAATGAATTATGGTTTGCGGCTTATGGCTTAGTAATAATAGCCGCACAGGTCGATCGATCAGGTTAAGCTACGCTTGCCGCGGTCGGTCCGTGGATGGGTGACCATCTTAACATTCCAAGACCCCTCCGTGCCTCGTTAAGCGGTTGGTCCCGGCTGTCATTCGTGGATCTCTGACAGTCGTTACGGGTCGTCAGAAGTCCGATAGTCTGACAACCAATCTTACCAAGGGGTATTGTATTACTCAGTAACTGGGTTATAGAGCTCAGATAGGCAGTCGCTCCAGGACTAGAAGCCGATCCCAACAGAGTTGGGAGCAGTTTAGGCAGATGATGATGGTCGAATCTCGACCACTGGGTCACCACTAGTAGAAGATAGATTGGCATCAACTACCGTCGTATACCAATATAAATGCCAGTTTTAAGTTTCAACGCTATGACCTCTGGAATAACTAGGTATCAACTAAAGACTTTCATCATGCGGATGGCGAGTAATTGGTAGCTCGCTGTCCGGTAAGGACCAAGCCCGGGTCGACGGCGCGTTGTGTTTCCACGCGCGCCTCAAAGAGATGTCAGCACCAACTGGTGGGGTCCATAAGGGCCGATGACTGCCTGGGGTGCGGGTTGCTCGAAAGAGATACCGCGGCCCCTGGCAAACAGGCAACTGAGGGAACACGGGTGGGTTTTAGTCAGTAAAAGTCTGACACGCCCTCCTGCTCCACCCAGAGCGGGAGAAGATATTTGATGATTCTCACTCAAAAAAAAAAGACCTTCATCATCATCATTTCAGCCGAAAGACGTCCACTGTTGGACATAGGCCTCCCACAATTTGGGGAGGTTTACCATAATCGCCACGCTTGGCAGGCGGGTTGGCGATCGCAGTATGATGGTAAAATGCATAGAAAACGCTGCTGCCCATTCTCTAGTACGTCCCTTTGTCGCCTCTTACGACACCCAGGAGAAGAGATGGGATGGTGCTATTCTTTACGTCCGGCACCACACGGAATAAAGACTTTAATTAATGTCAATGTTGAATAGTCAATAAAAGTGAGCTAGCTTCAATATGCATGGAGTTTATCAATAATCTGGATAGATGTGGTGCACTTTTGATGTACCAAGTGTCTTTGTTCAGACGCACTAGACGAGCTTAATATGAGTACTGCACTCAGAAAGAAGGAAATAAAGAAGGAAAGAAAAGAAAGAAAATAAGAAAAAAAGCGACACAGACCGGTGTTTTAGTTGGTTTCTGTTAACAATCCAGGGGGTTCCTGAAATTTGTTAAGTGCTAAAAGCTCAGAGAGAGCTCAGAGACAGTTATCTCTATCAAAGAAAAGTTAATATTGTTATGATCCTGTATTCCCGGAAGGTAGGCGCTACGTGGACGTCCAGTGAAATCCAATTACGAGTACTTTATCCCCAAAACGCTAGTGATACCTACAGGATTTCACATTTTGTTTTTGAAAATTTGACAAGCGTGAGCTAGACACAATTAATAATCTAGTACTTTTGAAACAGATGTTAAAGACGGCAGTCTTTTGAGCGTTCATCCGGCGCGGGCTGGCAACGTCGCATTTCAAGTGGTTTTTCGTGATTTAACTTCAAATAATTATAAATAAAATATTTTCTCGTCGATCTGTTTTTTTTTTCGTTTTCTAAAAATGAAACCTAACTAGATCGATTTATCGCCCCCGAAACCCCCTTCATACTAAATTTCATGAAAATCGTTGGAGCCGTTTCCGAGATTCAGATTATTAATATACAAGAACTGCTCGTTGAAAGGTATTAGACAATTATATTCATAATTGTTTTCTCCTGCAAAAAAGTGCTAAGAAATAACAGCCACACGGATCGATCGATCAGGTTAAGTTACGCTTGCCGCGGTTGGTCCGTGGATGGGTGACCATCTTCCAAAGACCTGTCTGTGCTTCGGAAATCACGCTAAGCTGGTCTCGGTCTCGGCTGTAATTTCGTGGATCTTGACAGTCGTTACGGTTCGTCAGAAGCTTGAAACTCTAAAATCCAGTCTTACCAGGGGCTATCGTATTACGCAGTAACTGGGTTGTAGAGGTCAGATAGGCAGTCGCTACATGTAATTAATGGTATTCAGCTGCATCCGCTTAAACTATAAGGTAACCCCAACATAGTTGCGAATAGGCTAGGCAGATTGATTTTTCTACTGAAAGATTGCAAATGAAATCTCAAAGTCAGGTTTTACAATGACCGACTTTCTATGTAAATGGAAGCAAACCTCGATAAGACTATTTACCATGAAAATATACGAAAACACATTACATCAATGCATTACATATCTTCAAAGTATAAAGACAAGGTAACTATCGTGTTGTAGGTATACGTACTGACGATACCTGAAGCAAACTGAAATATTGCTGAAGCAACGTAATTGTAAACTATTCAACTGTTTAGTAATGTAACCTCTTCATGTTACTATACTTTTATTTTTCACCTTAGTATGAACGGCAACAACGCTTTCCTTTAACACATCAATCATCTTAACGTCATTATTCCTAAATATACATAAACCCTCTCTGGAAAGGGTTTTCTTAAGTAGGTTCTTACTTTTTTAGGTCAGTAGTTGGGTCGATCAGGCTGCTATTTTTGGTGACGACCTAAATGCATATCATCATGATTCTAATAATAACTATCGTGAATTTTGAAGGGCTCTTTTTTTTTTATTGGGAATTCATCATATAACTTCTCCCGCTCTGGGTGGAGCAGGAGGGCGTGTCAGACTTTTATTGACTAAAACCCACCCGTGTTCCCTCAGTTGCCTGTGCGCCAGGGGCCGCGGTATATCTTTCAAACAACCCGCACCCCTGGCAGGCATCGGCCCTTGTGGACCCCACCAGTTGGTGCTGACATCTCTTTGAGGCGCGCGTGGAACACAACGCGCCATCGACCCGGGCTTAGTTCTTACCGGACAGCGAGCTTCCCATTACTCGCTGTCTGCAAGCCCGCACCTACGGTGGCCGGGAATCAGCCTGGGATTCCCGAAGCCCAGGGCGTCTCCTGCGGCGACTTAGGCCGTGAGGGCGCATACAATGCCTCTCCCTCACGTGCGCCGCCTCCCTCTTCGCGAGCATTACTGCATCGCAGAAGGAGGTCACGGCTACCCATGCAATCTCGCTCCGTACCATGGCCTGGACCAGGGAATTTTGAGGGGCTTCTGGCTAGTTAATAACATCCGTTCCGGCCAATTGCTGCGGTTGGCTTGTGGATTGATTCGATGATTCTATGTGCCTCGGAAAGCATGATTGCATTTGTGGATCTTTGAGAGTCGTTACGGGTAGTCAGAAGCCCGAAACTCTGACAACCAGTCCACGGGGTATCGTATTACCCAGTAACTGGTTTGTGGAGGTCAGATAGGCAGTCGCTCCATGTAAAATACTGGTGTTGTGCTGCATTCGGTTAGACAAGAACCGAATACGGCTACCTAAAGTGTTTACCATCGGTTTCATTACTTCCGGAAAAGGTCTAGATAACTTATCTGGCCGATAATTTCATACGTTTTCTACAAATCCTGTTCTATTTTATATTGTTCTGATGTATAGTATCTATCCTGCGTAACAGGTCTTTAATTACAATAAATAATAATATAAAGGTCCTGTTGTATAATTGAAATGTATTCAGGAATAACCCATCTAAAAAAGTTACACGGAAATGAGATACTTAATAACCTTCTTGTTCACAGATCGACTCGTGTCATGGAAAAAACGAAGATCGGTCTGCTAAATGGGCACGTGCATGGAGAAACACGGCAGGCGAAATCTAGGAAAGCTATCATAAGAATGCTAGGTAAGTTTATCCAAGTGGATCTGGAAAATGACTGTCGAATTGTTTTCTTTGTGATTTTATTTTTTACGGACTTCAAAAAGGAGGAGGTTCTCAATTCGACTATATTTGTTTCTATGTTACGCGAATTGTGGATCGATGTTGAAAATACTTTTATGCTATACTATACTTTTTGTGGGTAAGGGTATACCTCAATTATGGTTTCAGATACATTTTATTACCTTTGGTCAATGACGTATTATAAAAAGACTCGTCATACACGAACATTAGAGCACTCAAAAACAGCATAAACCTACTAGTACATACAATCATACAGTGCGCGAAGAACTGGAAAGACCCATACCAATTCCTGTTGTTAGAAAGAGATAAACGTATATACATATGTATTTAGTTACTTCACAAGCGTGACGTCGACTTACTGGATGGTACGTGACTAATAACACGACAGGCCGGTAACGCATTTTTGCTGGGTAGTTTTTGAGTTAGCTTCAATAATGCGTATATTTTGATCTAGTTTGATAATGCTAAAGTAACTTGCTGTGACTGTTATTTACATAGCAAGGTGTTACAACTATAAACTAAAAAAAAACGAAAAAACAACCGCCTTACAAAAAAAAAACATAATATCAAAGTAAAAAATGTTTGAAGTTGGTTGTTTTTCTTGTGAAAAAGTTTTTTGTGATACAAGATTTTTATGCTAGTCTTAACTTTGCCGTACTTAAACTTAATTATATTTTATAATAAGATTAAAAGTAAAGGCAGAGGCACTTCAGTTTTTGGTTTATTTCAATGAGTTACTGTTATTTTTAATGCTGCTAAACACTATGTTGGGGTTAATTGAGTAATTATTTTGCAATACTTTACAAAGTCTATAGTAGGTAGTCTACAGCAAAAAAAAAACTTGTACAAAGAATGTAGCTACGCTAGACCGAACTTATATCTTCTACTAAGTAATAAAAGACGATGCGCCATAATATTAAAAGGCCATAATTTGTGCTTAGCTGTGAGGCATTATCCAGGACTTTCCTATTTTACAAGTAGGTAAAAATTTGAGCTGTTGAGCTGTCTCTTTGGATATTTACGTCGTTGAAAAGAAGCAGACCCTTGTCTAGACACAGATTTTCTGTCCACGGACCCTAAACGCCAGGCGTAATAACAATAAAACTTCTATTATATCTAGTACAATGTCCTTCATCCGATTCAGGTCCAAAGATATGGGAATATGTAAAAGTATTCAGAGATAGTTATCATAATTATGACATATGTATTTGTTCCCTTTCTATATATGTTTATTATGGACCTTCTTATTTAATTTTTCTTTTGCTGTGCCCGACAGGATTACAACAAATGTTTACTTACCACCTAAGCATATACATTGTGGAATGCAATAAATGATTGAGTATTGAGTATTTTACTATGGAGGGAATTGTGGATAAGCACGCCGCCCGCACGGGTCCACCGATCAGGTTAAGGTACGCTTGCCGTGGATGGGTGACCTTCACAAATCAAGAACCCTCCGTGCCTCGGAGAGCACGTTTAAGCAGTTGACACCGGCTGTAATTCGTGGATCTTTGGCAGCCATTACGGGTCGCTATAATTCCGAAAGTCTAACAACCAGTCTTACCAAGGGGTATTGTATTACCCAGTAACTGGGTTGTATATATCAGATAGGCAGTCGCTTCATGTAAAGTATTGCTATTCAGCTGCATCTGGTTAGACTGGAGACCGACCCTAACATAGTTGAAAAGGCTAGGCAGATTATGATATTTTGCTAGTGTCTAGTGTGTAGTGTGTATTGTGTTTTGGGGGCATGTGTCTTGATTAGTAGGATAATAAGAAGAGACTCTTCTTAGGGAGAAAGCAAAAACCAGCAAGTTTGAGCATTACATACCCAGGCAACAAATAAAAAACAATGGTGTACCTACACTATTGGTTATTTTCCAAGTCGGTAATAAAAACCATGAAATTCACGCAAAAAAACAGTTTTTATTATCATCCATACCACCTTAAGCGCTTAAATATTTTTGTAACTGAAAACGTAGATATGTGCCCTGAATTGAAATTTGTACATTAATAGGAGCTCCATGAACTTTTCTGTCGCAATCGTGACCAGACTTTATTTGTTTGCAATCGTTTGCACGTCACGATTTTACTTTGGCTTCCAATATCATTTCCTTATTTGTCGTACTAAAATATCGACCTAGAAGCCTTTTGTAACACATCCAAGGGTACTAATATTATAAATGTGAAAGTAATTATCTGTCTGTCTTTCTGTCTGTTCAATCAATCAACTCAGCCTATTGCAGTCCACTGCTAGACATAGGCCTCTCCCCGGCTGCGCCACAACACTCTATCCTTCGCCTTCCGCATCCAGTGTGTCCCAGCCACCTTTTTAAGGTCGTTGGTCCATCTACCTGGATAGCGTCCCACACTACGCTTGTCAATACGCGGTCTCCACTCTAGGACTCGTCTGCTCCACCGGCCAGTTCTTCGACAAACATGGCCAGAACACTGCCACTTCAGTTTGCTTACTCTGCAAGCTATGTCAGTGACTCCGGTTCTTTTCCGGATAACTTAATTCGTGTCAGTTATGGATTGGTAAAGCATGTGGTATACGGATAGAGTAAGACCTTTGTTAGGTCAGAAGTACGTGTCCGTGGGACAATTTCCGACGTCAGCGCAGGCGAAAATATAGGCTCAAGCTTAGGTTATAAAAACCCACATATAAGGAAGATGCGGACAAATTAAAATTCTGTTACGTTTTTTTCAATTTGCAAGTAATTGTCTGGTTCTCACACTTTTTTTTTTTTGGGTGGGAAATCATCAAATAACTTCTCCCGCTCTGGGTGGAGCGGGAGGGCGTGTCAGACTTTTACTGACTAAAACCCAGCCGTGTTCCCTCAGTTGCCTGTGTGCCAGGGGCCGTGGTATTTCTTTCGAACAACCCGCACCCCTGGCAGGCATCGGCCCTTGCGGACCCCACCAGTTGGTACTGACTTCTCTTTGAGGCGCGCGTGGAACACAATGCGCCGTCAACCCGGGCTTGGTCCTAAGGGGGCGTCCATTAATTACGTGAGGCAATTTTGGCGACTTTTCTAGCCCCACCCCCGCTCCGGTGAGATGTCGTGATATTTGGCTCGACCCTCTCCCCCTCCCCATAAACTCACGTGAGATATTTCAAATATGTGGCTTTAGTGTAAAAACGTTAATCTCTGCTTATTTTCGTTGGATTTATGCGTTGCATTTGGCTGGCCGGTGGCGGTTTAACCATCGAGGAGCTACTGTGCTACTTTGTGGCGTTCGCGTAACCGCGATAAATATTATTTTGTAGGATTTAGCCATATTGGCGGAAAAACATGTTTGACATCATTTAACCCGGTTTTCTCGTAATGTTACATTGTTTATAAATTACGTGATATTTGCCGAGAACCTCCCCTCCCCTCACGTAAGATTGGGTGAAATTCGACTCGACCCCTCCCCCCCCCCCTAAACGCCTCACGTAGTTAATGGACGCCCCCTAACCGGACAGCGAGCTGACCCAATACACATTTAAGGCTTCATGAATATTTTCCTACTTTGTTTGTCGCAATCTTGACCAAACTTTAATTACGTGGATAACTTTGGAAATGGGGTTTCTTTGATTTGCTTTGGCTTTCGTACTGAAAATTTATACCGTCCACTTTCGGAAGTATTTTAACCCGAGTCTTTCGTAAAATTACTTTTACGGATCCATTTTAAGAACTAACTTACTTAACTTACTTGTCAAATACCTTATCTGGTTATGACAAAGACTTCAAAATATTTTTTAGTTTTTATATGATTTGAAAATAAGCGAAATAACGTTTTGTTTTTTACTACCTGCAAAATGAACATAAATAATACTTGTAAGTAAACGATAGGGATCAGTTGGAAAATATTAACAAAAGTGGATCCAATAAATATTCCCTTTGTTGTAAAACCTTTCAAATAAAAAATGGTATAAGCTTTTATTGTACTTGTTTTAAGGTCTATTCGGGTATCGGCCTCTTTATTGTCGATCATAAATTATTTACAGGACATTCGTTTTAAATTTCTATGCCCTGGCTGGAAACCTTAATTTATTAAGGTTACCACAGGCAAGTCTGGTTAAGCAGATGAAAACCTCATAGGTTAACCTGCGAGAGGTCATAAAAAAACCATATATTTATTTTTAAAAACAGTGAGGTGCAGTCTGTTACAATAAATATAATTTTACAATTTAGGGATAAATAAAATTGAATGTGGCGTCCTAGCTAAGTTACGTATATGATAACAAAAAAAAAACAAAATCAATATATTTTATTTCACATAAACCTACACGGGCACATAAAACGCTCGAAGCTAGGTGCACGGTTACAGTTTGTCGCTTCCTATGGGGAAGAGCCGGCAAGAAACTCCACGGTGACTCTTTTAAAAATAATTGCCCTTTACAATGTTTTCAAATTATAGTGATAATAGGTATGGGAGGTCAGTGCAGGCCTGTCAATAAGTACCAGGTACTTATGATAAATGAAAATGAAGAATAGATAGAAAACGGTCTACAAATCTACAGTCTGCAAGGCCTAAAACGTTCTCACATTCACAATATTTAAATTAATCTACATAAATAAAATATACGTGGATCGTAAAAATTCACGACACGAGACGTCGCAACGTCCCACTATGTGACGTCGTATCGTGTGTATTAAGGCCCAATAAATTCATGCTGTAAGTTTCAACAAGAGGATCAAGTTCTGGTCGGCATTTTCAATATAAGTACTGCAAAGTTTCAGCAATTGGAAACTTCAGGCGATTCATTTGAACCGTGTCGACAGTGTTACATTCAGCACTGAAGTTTGAATTGTACTAGTCTGTGGCTGCGTGTTGGCAAACTTCATCGATGCCTTATATAGATGAATAAATAACTATTTTATAGTTTTAAAAATTGGCTTGCAATTATTGTAAAAGCGAAGAAGAAAGTTTCATGTATCGAAAAAGCGGTCTTGAACACGAATGCAAATTATAATAATACCAACCTATTATTGTCCTACTAAAGGGAAAAGCCTCTTCTCATACAGAGAAGGCACGAGAATTGATCACCACGGTTCCTCCAGCTAGATTTTGTCCAGCGGCTTCGCCCGCCTGGATGTTAAAAATTGTTCCACGGGAACGTATTACCGGGATTAAAAGTATCCTATATGTTAATCCAGATTACAAACTATCTGTTTGCCAAATTTTATCGAAATGCGTTCAGCCGTTTTTACGTGATTGAGTAACACAAATCCAAACATCTTCACAAACTTTCACATTTATAATATTAGTGGGATATATATATATACAGGGTGTAACAGAAACCCTATTGCTATCCTTAAGCACTAAAGATAACAGCTGGTACAGAATCACTATAAATAGTTTCAACTCAAAATAAAATACTCTAAGAATTGATACCAAATTTTTGGTTTCATTTTAAATTCAAATCTTAACAAACGTGTCACCGACTAGGTACGTAGGTCAATAACTTTTCACGTTACTTGCCAATATCACAATAAATTTCTTCCGAGTGATGTGTTTATTTCAATTTGTAAAGTTCGAAGTTTTGAAGATTTGTAAGTCTATACCAAGAAAGAAGAAGGATTCTTCTTGTTCGAATAATTTTCTGCTCCTAAGTCAAAGTTCACACGGACGTAATAATTTCACTCGCTGGATTTAAACTGTCGTTGTTGAACCAAGCATTGAGTGCATCTCAGCGCATTGAAAACACACAGTGTTCGGTTTTCAAACATCGGTGCTAACAGCGCGTTGAAGATCCAGTGCGGGTAAAAATCCCACTGCGATATTAATACGTCCGTGTGACCGTCGACTAACACAAATACCAACTCATCCAAAATTCTTGTTTATTCACATTCACAAACACACGTACGGTGCTATTTAAACACACTGAAACAATTTGTCGATTGTTGGCTCGAGATTTCGACAATTGCCAATTTATAGTGTTGTGGAAGTTCCAATTTGAATCACAATATTTGCATAGGTCAGAATCTATTTTGGTTTTCCATTCAGAAATTTACAATGTTGTTTTTGTATATTTATTTATTTAAACTTTTCGCACACAAAAAGAAAGGTACAAAGGCGGACTTAATGCCTTAGGCATTTTCTACCAGTCAAGGGTGGTGAAGAGATTAGATGGCAGGTGCTTTGGTTGAGAGGAATAATGATACAAAGTAATATTCAAAATACAATCATCATAATGAACAATACATAACAGGATACACTTACTTAGAACTGGCTCCTAGTAAAAGTTATATTTACCTCAGAAAGATTGTTTATAAGGAGAGCAAGGAATTTCCATGCTTAATTGAAATAATTCTATTAGCAGAATTAATTAAACCATCTAATAGAGAGCAAAATTCTAAACAACTTATTAAAATCCAATTTTCTAGTTACTAACTCCTCGATTGGTTATTAAATTAAGAAAATTAAAACAAGCGAACCGGATTATTACAACAAGCAACAATAATCTCGGTAATCCAATCAAGTTATTAGGAATGTATTACTCACTTTAAAGTAACAAACTGATAAATATTAAACTCGATCCCGAAGGAAAGCTCGTTGAAGTAACGATAATAGGATTTGTAAATTAAGCCTGACTAATCCAGTAAACCACTTGGAGAGTAAACCATCTTAAGTTGTTTTGTTTTGTTTCTGAACACACTATTTTATCAAGCACGTAAGTAATTAGAAGGGATGGCGAATACGTATTAATAATGACGTGTAAACTCTAAGAGATCATTATTAGCTAGTTGTTCACTCGCCTCCTAGGCCGACTACTTGGTAGGTACATGTACCCGGATAAAAAAAAAAACTGTTGGTAATCCGGGTGCCATATCTCAATAAAAATCGTTTATAACGCTGTTAAAACGTGATTGAGTAACAAATATCCAAACTCACAAATTTTCAAACTTCACTATAGACAAATTTAACTCAACCGGCTGGCCTATTTTTTGGCCAAACAATCAGCATCGCCATACAACGTGACAATGCTGCCAACTTTTGAACACTTTTCCTGTTAACAACGATGCATACGATTTTTTGATGCCCTATGATTTTTTCCCCTCCTTTTTGTGCAAAACTGTGATCATGAATGCACAGTACCATGATTCTAGATCACGTGTAGATATTTTTCATCGGTTGTCAAAGGGAAAACCAAGTGTTTGATAGAAATAAGTGCAATACCTACCGAACCTATTATTAATGGGGCAGCAATTTTATTTTTAATACCCGATGAAAAATTTCGACGCAGGGGTTCAGAATGATGTGTTGAATTCATGATTACAGTTTGCACGTCGCTTTCCTTTACAACCTGTATACCATGTACATATTATTATTATTTTGACTGTTAGCATATAAGTATATTTAATGTAAATATTACGTACTCAACCGTAAATCAACTACAGGATAAATCCAGTGAATGCGTAATTGTAGAATCAACCAGGACTACAACAGAATATCGTATTCGACTTTCTTGGACTTGAAATTACCAACAGAGAGCGTTTTCTGCGAGTTTAGCGTTTGTAAACAAAAACTCATTATCTGTCGGATTCTAACTTTGTTCTTTATCTAATAGGTATCGTTATTGTAAAAGCAACGTTATTGCTAAGATGTGAATATTAGATTTCCAATGTAAAAGGAGATTTGTATTCGTGGGATATCCTTTTGCAAAATAAATAAAACAAAATATAACCCAGTAGTAAACTAGGTTGTGGAAGTCAGATAGGCAGTCGCTCCATGTAAAATACTGGTATTAAGCTGCATCCGGTTAGACTGGAATCCAACCCCAACATGATCCCCATGATGATCGTTTAGCAAAATAAGACAGTGTCTACACCAAGATTAAAAACTGGTGTCGGAGATATAATGGTTTTGTATCTTAGGTTTTCAAAGGCCAAAAGCAAAAGTAAAGAGGTCTTGAAACTGGAAGCTGCGCACAGACTTAACTGTTTTACATACATACATAAACCCACGTCTTCTTCCCATGGCGCGAAACCATAGGCAGAAAGGACAGAACGCCACCTGATACGATTCTTTCATACTCCTTTTGCTTCGTTTGAGTTCATACATACATCAGAGGGGCAATTCTCGTAATTTTAAGAACGTTCACAGTCTGATTTCAGTGTCAATCTGTCAAAAATGCCTCGATTTTTCATAAATTTTTGACATTTGCTTGTCGCTGAGATGACGACTAGATTTTGAACGTTTTAATTAAATTACGAGAATTGGCCTTCTGGTTACACGCATCCGGCACACTTGTGTAAGTACTCATGTTTCCTTTTACGTACTTACTAAAAATAAAGTACTTATAAATCTGCAGTTTTGTAAGCAACTTTCATATTTTTAACCGACTTCAAAAAGGAGGAGGTTCTCAATTCGTCGGAACCTTTTTTTTTTTTCTATGTATGTTCCCCGATTACTCGAAGATGGCTGGACCAATTTGGATTTATTTTTTTGTTTGAAAGGGTATACTTCCCAGGTGGTCCCATGATCATCAAGTCAGGATCTGATGATGGGATCCTGGAGAAATAGAGAGAACTCTTCAAATTTTATAGGCACACGAAGCGATTTAGGTATTTTTTGGAAGAGTACATTCTCGGAGTGGTCTCATTTCAATTTGGTGAAGATCTGATGACGAATTTTGGAGATAGGCAACGGAACTCCTCAATAAATGATAGCAAATGGAACTGGGATTGCTGAAATCTCATGTCTGTCTAGTGCTTACACCAGTTCATAATATAACATCACGCCGCTGTGCTGTGAAGGGGTAAGCACATGTGAACCACAAAAAACTGAAAAAAAAACTTTTTCTAAAAAAAAAACAACCGACTTCCAAAAAAACACTACAAAGTGACAAATAACTTTAATTTCGGAAGGCGGTGACAAAAAGTTCAAATACAGCTCCAAAGACACCGATTTCCGAAATTAAAGTTATTTTTCACTTTGTAGTGTTTTTTTGTTTTTTCTAAATAGTGGCCCGCAGTATTTGCTAACTTTCGTACCTACGGTCCCCGTCACGAGAAGCTAGAAATTTTGTTAACACAAATTCAGGGATTCAAATATTTACGTTCCATGAGTCAGCGGCGTTCCAGTACCACAAAATATTAGACAACAGCGATTTATATTGCTAAAATAGGTAGTCGGTCGGTTGGTCGGGTTACCGACCAAGTGAAATTGCTCGTTAGTTTCGTATTACACGTATGTTACTTTGAGTGGATTGAATTTGGGATTATTTGTTGTTGATTTAATTGTCGCTGCGTAACTTGGTAGAAGTTCTTTATTTACGAAATTTTTAGCTTCTCGTGAAGGTGAGTTTACTTTTATTAAATGACTAGCTGACCCGGCAGGCGTTGTCATGTACATTTGTCTATATATATAAAAATCTAAATTTATAAGAACCTTCTCCTGACAATCAAAAACACAATAAAAAACGAATTAACAAAATAGGTCCAGCCGTTCACGTGTGATGCCATGACCAAGGGAAATAGGGATTCATTATAGATTTAGGTCCATTTCGAACCGTTGAAAGGGTTGTCCCAAAATCTTTGCTTATCAGTTTTGCCTGGATAATGTACTAAAAGAAAAGTATTGGATTAAGAGATAACCTTTCTTTCGCTACAACTTTAGAGATTGAGTTTGTTGCTAGGATCCGTTAGCTTAGAAACTTTATATTCTGTAGTTACTTATATTGATGCGAACGATATAATTATAGCACATTATAGAGGTTTGACACATTTCAAATGTTATATATCATTAATGATTTAAAGGAGAGCTCGTGGCTAAATATTAACAGCCGTGTGTGTCGATCGATCAAGTTAAGCTACTTTTGCCACGGTCGGTCCGTGGATGGGTGACCATCTTTACATACCGAGAACTCTCCGCACGTTAAGCTGTTGGTCACTGTGATATTGATAGTAGGTAATGCTAAATCAGAAGTAAATAACTTTGAAAGGACAGATCTCTATAGTATCACAGTGATGTTTATTCTTGTTACAGTTGGGTTGCTGTCACTGACAAGTCTGTCAATATCACAGTGATGTTTATTCTTGTTACAGTTGGGTTGCTGTCATTGGCAAGTCTGTCAATATCACAGTGATGTTTATTCCTGTTACAGTTAGGTTGCTGTCACTGACAGGTCTGTCAATATCACAGTGATGTCTATTCTTGTTACAGTTGGGTTGCTGTCACTGATAAGTCTGTCCATATCACAGTGATGTTTATTCTTGTTACAGTTGGGTTGCTGTCACTGACAAGTCTGTCAATATCATGTTTAATCTTGTTACAGTTGGGTTGCTGTCACTGACAAGTCTGTCAATATCACAGTGATGTTTATTCTTGTTACAGTTGGGTTGCTGTCACTGACAAGTCTGTCAATATCACAGTGATCTTTATTCCCCTTACAATAAGATTGCTGTTGGTTGGCTGCCACTGACAAGTCTATCAATATCACAGTTAGCTTTAATCCCGAGGCAATAAGGTTGCTGTTGGATTGCTGTCACCAACAAGTCTGTTAATATCACAGTGATTTTTATTCCCGTTACAATTAGATTACTGCTACCAGAGGTAAAATAACTGTGATCGGACTTTAGTTTCAACTTTCTATCTAACTGGCCGACTTATTGACAGTTCAAAGTGTCTATAAATAGTTTAATTGAAATAAATAATTGACTTCGAGCTCATTCACAGGGACCTTAGGTACAACTAAAACGTTTGTAAACCTACTACGTTTGATAGTGTAGCGGTCACAACAGACACGCCAATTTCCTTTCTAATTTCGAATAATTGAATTGGTCCACGAATTTACGAAGCCACTGTGGGGCCTAAAATGGTGTACCAATACAGCCTGTATTGGCACACTATTTTTGGCCCTGCTATTTCAACGCGCCGTTCAAATGGGCCCAAAACAAATTACCCGACCTCAAACGAAATCGCCAAGATGTTACATTTAGGGGGCTAACGTTCTAGTAATCGTCGCTATAATTTAGTTAAATTGATCCCTAACTTGGCTCCCACGCATAATTTGTTAGTAAAGAACCACGTTGAGGGAGAGTGATGAAATATGGCAACGCCTTACTGAGGTAATGTTAAGTTGTTTAACTTGTACCTTTAATGTAGACTTGTCAAAATCTTTTTCTGATTTGAGAATAAAATGTAACTTGCATGATGTTAAGCTTGTACGGTAAATATGTAACGTCATATGTTTACGGATTACGAAAAAAAATCAAGATCGACCTTGTATAAAGAAGAAGTAAATTACTTGAAGAAGAGGTTTTGAATTTTTATACCCTTTATTTAGTGCTGTCGAAAATCCATCAAAATGCGATCGACATAAATATCAGTTCTTTTATGTTTGCAAGACAGTGGAGAGTAATTTTTGTAATTCACAATAACAAAAAAAATGGGTTTAGTGCTCTACTTAGCTTTAGCTGAAAACTATTTTATTTATCCGAATAAATAAAAAAGACTTACTGCCTGTACCTACAGGTAGTAGCTAAAATAAAGGTCACTGGGGAAATAATGTTTAAAAACTTTATTTAGACCAACGACGCTCTCACCGGGTCAGCAGGGAGCCGGTAGGTGAGAGTACCCGAGGATCGAGTGAAGGATCACGCAGATAGGCGCAACGCAACTCTTCTGGAACAATTTCCATGATGATTTCATATAAATTGTTCTACTACAGTCGCGTCGTGGCCTAGGCCTAGGCCTAGCAGTGGACTGCTAAGCCTGCTGATGATGTTGAGAACACGATAATTGGTTCCAAATTTCAGATTATAAAATGATTATCCTTTCTTTATTGATCGTTTTGATAAATGATACGAATATGATTTTCACTGTTGCTTACTTTTTTTTCTTCGCCTTATTCAGAGTTTTTTCAATTTATTTTGTACTAGCTTCCGCACGCGACTTCGCCCACGGGGAAGTCGGAAATGATCCCGCGGGAACGTACTACCGGGATAAAGAGTATCTAATTTGTTAATCTAGGTTATAATCTATCTGTATCGTGTGCCAAATTTCATCAAAATCCGTTCAGCCGTTTTTGCGTGATTGAGTAACAAACCTCCAAACATCTTCAAAAACTTTCACATTTATATTTTTTTTTTTTTTTTTTTCAATGTTATTGTTTATTTATTTATGGAACCATATAACTACAGCGAATAAACTAAAACAAAGCGTCATAAAACTCATCCGCATCGCTGTCGACTGGTAATGTACCGGCGGCATTACCACGTTGTATAGCAATGCTCAGCTTCTGGCCAAAGTAAAATCCAGCCCTTGGGTCACGGGAAGTGTCAACCAGCCGTTTAATATTAGTGGGATATAGTAGGATATTTTAATCTTTTACAAAAACCAAAGCTGTACAAAAATGTGTGACATGCAAGTTAGAAATGTTTCTTTCTAATAAACAAATACTTGAACAGACAAACAGAAGTGAGAAGGTATATATTCTGTAGATATACGTAAATCATATAATGTCAAAGGAAACCGCGCGTTGTTTGTCGTGCCACCACAAACCAGACAAGCGGCGTTTAATCTACTGAAAAGCTATTACTTTCTTCAAATTGAGAGTATTCGTACTAGGTGTCGGTATTCTTTGAGAACATTGATTTATTTGTTTTTACGTTGCTTTGTATAAACTTCATACTTCAAGGTCTGGAGGCTTGTCTTACAAATATTGATATTAAGTTCATGGAACAAATTATTTCATACTGGTGTTTATTCACGGAAAATTGGCAACAGAAACGATTTCTCAATTAAACTATTAATTGCAGTGAAATAGTTAGATACTATGGTCAGCTGGCTTTTTGTTTTTGGGTGGGAAATTATCCAATAACTTCTCCCGCTCTGGGTGGAGCAGGAGGGCGTGTCAGACTTTTACTGACTAAATCCCCACCCGTGTTCCCTCAGTTGCCTGTGTGCCAGGGGCTACGGTATCTCTTTCGAACAACCCGCACCTCTGGCAGGCATCGGCCCTTGCGGGCCCCATCAGTTTCTGTTGACATCTCCGCGCCTACGGTGGCCGGGAATCAGCCTGGGGTTCCCGACGCCCAGGGCGTCTCCCGCGGCGACTAAGGCCGTGAGGGCGCATATACTGTCTCTCTCTCACGTGCGCCGCCTCCCTCTTTGCGAACACTACTGCTTCGCAGAAGGAGGTGACAGCTACCCATGCATTCTCGCTCCGTACCATGGCCTGGACCAGGGCCACAACTGTATGCATCCCTTTTATGGTGCCTAAGATTTTAATATAGCATAATATATACGTTGTCCATAACATATTTGTAGAATTCGAATATTTTCCACGTCTAAATACTTGTATTTGAGCTTCCGGTAAAAGCCCTATAATAGAGCTATGACCATAAAACCTTTGCATAAAAGATTTCATCACTGACTCGCAACATATTCTGAACAAATATTAAAATAATTCTCTAAACATTTTCGGGATTTTTTCTATTTCGTTGTTAGCGAAATATATAGGCATCTTTATAACTTTTATAGCATGAAAGAAAATTAAATCGTGCAAAAAATCTCACACGTATTCGACTCTCTCTCTCTCTCTCTCTCTCTCTCTTTCGCTACTGTATCATTTTCATTTGTAAACGAGTAAGCTCAAAAAAAATTGCTTTATGTGAACGTTGCAATGGTAGTAAATTAAAGGTATTTTTTAATGAAAATTTTCTTTTTTCCATTGTCATATGTATTGCAAGACCAACCTTTTATAAAGGTTCACTTGATTAATTGCCATAATATACCTATATACCATCATATCGTGACCCCTCCGTGCCTCAGAAAGCACCCTTAAACCGTTGGTACCAGCTGTCATTCGTAGATCTTTGACAGTCATTATGGGTAGCTAGAACCCCATAAGTCCGACAACCAGTCTTACCAAGAGGTACGTATCGCGTTACCCAGAAACTGGGTTGTGAAGGTCAGATAGGCAGTTGCTCCACCTAAAGGACTGAAGTCTAGTCCAACTATGTTAGGATAAGGCTAGGCAGATTGAATCGATATTCTACAATGTACATGGCAACTTAGTGTAAAGACACTATGAAAAAGAACTATTAAAAACTTGAAAAAAAAATGGAAAGAATCATTCCGCGATGAGAATATTCTCCATACTTTTAACCCCTCGGCCGTTACGCAGACTCATTGAGTCTGATAACAATAGAAAAGTAATTTTGTTAATTACTTGATACTTGAAGGTTTAAGTTGGGTGCTATATATAACCTTTTGACCGCCAGCGTCGGGTATAGCTGACAAATGAAAACGTGTCCAACACGCCACCGTCGGCTAAGTCGGCAAGAAAACAATATTTTAGGGTCAAATAAAATAATGATGTTACGAGTAAACATTTATTTAAAAATAGGGGACGAAAAGCAATGATTAATTGATATTCGATGAAATTTTGGAATCCCTATTCTTTTTTGTTGGTATTTGCGCCGAATTTGTGGCTCGGCGTGGGAGGGACCCCGACGCGTTTACGCTCTGGCGGTCAAAAGGATAAAGCTCGCTCATAACTCTAATGCCTGCTCTCAAATGCTCACTAACATAATACAAGTATAAACCCGACTTAGTGTCCCCCCCAGTGGGTTCCCGCATTGTCGTTACGGGGGGCTCAGTAGCCGTGGTCCGCTTCCACGGTGAAGCAAAGAGGAACCTCAAGGTGGGGCCGCTCGTCAGGGCTTTTGCCTCCAAGCCGACGACGTAGCGGCCAAAAAGTAGGTTGCGGTGAGGTGCACCGCAACTGAGACGGGCCGCGATGTCGAATGGGAGGCATCGCGGCTGAGGGTTACAGGTTGCGGCGGAGGAGGAGTGCCGGTACTTCTGAGTAGCGCTCTTCCCTTCCGTGGCTTGGACGGGGCCGCCACCGTTTGATGGCGGACGCGGTGGGGCCGCAGGGGAAGAGGAGTGTCGGTATAGCGTTGGCCGCTCTCCCTATCCCCTTCGGCCGAAAAGTGGTAGGCGGCGAGGCCACTGCGCTAACCCGTCGCAAGGGGACCAAAGGTGCCAGACACGGGGTCGTCTGGGGTCCTTATGTTACTTGGTTCCTGGGGTGGTCACGGCGTACCATGTGTCCTAGTGCGCCGAACTGGTGGGGTCCGCAAGGGCCGATGCCTGCCAGTGGTGCGGATTGTTCGAAAGAGATACCGTCGCCCCTGGCACACAGGCAACTGAGGGAACACGGGTAGGTTTTAGTCAGTAAAAGTCTGACACGCCCTCCTGCTCCACCCAGAGTGGGAGAAGTTATTTGATGATTCCCACCCTTAAAAAAGAAACCCGACTTGGTGTAAAATCACTATAAAAAGGACCATAACAAACTGCACCCTAATTGTGTAATGCACTATAAATTCGAATCTGATTTTTAGTGCATTTAGATTTATCCAGTGCTTCATGGGTTCGAAAAATGTATCTGCTCAACAACGTAAATAACGCAATAAATGTCGCTGAACTGTCAAAATGAAAACCATTCCGACCGACAGGCAACTGAGGGAACATGGGTGAGTTTTAATCAGTAAAAGTCTGACACGCCCTCCTGCTCCACCCAGAGCGGGAGCAGTTATTTGATGATTTCCCACCAAAAAAAAAAACCGTTTGTGTGTTACGCAATTACCCCTATGTCTAAAATGCGAAGTGTTACGAATGGGTAAGAATCATTCCAAGATGAGAATATGGAGAATATTCTTCACTTTAAGCTGAGTGTTACAAAGCTCGCTCATAAAACTATTACTCGCTCTCAAATGCTCACTAACATAATACGTTCTCACTGACTTCACGTCACGCTAACTGAATCATATTTCAACTTGTCATCAGGTCCTGAGTAATGTACCTACAGTCGACAACAGAGAGAGTATATTGCACGCATACTTAATATCTAAACAACTAGAAAGAGAACTATACAGGTGTTAGCGTGCATTGACCTCCTGTGCACAATGTTAACTAAAATGTTCTAAATGTGTTAAATATAAATGTTCTTACAAATACTGCTTTAACTTTCTGTTAATATAACGTTTTAAATATTATCCTACTATTCCTACTAATATTATAAATGTGAAAGTGTGTATGTTTGGATATTCAGATGTTTAGATGTTAGTAACTCAATTACGCAACAACGGCTGAACATTTTTGGATGAAATTTGGCACACAAATAGATTATAACCTGGATTAATACATTCGATACTTTTTTTAGCCGTAATACGTTTCCGTGGAATAATTTTGGACATCAAAGCGGGCGAAGCGTCTTCCAAAAGCTACCTAGTCTTTAATAAATATTTAACTAGTGACTTCCGGTTGTCAGAATGACACCTAGGCAGAAATTTGTCGGAGGAACGCACTATCGGCTCGACCGTCGACTTGCGAGGTCGATGATTACTATTGTGTACAAGTATAACTGAAATTGGTGATTAAATTCCGTATTAGAAAACTGGGTTGTGTTTTTATTTTTAATCTACAAGTAGGTATATTACACCTGTAGGAAATATGAACGTAGTGGCAAGGACATCGATGCTCAAACTGTAACCATAGACTGTACATGATTTTGAAGCTTCGTTTAAATACGTTGGTAATCATCAAAACAAAAAAAAAACCGGCCAAGGGCGAGTTGAACTTGCGCTCGAAGGTTTCCGTACCATTATCTATAAAAACGACAAAAAAATCACATTTGTTGTATGGGAGCCCCCTTAAATATTTATTTTATTCTGTTATTTTTTTGTTATAGCGGCAAAAGAAATACATCATTTGTGAAAATTTCAACTGTCTAACTATCACGGTTCATCAGATACAGCCTGGTGACAGATAGACAGACAAACAGACGGGCAGACAGCGGAGTCTTAGTAATAGGGTCCCATTTTACCCTTTGAGTACGGAACCATAAAAACAGCTGTTTGAAAAAAAACAAAACCCACGCGGTCCAAATGTATTAAACTTTTTTTATTTTATAACTGATCGATCGACCCTTGCGGCTGTAATATTAGCCACAGTAAATACCCGACTACGCAAATTAAATCTTTTTCTGATGGCAAATATAACACGAAAAATTTATACAAATGTATAGTTTTCTAAATTAATTTGGCCCAAAATTCAGCGACGCGAATACCGTTCGCTGACACAGCCATTAGGTCCTCGCGTGTGCAGGTGACAGGCATGCGGTGCAAGATTGGAGGTGAGCCATTGTCTGCGGAGAGACACCGCATACACACCGGAGGTCTAAGCCGGGAATGCCCATTTGTGGAGGTTGTCCTTTCTGCAACCTACCTGGGTACGAAGTCTGTTTAAGGTTTTCCAAGTAGGCCACTTAATCTATATAAATAAAAAGAAAAGTCCTGACTGACTGACTCATCAATGCCCAGCCCAAATCCTTAGACCTAGGAAGCTGAAATTTTGCACAGAGGTTCCCTTTCTAATGTAGACAAGGAATAAGGAAGGATTTTTCGAAATTAAACCCCTAAGGGAGTTAAATAGGGGATGAAAGTTGTTCGCGGGCGAAGCCGCTGGAAAAATCTAGTTAATTATAATAAGGTTTCCCAAGTATGCCAATCTAAATAATAGGTAAATATTTTTGCGCTTTGTCCAAAGCTGCTGTTGTTTTTGTTTGCCTACATAACAAACTAATTTTTTGACTGTCCAAGTGACTTGCAGTATAAGTTTGCATTATTCTGAGAATAGTGAAAGTTACAAATGAAAGGAAGATGTTGTCGGGTCCTTTTTTTCTCTCCTTCATCCCCTAATATAAATGATATTTTCTCTAAGGGAGAGTACAGAGGGTCTTCTCATTTTTACAGAATATTGTCCCATATTTTTTTACCTTTCTCCCATTATTTTCTCCTATTCAGGAAACTTACAGCTCACATAGGCAGCTGACGGCCATTTACAAGTTTCCACTGATAAACACTTAACATGAAAACAACAAAAAAATGTTGGTACAAAATATTGATTTTCTTATCACCCAGTTTATCTTACAAAGATGTTCCCCTAATTGGGTCAAGGAATCAGCTGCCAATTACACAGATTTTCCTCTACAGATTCTATTACCATTTTTCATCCAATTTCCCTCTTTGCACTGTAATATTTCGGATCATTCAACTGTTTAGTTGCTCCATTTTCGTCACGCAGATTACCATTATCAAATATTGTTATCAGTTTGCCTGTCCGAGACAGTTAAGCTTTATCTACAAAGGAATAACGAGGAAAGATATATAACGACATACGCTTGAACGACTTTTGTATCATTAGAAGGAAATTACAGTGTCCTAAATCACAGCTTTGGGAGGAAATTACTTTGTTCAGTTTTTATTTGTTTAAATAACAATACTTTAGATTCTAACTTTATTTATTTGTATAGATATATACATAATTTAAAAACGACCGGTCTTAAAATAATAATATGCACAAGTATATAAAAATAAAATAATCATAATAACAATTATAACTCCTTTACAGACTTTCATGCGAGGCGGTGTTTATAAGTCACAAAGTCTAAGTACACAATTATACAAAACATATAAAATATAACATAAACAAAATTACTTATCTCAAATATATCCACCGATACCGTAATAACGTTAATCATACGTGCGGCTCGTGACAAAGGGGCAAAATTGAGCAGGTTAGTCTAAATTCTAGCCACGGGCACGTTTTACAGAACAGGGAGAGTATAGATATTTAATACACATTACAATTGCCTTTGGAAAACCTAACATTACATACAAAACGTAACTACCAACATTTCGCGAGTTATGTATAAGGACCATGTATTAGGGGACGAGTAAAAAAATGCCTTACGCCACAGAATAACATTACTACTTACATCATTTATTACAAAAGATCAAATGCAAATCGTTTACTCGATATAAAAGGCATTCGATTGAATGATCATTGGACAAAGCTACGTTTATTATAGTATCGATTCGATGACCATTCTATGTAATGAACATTCCATTCTTTGATGTTTTGATGTTTTGAACATGCCACGTTTATTTTTTTAACATTTGTTTTTGCATTTAAATGTATTCAAATGCTGTGTGCAATTGAATTCGTTCTGTTTAATTTATTATCATGCTCAAACGAATTGCACAGAAAGTGTAGGTAATTAATATATTATATTTGACTCAAAACTTACTAGACACGAACCTGTGGGAATCACTGTTTTATTATGGATGCTATAAAACATAGAAATAAACTCCGTCTGTGTACTATTCTGGCTGAAATACGATTGCTATTAAATAGCATGCTTGTTTGCTAATAAGTAGCATATAGCTTATTTATAGCATGACCTCTTTGATTAGAAAACATTCATTCTCTTTTGTACTCAACGTTTTGGCAAACAAATGATCTGAAGGCCAATTCTCGTAATTTACAACGGTCAAAATCTAGTCGCAGTCTCATCTCAGCGACAAGCAAATGTCAAAAATGTATGAAAAATCGAGGCATTTTTGACAGATTGACACTGAGATCAGAATGTGAACGTTCTTAAAATTACGAGAATTGCCCCTCTGGTCCATGATTTTACTTCAATAATAAAATTAATGTCTCCAAATTGATACAGTTTATCTTAAAAGTCTTATTAGAAGGCTAAAGTCACCCAAAGGGCAATGCTACGAGGAGAGGGCTACGCTTGGAGTTTCCCTACGTGATCGAATCAGCAATGAAGAGATCCGCAGGAGGACCAAGGCGAACGACATAGCCCGAAGAATTGCCAAACTTAAGTGGCAGGGGCATTGCTCGCAGAATAGATGGCCAATGGGACCGAAAGGTTCTGGAGTGGCGACCGCGTAGAGGCTGACGTAGAGTTGCAAGACCACCCACAAGGTGGACCGATGACCTTGTGAAGACCGCAGGAATCCGCTGAATGCGGGAAACATAGAACCGGTAAAATGGCGCAGCTTCGGGGAGGCCTCGGGTCGTCTCGAGACGTCTTTCGGCTGAAATCATGATGATGATCGTAAAAGTACGCCAACGGTGCAATATTTTTAGATTATCCCGGGAACAAACTTGCTTAAACCCAAATCCAAACTTTGTTATACTGATATAAATAAACCTACCAACTGTTCTCAAACTCTCATAAATTAGCTAATTTCACATAAATCGAGTCTTACCAGTTTGTGATTTGAACAAATAAGAGTTAGTAACTATAATCCCTAGGGTTAAGTAGCTTAGCAGTTAAAGTTAGAAACTTTTACAAATGTCAATTGGAACTTTATTGTTTGAGAACGGGATCCACTTCATTGGACTGATTCAAAGCAATTTGCAGGTGCCTTATTTTTATGATTATAATAAAACAAAATAATGGAATTAGAATTCCCAGACCAAGCTTAGTTTAATTAAGGTCTATGAAAACGATTTTAATTAAAAATGTTTAATAAACAACTGAATGTCAAATAATTACTATGTTACTTCTTATTTTATAATTTTAAGCAGAGGACAATGTGAATAACTGAAGTTTATTATAACTAGTACAATTATACTGCGGAGTATCTAAATCTATATATAAAAGCGAAAGGTCACTCATTTATTCAATCACTGATTGCACACGAAATCTCAAAACTACTAGACCTACGAAAATTAAATTTGGCACATAGGTAGATTATGAGTACGAGACGTCAGCTAAGAAATAATTTTTGAAAACTGCCTTCGTAAAGGGGTGAAATGGGAGGTGGAAGTTTGTACGAAAAATGTTATTCCTTGGGCCAAAGAAGCCTGTTCCAGATAACTTTCAACAACGACGCGGGCGGAGTTGCGGGCAGCAGTTAGTATTTAAAATTTTCAAAATACAACAATGACCAGGCTGTCTTGGAATAACTCTGTTCGTCTGTGCCTCTAGTATTTAACGGTATACGCAAGTTAACGAATGCAAACCATTGTGCTTATGGCATGCAACGGTACAGGAATATTTTCGTAGGGGTAGGTATTAAAAGTTACAAACATTTTGACTTTTTATATCTCCGTAACCTGAAGGTTCCTGGTATGGTCTAATAAAAAAAAAAAAAAAATTAAGTGGCTTTTGCCAGCGGGTTCACCCGCGTGGAGGTCGGAAGTTATCCTACGGGAAGGTACTACCGGGATGAAAAGTATCCTATATGTTAATCCAGGTTATAAACTATCTGTGTGCCAAATTTGGCATTCAGATAGTTTATACGCCGTTTTTTCAGGATCGAGTAACAAACATCCAAACATCTAAACATCTCAATATTCAAACATACAAACTTTCACTTTTGTAATATTAGTAGGATAGTAGGATAAAGTAAGAAGTAGGATAGTAGAAAGTAGGATAGCAGAAAGTGGGATAGTAGAAAGTAGGATAGCAGAAAGTGGGATAGTAGAAAGTAGGATAGTAGAAAGTGGGATAGTAGAAAGTAGGATAGTAGAAAGTGGGATAGTAGAAAGTGGGATAGTAGAAAGTGGGATAGTAGAAAGTAGGATAGTAGAAAGTGGGATAGTAGAAAGTGGGATAGTAGAAAGTGGGATAGTAGAAAGTAGGATAGTAGAAAGTGGGATAGTAGAAAGTGGGATAGTAGAAAGTGGGATAGTAGAAAGTGGGATAGTAGAAAGTAGGATAGTAGAAAGTGGGATAGTAGAAAGTGGGATAGTAGAAAGTGGGATAGTAGAAAGTAGGATAGTAGAAAGTGGGATAGTAGAAAGTAGGATAGTAGAAAGTGGGATAGTAGAAAGTGGGATAGTAGAAAGTAGGATAGTAGAAAGTGGGATAGTAGAAAGTGGGATAGTAGAAAGTGGGATAGTAGAAAGTGGGATAGTAGAAAGTAGGATAGTAGAAAGTGGGATAGTAGAAAGTGGGATAGTAGAAAGTGGGATAGTAGAAAGTGGGATAGTAGAAAGTGGGATAGTAGAAATTGGGATAGTAGAAAGTAGGATACTAGAAAGTAGGATAGTAGGATAACGGGAAAAATAAGTGACTCTCGGTTTCATTAAGGTATTTCATTTGTACACCCGTTATACTAGATTCACAATTTATTTCGAATCAACTTCCTCAAAGTGCGCCTTACTCCATTTGCAGTTTGAAATATCCATCTCACATTTAGATCCTTTATTGGAAGTTTTCGGCTTGGTTTAATTAATCTCATAAATTTTCGGCAGTGTTTAAGCGTTCCATGAATCCTTATAGCCGGGAAATTAGGAAAAGTTATGTTTCCGAGGGTCAGTGACCTCATTATTTCCTAGTTGTTTTAAGACTTTGTTAAATGAGAAAACCCGTGAGGTCGTTAACCTAAGATCTTTACCTGCTACAACTACGGAGAATAAACAATTTCATAAACAAATTCAATAATTTTTACAGCATGAATGACTGATGGCAGATATTATTTATTAAAAGGCATTAGTTTTATAAACATAATTTTGTTCTGTTAGCATTTTAAAACGTTTAGAAAAATAAAAATATCAGACATTAAAAAAAAAGAAACAAATGTAGGCATTGCTACGCTGCTACGGCGTAGCGACGACGTAGCGATCTCAACATTTTTATTTTGGCGTAGCGGTGCGGTGATGTCACAACTACGCCTAGTTTACTATTCAACAAGTTAATAATAATAATAATATTTATTCAAAAGTAAAATTGGTAAAATAAAATACAATAGTCTTAAAAATAATTAACAAAGGTATTTAAATGTTAGATGCCTGTACTAGGTTAGATAAACCTGTATCACAAGCGACAGGAGCTCATTAACGTTGGTAATTGTAGTACAAAGAATTATTAACAATATTTAAAATAAAAGATGATAACAATAGATGATATTATTCATAACTTAAAAACTATTTTAAAAACTAATGCAACATGTTTGTTTATTTTTACCTTGCTCTACTTAAGACAGCTGTGTTTTCGCGCGTCAGCAGAAATAAAAATAAATAAAAGTCAAACGTCGTATAAACGGGTATAGATAGGTAGTAATTGAACGTTATTTTTGCAGCTAGTGACTAAATACTTAGAAATCAACAAAATCGGGGCTTGTAGGCCAGCGAAGTGCAATGTTCATGTTGAGTCAGCAACTGGCGTTAAACACGGAAGTCTGGGCTTGAGCGTGACGTCCTACACGCCCTCATAGTCAATGGAGTTTATATATCTATATTCTGCCATTTTCCTAGCAGGGCACTCAGAGTCTCCCGTTTTATGATTGTTGGGCTTTTTAAAACGTGAGCAAGTTGCACATTTTCCGTTAATAGTCCCATAACCACTTAGTTTTACTAAGTAGCCATTTACGGGTGCAAAAAAAGATCTTCAGTTTTGTCTAGAATTCTGGCTTTAGCTAAATCACTGTAAGTTGCCCCCGGGGTATAAAGTTTTATGCAAAACAAAAGTTATCCTACTGTAGAAATTATGTTAGTAACTTTCGCGAGCTCTGAAATAACAAAAGCTTTTAGCTTGTTTTGTTATTTTTGTGACTGGTTTTTATTTGTTATTTAAATGTAGCTATAAATTTCCTAGCACAAAATAGAAAAAAAATATAGGATAAAATTGTTTATTGTTGCTGCGGTGGCTTACAAATAAAGTTGGTTCGCATTCAAAAAAAAAGTATCTCTTCCCTTTGAAATACTGTTTGTTAAAAACATTACGAATTCAAATAGATACACTAAGGTCATTTGTCCACCGCCACGTTAACGAGAACCAAATGACGGCACCGCAGTACCGATACAAGCATTTACTTGACCGTGTGTCCGCCACACGTTCGACGTCCGTGAACAGGACGTCCACTTCGGTTCGAATAATCTTGTTTCTCGTGACGCCGTTCACGAGGCGATGGACCAAAGGCCTAAAAGCCTAGATGTTACGTTTCTTGGGGTTTATGTACAACAGTGGGAATCTAATGACATGATAATAGTGAAGAAGTTTTTAGATTATAGTATTTCGGGTTTTAATCTAAGTCACTTCTAAATTCAAGCCAAAATATCTTGAGAACAAGACACAAAACATAAACTTTCTCTTATAATAAAATTGATGAAATTTACTTAAAATAATTTTGTTCACAGCTGCAGTAGTGATAGCATTCTTCGTCTGCTGGGCCCCCTTCCACGTGCAGCGTCTGTTCTTCATCTACGGGTACGACCTGCCGCAGTTCCACGTCATCAACGAGCACCTCTTCAACGTCGCCGGAGCGCTGTACTATGTGTCGGCAACTGTCAACCCCATACTGTACAATGTGATGAGTGGCAGGTGAGATTTTTTTTTTCTTTCCTTTTCCATCTGCAATCAGTCCTTGAGCTTTAATCAGATTGGTTGTTTCTTCACTGACAATTCAAGATTGTTCGTATCCTGTGATGCGTCATCTTGTAATTATAGTTCTTAGTGTTGGTTAGATTGAAGAATTTGTTCTCTTTTGAGTCTGTAGGTAGAGTCTGAGATCTTTAGGAGTGTTACAGCGAGTTCATTCTTATGTCGTTGGAGTCTTTCTCTATAGCTCTTGTAGGATCTTTCTACAACCTCCTTTACAGTTGGAATTTGTAGGTACTCATGTACTTCAATGTTTTGGCAGGTGGCAGGTCAGATACAGTTTGAATTTTATGTTTCTTTTTAAGCGACTGCGCGACAGCAAAGACAGGGTTATGTTTTATGCGCATATCTATGCATCACTGTATGTTAGATTATACTATATCTTTAGTAGCTTTTGCCAGCAGCTTTGATCGCGTTTACCAATTTACACAATCACTGGTTGGTGAAAACCGCATGATAATCCGTTCAGTCGTTTTTGAGTTTATCGCAAATTGACAGACAGACGCGGTGGGGGAATATGTTGTATAATACATATGTAGTGATACCCTCGAAGCATCTTAACGGTTGAATGGATTTTTAATACATGAATGAGGTGTCTATCGACTCGTCGCGCGATGCTCAAAGGTCTTGTTTACATAAAATCGAAATGGCGGATGTAAGACGTCAATATATAGTTTTATCTGGATACAAAAATGTCCAGAAAAAACGACTTTATGTAAAAAGTGGAAAAGTTACTTACCTAGCCAGGTCGCTAGCTTTTGCATTGGCTTTCCTTTCTTCAATAACACAATAATTTGTTTCACATCTTCATTTTGTAACAATAGAACTTCGCACCTTTAATAATAATAAATCGAATTGTCAAGATTGGATCACTAGACCCTTCCAAGTTTAATCAAACATTGAGGACAAATAATCTTCCTCACGTCACACATAGGGGCTATTGATACAAGTGACTTCCCATTAATTTGACATCCACGCAAATATACCATGTATTTACTTAATCGGAGCCATTCATAAGAATAGACTTTTTGCTAAAAGTAAATTTGTGTTTGTAGTTATGTTACCGGCCAAACCCAATTTCAGGCCAAACTAGTTTGTCCTAGGCCAAACAGACTTATCCTACGTGATATGTCGCAGCCAACTAGCTTAATTAGCCATTTCGTTAACAGCCTTTGGAAGTAACGCTCGCCGGCCGCTGCCGCGGCGCCGCCGCCGCTCGCTTCGCTCGCTCGGCTCGCGCGCTTTTGGTCACAGTTCTAACCTAACCTGACCTAACCCATTTAATCGGCGTGCCCCGGCTTAATAAACCAGTTTAGCCTAGGACAAACTAGTTTGGCCTGAAATCGGGTTTGGCCGGTAACAGCTACAAGGCAAGGAAAAAATCGTTTAGCTATGACAATTGGACAGACAGACACTCACACGAGTAAGGAATCTGTTTTTTATTTGGTCATACCGAACCAGAAGACTAGCAACCATTTTTATTGTACTTTTAACAATGAATTTAACCTTCGTGGCGTTTCATACTGTTTTATATTCGATTTTAAAATTAGCTTCACTTCGGAAATACTTCATAATTTATATATTTTCTCCAAAAAAGTAAAAACATGACATTTATTACTGTTTCCAACTGTCAATTATTTCCAAGTTACGGCGAGACATACCGACAGTGAATGTAAAAAACAAATACAATTTACACAAGAATAACTCAGCAATATCTGTCAGAACGATATTCAATAAAACAATGTACCTTTCAGCAGGTTTATCAAATAAAACACACTTTTGCTCATAAAACACGTTTATTTCATGATGATTCACAACGCACATACGATTATTGTTTACGATAAACGTTTTTAAACTGACCTAAATGGCCCGCACTTATGTATTACTACTGCATATTTGTGTGGAAAATATTGAAAGCTCGAAAAAATTCAAAACATTGTTTTATTATTACCTTATTAGTCTTTAGTAATCCGACATGTTTTGATCAATAGTTAAAAGATCTAAAGTAAGGAAATAACCGAATAACCAACTCTACAATTTTGCATAATTATGTCTAGTGTATCGGCCTCGACTTTGACCGAGTGTAGGTCGTGAGTTCGAAATTTCGAACTCAGGCAGGCAGTTTACTTCGTGTATTTGATTTCATTACCAATGCTCTCAAAACGGTAAAGGAAAACACTGACGAAACCGGCATATCCTAGAACCAAAAAATCGAAGACATATTGATTCCCGGCTACCATAGGCGCGGGCTTACGGATGGCGAGTAATAGGTAGCTCGCTGTTCGTATCTAATAATTTCTCCCGCTCTGGGTGGAGCAGGAGGGCGTGTTAGACTTTTACTGACTAAAACTCAGTTGCCTGTGTGCCAGGGGCCACGGTATCTCTTTCGAACAATCCGCACCCCTGGCAGGCATCGGCCCTTGCTGGCCCCACCAGTCGACCTGGGCTTGGTCCTTACCGGACAGCGAGCTACCCAGGCCTCGTTTCGTTTTTAAAATATGATTGACTTGTAAAAGTGTTAGTACAAACCTATTTACAGAAATAAAATCATTTATCATTTATTAATAGTCAATCAGATCGTTTTCACCGAAATATGGGTGTAGCTAAGGGAGAAATACAGAAGTGACACTATCATTTGTTTAAGTCGAAAGATATAGGTATGTACCATTAGACTTTAGTAACAAACTTATACATTAGGTACTAGATTTTGCCAGCAGTTTCGCCCGCGAGGAGGTTGATAATTATTTCACGGGAACCGGGATTAAAAATATCCTATGTGTTAATCCAGGTTACAAACTATATGAATGCCAAAATTCATCCAAATCCGTTCAGCCATTTTTGCGTGATTGAGTAACAAACATTCAAACTTTCACATTTATAATACTAGTAGAATATGTACTAAAAATAGACACTGAAATATAACGCGTAGGTATCCATAGTTCTAGTAAATTGTGATTATGTTAACAAGTTGGTTCCCGTTTAGTAACCGGAACATAGTCGGAACTTTTGTCGCAATTTATAATAGTTATCAGTAGAATAACATGCGGTAATAAATACTGTCTACAATAGTTTGGAACGAAAAGTTAACATGGTTTCCGAGAACTGTGAAACTACGCTTTGTTTTATATGAAGTGTATCTACTAACTGCCTCGTTAGTCTGGTGGTCACAAGTGCTACTGCGGAGCATGAGGTCCATGTTTCCATTTCCTGGTCCACTAAAGTATTATTGGGTTTTTCATCCGGAATTTTTCAGTAGCAGCGCTTCATCTGGATTTGGGCCTGGTTGATGACAAAAAACCGGATGAGAAAACCGGCGTGGCCTAGAACCAAAACTCGAAGACATGTGACATCTACCAACTTGCACTGGGCCCGCGTGGTGGATTACGGCTCACTCCCTCTCACAGACAGCAGCGGGAGCCTTATAGACTGATTATGATGATGACAAAAGGCTCGCCCCCTGTTACATGGCACTTAAAACATAACTGGCGAAATGAAGGTATACTAAAGGTTCACTTGTGCCTTCAAGGAATGAAGGCACTCTGTATGTAAAGTGTTATAACAAAAAGTTAGTAGAGTACCTAGTCCCAGAAAATGTGCGCTTTTTGTTTGACGAAAAATATAATTTAATATAGTTTAAAGCGAAGCCTTGCAATGATCATGGGCACGCCACGATTGCGGCAGTAAGTCCCCTCTTTGAGCAGTGGCTTGAGAGGCGCCAAGGCGTCCTCACCTTCCGCCTGTCGCAGGTCCTCACTGGACACGGTTGTTTCGGGAGTTTCCTGTTTCAGATAAGGTGGGAGGAAACGCCCAGGTGCTTCCACTGCGAAGATCGCCCTGAGGCCATGGTTGAGCATACGGTGGAGGTCTGCCCGGCTTGGGCGGAGTACCGCCGTGTCCTTTTGGAGGCGATCGGCGGCGGCGATCTTTCGCTTCCGGCTTTGGTCCATGGTACGGGGTGCATGGGTAGCCGTCGCCTCCTTCTGCGAAGCAGTGATGGTCGTGAAGAAGGCGGCGCGCGTGAGGGAGAGGCAGTATATTGCGCCCTCACGGCCCTAGCCTCCGCAGGAGACGCCCTGGGAGTCGGGAATCCCAGGTTGATTCCCGGCCACCGTAGGCGCGGGCTTGCGGACGGCGAGTAATGGGTAGCACGCTATGCGGTAAGGACCAAGCCCGGGGCGATGGGCTTTTTTTTTGGGTTGTAAATTAACTAATAACTTCTCATGCTCTGGGTGGAGCAGGAGGGCGTGTCAGACTTTTACTGACTAAAACCAGTTGCCTATGTGCCAGGGGCCGCGGTATCTCTTTCGAACAACCCGCACCCCTGGCAGTACTTAGACCCTTATACGTGTGCGACTGTGTGCGTGCGTAATTTTAATGCGAAATTACTGCCATATATCACTGACAAAACACCTAATGCTAAACGACAGAAGAGGCCTGTTATTATATAACTTCTCGCCAGTATACCCTAAAAGGAAAATCAGACATGTGTAGTATACCCACATATTATTATTTTTCTCTGTAATTAAACACGGAAAAAAGGGATTGTGAGTAAGGTTTGAGCTCATTTTCGTACATAGCCTGGTATTATTGTGTTATCATACTTCAATTTATGTTTCATACCCTTTGATGTTGTTATCCTTTTAAAAAGGTACACGTGTGCAAAAAATATATTTTGATAGCAGATTCATTCCTGTTTCCGGAATTGTGCAAAGTGTTCTCGTGGCCTAATTTTGTTTTAAAATAGCACAAAAAACGAGAAAGTTATTTAAAAACAAACGGTTTTTAACGGAATTGGACATAGAATGAGTTACCTTTGTGGTGTTTTTTTTTTAATCTAACTGACAATGTAGTTCAACTAATGCCCAATTTTTGAATTCCACAGATCAACTATCTAGCAGTAGATTTATTATAATTATCTGTTCTAGCGAAGTTATTTCTTGTTGAGTGTCCAGAAACACAATGTGTTAAGATATCGAACAAATAAATAGTACTATTGAATAGATTGAATCCCGTTAAGAATACATCAAAAATAGACGAGATAGTTTGACATGTCAACAAGCAACAAAAATAAGCATAGAATATAGTAAATCCATGTCCGAAGATAGCTAGGGATAGCCGAGCCTATCTCTAAACCAAAAACCAGCGTCGATCAATCAAGTCTGCTTATCACAATCTCGTGATTTATATCCCTCACAGGTTACGCCATCGTCTAGCCGCCTACATCAATTAGTCTTCGACCAACGTAACTATGTAGTACGTGGCCTACGTGGCTAGAATTGGGACTGTGGGCTTAAATCACGTGTGAAAAGGACGAAAATCTTTGCGATTCAGAAGTTTTTTTTTTAAGTCTTAATAATTAAACATTGAAAGCAACCATATTTCTGATAGCGCGCTGTCCGATAAGGACCAAGCCCGGGTCGACGGCGCGTTGTTTTCCACGCGCGCCTCAAAGAGATGTCAGCACCAACTGGTGGTGTCCGCAAGGGCCGATGCCTGCCGGGGGTGCGGGTTGTTCGAAAGAGATACCGCGGCCCCTGGCACACAGGCAACTGAGGGAACACGGGTGGGTTTTAGTCAGTAAAAGGCTGACACGCCCTCCTGCTCCACGTAGAGCGGGAGAAGTTACTTGTGTGTTAAAAAAAATAAAAACAACCATATTTTTACAAAATTACCGTAAGGTTGGTTGGTTCTATGGAATAGAAGATTAATTTTAAAATCAGCCATAGTTATAAAAAAAAACTTGGTTTTAGTATCCATGTAGATGTACTCTCAGCAGAAGAGGCATGCAGACAAGAAATAAGTAGATTTGCAATTTAACAAAACCGGCAATATTATTTTATTCTTGTTTTCTTCTTGTTCACGTACATTATAATCGGCCTATAATGTTCCCACTGATGAGACATAGGCCTCCTTTTCACGTCAAATGTCTTCGTATTTTTGGTTTTAGGACATGCCGGTTTACTTAATCAAAATCAAAATCAAAATATTTTATTTCACATAAGCCTGCATGGGCACTTATGAAACGTCAGAAGCTAGGTGCACGGTTCCAATTTGTCGTTTCCTATGGAGAAGAGCCGGCAAGAAACTCCACGGTTACTCTTTTAAAAATAATTGGCTTTTACAATGTTTTCAAATTACAGTGATAATAGGTATGGGAGGACAGTGCAGGCCAGTCAATAAGTACCAGGTACTTAGAGGAATGAAAATACAGAATAGAAAAACGTCTACAAATCTAGTCTCTAAGGCCTACAACGTTCTCTCATTCACAATATGTAAAAGAATCTACCTATATAAAATGAAGCTATTTGAACCAAGTGACATGATTTCGATGACAATCACTGAAAATAAATAGTAGGTAGTAAAATTGATGTATAATGTCAAATAATGACGAGAATATGTCAGACATTGTAAAAAAAATAATAATAATAAAAAGAATAAAAATTAACATTGCAATTTGGGAGCAGTTAATAGACTTTCACACGGTTTTGCTGTTAATGAGGTACCAGGGAAGCCACACGTGCAGAAGGAATTAATGCCAAACTTCCCTGTCTTCAACGTAGTCTTTTATCTTATAACCCTTATACTGTCTGACGTCAAATGGAAAAATGGCGAAAGTCTGCGCATGCCCTAGATCTAGGTCACGCGCCTTCTAGGTCCCCTTGCGTTTAAACCCCGATTTCTCGCTATTTTACTATGAAACTCATATGAAACTGCAACTGTTTCGGAATGTATACTATATTTACTATTCAGTGTATAACTTTCATGTAATTGGGTTTACAATTTAATTAGTATGTTTCAAATTAAAACCGAGTTTTGTTATTTTTCTCCCATTTTTATCATTCAAGGCCCCAGAAATGTAAGCAAAATACATATTTTAATAATAAAACCACTTAATAGTAATTACTATTACACTACAATAACGATTACATAATAAACATATTGCCAACAGGCAGCCAAATCATATAAAAACGACGATAAATCTTATCTTATCTTCACGCGTCTCAAGTGGCCACTCGTCAAAACACGCAACTCGACCGTCATTAACCTTTTTTTTTGTGGTCGTTAAGATGTCACAGTTTGACAAATGTGTGTTTATTTATTCAGTTCGAGACTGTTGCTAACTATAACAAAATACTTACAAGTGTTCACACTAAGCGGAAGACGTAAATAAACCCATAAAAAAGTCTATTGTTTACAATAACAAAAGAACACTTGCCGCACACGTGCGTCACAACAACGGGTTTTTTGTTATGAATGGCTTAACAGATTGCAAATGTGAAAACTGTTCCAGAAACTACATTAAATTATCTTGTATTTAAGCGTTATAGCAAAGGTTTAATTGTTTTTAATAATATGCTATATTGTCGAGAATCGGGCGATGACGTCATCCGGCCCTTAGCAACGCGCGGGAAAGTTGCATAGCAACGGAGGAATGAAACGTTAAAACTGCCATTTTTTCCTACTTCTATTGAATTTTCTTACACAACATCGTATATTTATGGATAGTTTATGAAATTATCTTACCGTTTTAACAGTATTTCAGCCATTTAATACAAAATACGTACACGATAGGCCATCGCAAAGATTCGTCATGCGCCATGTTTTCACTTCGTTAACATTTTACCGTAAAATATATGCGTAAATATAATAAAATGTTTATAACTAATACATTTATAGAAAGATAATTAACTTTACTCACGTATTCATCCTTGAAATCAACACTTTCCCTTAAAAACACTCAAACTAGAACACTTTTATTGCACCGGACAATGGACGACACCACCAACTTTCAAAGTATGTTTTGAACTGACTACCGCGACTCGTCTGCACTATTATAGTGTCATCAGTCAAAGAAATATAGCTAGCCTTGTCTACCCTGATCATTTTAATATAAGAACGAAAGAGATAGGTTGCTGCGTTACAGAGATACAAGCAAAAAAGTTTGACAACAGATAACTTGCCGTACCACGGACGATTGCGAATTATATGCATATTTTTATTCACTGTGTCACGGACAGTTTCGGTTTAAGGGTATGCTTTTTTGATAAGGACACGTTTGATGTGAGTTTTAAACTTTCCATCGCTAAGTTCTGTAACCGACTTTGGCAACTTACGTTACGTTACTTACGTTTTAAGAGCAATGGTGATGAAATAGTTTACACAAAGTACAGCGTCTGTATGGGTTTGAACATACGACTCTTCGAATCACTTCTCTTACCGACACAATAGCACACGCACAATTTCGGTTAAAAAGTCTAGCCACTGGCACATTTGTCTCTTTGGATTACTTTAAAAGATTTAATCCTTAATTAAATTAGTCATTCTTGCTTTGACTTTTACAACTATGAATATCTCACGTTAACCTATAACATAACCTCATTATTTGGCACTAAATCATTTGAACACCAAACTAAAGCTACTAAAGTTTCACCAAATTGTACATGACATACTTTTTAATTATACATCAATACCATTAAAATGTTGAAAAACGCTTGTCTCGACACAAAATGGCTTAGAAAATGAGTTGAGTGGGTAGGAAAGTGCTGCGGTTGAGAAGGTTACAACAATGAGTGATGCGGTTCCTTTTGACACTCCTAATGAAACATCCTAGATGCTTTCAGCTACGAGTGAATACATAATGCCCTCGCTGTATACTCGCGCCTTATACAGGGGTGGCATGAACCCGACACGGAGTCTGTTACCATGGACCTGATTCTGAACCCAACTGCGTTGACATTTTTGGTCAGTTTAAAAAAAAACAATAGCTGTTCCATACATTTTGACCGCATTGGTTTTGTTCTTTTCTAAGAAACAGCAGATTTTGTTTTAAACCAACGAAAATTTCTTCGTCAGGAATCTTGTGCAGAATACCTACATGATTATAGTTTGCGCGTCGATGCTGCCACCCATAGTTGGATTCGCAATAGCTAAGAAAAAGAAAGAAAAGAAAGAAAATACATTTATTTAGCACAGACTAAAAAAAAGGCACACAATATTCAGCAAAATAATAGAATAAAACGTATTGTATTTACGGGTATTGCCAATTTTAACTTGAGTTGGTTTCCTTATCCTTACGTAAAATTAGCAAACATAGTGCCTTACTGCTTTAGTAGTGAGATTAGCCTCATTTTAGCTGTACAAACACGTGGTGGCAATTTCAATATTTTTATATAAACAGTCATTGGAACAGGCTAGGGTGGACTTTTTTTCTGTATACAACGTCGATATGGCTTTTTTTTAGTGTGGGAAATCATCAAATAATTTCTCCCACTCTGGGCGGAGCGAGAGGGCGTGTCAGACTTTTACAGACTAAAACCCACCCGTGTTCCCTCAGTTGCCTGTGTGCCAGGAGCCACGGTATCTCTTTCAAACAACCCGCACCCCTGGCGGCATCGACCCTCCCAGACCGCACCAGTTGGTGCTGACACCTCTTTGAGGCGCGCGTGGAACACAACGCGCCATCGACCCGGGATAGGGCTTAAGTTAAGATCACACAAGAATATTCGCGTTGGATTATTTTTAGAACACTTTTATAGAGACAGTAGTAGGGAAAATAAAAATGGTTTTGATTTATTTTACTGGTAATATTGTCACATAAAATGACAAAACTTTATTTTTTTAACGTTCCAAAGCTTGCTTATTCGTTCGCTGAAATAATTAAATACGATATTATATATAGAACAGAAATAGAACGGAATTCTCAAGAACTCGTCAGCTTTCGGCAAAGATCCGCGTTTTATTAAAGGTCACTGAGTAATTGAGTATATTCAAATAGAATTCTGCTGAAAATATACAGAATTAATCTGGACAAGATTGACGTAAATAAGACAGAAGAGAAATATATTCTGAAATCAAAAACTGCGGCGATGGTGAAATTGCTTTTTGCGTAGGAGTTTACTCTGGAAAGCACCTACTGTCAACATACTTCACTTTTGTTGTCATCAAGCGTCGATGCAGTGCGTTGTCCAGTTTTATGGACACAGGTACCTCGGTAGGTACCCATACCTGAGCCCATGCTCATGTTCTTCATCATCAGTGTAATAAAGCACACGGGACATTACCTGGTATTGTAGTTGTTAATAAGTGGCGGTGGCCACTTACCAACAGGTAGGCTGTCTCTTGTTTGCAAGCCAATAAAAAAACCATAGTCGACTTAAGTAAACTTAAAGGTGCTCTTACACGGAATTTTTTTGAGCAATTATTGCTCGGCAACACTAATGGATCAATCTGTCAATCAATTAAGTGAATCAATCTGGAGCAACAACAATAAAATGCGGAAATTGTTTAGGGAATATTGCTTTTGTTAACTCCATATATTTCACATTTCTCAATGTCGCCAATGTGAGTTGCCGAATATCCAATCGATTTGGAAATTTTCTTTCTATCTCGTATGTACGCATAATTAACTACGTCTCGTTTTTGAGAGGAACCGTTTTTTAAGTTGCTCCATGTTGCATAGTATTGTGTGGCCGTATCTCTGGCAACAGGTTGCTACATGTTGCCATTGCTCTAAATTGCTGGATCTAGTCGTGACGTCATAGTTGACGAGAATTGACCAGGATGGAGCTGTTTTAGTTGCTCGTGTAAGCGCACCTTTACACAGAGTAACACTTGACAGTCAATAGTTACAAAAAATTGGAAGGAATAATAATTTATTTTTAACTTATTTATATAATTTCTCATCACAAATGTTGCAGTGGACACAAAGTGATTAATCTAAAAAATTAGCTTAACATTTGAGAAAACCTGCTCGAAAACGCCATAAAATACTTGTGTTACAGGTCACCAGATAATAATTAGATCTCATATCAAAGGAATTTACAACCAATCAATTAATCCTGTTTACGCCAAATCGAGTATATTAAACAAAGCTTTGATTTCTAGACCCATGAATCGAATAACCGATTTTCGCACCCGTACCTACGCAAAATTTGCGCTTTGAGATGGAGTTGTGTTCACCAGCCAGTATTATTTATTACCCTATTTTAAACTCCGATTTATACTTTGATGTTAGACGGAAATTACAGGTACCGGCTCTTCTAGTTTTATCGGATTCGCCCCAGTTTTACAAAGTAGATCTTGAACTCTCTACTCATGACTTCTATCAGATTATTTTAAAACTAACATTGATCCAGATTTGTGGATAATGTGAAAACTTGTTATTAACCCATTTGAGTTTCAAAACTTTAGTATTGTGTCCAAGAATAATAAAAAGATACATTCTGTGATTAAGGTTTCGAGTTCTCGACTGTGATTAAATGACTCCTAAAAGGAATAATGTCAGTCGACAACGGCTCAATAATGAATTGTAAAAAGGTGCTGTACCACCTTTTATTAGAAAAAAATACTGTTATGACATTTTTTACTATTTGCAAATAGGGGGAATGGTAAATTGAATGCTATAATACTACAAAGAACTACCCAAACCCCAAGTTTGTCATGTAAAGTTTACTTAGTTAGTAATCTTACTCTTATTTTGATAAGAGCCAGCGCATATCGGCGGACAGTCGGGAAGGGCATTTTATATTTACTCACGACAGCGACGGAATGCGACAGCATGCGGCGGGATGCGAAGGCTTGCGACGATATGCGCTTGGATCCGCTAGCATACGATGGCGGGGGAGAGGCAGTGCAAGCGGGGTAGCATACCGCGGGCATGTTGAGGGATACTGCCGGCATGCCATAGCATCCAATAGTGCGCCGCCGGCTGCTGGCCGTATCGCAAATCATCAGAGTGCGCTGGCCTTAACCTTCTAATAAAGTTATTTGATTGATAACGCAACAAATCCTTTTGCTAACTGAAACAAAAGTAAATTCATCACAACACAACGTCATCTAAACATTCAAACATCTAAACTTTCACATTTACATTAAAATAATTCAGACAAATGAACAGGTACTTAATAACATGACAAACTATTAATAACTGTCTCAGTTAGCCTATGGAACTTGAAATCTACTGTTCCCAGAGTTTCACCATTACTCATAGGAGATTATAAAACAATTAATTTACAGGAATATTCTAACATTTAGCAAGTTTAACCTCAAGAGGGAAACCAACTGTTTGTAGGCTTACGAGATCCTCCAAGGCGATGTAACTTATAGATTTAGGCCATTTTAAATGCCACTATTTCCTAGGTTTATACCTACATATAAAATATCCTATTGATGGTGTATTAGGTAATTATCCCTCTGAGTCAAGACTATCTTTAAGACAAACTAAAAAAGAGCGCCGAGAAAACTGTGCAGAAAAAACATGTTTTGACAAGAAACTCTTCTGTCATCGATAGAAATTTATTTGAAGCTTCAAGCTATGTTTCCATTAATAGCGACAAGATGAGTCATTACCAGATTTATTCAATTTTGCTTCAGTTTCAGACGCTTTTATCGTTAACAGAAATTGTTAATTGTATTTTAAGGTACTTAATTAGTTCCCTTGAATGCTTTTCTGTGCTGTTTCCGAACCCAACGTAGGTTTTTTTATTATTCCGGTTAAACATAAGCCATTATTTTGAGCTTATCTATCAATAGAAAGAGAAACAAAAAATTGGGTTTTCACAAAGCCCAATTTTTTGTTTCTCTTTGGGTACTGACCTATATTGTATATGCCAATACGTATTTGTTAGATGATGTGGTTTGCGTTAATGGTAATACCTTCTATTACTGTTGTTGAAAAAGACTTCGTCACAATGCCAGGAAGATAGATAACAACGATCCTTGAAAGAAGATGAATACATTAACAAGAATTTATTAAATTGTCTGCAATCTTTGTTCCATGATATTGTATTAATGTGTAGCCACAAAACATATTTTTACACTTCATCATCTGCCTAGCCTTTTCCCAACCATGTTGGGGTCGGCTTCCAGTCTGACCGGATGAAGCTGAATACCATTATTTTATATAGGTAGAGCGATTGCCTATCTGACCTCCACAACCCAGTTACTGGGAAATAAGATACCCCTTGGTAAAACTGGTTGTCAGACTTTTAGGCTTCTGACGACCCGTAAAGATTCTCATAGATCCACGAATTACAGCCGGGACCAACGGCTTAACGTGCTTTCCGAGGCACGGAGGGGTCTTAGTAGGTAACTATGGTCACCCATCCACGGACCGACCGCGGTAAGCATAGCTTAACCTGATCCATTGTCCCATGCGGCTGTTATTACTTAGCCCCGACCCCCTGTTATTACACAATACGTAATAATAGGGGCTAGTGGGAGAACACAAATCGTAGACAATAAAATGAAGATGTAGTCAGCCTGATAAATGTGATTGTACATATATATACAGAAATCTTTTTGCGCTTATCTATTCGCTAATCCATTCGAGTTAAGTTTTCATTTTATTTGTTGGTATATTGGAATGGCTGGCTGACGTATGTATGACTAATTATTTAATTAATGTTCTGTGTCTCGTAATGTTTATATTACTTTGTCTTTGTATGTATAGAATCAAGTCTATCCGACTAAACAGACAGCTGTGCTGCTGGGGAGTTTGTTCCGCTACTTCTTCTTCCCAGCTAAAGCACTAGGAAGTGGTGACGGGTGGGCTTTTTTGGAGGGACTGTCTGACTGCTGTGTATTTTGACTTTCGAAAAGTGCTGATTCTCAGCCTAATTTTAATAAATGACTTTTGATTTCATGCATAATATCGGTATCACAGGTAGCAAAGTTTAACAATAAACTCCTTTCCATTTAAGTTAGCACCGTTAAGCTTTAATATTCATTTAAGTAGAATTTCAGGTTGACATTATGTAGCTTAAAGTAATTTTCGCTTTTTGTAACAACAAACCTTGATAATGATATCTATCTCTAGGTTATGCAACTTACATTATTTGGGATAAAAACTTGTTAATACAGGTTGAAATTTAAAACATGCGACAAACCGTAATGGGAGATTGTACTCATCATTATGAACAACTTTTACTAAGGGACCAAAGATGCAATCGCAAAAAAAAACCAGCTGTTCCCTACATTTTGACGAGTCATGCGAACATAAATGTAGGGAACAGATGTTTTTTTTTCGCGATTACATCTTTGGTCCCTTAGTAAAAGTTGTTCATAATGATGAGTACAATCTCCCATTTCGGTTTGTCGCATGTTTTCAATTTCAACCTGTATAACTTTGTGTGACTTGTACTAACAGTTGTCAATTTGCCAAAGGCTAATGAAACTTATCCTACTTCCTTAGGGTTGAAGTTTACAACGTGTACGGACGACTTAATGAATTGGTAGCCAAATTAATTAAGTCGTCCGCTGAGGTATTTGTAATTAGTATGCATGGTGCTACCAAATTCAATGAAGATGCTTGTGAATTCCTCAGTTCAATTTAAGGTATGCATGGTCTAGGTATTTCTATACCTAATTCTAAAAAAATCCAAAGATATGGTGGGTAAATAAAATAAAAAAATTGCACACGTTTTCATTAAAGAAGACCAGGGGGCCAATTCTACTAATTTGCAACGTTACACGTTCTATTGTGTTTCCACAACAGTTCGATTTCGATCGCCGTTCGATAGTTACATAAAAAGTCATTCTACTATTTCATAAGCAAAATGGAAACTAAACTTAAAACGAATTGCAACTGAACTGTAGCGGGAACACAGCGGATTACTCGCGTTACCAACATGCCAAAATAATATGTTTTATTAATACCACAAACAAAAAAGTTGAATCTAAAAATGTTACTAAACACGAATATGTGGCACTAAAAGTATTTTCTATAATTAAAAGACATAATGATCATAATTTTATCATTAACTTTGTCCTCTATATTTTACTGTTACAAAAATACATTTCAACAAAAACTCAGCAGAACGTTTCGTTTTATGTCCCTAGCTGGCCGAAGCTCTGAAACCAAAAGAACGAAGATTGACGGGTATGTGAGGACTGATCTCAACCAAAGCTTTTACAAGGTCTTTGGAGAATCGGTACGTCATTACTACCTGACGACGCGTAAGGTCAAAAGCATTATTGCATAGGTACACTTGACACAACATTTCTGCCTCCGAAATCCATATAAAATGATCATGTTTCATCATCAATCCTAGATCGATGCGGCAAAAGTTGCTATTTACCAACCTATGTTCAACCGCTAATTTTGACAGATGAACGGCTGAAGTTTAGTTTTGTTTCGATTCTAACGAGTGTCAAAATAATAGTAGAATACGAGTAAACGTCACGCTCATGTTCGTTTTTGTTAGTAGAATAGGTTTTGACATTGTTTCAATCGATCGTTGGCGTAACTAAAACGTAACCGCAGCTGTGTCGCAGCTGGACTGTTGTTCATTTTAGTAGAATGAGAAAACGCTTAAAAGTGGTGATTCGGTTGCGGTTCTATTGCGTTTTTTAAACTATTTTGTTAGTAGAATCGGCCCCCTGATACTGTAGATTGAACGTAACAATTTTCTTCGTAATGCCTATTAATCTTTCTTGTCTTAGTAATCTCTGCTTAATCTTCCAATAGCTTATTTGTAACCCTATTAAGTATGCCTTTCCTATACGGAACCCAAACCACGTTCGTGGTTAGTTAACATTACTCGAAATGTTCTGGAAAGCTACGCATTTCATTTGTTACATTGTCAAGGAGACATTTTAAGAACCACACTTTATTTTGATTGCTTCTGATAATTGAAAATAATCAAGTTGCCTTACGCAGCTTTTATTGCGCAACTGAAAATTTGTAAACGATGCCTCTTTTGCATGATATTATTCCAATACGGATTATTTTTTTTTTTTTTATTCCTTCATTTGTATTTAAAAATGGAGATGGTTTTAGTCAAAGATTGCATAGTACAGCGTGATTCTAAGTTTATATATATTTGGTTTATTGTTCATCACACATAAAAGCATACACAATCCGTATAGTATTAGTAAAAGTGACATAAAAAGAATGTTACTTCCAAACTAGCCTAACAATAACGAATAACTCCGTGGCCCAAAACATGTTGGCAAGTGCCTCCGCACCGAGTGCCTAATAAAGGAGTTGTCCATCTTGTCAAATTATGTTTTTAGGATGCTGTCGGAGCTTCCGAGGCAGTACTTAGTTACGAATAATATAATAAACGCTCTGTTTTATCTACTGGGGCGAACAAACAAACTGAATATAAAAATCTGTCAAACGTAAAAAACGTTTGATAGATAAAACAAAAGGCAAGGTGTTGTCTGTAACGGTTACTCAAAGTACTTATAACCGTTACATTGATTACCAACATTAAAAATCTTGTTCCTTTTGTTATGTTCCTGAAGATCGTTTACTGATTTCACAATTTCGATCGAAATGAAGCTTCGTTTACACGAAGAAGGTCCTGACCGTCGAGAGGTTAGCATGATTGTGATATTTAGTTCTCTGTTTACATACCTATAGAACTAAAAGTTAAAATACTCTATGAGTTTTACAATTCCAATCTATGGTTTAGAAGAAAATAGCTCTTGAATTGAGCAGTGACTGCTGAATGGTAAAGGATTTGCAAGCTTAGCCTGACAATAGGATTGAGAGTTGAATAGTACCTACTTTAGTCGAAAGAACCTAATATTCTTTTCTCGAATCGACGCTAGAATAGTTAATACTCAATCATCCGATTCATAACAGATAGATAATGAACCGCTTCAGAGTTCCCAGGCTGATTCCCGGCCACCGTAGGCGCGGCCTTGTGGACGGCGAGTAATGGGTAGCTCGCTACCCGGTAAGGACCAAGCCCGGGTCGACAGTGCGTTGTGTTCCACGCGCGCCACAAAGAGATGTCAGCACCAACTGGTGGGATCCGCAAGGGCCGATGCCTGCCAGGGGTGCGGGTTGTTCGAAAGAAATACCGCGGCCCCTGTCACACAGGCAACTGAGGGAACACGGGTGGGTTTTAGTCAGTAAAAGTCTGACACGCCCTCTTGCTCCACCCAGAGCGGGAGAAGTAATTTGTTGATTTCCCACCCAAAAAAAAACCGCTTCAGAGCAATTATTTTCATCGTAAAATATCCATATTTGAATGCTCATTTCAGTTTTCACCTCTTCATGTGAATAAGATATTTAAGCTAGACTTTTACCCTCAAATTCTATACTTAAGTCTTTCCGACTCGTCAGTATACCTTACACTCATTATAACAGCACCAATCCGCCACAGCAAATAACTTGTCATTCCAGTTAAGATTTTAAATCAAAAGCATTAAGTTGCGATGACAATACAGAATAGTGGTCAGCTCGCGGGCAGCGCGCTTCCCGCGAACAGCCCGCTCCCCAGCGACGAAACGTCTGCAAGCGTTAAGCGCAAGCCACACCACCAGCTGGCGAGCGAGCGAGCGAGCTGGCTGGCGAAGCGAGTTGATGGGAAACTATATAAACTAAGCGAAGCTTTGGCGAGTTAAACTATATGGATTCACGCCGAAAACTACGGTCAGACGGGCGAGCGAGCGGGTGGGGCGGGTGAGCGACGGGAGCGTTTAACTCATTGTCTCTCGCGCTCAGTTGCATAGCGCACATCATAGAGCCGAGCGAGCATCGTTTCACCTCTTTTCATACATCTGTTCACATCGCGAACTACAAAGCTAAGCAACGCTAAGGATCGCTGGCATCGTCGGATATTTCGTTCGCATCGTTTGTATCGTAGACTGCTGAGGTGAACCGATGCTCGCCCGGCTCGCTCGCTCGCTAGTTCGCGGTGTGGCCTGCGCATTATGCCGGTGCCTCAATGCCCACGCGCGGTCTCCGCTCCGTCCGCACAGCTGTGTCTCCGTCACACGCAAAATCTGACACCCACTAATGTTCCCTAACCGGTCTTTAAGCTGAAAACTAGCCGTTAGTACGGGGACGGTGAGCTACTAACTAGTAAGTGGTGCGTGAACAACAATCTGTCACCTCACCGGTGCAAGCCAGCAGCGAGCGGTCGTCTTGCTGACGTTGCGTTGGCGATAAGAGGGTAGAATTTTTCGAGGCGGTGACGTGTGTTTACTGGGCTGGAGTGGTGTGGTTATATGAGTGATAACCTTTAACGTGACATCAATAGTACGATGACGTAAATACGTTCCGTTTGAGTATTCGCCCGTTAATTTACTATGTGTAAGTTGGTGTAGGAACAATTTTTTTTGGGCATTTTTTCCGCCGGAAAAAAGGTATACATCAAAACAAAAATTAAATTTAGGCACACACATACGCGTACATACTCAAAATAGATAGAGGACTTCATTACTTTCTTGTTGAATATATATTTCTTCCTGTTCGTAATACTAAATACAGAAAGGGCCGCCAACAAACTTCGTTAGAAACTGTTGATAATAAATTGGATTACGTTAGTTGAGAGCACGAGAATCCAATATTTACTATCAAACCTCGACGAAAACACAGGCTTAAGTTCACTTTTATCTATTTTCTAGATTATTGACTTATTTTAAAATCTTTTTGTCCTTTTTCTGATGTACGCTTATATCAGAGTCGGTTGCTGTTTAGGATATTTAGTATTTTAGGACATAAAGTGGGAATTATTTGGGGTACGATTAAATACATGCCTTAACGTATCACTGTTGTGGAGGCCATTTTAACGCTATTTTATTATGTACTGCATGCACACAGATGAATACACCAGTTTTAAAAGAAAAACTAGCTATTAGTTGATTAATCAAGAATAGGTACGGTCACCAAAAGAGATAAGTCGGATGTAGTTAAAAACTTTATTTAATAAAATAAGACAAACAGATAATTTATCAAATTTTATTAAATTCGAATACATCCATCGCTTTCTTAATAATCTTCAACTATATCCAACGACCCTGGTTACTCATCTCTTTTGGTGACTGTATATAACACGTTATTAGCAGAAAGTTTTCGAAACCTTACTAATCTTACGTAGTCTTTAAAAGAAACATATGTAACTAAACCATTAAAACCATTAAACTAAACCATTTAAATTGTAAAACTTTAGAATGTCATCAAAAACATATTTTCGAAATCACAAGATACTTTAACTTTATTATCCGTCAGATACGAACGCGAGGCAATCAACCATCACATAAACTTTAATCTATAAATATTTTCTATGTTCCAGTCGCCTCTAATCAAGATATAGTTTGTAAAGCTAAAAATATTTCCAACATATTTCGTAGAAATAGAAAATATCTAACGAAGTTGTTTGAACTAGTTTGTTAGTTTTTAAAGTTCTCTAATATGTTTGACGAGACTTAATTTTGGTATAAAACAGATCATTAGTTAATCTGATATACTAACAAAGCTAAATTTTGTTATAAGTTATCTTTGCGTAGCTGCCTGCATTCGCTACGCGAACCAGCTACGATACTCGTTGGCTAAATTCGCTACGCGTAGCCGCTACGATATTCGTAGCACAACCTCACAGCGGACTACGCGGCAGCCACCGCGAATTTAGTAGGTAGTTGAGTTACAGAGTAACCTCAAAACTTAATTAATACTAAAGAGCTCACTAAAGAGGGATGCACAGAAGGGTACTTTGTAATTATTGTCAAGTCATTGGTAAACTGACATAGCAATATTGAATTTGTCTCAAAACGTTCTCCATCAGAATTTTTGAAGTGAGAACACTTTTAGGCGCACTTTACGCTCGGGTCGGTGACTATAAATGAATGCAGCCTCCAGTCATTCGGTGACGCTAAATCGCGTACACTCGGCTCCAGTCGTAAGTTTTTACTTCTATCGTGTGGTCATAAGCACTCACCCTCTTTGTACCCGACTGTGCCAGAAGGAGGGTTATGTTTTTCGAGTGTATGTATGTATGTACGTATGTGGATTATCACGCTCTGTAGCCTAAACGGCTAGATGTATTTTAGCTTGAGAGGCGTCGCTAGATTCGTCTCAATTGTGAGAGTAACACTATGTATATTAAAATTATGAAAATTTAATGGCCGATTTTTTTGTCAAAACCTATCGAATGGGGTTTCAAAATAAAGCGTTTGATAAATAGGTCTTATCAACGTCAAAAATAATTATAGTAACTAAAACGCGTAAAATGAAAATTATTAAAAAAAAGTTGTATGTATGTTGTCCTGTATGTGGATTGGGTCTTCTTTACCTTCAACACTCAGTGGTGTTGAAGGTCAAGACGTTTTCTCATACCGAATTAAGGCCAACCGATTTACTAAACGGTGCAATATCACTCATAGCTACAGAGTTGGTGAACCCATTTATACTGAAAACGAGATCAGCGTGGCCACCTACTAGGACAAAGTAATCTAGCTAACTAGACGAATGATGTATCATCGACCCGGAAAGAAGAAGAGAAACCCATTTCTGGACAATCACTGTACTACGGAGTGTTTCCATGCGGGACTGAACTGGGAAAAGGTAACTGAGATAGCCCGAAGGATTGCTAGATTTAAGCGCAGGCCACACTGCCAGTGCTAGTGAGCGAGCGAGCGAACTGGTGGGCGAAGCGAGGCGAGGGAAACTATGTGCGTTCACACCGAAAACTACGAACAGACAGGCGAGCGAGCTTAGAGTGAGGGGAGCGTTCCGTCTCACTGTCACTTGCGTGCAGTTGAATAGCGCACGAAATAGAGCCAAGCGAGCATCGTGTCACCTCTTTTAATACTTCGCTTCACACCGCGAACTACAAAGTTAAGCTACGCTAACGAAGTGAACAAATAGCATCGCTGGAATCGTCAGATATTTTGTTTGCATCGTTTGTATCGCTGACGTAGCTTATCGCTGTAGTTCGGGGTTTGAACTGAAGTATGAAAAGAGGTGAAACGATGCTTGCTCGTCTCGCTCGCTCGCTAGCTGGCAGTGTGGTAATTGGTAAGGTGTCGTTTGACCATTGGTACGTCACCTGATTGTAAGCAATGATGCTGTAGGCAAGATGCACGCTCAACTAGACGAGATCTGTACTTTATACACCACAAAAAATATATATATATTTAAAGAAATGAAGAGAGCCATTGCCAATTAACTTCCAATTATAATTAAAAAATAATCCAGCACCAATTTTCTTCAGAATACTGGTTGACTGTTAAATTCATGTCTGCTTATTTTGAATGTGAAGTTTCACGGCTGTCTGTAAAAAGGTTTACTGGATCGTACGATGTATCGACTACAGGCTGTTGTTATTATTTCTCTAGTATGAGAAACAATATTGAACTTAGTATACATTTACGACGGATTTAAAGCGTGTTTCGAGAGTAAATATTTATATTTGTTGAAAAGAAAGTGTTACGATATTACTCGTGTGTATCGTATCAAATAAGTTGTACGTTTACTTAGCCTATGTAACTTTACCTTGAAATAAAATGGATTGTGGTACTACAGTATCTTTTGATGTTTTAGTTTGTTTTGGTGTTTCATCTCAGAGCCAGACAGGAACACGGGCGTCATGTGGTTTCAACATAAAAATTGAAGTAATACTATTATTTTAATATCTTTGAAATTCAATTATAGAAATACAAATAGGTAGTCCAGTCTCGGTAGTCAGATAATTAGTAATAACTAGCTTTTGCAAGCGGCTTCGCCCGCGTAGAGGCCAGAAATTATCCCAGGGGAACGTACTACCGGCGTGAAAAGTATCATATATGTTAATCCAGGTTATAATCTATCTGTGTGCCAAATTTCATCCAAATCCGTTCAGCCGTTGTTGCGTGATTGAGTAATAAACATCTAAATCACTGCGGGATGCCAACTGAAAACTAGCGCTGCGTGTCTAACGCCCAGCAAATGCTGAGATGGTAACCCTTTCGGTATGGGCACGCTCAGCACAAATTTTACTGCAATTTTATTGTTATGTTTATTGTTCTCTTTCTTTTTTTAATTGTTTGTTGCTGTTGTGTTGTGTCTGTGTCGAATAAATGTTTTCTATTCTATTCTATTCTTAAATATCCAAACATCTAAACATACAAACTTTCACATTAATAATATTAGCAGGTCGTTACTATCGAATAGAAGAACCTATTTGTTACCTGAGTTGACTTTACTGGGATGGTTAAAAACAAAGCCAGTATCTAAACAATTTTAATACCTAAGCTTGTTTTTTTTTTATAATCAGCTTATAACGTTTTCACTGCTGGGACACAGGCCCCCTCTCGGTCGACCGAGGTCGTCAACTCGGCCGTATAATGCCAGTATCCTCACGATGTTTTCCTTCACCGTTTTGAGAGCAGTGGTGATGAAATAATTTACACAAATTAAAGCGCCTGTCTGGGTTCGAACCTACGATCTATAACTCGTAAGTCGCGGCCCTTACCACCATTGCTCCATCGCTTATTTGCGCGTTGTAATATTTAAAAAAATCTTGTACAATCATTTCCATTATTAACACAACGTAAATATTATTTAGACTCTTGATTAAAAAAATATTTACTCTCGTCAGGCTTAATATTTTTCAAGAGAGTAATTTTGTTCAGCTTTGACCTTGAGCTGTCCTTATTTTAAGGATTAATGGTAGTTGTTTTATTAAAAAAAAGGGTTTACTTTACCCTCAACAAGTCAAGATTACCGTAATATCGAAACAATTTTTTTAGGTATATACCCCTTTATTCATATACGTTGCTAAAAGTTAAGAGACTGATTGAGAGATGTTTTTTTTTGATCAATACAACAACCGTTGTTCGTTTTTAGGGTTCCGTACCTCAAAAGGTAAAAAAATAATTCTTATAAGATCACACTCTCTTGTCCGTCTGTCTGCCCTTGTGTCACCACTGATTTTCTCAGGAACGGGTGGACCTAGCAAGTTGAAATTTTTACCAAATACTGAAGTCTATAGTCCCTATTAGGTATATAAAAATCAAGGTCCTGAGTCAACACGATAAAAAGATACGGGCAAATTTAGATTTTCGCGAAAACTTGTAAGTGCTAAAAACCTTAATTTTCAAATTATTAATTTTTCGGAATTTTCCCTTTACTGTACCAGGTACCAAGGACCCTTTAGGTCCCACAGTACCTACAATGCTTGCGGTTGATGACCCCCAAAAAAAAACTAAAAAAAATGATTTTGTCTTTTTTCTTTGATCATGATATGATATCGATTCCCACCACGTTTGCGGAGTTCGTTTACTAATTCAATTTAACCCTGTATATTTGACGAGTGATTAATTACAGAAACGTAATCGTCTTAATTCGTAGCGAGTCTGTTAATCGAGTAAGACAGGCAATGCTAATAAAGTTAGTTTGAGAATCCTAGGCAGTTAAATCGGATCGGTTTTATCTTAGTAATTAGCACTAGAGTGATTTATAGTCTACTCTGGGTACCGTCTTCTTCGCTGTAGATTCAATTTGATAAAATGGGGCAATACTGACTCATCCAACACCCAGTGCGAGTGCGGTGCTTCTGATCAGACCATGCCCTACTTACTGTAGTGCCCTAAGTGCCCGTTCACCTGCACCTTGGGTGATCTGAATAATGCCACTGATGCCGCAATAAACATGACCACCTACCGCTCCACCTACAGCTCTAACAATATTTAAAAAAAAAATTGTCTGAGTACCATCGACACGATAATAAGAAGAACAAAGAAGACCATCTTCTTAATTTCGTCGTGAGTTTTTGTGGTATAAGGATTCCTCGAGAACTCATATTCTTATTCTGTGTTACATTTAATACCGGCTCGTATTCGTCTCACTGCAAGGCAAAGGTTTCGTCTCATGAAGAGAAAGATTGAGCTTTGATCTACGCGGTTACTGCTCACTGCGTGTTTGCGATTGTTGTTCACTTAACTCCTATATATCTCCTCCTTAAGTCACTGATGAGCAAGATTAATATGAAAGATGAAATATTTGATAGACGTAGCATTACAAACTACACGTCTAACAACATAATACCTAACCTACATGGTGTGAGAGTGGGTTAGTCATACGCCGAACCCGTGGAAACTCAATTTCAATGGAAATATCAATAGTATGTTACAGTTCTAATTCCAACTCTTTGTACATAATAATGGTTATAACAGTCAACACTAGGACTGTCAATAAAGTCAGTCAAGTCCAGGAACCGTATGGGATAGACGATCAATATTCTCCTTATTAAAGGACACATCCTTTGAGTTAGCACTGTCATTTATTAACGGTCTTATGTACTTTGGACAGTGTCCAAATGTTGCTTCTTTGTAGATAAATTTGCCATTTTATTACCTAAGTACCTATAATAGAAAATATCATCAATACCAAGATAAGATTCTTTGTATGATCATACACATTATAGTTCCAGGTATTTTTACTTGTTATTATTTGTGTCTGTAAACAACCTTACTATACATAATTATGCAGAAAATGCGAGATGAGCACCCACTATACACTTTTAATTTGAGGTAACAATAGAACGAAAAAAAAATCGTATCAGAACTTTCCATACATATTATTTCCGAATCGGTGTTGGTTAAATTACTAAATTGCATAAGTAATTGGATGGTATGTCATCGTAGTTTTATGAGAAAGCAAAACCTAATAACATAGTCATTCACAAGAAGGTATACAAAAGATAGTACTAATAGTTAAGTCGAAGCATTAAAGATGTCGCTTATTCAAATATTTCGTATTCTACAAAATAAAAGAGAATATCAAATGAAATAATAATATCAAAGAAAAGCTATAACGAAGTTACGTTTAAAATAAATCAAATCTTCGGTCTAGTAAAATCTATTTCCATTTAGGATTCAGTATTTTCTTTGTGACGTAAGACGTTAACATTTTTATGCTGCTCTGTATCTACAGGTTGAAATTGAAAACATGCGACAAACCGAAATGGGAGATTGTACTCATCATTATGAACAACTTTTACTAAGGGACCAAAGATGCAATCGCGAAAAAAAAAAACATCTGTTCCCTACATTTATGTTCGCATGACTCGTCAAAATGTAGGGAACAGCTGTTTTTTTTTGCGATTGCATCTTTGGTCCCTTAGTAAAAGTTGTTCATAATGATGAGTACAATCTCCCATTACGGTTTGTCGCATGTTTTCAATTTCACCCTGTATATCTCTTTCATCTCGCTTTTTGCTAAAATTGTCATACGACTAACTAAAAACATTTCTGTTGGTGATATAAACTTTTGTTGCATATGATTTAATGTAAACCAAATGGAAAATTGAAGTCGGGAGCTATCCCACTGCAAGGGCGTTGAAATGTTTTTATACCGAGAATAGCTATCCGCCCACAAAATGTCAATATACCTACAGGGTACATTTTTAACCCGTGCGCAAACTGTAACAATGAATTCAGCATATCATTCTAGACCCCCTAGCGCAGATTCGTTGGTTATACAAAAAAAAAAATTTGCTGTTCCATACATTTTGACCGCGTAGGTATTGCACTTTTCTATGAAACAGCTGATTTTTTTTGTATAACGGACGAATAATTTCTGCGCTAGGGGTCTAGAATCATATGCTGAATTCATGGTTACAGTTTGCGCACTGGTTAAAAATGTATCCTGTATAGAATTTCTGCGTTAGTCACATACATAATAAAAACTCACGATTTTTTCCAAGGGCGGTAGGCAGAAACCACGGAATGCCGTATGCGATTCCACATACCCTACTCCTTTTGCTTCATTTACGTTCGCCATATTTATGTTAAATAATAATATATGTACGGATCATCATCATCTTTTCAGCCAAAAGACGTCCACTGCTGGATAGAGGCCTCCCCATATACGGATAAAATTCTCTAAATGATGTTGAGAAGAACTAAAGGCTCACACAGACAAACACGAAAAGCGACTTTAAATTACAATATGTAAAGATTATTATTATACAAATATAGAAAACATCTGCTAAACATGTTACCTTTCTAATTATTACGTATTGGTGATATTTTATCAGTTCATGTTTCCTAAAAATGTAAAGCTTTTTATGTAACTTCCCTCAGCCAGTGGTCTAAGATGGAACACTTAGTACGTACAAAGTAAATAGCTAACTAGGTATACCAAAAACATTAAAAGCAGTGTTTTTGAATTGATAAAATCCCTTTCAATCAATTAACAGAAGCGACATCACTGGGCCGAGATTAGCTTGGTTAATTCAATCAATGGAAAAGGGGCTTTGAATTAAAACGGGAATATCAGGGGCATGTCGGTACATATTTAACGTTTGAATAAACTTGACGCGGTTTAACGAAGCTAGAAAAATCAAGATTTCGTGAACGTGGTTTCATTTGGGAAAATATCTAAAGTGGGCTTAGTTTTTGACAGACTGCTTAGCAGAAAGGGTTTATTTGAAACTAGCTGTTACACGAGGTTTCACTCGAATTCTCCGGTAACTACCTACCTACTTACCCGGTTACGTAGGTAGCTCTTTGTTTTTATGTCGCGGCGTTTTTATAAAGCCATGTATTACATTTCGCTGAAACCTGTCGAGTAGTTTCAGTGAGAAGTTCAATCATACCAACAGATAAAATTGTGTCGTAAAGTATTCTCCTCTTTAAAAAAACAGTACTGAAAGGTTAAGAGATGGTTAAACGTCAATAAAAGTTTGGTTAAGCAAACGCTAGTTTAAACAGATTTTAATCGTTACTTAACTTTAAAAATCTTTTATAAATAAGAAAGTTTAAGTAGGTGCATAGAAACAGTACCTACTTATAGATTATTCAACCAAATGTAAAACCTCACATGTTTTCGTTGACCTTTCAGAGCAGTATTAATATCAAAACAGATTTTTAAAAGTCATCAAAATATAAAAGATGTCTCAAGGTAAATCCGACCTATTTTTTCAAAAGAAGTTAGGTAACCGTTCAAGGATCTAAATTATACATAAAAGGGCCAGTAACAGGATCAAAAAGTTATACGTTAAAAAAAGCTACACGAGACACATGTATTTGTGTCATTTTAATTGTAAAGGTTTGAAAATCCCTTTGAATTCTCTGGAATTCTCAGATGCCTGAGACAAGGCCGTGACACCGCAAACATTCGTGTTACGTTAGGAACCTGTACCGCTGTCAAACAACGTACATTTATTTGAATATTTGAGCTTTAAACACAAAATAACGCCTTTTATCCCATGTAATAGGGAGCAAGCATATAAACAGACTGGATTTATGCCCATAGCAGTATTTTCCATGGGCATAAATCCAGGCCTTTTGTGCGACGCCATTCTGGTAGAACATTTCCATTAAGTTTTTGAGTAGAAACAATTCTACTGGATTCGCGTCGCGCTGTCGCATCGTGCATATCTGCGTTAGCCTTAATAGAAACTTGAAAATCAAAGTCAAGACCTTCCTTATAAACGTTGCTTAAAGTAAAGTAATGCTTAACGACTGTTTAACCATACATTTATAACGTTTAAACATCTCTAAACTTCAATCAACGTTTATAAATAAACACCAATATGTTTTAAAATGGCTTCCACGAGTGGTGGGCAAGTACATTTGCAACCTTGCTTTTTTTGCAATTTGCAGTGTCATGTTGATTAAAATATGATTCGCGACTATAACAAATATGTCTTTACATAATAAATTATAATCATTAAAATCTTCAATACCTACAACCCTCTAAAGTTTATGAAATCCATTTTTTTATGGTGGGAAATCATCAGATAATTTCTCCCGCTCTGGGTGGAGCAGGAGCGTGTCAGACTTTAATTAACTGACTAAAAAACCCACCCGTGTTCCTTCAGTTGCCTGTGTGCCAGGGGCCACGGTATCTCTTTCGAACAACCCGCACCCCTGGCAGGGATCGGCCCTTGCGGACTTGAAATCCCATTGAATGATTATTTTAAGAAAAGGTCTTGCTGTATAAAACAGATTATTGTAAGTATAAGTTAAGGTAGATAAATCTTATCAACAGGTAGATACTATTAAAGTCTTGAGCAACTGTGATCTGTTGAAAATGTTAGGCTAAAGACAAAAGATATATATTGTTGTAGGTTCTTTTTTCTTTGCCCTAACTTTGAGCAATTTTACTTTGACGGCTCCTGTTTCATAATTTGATTGCTCTATTTTTTATGCTCATACTGTATTATCAGTCTATAATATTCCCACTGCTGGGACACAGGCCTCCTCTCTGTAATAGGGAGCGGGCCGTAATCCACCACGCGGGCCCAGTGCGGGTTGGTAGATGTCACATGTCTTCTTGTCCTAACGATGTTTTCCTTCACCGTTTTGAGAGGAGTGGTGATGAAATTATATATACGAAATAAGACCCAAAATAATGGGGGTTCGAACTCGTAAGTCGCAAATATTGATACACTCAACGATCATTCGGCGTGTGTGAGTACCATGGCGGCGAGATTGAATACCTACGTAACTATTATAATTGTTTAAAAAATTATTATTATTAATTATTAAAAGCCTGTGATGTCCCACTGTAGGGCAAAGGCCTCTCTACCCTCCTTCCACTCCTCTCTGTTTAATCCTGCTAGTGACCAGTTCTTGTTGAAGGAGTCCAGCTCATCCCGCCATCTCCGTCTGGGCCTACCGCGACGTCGCTTGCCATTAGGAGGGACCCATTGGGTCGTAAGTTTGGCCCATTGATCGTCTGACATGCGGCAGATGTGTCCAGCCCAATTCCATTTTAGTGTGGCAGCTTTCCAAGTGACATCAGTTATCTTTGTCATTGAACGGATGGTCGTATTCCTAACTCGGTCTGTTAGTTTGATGCCCAGAATACTTCGTTCCATAGCCCTCTGGCAAACCTCGAGCGTGGACCTCTGCTGATTTGTCAAAGACCATGTTTGACCACCATATGTGAGGATGGGAAGTATGCACACGTCAACGAGTCTTCTCTTAAGGGACAAAGGAAGATCACCCTTCATTAGTTCTTTCATGGCCCAATAGCTCTTCCAGGCATTCTCGGTGCGTCTTGCAACTTCTTTGTTTTGTCTTGCCTGGAAAGAGACTATTTGACCAAGATATACATACTCATCAACGTATTCAACCTCCCCATCTGCCACAGTGATCCTGCGATGCTCGCTGTTCGTCATCAACTTGGTCTTTGACATATTCATCTGAAAACCGACCTCTAGACTTGCCGACCTCTAGACTTGCTTAAAAAATTAAATTAGTAAAAAAAATACCTACTAATTTTTACGAATGAAAAACTCAGATATATTTACGACATCCATTTTAATTACGTCCAACAAAAATAATTAACTTCTCTCTAAAAAATAATAGGCTCTTAAATTATAAGGAAGGAAGTTGATATGCTAATGAGAAAGTAGCAAGTTTTCCTTGTAATATTTTTTAATTCACAAAAATAATGAATACCACATTTCATTTTGAAATAAAACATATAAAACCCTGTAGCGGACAGTTTTTGTCTTAGTATCAGAATTAAAGTTATACAAACGAAAAGGTTGTTCAAAAAATCTTTCAAAACTATGAGCCTACTTGTTTTAAAGAGAAAGTACTACATTGGCACGTATTTGCGCAGTCGAACATTCGAACATCGAAACATGATTCAGTATTTCAGCTGTATAAAGCGTTATTAATCTTATTCTTATCTCTTATCGTAGGTACCTAACTTCAAGTTTGCTTAAAGTATATATGTACCTACCTACAACTGTTTAAGAGACCAAAATAATATTCTACGAGGGTTTATTACCTACAGAAGTAAAAACCTGTTCTGGAATTCAATGTCATGGTCATTCAACCCAGGTCTGTCATGATCTATTCCATCCAAATTTAATACGAATCCGTATAAAGCGTGAAAAGTTAACAGACAGATAAAGTTACCTTCACATGTATTAGCTCAAAAATCGTAATTCAATTTATTAAGAACATCTATTTGTTTCAGATACCGCATCGCATTCCAAGAGACGCTTCTCTGCAGAAAGGTCCTTGGTCGTCGAGATTCGCGCATCATCAATTTGGATCACACAATCTGCAGGGAGGTGACTACTCTGCCAAGCGTCAACTCGAATAGCATCAAGCGAGACTCGAGAATATCATTTATTAGTAAAGTTGATTTCGTGAAGGATCCAAACCCATATTGCGTTGGTGACGTCGAAGATAGGGATAGCGAGGAGCCGGTTTTCAAAAGTTATTCGAAAACGTGAACGTATTTTTAAAATAAGTGCACATTACGAGCCAAAGCAACAGCAGCACAGGAGTTGCGACGGGTCATGTCACAACGCAATAATTGTGTCAGTTAGCTCTTGTCATCCAGTGTATCCAGTCCAATGGATAGCGCACTTTTGGACGGACCACGCTGCATTGCATTCATCATTCTCTTGTCTTTAACCTTTTGACCGCCACAATCATGTATAAATGACAAACCAAAATGTGCACAGTACGCCACGGTTACGACTACATGACAAAGTTATACGTAAATAAAGCCGCTTGGCGCCGAGGGCACGTTTTTGCTTTTATGACGTGGCGGTCAAAAGGTTAACCTAATTAATTTCGGGTTGGCGCAAGTTGTCTTTTTCGTCCGTATACTTCTCTATTAGTTGTCATCTTGGTACTCATCCCTTTTATAACCAATTCATTGTATTTCACATCACTTACGACCATTTTGTATGAATGTAACTGCGGCTGCTAAAATAGTATGCGATGGTCATCGATTTTTGTATAGGTATCGTATAATGTTCGTAAGTCATCTATCATCAGATGCCTGCATTTTCCCAACTATATTGGGGTCGGCTTCCAGTAGTTCCAGTCTTACCGGATGATGCTGAATACCAGTATTTTACATGGAGCGACTGACTATCTGCCAAACACAACCCAGTTACAGAACCTTCGTAAGTGATGTAGCAGAATGATTGCAATGCATTCCGTTGCGGCACGGCCCGTCATATTCTGCGGTGGCAGTTGAGGTGTCAAAGTTAACAATGTAAATAAAATAAAAATAACTATAGCTCTGTAAATAACTATTTCTATTTTCAGTAGGTTAAGATAAGGTTAGAATTAAATAAATGTTTAGTTAATGCTATATAGACTGTAAACCTATTTTAAGAACGATGATGAACTTTTCCTTTTAAAGTAATTAAGATTATCAACGAAGTAGCGAGTTGAATTTTAATTAAGTAAATATTTCTTGTAACTTCTGTTATTTATAAACTTTTCAGGAAGATACTTTTTTTGATAATCATGTTCGTTAGAATTTTTAATACTTGTACTTGTATATGATTCAAATTTAATTAAGAAGAACTTTTTAGAATTTTGTTCGACGATTAAAAAAGTGAATGTAATTACAATGGGCAAAAAATATGTCTGTAGGCAACCCAACACACGGTAAAAAAATAAGAATTTAATTGCAAATACACTAAGGACGAATTGCACCAATGAAACTGAACGCGGTCAGCATTCATAAACCACGTTCAAGAGTTGTCATTATTATTGTTGTGTATTATATGTTGGGTATATTATTGTTTCCTTAATTTAATAAATACATATAAATTACGTTTATAAAAACATACATAAAAACACAACAACAAACATAACACATATAAAATATATAAAAACATTAAAAAATATTAAAAATAGTAGCCCACCGGTATCGGAAACAGCGTCCAAGCTACGCGGTCAGGGCTCCAAAGAGAGAAACCTTCTAACAATGCGAGCCGTGTCCAGTAGTACCGCTTTCTAGATCAAGCCCTTGATCCAGCTGCCCAACGAGAGCCTCCTTAGGTGTTGGTCGAGGCTCTTTGCAATCAAACTATTGGCTGTTATGACTATCGGTACAATGATCGCTGAGTCGACATTCCAAATGTCGACAACCTCGCGAGCCAAGTCAAGATACTTGATTTGTTTATCTTATCGGCTTTCACGAGGTTCCCTTCGTGCGGGACTGTTATGTCAACGATCATTGCACGCCACTCTAGTCGATCCACCACCACTATATTAGGCTTATTGACGACAATAGTCTTGTCAGTGATGATGGATTGATAGTAAAGTGTCATATGTCCATTTTCGAGAACTGGGTCGGGCACATACCTGTAGTACGGAACTTCTGATACCACAAGGCTGTATTTCAGAGCAAGTTTCTGGTGGATAATCCTAGCTACCAGGTTGTGCCTATGCAAGTACTCTTCGTTAGCTAGAAGAGAACAACCGGAGATTACGTGTCTGATTGATTCTCCCTGACGGTGGCATGCCCGACAGATGTCAACCGTACTATCTTTCACAATAAATCTCCGGTAGTTATTCGTCATCATAACTTCGTCCATAATTGCACAGACAAAACCTTCGGTTTCCCCAAAGAGCTCACCGAAACGCAGCCAGGCTACGGACGCTAGAAGATCTACATCGGGTCCATTTAGGGCCCGGAAAAAGCGTCCGTGAAGCTCCTTACTCTGCCATACCTCCATGCAATCATTATTGTTAAGGACTATACTGGCTTGCGCTTGTCCTCATAGCCAAGGAAAGCGGGTGAGGCCCTTGTCCACCGCGACCACATCTCGATGCATCCTCATGTCGGCTTCAAGGAAATATTCCCTGAGCATATCTCACGATTGTAGAGGGTCTTAGCGTTTAGGAACCGTCGACCTCCACACTTTCGTGGGATATAGTCTCATTACCGATGACCGTGGGTGATGCATTCGATATGCAGTCAGCAGCGAACGAACCCTCCTATCCAGGGCGTCGAGTTTGGTCTGAGTCCATTTGAGTATGCCGAAAGAGTACATCAAGACCGGCATGACCCAACCATTGAAGGCGCGCACCTAGTTTCCGCCTGATATAAGACTATTAAATACATTTTTCAGGCGGCCAAAGAAGCGTTCCTTCAACGATTGCTTTATGTCAGTAACATTGATGCTCACCGCTTCTGATATACCCAAATATTTATAGGTTTCGGCTGCGGAGGGGGCTCGAAGGTTTATGGAATCAGAGAGTTGGGTTCCCACGGATTCCACAATCTCCCCTCGCTTTACATGCATGACCGCACCTTATGAACCATTTGATGCAATTGTGCAGACCGTCCGGCCCTGGAGACTTCCAGTTGGGCAGCGGACGGACTGCACGAGCTACATATTGGGGGCAGATGGTAATAGCCCCCATTTCTGGCATTGGATCGCAGGCTCGCTCGACTTCTCGAGCCCAATCACCTTCGGTGTGACTGACAGGCACCGACCAGATATTGCGCTAAAAAGACCACATGATATCGTCATCCGGTAGGCGCGTATCAGCCACACCTTGTTACTGTTAAAATAATCATTAAGTATATGTTAATAAATTAATGTAATTGATGTTGTAGCCACTTGTAGCGTTTTTAATAAACTATAAATAAATAACATTGCTTAACAATTATGACACTGACAGGTCTTGAACGCGTTTTAAATGTTCTAAATGTGTTGTTTTATTGGTGAAATTTAAACTGAGTTGTGTTTAGGTACAGGTACAGCTCCACTGGGCATGGTTGTTCATGAAACAAATATTACAATGACGGTAGTCATGTGATACATGTCCCTCATATACTGAACCCTTTTGCCGTTTGTATCAAAATATTGTACGTCTGAATTTTCCCAATGTACAATACTTGTAAATTTTTCAACAAGTAAATTAAATATTTGATAAAATTATTAAAAAAATAACATTTATTCTAGACTAAAATTAGCACTAATGCTAGCCTAGAAAACTAGTTAGGTAATTCTTACGACAGTAATTGATGGACAAATTATATTATTTATAAGCTAGTGAAACGAACTTCAGTTTAGTTAACTAATTAGCCTAGGATTTAAGTAATATTTAGGAGATTTGATTGAAAGGACTAGTTTTATTAATTAGGTAACTGGATTTTAAGCCTTAATTTATAATTTTCAATTGTTACGTCTTATTTGGCGACTTAATTTTTTCCCTGTGATGACAGATTTGGGTCACCATTTTATTCAGTATAGGGGCGTCGATATTTATAACCGTAAGTACGTTATAAAACCATTTTTGGTCAAAAATATTCTGTACATTTCGAGTGTAGTCATGTTTAGTTGATTAACTTTTAATAAGCAGTTTTTCGATGTCTGCTGACGATATAGAGGTGGTGACCTCTTTCTATTTCTGTCTTTCAACATTATTATTGTAATGATCAGAGTTGATCTTTCACATAGTTCAATGGCACTTAAGAGCTTAGCAGTTCTGCCAAACTTGTGTACTGTGGTGTTTTTTATAGAAGTTTATTATTGTAAGTGTTTTAGGTTTCAAACGACTTAGTCCGAATAATATTCGTAAAGATAAACTTCTAAAGATCACTTGAATTATTCGAAAAATAAGTTCTTAAGATTCTCTAACACCTACCTTTCCGTAACACTGTTTAAGAGTTGATATAAGCTACTAAGATACTAATTTTGATATAAATGTAATTTGTCTATAAAATAAACTATATAATGCCTCCGCTGTTTAATTTCATAACCTTGCACTAGGCTTGACAAATAAGACATGTGACGGAACTTATGTTAGGTTCAAGAAACTTTAAAACTCCGGCCAAAGGATTAATTGTAAATAGAGAAAATTCTTTGAAAATTCTCTCTGGAATGTTTAGGACGAATAGTTGTATTTTTTATCTCAAAAAGGGAATAAGCAACCACTAGCAAGTATCCCGTTTCACAAACTTTTTTATGGCGATTTATCTCAGTAGCGACTAGAGTATTCTTTACAATAACATTTATCAGTTTAATGGAGCCACAGCATTATATGAATCACTATGAAAATATTAAGTCACCACCACGACGCCCTACTATCAAATTGCCAACAAAATATAAGAAATTGTTCAGCAAATTGTACTTCCACGATAAATAATATAATTCAACTGAATATTTAGTCTGAAATGTTTGTCTTTAATCGAGAAAATGCTAAGCCATTTTCGGCGAACAATTTCTATTCATATATCGATAAACATAATTTAATTAAAGAGAATATTGTTTGCCAGTTCCTTATTTTGGTCTCGGTGATAGTACTTAAACCTATGGCTTTGCTTCGTTATTGTTATGCACGGTCTCCGTGAAACAAGTTAAATATCGACATGAGAAAAGGCTTGAATGACTTATAGGCTGTCTAGTCAACTTATTGTTATATGAAAATAACGGTTATAATTTTTAAATTATCTAAATGACTGGTGTTTCCAGGGTAACAACATAGGTCCCTTCCTGATGCCTTCAATTAACAAAAATAGAGAGACATGTCCATACTTAAAAGTAATCGAAATGCTACATAGACATTATTGAAACGATATTGGCAAGAACACAATGTTTGCTGTTTTTATGTTTTATTGAACTGCGTACGACTTTAAGCATCTCGGGAGGTCAAGCCTAAATAAACATCACAAGGATATGTGATTTATTTAGGCGATATTTGTTCTTATTCCCAATTGATTATGGCTTGATTGCTATAGTGGCTTGGCAATAGGTTCTGCAATACGGGTAAGGTCGCTAGCCTTGTTCAAATATTTTACGTGTGTTTAATTTTTTTAATGAAACCGAAACATTAAGCTTTGGTTTCATTAAAAAAATGCCTCTAGGCATAAATTGTGCTGAAATAAAAGCCTCTAGGCATAAATTGTGGGACAGCATACATGTACACACGGCTACACATCAAGCTATACTTTTCCAGTTTACGCTGATCTCGCACTCTACGGAAATCCTAAACAATGCGAGATCAGCTTTTAGTGGAATGTATAGCTTGATGTGTAGCCGTGTGTACAACACTGGAATATGTTCACTTAGACAGCTATGTGTGAACACAATCCTCGAGTTTCAGAATTTAAAGCCACAAATTATAAAATAGGACGATAGAAGAAAAATAAATAAACAGGTAACTATTGATAACAGTAACAAAACCATGGTCAGCAAGACGACCAGTCACAAGCAGTACCCGTTCACAACCATAACGCAAAGATCAGCCATGACCCCCTCGCCATATTTGAAGGAAGGACGCAGATAAAGGTTAAAACCTGTATTTGCGTCCTTCCTTATACACAAATTTCCATTACTTAATGTACTTACCTTAAATAAGTCCGTCTATAGGTAAATTTGATAATGATTTGTAAATAAATATTTTTTAAATAAGATTTATTCTTTTGATATGACTCCGCCAGGACTCAAATCAAAAGAACCATATTCTATTAAATTAATGTTACTTCTTTACAAAATCCTCATTTCGGTTCTTTTTAGTAAGAAATTAAATTACTCGATTCTTGGAGCTTCTTATGACGTCTTCATTATTTCCACTTTATAGCTTTTTCTAAAGAATTTCCACTTTGCCTAATCGTAAAGGTTGCTTTTACGTCATTATACGGTGATCAAATATGTACTAAGGTTACCACCTTTTCTTTTAAAGTTAAGGCATTATTCCACCTGTCTCCACCTACTCACAATCATTTATGTTGAAAGTGACCTATTGAACTGCTGCTTAGAACGCCTTTACAAAGTTCTCACTCTCAGATTGAAAGGTTGGACAACAATTGAAGAATATATTATGGTTATTTACGTTAGGTCCCAAAATGTTTTTTTTTGTTTTTGTGTTCTTTCGGTAAAATTTTCACTCAAATTCTGTCGTTTATTATACATCCAGTACTTAGGTGATAATCTGCCTAGTCTTTTCCCTATTATGTTGTAGTTGGCTTCCAGTCTAACTAGATGCGCCTGAATACCAGTATTTTACATGCAGAGACTGCCTATCTGACCTTCACATCTCAGTTACTTAGTAATACGAAACCCCTTGGTGAAACTCAAACTGTAGATCTTCTGACGACCTGTAACAACTGTCAAAGATCCCCGAATGACAGCCAGGACCAACGAATTTACGTGTATTCCGAGGCTTTAAGGGTCTTGGTATATGTGTAAAGATCTACCCATCTACGGACCAATAATAGCATGCGTAACTGTGCCAGCAGCTATTAAAACTTAGTCATGAGCCCCTCATTTAGTGAGAACTTAATTCTTTTTCCATTGACACAAATGGTTTATTTAATATATTATTCTATCTTAGATTGTTCTCTAATGTGGGTTCATTTTACAGAACGTCAATATCTACTAGTGTTGCATCTAAGAAATAAGCAAGATAAGGTATATTGTAAGTAGGTACTGTGTTTTTCTATCCTTTTAAATATGAAATAATGTTCATCTCATTGTACATGCTATCAACTTTAAATATTTGAGGATGTCGGTTGTCAAACCCAACCGGACATAACCTCTACTGTACTATACTTAAGTCACTTATTTACCAATGTTATTCATTAAAAAAAACATATGGAATGTAATGGTTGCTACAATTAATACTTTTTGCAGTAATCCACTTTTTAAACAAAATATCCTGTCATCTGCCAAAGGATACAACATATTGTTTACAATCACTAACAGAACATATTGGTTACCTCAGCCTTGTTCCAATTACATTTGTAACTAGCTAAACACGGGCAGACATCAATCACGTAAGTAGGCCAACAATTACCAAAGGCCACAAGGTACACATCATAAGTAACGCTACACCAATTAATCAATCTTAACCTTCGTTGGTTTTGTTTCATCTTAAAACTTCTCACAGGTTGTAGATGCTAGCAGCGCAGCGTAGCTAAGTCTAGCTTGGAAAGATGAATTTATTGTATCTTCTTATTGTTTAAGGCAAATATTTGGGTAATAGGTACTAATAAAAATGAGCAAATGTACAAAAAAGATTTGCACATACTTATGTGGCCTCCTCAAAGTCCTACCAGGAACACTTTTTCCGCGCTACCTCGAAACAGCCCTCGTGGTAAGCGTCCAGTTCATCTTCAGCGAGGTAATTGCCAAACACACTATCGGAAGGAATGTCTTTCATTTTGACCGTCCCACAACATTCATTGCGTTATTTACGTTGGTGAGCAGACAAATTTTTCGAACACATGAAGCAATAGATTAGCGATAATATCCTTTAAAATGATTCATATTCTGATTAATTTTAAATATCTGGGTCACTGGGTCTCAGAGGATTTATGTGAAAACACTGATTTGGAGAGAGAGCGCAGGGCGCTGGCTTGTGCACTGTAACATGCTAGCCCGCAGGTTTGCACGGTGTACCGTGCAAGTCAAAGTGACATTATTTAAGGCCTTCTGTCAATCTTTCTACACCTACAGCCTGTGGACCAAGTACCTACACGCAGCGTACATACAGTGCTTTGCGAGTACAATGTAACAACGCATTAAAGTCGGGTTGCCGCGCCACTGCAGCGCTTTAGCAATGTTTGCGGTGAAAACCGTGGATGGGTTTCATGTGATGGCATGATGATGCGGAAGCGTTCTGCGTCTCTTATGAAGCGCATGCGGGCCAGCTTGAACAGCTTTCTGAGCGTGTTCGTGGGCCGCTGGGACTCGCCGATGTGGCGGCACTGGATGCGACTACACAGTGCGGGTGGTCACGTCCAGGGCTTGGCATAAACTGGCACTCCAGTGCGGTGCCACTTTGTGACTTTTGTGGCTTTGTTTTTGTATGTATTAACAATAGCTTTATAAGGTTTTTTGTGTTACTAACAGTATATGGACTACGTCTGAAATAAAAGTCTTATTATTATTAATAGTGTGTTACGAAATAAGGGTGCTGGGCCTACTACAGTAGATAAAAACACAAAGAACCATTATAAAAGTAGTGATTACGAAGACTTATTTTTGGAATGTAAAATGCTGCCGGTTTATCAGAGGGTAGTGTTATCAGTAGCTTTAGAACAGTATTGTAGCAATGAATTTAAAAACAATTTTATACGCACAAGATCTCAAAGGAACAATAATATGAGAAGTTTTGTAGTGCTTACATGTAATAATTATTATGGTCGAAGGTGTAGAAATGTTTTAGTCCCAACTATTCTTATTAACCTTTCAGTCGATATAAACGATTGTATCACAAAAAACTCCTTTAAAAATAAAACACATAAGTAAGTACTGTAAAGGTTGTATGCCCACCATGAAACCTTATGTTTACTGGCAGCTAATAATGGCTATTGATCGAACAGCCAGAAAGTTTAGATTTAAAATTATAACTAAAATATGTTTGACATATGTTTTTCCATTACGTAAAAGTACCTATTCATTATTACCTTAAGCGCAGACTTGCCTTGTACATTTTATCTTATAATACACGTGGAAACACGAAATTAAGCTCCTATTATTGTTTCATTTCGTAGTGTAACGTCCATACACTTAACAAGCTACACTACGCCCCCACAGTACCTATTTAATATATATTGTGAAAGCCTCACTGTAGATAAATGTTTGTTTTAAATTTAAGGAATGCATTAGAATACAAGTGTAGTTTCTAGGTGAAAAAGTGTAATTATAAAAAATAAATGTTAATCATAAGGAATGTACAACAGTGGAGTTACGTCTGCCAACAAACTGCTCTGCAGTTTGGCGGAGGTAAATGTAACTTTCAAAAAATGTTTTCTTTTTTAGGTTATCGATATTGCTTTGCGGTACCCACTTAATCGGCTTTGCTACCTCTTCGAATCCATTCTACGTGGTAACAGTAAAATATATTATGTATTGTATGCCACCGAATATATTGAGACACTTGGCAATCTCATAATACGGTAATCTTTTAGTTTTCGGAGAAGATTAGGTATCTGTTTGACGTCAACACGATATTTTTGTGTTGATATTAGCAGCTAAGGAATTTACATGGGTAAAGTGCCTCAGATCTGGGCATTATTGGCATATTGCATGCGTCATTACATTAATCCGTAGATAAATGTGAAATTCCTAACATTGCTCCCTAAAAGATATTATTTTAAAATTTATAGCTAAAAAACTTTCCCTGAAAAATATGCATTTGAATAACGAAAACCTCATCCAATTCGGATCAGTAGTTTTTGAGAAAGTCAATAATCTTAAGTCACCCTAATTTAAAAAAAATGCCTAAAATATATTGAAAATAAAAAATATACATGCTATGTAATGCAATTTTATTATTTTCATGCAATGTATACATATAGGACCATACCCCTAAAGCATACCCTATTTAAAAAAATAAGATTTTCGAAATCGATCTAAAATAGAATTTATACCAAACAGACGAATGGAAACCAATTTACTTAACTTTACATTGAACAGTCAACCGTAACTTGACTGACAAATACTGACACTCCGCCCAGAGCGGGAGAAGTCATTTGATGAGTTACCATCCAGTTTACCCATATCTACGGACTTCAGTCGTTATACCTACCTCAAAAGTTTGTATTCAAGTAATTAAAACCATTCGAATATACCTTCGTCTCTCAATAATATTCAATACAAACATCGAATGAAAAGCAATAAAAATATGATTTCCCAGTATCACTACATTTTATAAAACAAAGTTCCCGCCGCGTCTGTCTATCTGTTCACGATTAACTCAAAAACTACTGAACGTATTTTCATGTGGTTTTCACCAATAGACAGAGTGAGAAAGGTTTAGGTGTAGTATCATTTGTTAAGGATTTGTGTAAATTGGATAACGCGGGCGAAAACGCTGGCAAAAGTTTAGTCTATATAAATAAAAAGAAAAGTCCTCACTGACTGACTAACTCATCAACGCCCAGCCCAAACCCTTGGACCTAGAAAGCTGAAATTTTGCACAGAGATTCCCTTTATAATGTAGACAAGGAATAACGAAGGATTTTTCAAAATTCAACCCCTAAGGGAGCTAAATAGGGGATGAAAGTTTTAAAAACAAAAGCTAGTTTTAAATAAAAGTATTAATATTTTTCGGAAACTAATTTGCGAATTTCCAGACGAGCGAAGTTGCACAATTTATATGTCGCTAGCGCCGGATGTTTGGAATTCCAAAGCTGTATGAGTTAATATTGAGCCCGCCCACAATATTTACGATTGTTATAATATGTAATAGTTGCGTAGCATGCTAACGTCTCGTTTCATAATAATAGTTAGTATTGAGCTATAAATAATAATGATTCATGAAGGGGAACGAAAACCAATTTATATTTATAACTAACGACACAGGTGCTTCGCACGGTTTTCACAACATGACAAATTATCAAGATTTCCTTATTACCTACTTATGAAAGTTATGTTATAACTTTCATAAGTAATAAATAAATCTTGATGATTGCGCTTGCAACCATTAGACTAGACCAACGTTGCAGTTATGTAAAGTACAGTTAGTTTATGTAAACTCCCATGTAGGTAACAGGGGCGAACTCTTACTGACAAATTCCTGGTGAAAAACCTACCAGTTTCAGTAACTTTACCTACTCGTTAAAGTGTTTTTCCATTCACCATTGGGTAGCCAGACGTACCTAAAAATGTTTATAACGTTACGTTTAACGAAGGTCAGTGTAATCCCTGAAGCTCCGCAAACGTAGCACTGACAACAGTAACTTTGCTCATATCGTGTAGTTCGCTTGTTAGTGTTGCCAGGTCAAATAAATACTCCCACATGGTAAAACAGTCTAGTGGTCACACAAAGTTTGTTACATGAGAGAAAATTGACTTTGGGTTAAGGACATACTTATTCTGACGTTATCAGATCTATGCCTGTTTGACTGACCAATAGACAATGCTCAGTTTCTAAATTAAGAATTGAAGGTTAAAATCTTGTCAAACTGTTTTGTAGCATTGCTTAGGTTAGCCCGCGAAATTCTAAAGTTCATTTAATCCTATTACTTCTTCATGCAATAGTAATTCAATGGGATTAAATGAACTTAGAGGGTATAATTATATTATTATTTACACAAAGATACAGTGCGCGAAAAATCAATGCCGACTCACTGTCAAAGGTTTCTTCCGTTAAAAAATAAAATAATGGAATCACCTTTAATTAAGGTAATTCCATTATTATGTTGAGTACCTGTAAGGATAGTTTTAAGGCCTTTAAATAAATAAATTATTGTTTTAATGCTTTTAACGCTAATGGTAATGCTAAAGTGCAGTTTAAAAATGTCTCAACTACAAATCCTCAATTCATCAGCGAAGTCACAGATGCGAGAAACTTGGGAAGATTTTCCCATGGTATGAGGATTTTTCGAATTTGTAGGATACTTCTTATTTGATCTCTTGGGAGCTGAAGTTTCTATTTGATCGAAGTCGCTGGCAATTGCTACTAAATTGCCTCCAATTTTGAAGTTAGGGACCAAAAGATTTGGTATTTCAACAACAAATTCAAGAGAATTGTATTGATTTGTGGTTATTTATGTCTCTGGCAATTAATACAATGTATGTTTTTGGATATATGTATACTAGATCGCGAGGATGTGCATGAAGACACATAATCTGTGTGTGAAGCAATATCTTGCAGTCGGAGGCAATAACGGTCTTTATTGTTAAATTTAAGAAGATACTTCCGACTGCATGAGATTAGTATTAGTATTTAGTTTAATAGTTAACCTCTTAAAACAAAATGTTCTGATTCCATTTTTGTTAAAAGTTTACTTTTTAAGCACTCGGGTTTTTTTGATTTTTCAAATGTTTTTTTTCTTTTACACTTTTTTAAATCACTTTGGTTATGTTTTTTTATTTATTTTTTAGGTGGGAAATCATTGAATAACTTCTGGCTCTGGGTGGAGCGGGAGGGCGTGTCAGACTTTTACTGATTAAAACCCACCCGTGTTCCTTCAGTTACCTGTGTGCCGCGGTATCTCTTACAAACAACCCGCATCCCTGGCAGGCGTCGGCCCTTGCGAACCCCACCAGTTGGTGCTGACATCCCTTTGAGGCCGGGCTTATGGTCCTTACCCACTAATCTACCTACCCATTAATCGCCATCCCCAAGCTCACGCCTATGGTGGCCGGGAATCAGCCTGGGATTCCCGACGCCTAGGGCGTCTCCTGCGGCGACTCGGGCCGTGAGGGCGCATATACTGCCTCTCTCTAACGTGCGCCGCCTCCCTCTTCGCGAGCATTACTGCTTCGCAGAAGGAGGTGATGGCTACCCATGCACTCACGCTCCGTACCATGGCCTGCACCAGGGCCGGACGCGAGAGATCGCCGCCGCCGATCGCCTCCACGAGGACACGGCGGTGCTCCGCCCAAACCGGGCAGACCGCCACCGTATGCTCCACCGTGTCCTCAGGGCGATCTTCGCAATGGAAGCACCCGGGCGTTTCCTCCCGCCTTATACGAAACAGGAACCTCCCGAAACAACCGTGTCCGGTGAGGACCTGCGTCAGGCGGAAGGTGAGGACGCCATGCCGCCTCTCAAGCCACTCCTCAAAGAGGGGACTTACCGCCGCTATTGTGGCGTGCCCAAGTTAAAAGAGTAAGAATTAATTTTGTAATGCTAGATATAAAAAAACCGCGCCCCGCCCATCTGTTCCATTAGAACAAAATAATTGATAGAAACTCCTTAGTGATATTAACTTATCGTATTGGTAAAAAAAAAATGCTATAAAACATTATTTTGTTACTGAGAAAGTGTTTTTTAATGAATTTATTTTTAACCCCCGACGCAAAAAGAGGGTTGTTATAAGTTTGACTTAAGTGTGTGTGTCTGTCTATGCTAAAATTTTGGTATTGTGTTCATGAATTATGCCAATCTATACCTACTCGTTTTGTAATTCGAATACAACAAGTTTGGAATTCGAATTTTAAGTTATGAGAGTATATACAAATATTTTCTTTTATTCGTATGGCTAAGATTCATTTTATTTTATTTAAAACTGGCCTAAAATTCCAAAATAAAGCTTCGTAATACTGCAATGGCCTCGAAAATGTTAATAAGTGTCAAGTTTCATAAGTAATGGCGCTTGAAAGTAATTAAATACTTTAATTAAGGTGTAAAAACCATTATTTAATTACATGCACCTAAGATGTTCACTAACATTATAATATTTTTACCCGACTACGGGGAAAGGGAGGTTATGATTTTGCCGGTTTGTGTGTATGGGTATGTTTGTTCATCTGTTCCTTCTTCTTTTTCTCCTTCTTTCAGCTTCTAAACTTTCAACTCTTTTGTAAAACTAAAATATGTATGGGCTGTATATACCACTGCCCTTAATACAAGTTATTATATAACTTAGTAAGGGTGCTGGTTGCAACACCTACCTGTCTTGATAACTAGCAATAAGTCGAGTGTACTTATATATGATCATCATCATCATCATCATCATTTCAGCCGAAAGACGTCCACTGCTGGACATAGGCCTCTCCAAAGCTCCTCCATTTCGACCGGTTCTGTGCTTCCGGCATCTAGCTGATGCCTGCGGCCTTTACAAGGTCATCGGTCCATTTTGTGGGATGCCTTCCAAGGCTACGTCTTCCGGTACGCGGTCGCCACTCCAGAACTTGTCAGCCCCATCGGCCTTCTGTTCAGCGAGTAATGTGCCCTGCCCACTGCTACTTAAGTTTGGCTATCTTCGGGCTATCCATACTTCTGTAATAATATTATAAAGAGCTAAAATTTGTTTGTAAGTTTGTATGTAGGGGGTAATCTCCGGAACGAATGGTGCAATTTATACCTTGCATATTAGCTGAGCTATCTCAATTTTTGTCCAACCAGGCGGATTAAAACAGAGTTATTTGCATGCGCTGCCCAAAGAACTTGTTCCTCCTACAAATAGTTCTACAAATAAGTCCCCTAGATACTATATTTCTATCTTTTCAATATTAGCAGATATAGTAGCTTTTATGTCTTAAAAAAGTATTTTTCGATTTACTTACATTTGGATGATTTTTAAAACAACCACTTATTAATACTTATCAAAAAAAATATCATCACAAGGATATCATAGAGATATGATTTGCCCTCTACAGTATGTCAATTGGTTAAATAGTTTCGAAGATAACACCTACTAGGGAATTTAGCTCCGAGCGTTCGCAGCGACTCGCTAGCCAAAGTGTGAGAACATCTCAGAGCCGTGTTCGGGAGTCTAGCGCTGAACGTGCGCAACATCTCTCTAAATTAAGGCATACTGCCTTCTGTCTCTGCAAATGTTGGTAAATCCGTACAACATCAGTGAATTGGCTACTTTTGTAAAAAAAAATTGCTGAAGTTAGTCACAGATCAAAAACAGGCTTTTTATGCATTATTGACAGGCAGCGTAACGAATAATAAAGGAAAAAAAATTTTCTGGACGCCCCAGTTACTTTTTAATGCTTAGGTAACAACAAGCAATTGACCAAATAAATACAGAAATGAAGTATGTGACTAATGTAACATAATATCTTGGTAGTAAAGGTACGTGCACAATGGGGGCACATGAGAATGTCGTTATGGTAATGCTTTTGTGAGACCCGGCTTACTCTTGAGGGAGTCTCGCCTGCTGTCGAGATCTCTCTTTCACTGATCATTAAAGGTATAAACATTTCGTTTTAGTAAATGCCTTCAGATAGATCCCTAATAACTAAATGTGTCTATGGTTTTATGGTTCGTATGCAGCAACACAAATAAACCGCCCGAAGGATTGCCAGTTGCCAGTGAGCAAGGCAGATTGCTTCTAGAACAGATGGCCGATGGGGCTGAAAGGTTCTGGAGTGGCGACCGCGTACCGGAAGACGTAGAGTGGGAAGGCCTCCCACAAGGTGGACCGATGATCTTGTGAAGGCCGCGGGAATCCGCTGGATGAGTGTTTAATTTACAATTAATGTGTGTTAAAATAAAGCTGTTTAATGTAAGGCACAATACAACAACAAGGATAAAATTTTGTTTCATATTCATTGTTTTTCTAGTACATATGCTCCACAATGTCTGCTTCTGTAGAGGTTTCTGACCTCGGGTGAACTGAAATACTGGATAGGTAATTATATAAACAGGTATTATTATCGAATTCGCAACAACTTAGAATGTTCCAAGAATGTCTAAGTCTAAACATGTAAAGGAAAGTCAGCGTGTAGTGAGATCAGTCGTTTACAACAAGATGGCTGCCATTGCACTTTGTAGCCTCCGGCTACATCGCGTCGTGTAGAGTAAAAAGTTTGACTTACCTACGTCTCTGTTTGGAGCACAATGACTATTCGTAAAACCCGACTTTATACATCAATAAACACTTTAAATTAGATTTGATCAAAATGTAACTACAAACCATTTTTTTAAAGAACAAATTAAATCAAATTCTCAGTTTTTCTTGCGTTAATTGAAGCGTGGCGGCTCTGGGTAGAATGGGCGGTTCGCGCGCTAATTTAAATATTACCTTTGTATCAATAAAACTTAAACTCAGTTTGAAAAAAAAAAATTAATGTGTAGTAAACCGTTATAAAAAACAAGTAGTTTTGTAAAAAAAAAAATAAACATATGACCGTTCGTGAAGTACCTATTAACGCTGCACTTAGGGTTTATTTTGTTTCTATGGGATTTCCTTCCATACAACACAGTTTATAACCTCATTTTGTTCTGTAAATGACGGCCGTTTAAATTAAATTTTATTAAAAAACATCCAACGGTTCCTTCTAAACTTCAACTGTATCCGATGACCCTGGTTACTTGTCCTTGTGGTGACCGTACATGCATTGACATGACATATCGTTTCTGTAGGTTTATCACGTCATACTTTCGCGTTTTTATCCGATTACGGCGGAACCCAAAAGAAGAATGTTTTTCCTTTATATTGACCTCGATATAGTGGTTTTGTGAGGGGGGCTTGTGGCTAGGTAGTAACAGCCACACGGGTCAATCGATTAGGTCAAGCTACGCTTACCGCGATTGGTCCGTGGATGAGTGATCATCTTTACATACCAAGACACCTCCGTGCCTCAGAAAGAACATTAAGCCGATGGTCCCGGCTGCTATTCGTGGATCTTTGACAGTCGTTACGGGTCGTCAGAAGCCTGAAAGTCTGACAACCAGTCTTGCCAAGGGGTAACATTTTATCCAGTAACTGAGTTGGGGAGGTCAGATAGGCAGTTGCTCCATGTAAAATACTGGTATTCAGCTGCATCCGGTTAGACTGGAATCCGACCCCAACCTAGCTGGGAAAAAGCTAGACAAATTGATCATTAGTGGTTTAGTAATTGATTCCCGTAGACTAAGGTTTCAATTAAGGCCCTGGTAACTTTAAATATTGTCGTTATGAGCGATAATAGTTCTTATTGCCATTTAATACGGGTTAAAATCTGTTGTAATAAATTCGAATAACAAATGAGCAAGCATTGTCGTAAAAATGCAAATAAAATCGTACTCGTATAAAATTAGATATTAACTATTTAATAATAAATAATCCCTCACTGGATGCAGTTTGGCAATTGGAATTTTATGCTATATTTTTTATTATAATTATAATTGTTATTGAAGGGATAAACTGGTTTAAAAGATAATTAAGAGGTGGCTTTGATGATTTTTTGATGCATTAAAGTATGTTTAATTATGTTTTGAGTTCCATCACTCTATGCAAAAAATACTTAAAAATATCATTATTTTTTTTGCTTTCAAAATTATTTACGGTTAGAGAGATATACACTGGTTCGAAAAACCACCTTTTTGAGCGTTTTCAAGAAATCACTACCTAAGTCTAAAATAAATATCTATATCACAGGTAATATACAAACGATTTGCGAAAGAACAAGTCAATAGCAGAACTCCTTTGATTAGCAAAACTAGCAGACTTATCATGACGCTTTCTATTTCTACAAAGAATAGACAGTGCTTTTTCAATACAAAGCGACATTTCGTTTCACCATTTTCTGTTATTCCGTCTTTCGTTTCTAACGATCTTTGTCTAGGTCCTTATAAATCAAGACTATTTTAGAAGAATATTTCTTCCCAAACTGTCAAAATCACAACTTTCTACTCGACGGCCACAAAGTATATACGATTATCTATACAAAATCATGATTCGTTTAGAACGCATAACTGTGATAATGAATAGAAAAACATAGCTATCTTCTCCTATTGTACATCATTTAGTTAATAGTCATGTCTATTCTTCCGTCGACAAATCGGTGCTCGTGCTAAGCCTGCTGGGTAGGTACCTATTGTATAAATTGATAGCCGATTACTATAATTAAAACGAACAGGCACCTGACTCTATTATTCGGTATTGGGTAAGGGCTATCCTGAAATTGAATGGATCGAACCATTCCTGTCTTAGAATAGATTTCGGATGGAACTAATTATGAAAGGTAATCAATTCATGAGGTTTTTTAATTAAAATGGCAATAGGTCGGTGTAATCTTGACAGTCCTGCTTTCAATATAATATTGATGATTGAATGAATTCTTGTGGTGACATAGGAGGGGATCATGCCATGGGATCTTTATTTTTTATTTTTTCATCGATGCTGGTATCTTGTATTTACTGTAAGCTGCCTGATTAATTGCGTTCGTTCTGATTAAATGCGTTCGTTCGTGTGAACGTGTGGCCGTATTTGATGACAATCGGTCTGTGGGCCCGACGCGAGAATAGAATGTATTGTGTGTGTGTGTGTGTGTGTGTGGTTTATATTTATTTAATGTTTCTCATGAGGACCTCTTTTAGATTCGTAAGTTTGGTTTTGTTTGATAGAAGAAAACATATTTGTTTGCTAATACTTTCAAACCGCTACGAAAATATTCATATTTCAGAGACTGAAATAAAAAAGAATGTCACTCAGTAAATTAATGATTTATGATCAATAAATTGGTTTCATTTCGCTCATAGTTCCTAGTTTCTGAAAACATTTTAATATTAAAGGTTCAGTTTTAAAGGTTCTTCTAAATTACGTTGTTTCTTTTAGAAAATCTTCTGGAATTCAACGTACGACTATATTTTAAGGGAAAATTTCGGTTTTGATCTTCTTAAAATTCTGTTTGAAAAGAAATTTGTCGAAGTAGGTAAGCGTGTGTGTTATTTATGGTTAATTGAAAAGGCATGGGTGCGCCGAGTGTATTTATATCTCCCGGGCCGCCGTCTTATGGTAGTAGAAGGCTAGAAGGCACAGTAAAGTTTTATTTCGCAAGAGTCCGACATAACCTTCCATGTTCCCCCCCAGTGGGTTCCCGCATTGTCGTTGCGGGGGGGCTCAGTAGCCGTGGTCCACTCCCACGGTGAAGCGAAGAGGAACCCCAAGGTGGGGCCGCTCGTCAGGGCTTTTGTCTTCAAGCCGACGACGTAGCGGCCAAAAAGTAGGTTGCGGTGAGGTGCACCGCAACTGGGGCGGGCCGCGATGTCAAATGGGAGGCATCGCGGCTGAGGGTTGCAGGCTGCGGCGGAGGAGGAGTGCCGGTACTTATGAGTAGCGCTCTTCCCTTCCGTGGCCTGGACGGGGCCGCCACCGTTTGATGGCGGACGCGGTGGGGCCGCAGGGGAAGAGGAGTGTCGGTATAGCGTTGGCCGCTCTCCCTATCCCCTGTGGCCGAAAAGTGGTAGGCGGCGGGGCCACTGTGCTGACCCGTCGCAGGGGGACCAAGGGTGCCAGGGGTGCCAGTGTAGTCTGGGGCCCTTGTGCTACTTGGTTCCTGGGGTGGTCATGGCGTGCCATGTGTCCTGGTGCGCCGGACTGGTGGGGTCCGCAAGGGCTGATGCCTGCCAGGGGAGCGGGTTGTTCGAAAGAGATACCGCAGCCCCTGGCACACAGGCAACTGAGGGAACACGGGTGGGTTTTAGTCAGTAAAAGTCTGACACACCCTCCTGCTCCACCCAGAGCGGGAGAAGTTATTTGATGATTTCCCAACCTCAAAAAAAAAAAAAAACCTTCCATGTTCATCAGAAGGACGGTATCCGTGAGACTTCCCCATGACAAAAAAAAAGGTACCGTCAACTGTTACATCTTTACTTTCCATCAGCAACTTTACCAATGAGATCTGTATTAAAATATCTCTCGATTACTAAAAATTTGTGACTGTTTGATTATTCTACTTCTGTATCGCTTCGACATTAAATGGCGGCAACAGATTTTTAGTTATCGAGAGAAATTTAAGTACCGCACTCATGGGTAAAGTTGCTACGGAATGTAAAGATACCACAGTTGACCGTTGAAAGTCATCAATTACCAATGATGGTTAAGGGTAAGACGTGAATCGAGGGATCGGATTAGGGTTAAGGGGAATTGATAGTTCTGTATTGTTAACTATTTACCTTACGTTCAAGATTGCTTAGGATCAACTACGCTTTACATACCGTATGTAAATGACGGTAGATGTGACGAGGGTCGCCTCTTAATGGAAATCGTGATATAAAGATTGCTCTTAAAGCCAAATCTGATCGAATCTATATATCCTATCCTACCTCGTGAAGGCCGCGGGAATCCGCTAGATGTGGGAAGCACAAGCCCGGTCGAAGTGGAGAAGCTTCGGGGAGGTCTATGTCCAGCAGTGGACGTCTTTCGGCTGAAATGATGATAACGATGATGAATATGAAGTAAGTAATAGCGTGGGTAGGCGGTGCAATGGGATGGGGTGGATCGGGAAAAAAATAATAATCGAAGACAAAGTTGAGGCAAAAAGCTAGTAGAACCTAATAGGTAGGTAGTAGCAAAGGCTTTCCAAGGAACGGAGGGCTTTCAGTGTGTCATTGACCGACCTCGGCAATCGTTGCTTAACCTTGAAGGTCGACCCACTATGTTTGTAATTAAATCTGTTTAATGGCCTAGAAAATTCAGAGATTTTAATGTCTTTATGTGTGTGTTTCATGTCTGCATGACAAATATTGATATACCTACAGCATCTGCCTAGCCTTTTCCCAACTATGTTGGGGTCTGCTTCCAGTCCAACCGGATTCAGCTAAATACCAGTATTTTACATGAAGCGACTGCCTATCTGACCTCCACAACCTAGTTACTGGGTAATACGAAACTCTGGTAAGACTGTTTGTCAGACTTTCGGGCTTCTGACGACCCGTAACGACTGTCTAAGATCCGCGAATGACAGCCGGGACCAACAGCTTAACGTGCTTTCCGAGGCATGGAGGGGTCTTGGTATGTAAAGATGGTCACCCATCCACGGACCAACCGCGGCAAGGGTAGCTTAACCTGATCGATCGACCCGTGTGGCTTGTTATTACTTAGCCACAAGCCCCCTCTCAAATATTGATGTAGGTACATACTAATTTAAACATATTGACTGAAGCTCATATTACAAGAGATTGAACGACAAATACGTTGGAAAATCCGATCTCAAATATCTGACGAAGGAAATTGAGGCCACACTCTTCTACTTCGATCTATTTATTTTTGTTAAAAAAATCTTAGCTTTTCAAATATGACGTCTTGGAAAATGATCCTGATTTACATGCTCGAATAACTTGGTAAAATATTTGAGTGAACACCAATGATTTTGTTAACAAGCATCAGCATTGTTTTCATATTTTGTAAGCGTGTATTCATTAGACTTAGTTATCTAACTCAAAAATTATTTTTGGTTGCGTAGATTTTCTTTCTACAACGCTTATAAGGCCCGAAGCTAAATTTATTTCTGACAGCTAGGATATTTCCTGCTTGTAACAACATTCTGTGGTTTGTAGACGTGATCAGTTTTCTATAGAGAGCTTCACAATATTTACCTTCACCTAAAAGCCTCTAACCTAGTTTTGGGGCTAGTATTGTAGGTAAAACCGCCTGAGGTTTAAAACGCACTTAAAAATGTTTTTCCAGCATTTTGTTTACATAGACAGCTACATCTGGAACAATTAGGAATCATTTTTCCATACAAGCAGTCGACTAAAAGCGAAGCCATGACACACGGACACTATGCCAAACTCTTTTCTCAACTAATAAGTATTATACCTAAAGAGAAAATATTATATTTTTTCACTTCTCATGCTCTAAAAGTACGCCAATATAGCCCTACGAAGCGGGACTAAAGTGATCACTTTAGTCTCTAGGGAGTGAAAAGTAATTAGTTTTTTAAGTTCTTTCATGTGACATACACAAACTCAAACAGCCAGTAAATATACTATTATCTGTGGACCATCTTCATTGCGAAAATGTTGAGAATTTTACTTCCATGGTTTTCAAATAATTTGAATTGTACATTTAGCTTCAAGTAAAAAAGTCTTTTGTTATTTTTATTTTATTAAGTAATATTTATTAAATGTTTTTGTACTAAATTGACTATTTTTCTCGCACTTAAAGTGAAAAGTACAGTTTGCCTCGAGACTAAACGCCAACTTAATAAAATATACTATTATTTGTTCGTGTTTTTATTGAATGGGTAAACTCTAAAATACTAAACGGATTAAAAAATATATTTCACCTATAGAAAGGTATATTATCAGCCAGTAACATGATCTGCGTTTTTTTATTATTTTGTGGTTTCTGACGGCTTCCACGCAAATGAAGTCGCGGGCAGAAGCTTGTGGTTTGATTCCCAGGTCGGGCAAGTGTTACTGGGTTTTTCCATCAGGAATTTCTCAATAGCATCGTGATTTCTGAATGTGTGCTCTTTTGATAACAATAGGCTCGACCCCTATTTTATGGGACTTATAACTGGCGACAATGCGATATGTGGGTGTTACTATACATACACCTCTGCCGAATCCTTCCGAGATTAGAGATTCAATTTTAAAATCATTCGAAATGACGTTAGGTTTACTCCGTTTGGTCATGCTTGGCGAACAGAAGTGAATAATTGAACTGTCCAATTTTGAAGCTACATCTACGAGTAAATCACATTGCCGAAACCCATCAAGTAGACAAAGGCAGTGATCACGAAGATTTGCTAATAATTTATGTTCCAACCAGTCATACCCTTAATAACTTCCTGTGCGCACTGAAAGGATCTCTACAAGGGAAAGCTTCGTTAACGTTTTGAGTCTTCCCATTTAGTAGGAAGTAGGTATTACAAAGTCTATTCATAACTGAATGGTTTTGTAAACATCATCCTTAATTGGACAGGATGATTAAGCTGGTTGGTTATTTAATAACAATTATGGTTTATGGGTTAAGAATAGAGATCGGATATTCGGATGCATATTTACCTAAAGATAAGTTTTAGCTATGAAAGTATGGAAGCGGCTTTATAAATTATTATTTGTAATATTTATAAAAAATCTCGGGATTCTTGGATTGCTTAACTATTCAGATGTGTATTAATTTAAAATTAATGTTTTACCCGATACTGGAGGAGGGGTGGTGTGTATTAGTTAAAACAAATTACTTACCTAAAATCGTTACAAAAGCGCATTCCATGTTAGCCAACATCTCAACTTTAGGTGAATATGCATCCGAATATCCGATCTTTGGAGAATACAGAAATTGTGTATAATAATTTTAATAATAATTTATTTTATTTAAAAAAAAGTGTGGTACAGTCTGTTACAATAAAATAATTTTTAAAATGTAGGGTTAAGTCGAATAGAAATAAAGTAACATAATTGAATCAGGCGTCCTAGATAGGTTACATGGTAACCTGTATTAAGGTTCGCCAGCCCAGGTTCCCACAGGGGTACAAACATTTTAATAGACTGCTTAGAAATATAAGGTACAAACGTATTTAACTTATACTAAAAGTGTTAGTACGTGTGTGTGTTTTGTGATGTAGGTGTGGTGTGTGTGGGTTTTGTGTTGTAGGTGTGGTGTGTGTGTGTTTTGTAATGTAGCTGTGTATGTCTGTGTTCTGTGATGTAGGTGTGGTGTGTGTGTAAACTGAAGTGAGGTTAGATTCCAGATTCCTTTCGATCCTTGTTAAACAAGGATCGAAAGGAGTCAATTTCCATACGAGGTATTTAGACGCCCCTACTTTACTTGCCTCGTCTTTAACCGAATCTGGGGTTAACATTTCAGAATCCCTTGAAGTCATTTAAATCAAACATTAGTCTGTGCAGGATGTGGAATGCAAATTAAAAATGGCATGTAGGATATTTACTGGTATAATTAATCAAGTTAAAAATACAATTTTTGTAGGACAGAAGTATGTGTTGACGGCGCGGTCTTTGCACTAGACTCTGGAGGTCGCGTGCGCCGGCCACACACACTGCGTGACGTTAGCGTGGTTCGCGCGCTCTGTGGCTCACTTTACAGTTTGTGTTGTTACATAATATCTAGTCTATAATAACAAGATTTTGAATTTCGGTACAGCTTACAGGGAGTTAGTATCCCGCCAATTTTTTTAGTCTTAAAAAAATAAACATGGAACACACCGCGTCACCACCACGGGCCGTGTCGTTTAATAAGTTTTTTTTATTCACACTGGCTAATTATACACTCGCAAGACCCCAGCATTTTTAATTTTATTTCGTAGCCGACTACTTTTATTTATTAATTTTTTCCTAAAATAACATATTTATTTTCTTTTCTTATTAAAGTTAGCATAATCATACTATAGCAAAATGAAGAATGGGAGCAAGATAAAAAAGTCATAAAAGTATTATTTCCATAGAATTGAATAAAGGTTTCATCACATTTGACGGTTGGCCGTGCGTCACTGAAGGCACAAAGCAATTATTCACACTCGGCTGACAAACGCTGCTTTTGACGGTTCTAATGGGTATCTCCATCTACTTTCTGTTAGAAAATTATATTTATTGTAGAATAATTGTCTCGCTGTTCAATCAAATTGCCAATCTTTTTCCATTTTTTTTTGGACTTGACTTCCAGTCTAATCTGATGCAGCTGAATACCAGTATTTTACATGGAGCGACTGCCTACCTGACCCTCACAACCCAATAACTTGGTAACACAATAAATCATAACACTTTGGTAAGACTGGTTGTCAGATATCTTGGCTTCTGACTCAATCTCAAACTCAAAGCATTTATTTCAATTAAACCAATTACAGGCACTTTTGAGTTGTCAAAGAGTCTGAAAGATGAAGCTAGTTGCCCATTCCAAAGCATTGCAGGTACCTATGGAGAAGAACGGGCAAGAAACTCCATGGACACTCTATTTAAATCATGATATTGTTTTTTTTCCATTTATTACTAAGCAGTGAACCAATTTTGTACCTGCAGTAGGGCGTTATTTACGTCGTCAAGATTTTTCTCACGTCTATTAATCTTAAAAAATAAGGATATATCAGCAAATAAAACCAAATGTGGTTGTTTTTTTAATAAATGGGGTAGATCATTAATATGTACTAAAAAGAGGAAAGGATTTAGTCTCGAGCCTTGTGGAACACTCATTTTTATTTTTAAACCATTTGAATTCACACCATTTATTTGAATTTTTTGTTGTCTATCATTGAAATAAGATTTTACTAGACTGAGCGCAAGTTCACCTAGTCCGTAATGCTCTAGTTTTAAGAGCAAGGTTTCGTGATTAACGCAGTCAAATGCCTTGGGGAGGTCACAAAAGATTCCTATGGCATCTTAGGCATCCTCTTACGCTGTAAATTTGTGTTCTAATAAGGTGACACCGGCGTAAGTCGTACAACTGTAAAAGATCTACAAATGACAGCCAGGACCAACGGCTGCTCCGCCACTGCAGCGCCTCGGGCATGTTCGCGGAGGCGCGCACCGACTGCTTTCATGCGCAGAGCGCGGGGCAGCGCCAACACCGTCCTGGCGATGATCGCCAACAGATTGGATTGCCCTTATATCTGGCAATGCTGCAGCAGACATATTGTTATTTTGTGAGTATTCGTTTTTGTCTGTGCCTTTGTTATCCTATTTGTATCCTATAAGTATCTGTTTGTATATGAGTCTTGTTACTTGAATTAAACTTGGATGGTCACCCATATACGAAACGACCGCGGCAAGTGTAGCTTAACTTTCAATCGTGACTATCATTTCATGACGAGCGTGTCCAATCGTCTCTCTGTTATAACAGAATACCAGTGTCATGGAAAGTAGTGGCCAACCAAAATATCATAGATTTACATTGGACGGCTCGACCTTCTCAACTTCATTATCATCATTTCAGCCGAAAGACGCACTGCTGGACATAGGCTTTCACCAATAGGGGGGGATTTGCCATAATCGCTTCGCTTGGCAGGCGGGTTGGCGATCGCAGTATGGTGGTAAAATGCATAGAGAACGCTGCTGCACTTTCTCTAGTAAGTCCCTTAGTAGCCTTCTACGACACCCACGGGAAGAAATGGCCTTCTCAACAAAAAGTTATTTAGCAAGGTGGAACGTCAATAAAATACGTGGGTTAACGACAGACTCTGGTTTATTGACAAACTTAAACTAACTACCCACCACCATACAATATTATGAGTACCGATTGATGTCACACAAGGAAGGGCAGATGTCTGTACTTCCCTTTTCAAGGATCGGTTTCAACTTGGATACCTATCTCATCGTTACACCCACGCACTTTTCTTGTGGGAGTATGCAGATACTTCAGCTCGCCAGGTACTATGATCCTGTCACATTCCTGTTACTTAGCGTTCATTCAGACCTTAAAAATATCAAGATATTGAAATTACTATCCCAAGCTTGAGTTATTAATTATTTCCGATCCCTTTAATTAATGTGACTGAGTTGTTCTAAGATTGTAATAAATTTGATTAAAATTATCTCTTTCCATATTAAATGACATAATTTGTAAGGTTCCACCTTAAATACTAATGTCTTAAGTAGATGACGGCAAAACTACTAGCCGACCGGAAAACTTAGGTATGTTGACTGAATTTGGACATGAGGCATTATATTTGGCTTAATAGAAGATAACGCGGACAAAACGGTACGGTAAAAATAAAAAAATAAACGTGTGGGGTCTGAGGGACCTCCGTCAGGAACGAAGTTCCTTGCGCCTTTTCTTCTACTCCGAATATAACGCCGTCGTTTACTTTATCTATATATACTCAAACTAAATTTTAACCACATTATCAGCTTAATCACCCTCGAAAACCATGAAAATTACACCCGTAATGAAAACTTGGAACATTTTCGCAGCCGCTATTTGAAATTTCATTTTGACCACACTATTGGCTTCAGCATCCCCGAAAACCATGAAAACTCACTCTTTCGCTGTCCTTTTCTATTACTTGTAGTAAAGTCATTATTCCTTCTTATTCCCTTCATGAATCTATAAATGAATCTATAAATATACATATTTATGGCTCACTACTTACCAACTCTTTTATTATGAAAAGTAATGTTAGGATGATAAGCAAGTTTGACATATGATTATAATAATACTCGTAAATGTTTTGGGCGGTCTCAATATTAACTTATGTGGAATTCCAACCATCCGGCGTAGGCGACATATAAATTGTACAACGTCGCTCTTTCAGGAATTCGCAAATCAGTTTCTCAAAAAATGTTATTACATATAGGTATATAATATATTATACCGCGAAGCTATATTTTATTGCTTTTCGCTCTGTTGATTTGTTCAATATATTTATTAAATCAATATAATACCAGCTTTTTCAGCTTACCCGCGGCTCCGCCCGCGTGTATGTTGGTTATCTCGTAAAGAAGTATATAGAACGATAGTCTGTCAATTAAGAAATGTAAGTGCAATACAGGCGGCGGCGCTGCGTTAGTTTTGCCCGTGATTGTCCGTGACAGAGCTCGTTTGGCAAACATCGGCGTTGCGGTCGTTTCGTTCTCTGTGTGCCATACGTTCGTTCTATCATAGCGGATAAATTATCCGCGGACGGACGCGTCTGTTTGGCGCCTTAGGTAATGCTTTGGCAGTCCCTTAGTTTGAAGTGTAACGACTTTTGAAGGTTAATAAATTCCGAATTGTAATAAAATGTAAGAGTTACTATGACGGTGTTTGGATTTTCCGAATAATGCTCCTGATATTATACATCATATAAATTCCTTAGGTTCTAATAAACAAAAATATCGTATTGACGTCAAACGGATAATTTTCTTCGAAAACTTATAAGATTACTCGTATCATGAGATTGCCAAGTGCCGAAGATCTCCTCGATATATTATACACAATAAAGATTTATTTTACTGTTAAGACTTTGAATGGATTCTGAGAGGTAGTAGACCGGATTAAGTTTGTATCGCAAAGCGATATCACTGTCTTCAATCAATATCGGTGATGTGTGTTAAACAGATTGTTTGCAATTCGCAAAACACCTAAGTATTGTCCTTTCATTGAACGACTGTAATATTCAAAAAAGCAAATTTTCGGTTTCTTATGTTTCTTAAATTCAAATCATACCAAACGCGTCACCGCACTACGTAGGTCAATAACTTTCCACGTTACTTGCCAATATCATGATGAATCTCTTCCAAGTGATGTGTTTATTTCAATTTGATGATTTGGTTTCTGGTTTCAATGTTTTAAAAATGCTCATAACTTCCGATACATGTAGAGATGGGATTTAAAAACCCTTCCAATAACGTTTGATATTGTCCAAAGAAGCCGTGCCCTTGGTATGTAAATGCCTTTTCCGTTACACGTTGTATAGCACTACTCTGTAGCCAATGCCAAAAATCACAGGTGGTTAGAGCTTTTAGAAAATAATATTTTTTAAACAATTTTTTCGGATAAATGCAAATCTTTTTCTGAAGTTTAAGATGAAACAAAACCAACATGATTGATTGATATTGATGTACCATTGCTTATGATGTGTACCTTGTGGCTATTGGTAATTGTTGACCTACTTACGTGATTGATGTCTGCCCGTGTTTAGCTAGTTACGAATGTAAATAGAACGAGGCTGAGGTAAACAACAAGTACTGTAAGTGATAGTAAACAACATATTGTGTTAAATAAGGTGTTATAAGAAATTAATTAGTAACTAAGTAGTACCTAAAGTTGATGGTTTGATGGCACGTATCTATATACATATTATTTTAAGCAAAAGGTCACTCATTCATACATTTATTCACTCACTGATTGAAATTTCTAGAAAGATCTTGACTCAATTAATTCTGCTTTAGATGCTACTCGATACTAGATGGCGCTAGTGGTAACTAATCCAGACATTACTTGTGGCACGTAACACTGTCCCCGCCTAAGATATGCTCGTCCCGAGCATTATCGGCCCCATAGTATACTTTCACTTTCCGGAAACGGCCCCGCAACGTCAAGGGCTATCCTCTCTCATGGTGCACCAACATTGTACAATTTCAATGCACCTCTACTACGAGTCTGAGGTCCCTTTACAGCTATATTACAATCACCACATATGACTATTGACTTACTACTAGTACTAAGTTTCTTTAACGCATCTTCCATTACAGAATCAAACACAGATAGATTCTGGTAACTTGGAGGTCTGTAAACGCATACTATAACATGCTTATCAAGCTCAACACGAGTGCGCTTATAATGTAATGTAATGCATGATGCACACTAGCTTTGAAATCGCAATAAAATGATCTATAGAATTAGCATACAATCATTTAATCTCGATTATGATTGTAATGCTTGGTCAATCCCTAACATCAATGGAATGACACTGACAGCTCACCACGCTCACTCAGCTCACTTCACCCGGTGAGATGGTTACAGAATAGCACGGCTGGTGAAGTTGATTTGGGGCACAGAAATGGTGAAAGTGCCCCCTTACACTGCCACACATGACATGTAAATATGTAATGATATAGATATTTGCACACCTTATTAGGTAATAATCAGAGATCGGATATTCGGATGCATATTCACCTAAAGTTGAGATGTTGGCTAACATGGAATGCGCTTTTGTATCGAAAAAGTCTCAATTTAGGTAAGTAATTTGTTCATTTTTTGTTTTAACTGATACAAACCACCCTCCTCCAGTACATACACATATTTGTATCGGGTTAAAGATAAATTTTAAATTAAAACACATCTGATTAGTTATGCAATCCAAGAATCCCGGGGTTTTTTAATAAATATTACAAATAATTTATAAAGCCATACTTTCATAGGTAAAAATTATCTTTAGGTAAATATGCATCCGAATATCCGATCTCTGGTAATAAAGCGCAGGCCACACCGCCAGCTAGCGGGCGGGCGGGCTAGGCGGGTGGGCGAAGCGACGAAGGAAACTATACAAACTACGCGAACGCGGTGTGAACCGAAGTATGTAAAGAGGTGAAACGATGTTCGCCCGCCCGCCCGTTAGCTGGCGGTGTGGCCTGCGCTTTATACTTTATATTTATTTGTAACTAACTTTTGCCAGCGGCTTTACCCGTGTAGAGTTCGGAAATTATCTCACGGAAACGTACTATCGGGATGAAAAGTATCCTATATGTTAATCCAGGTTATAAACTATCTGTGTCCCGAATTTCATCCAAACCCGTTCAGCCGTTTTTGCGTGATTGAGTAACAAACATCCAAACATACAAACTTTCACATCCTACTAATATTATAAACGCGTATCTAAGTTTGTAAGCATGGATGGATGGATGGATGTTTGTTACTCTTTCACGTAAAAATGGCAGAACGGATTTGGATGAAATTTGGCACACATATAGATTATTACCTAGATTAACACATAGGATACTTTTTATCCCGGTAGTACGTTCTTGTGGAATAATTTCCGACTTCCACGCGGGCGAAGCCGCGGGCGGAAACTATTTTATAATATTAGTAGGATGTCTGTTTATACCTACCTGTACCAAGCGAAAAATAATTTGATTTGTAGGACAAACTGAAAATAGGGAACAATCTAGGTTACCATTATACTCGTATTAACCCTTTATGCTTTGTGGAAAAAGAGTTAACTAGGTACCTACTGGATGTATACTATTGTATAGGATCAAGTTCTTTTAACTTAACAAACAGCTGTGCAGCTGGGGGAGTCTGTTGCGCCACTTCTTCCCAGCTTAAGCACTGGCGTTATGTAAAACGTTCAAAAAGTGCTAATTCTCAGCCTTATTTTTAATAGATTTTTGATATTGATTTTATACATCATCGGATGAGATATTTAAATCTTTTTCAACAACCGAATCAGGGTGTTTTTTTTAAACTGAACTAATAGATACAATATTAAAAACGTAAATAACCGTATTTCTTAGATGGTTTACCAACCTTTCAATTAGAGAGTAAGCTTTGCAAGGGCGTTCCGAGCAGAAATTCAATTGGAATTAAACGTCGCTTTCAACGTGAAACGAGTGCGAGTGGGCAAAAATGGCTCGAGCCAGTTGAGATTTCTTAGAAAAGTGATATTATTTCTTCATAATATTATTTTTGATTTGACTCTCATAATTTGAAAAGGTGTGCTAAATTATTTACGATTAAAATTTAATATTCTAGTGTCCAATTTCTTACGCTTACGCCAAACAATAGACTCAGTAGAAATAGTAGGTAACACCTAAGTATTGTCCGTTCTATCGTTAATTTATACAATATGTAACGAAAACCCTGTCCGATGGTCCGAAAGAGTCAATAATATTACCATTTTTTTTTTATTATCAAATTTTAGAAATGTTTGGTATTTATTATACACGTACGTTTAGTACCAAAATAGCCCCAATAAAAACATTCGTTTTTCAACGGAGTTCATACGTAATAACTTGTATAACTAGGCAAAAATCGCTATTTAATTTAAAAAATGGGGGATATTTTTTTTGTATTTTTTCTTAATCGATTCTTAACTTTCTTTACACGATACTATCAGGAACCTCACGGATCGGACAGAGTTTTTATTACATGTATTAGTAGGTATGTATTGTACAACAAAACTTAAAGGACATATTGGTTTGATAAGTTAACAGTTTTCAGGTAGGTAAAGACAACAATAAAACTAAAAGCTTAGAAACAAATAGTAGAAGCGGTTACTCCTAAGTTCTTCAAGATGAAAACAAAGTCATTTTATTTTAAAGCTTATAGTTTAAGCTAGTACTTTAGAACATACAGTACTTGGTCAGTATAAACAAGCGAGTGCTTACTCCTTATTTATTGCTAGTTTTATGTCCTTTCTTTGAGTCTATCTAGGTTTTACAGTTGACGATCAAGGTTTAGTGTCTATGTGCCGCTCTAGTGGAAAGAGTGCTGTGTATAACGTCTTAAATTAAAAACCCAGATATTTTAACAAAAACATCTATAAGTATATGAGCATTTGTAATCATTATCGCTTCTTGCGCAGCCTATGTGAGCAGTGGTGGCCTAGTTGTATTGTCCCCGACATACAAATTGTAGGTCATGACTTCGACACCAGCAAGCACTTAACTTGTGTATTTAATTTCATCAGGACTGCTCACAAGTAAAATATTTGGACAAGGTGACTTACCCGTACTTCAGAAACCTATTGCCGAGCCACTGTACCTATCAAGCCGAATTCAATTGGGAACAGGAACGTTATCGCCTAAATACACATATCCTGATGATGTTTATATAGGCTTTCTCTCGCGAGATGTAAGTTGCCTTTCAATAAAAGAAGAAAAGACAAACTTTGTATGTGTGCTTGCCAATATCGTTTAAATAATGTTTCGAAACAAAGCGATCGAATATACGTAATGATACACAGTTTACAGACATTACCAAAAAATAATAATAAGAACTCAAGGTTTTGCAGAATAACGCCTTTATTATAATACTTAGTTGTATACCTATTCCAGTGCATTTTCAACAGGAAGGGACCTATGACGTTACCCTGTGAGATATTCAAGAGATTGCAATATTTTTTCAGAGATTTTTTAATTACAATATACTGTTGATAAGCTTAGGCAGTCTTTTATTTACTAAAAACTTTTCTCGTGTCGACATTTGCTTTGTTTCATAGAAGCCGTGCTAAACAATAATGATACAGAGTCAAAAGCGAAAGTCTTAACAATGAGATTAAAACAAGGAAATGTTATGAGATCCTAAAAGAATTCAATTATGTTTTATTGACACAAGAAATGGAAATTGTTCGCTGGAAATGCCTTCGCATTTGGTCGATCAAAGACGAAGATTTCGACCAAAAATATTCGTTCGAATTATTTTATCGCAGAAAAACTATTTGTTGAATATTTTATTACATTTTATTGGCGCGTTGTGACTTGTCTTTTCTTACTGGTTCAAATTAAATGTTATAGCCCCGTTATAATGGTAAAAGTTGGCGTAAAGTATACCCTAGAAAGTACAAAAAAAATGTTAATGGATCTTAAGATAAATTGCCATAAAGAAGCAAGTGAAATCAAAATCAAAATCAAAAGTCATTTATTCAAACTAGGCTGAGAGTCAGCACTTTTTGAACGTCAAAATAAAATTACATAAGACAGTCCCCCCAAAAACGCCCGCCCTTCACCACTTCCTAGTGCTTTAGCTGGGAAGTGAAGTTTGTGAATCAGGATATTTGACAGTGCTTCATCGTCATTATTTCATTGAATTGTCATCGTTATGACCGATGATAATTCAATGAAATCTGACCGTTTAAAGTGGGTCAAAATCGCGCTCTAAGGAGTCGGTTACATACAAACATACAAGTGAAGCTAATATAAAGCGTGTAATAAAAAAATGCACGCCATTCAGCTCTATTCTCGGGAACTCTCATCCAGCTGCACACAGCTGCTCATTATTAATGACGCCCCTACTGAATAAAATGGTACCCCAAAGTGTCAAACTTTACGGTAGAAGTAAAATATTTTTTTAAAGTCGCCAAATAAGACGTAATAATTGAAACTGATTTAAATAAAGCTTAAATTGCATTTGTTACTTAATTCAATACAGCCTTTAAATAGTTGAAGCTGAATTAGTCTTGAAACTAGATCTTACACTCAAATCTCCTGAATTCGACTTAAATCTCAGTTTAACAATTAATGAACTAAACTAAAGTTCCTTTTAGTTTGTATTTATTGTCCATCTATTACTGTGGTCAGAATTAATTAGTTTTCTATGGTCAAATTTCTCCTTATTTTTGTGTGGAACAAATGTTACATTTTGATTATTCAGCTAAATATTTAATTTAATTGTTGAATTATTTACAACTTTTGTAGGAACTTTTTTGCAAAATTCGGTAGTACAAGATTTTGGAACAAAGTGCAAATGGCAAAATGGTTATGTAAATTATAAATGATTTTATTTCTGTAAGTAGGTTTGTACAAACACTTTTACACATCAATAAATACGGTATGAGGGACATGTATCCCATGACAACTGTCATTGAAATATTTGTTTCCAACGACATCTTGTTTTTTAAAAACATTTCACCATTATAGTTTTAAATTTTTTAACCAGCTGCGCCTCGTTGCGAACATCATTCAAGCGCAAAAAGTAGTTTTTTTGGGTCGTGGGTGCCTGCCTGGAGACTTAGTTTTTTTGCCTATTTTTCATTTACTTTTTCAGTTACGCAGATAGAACTGTAAAACATTTTAAGCTGGAATAAAATTTTCACGAGCAACATTCCCAAAAGTTCGTTATAATAGAATTTTAATTATGACGGTACAAGTATTGAAAGTTTTAATGAACATGATAATCACACAAAGTATCATCCTGAAGAGTTTATAAATAACAGAAGTTACAAGAAATATTTACTTCATTAAATATTTTCAACTTGCTCCTTCGTTGTTAATCATAATTAGTTTAGGAAGGAGAGTTTTTCTGTGATATTAAAATAACTTTAGAATATAGATAGCCTTAACGAACAGTTAAATTCTTAGAGAAATACTGATGTATTTATTAACCGACTTCAAAAAGGAGGAGGTTCTCAATTCGTCGGAACCTTTTTTATTTATTTTTTATGTATGTTCCCCGATTACTCGAAGATGGCTGGACCGATTTGGAAAATACAGCTCCAAAGACACCGACTTCCGAAATTAAAGTTGTTTTTCACATTGTAGTGTTATTTTGGAAGTCGGTTGTTTTTTTTTTGGAAAAAGTTTTTTTACCTTACTTTGATCTGCTGAAATTGGAAAAATAATTATTAACAGAGTTATGTTTTATTTATTAATTTATATCTTGTTAACGTTGTCACTATCACCCCACCCCCACAGGCGCATATTATAGCGGGACGCGCTGCAATGCAAAGCATTTCAAAAAACCTGCTGCATCGCGTAAGAACATTCGCATTCACAAGCCACAACACACGAGCCTAAATTTTAAATAAACTAGGATTTGGAATTATAAACAATATGTGTTGATTGATGACAGCGCGCATGCAAGCGAATTATTGCGAATTATAAGACTGAGAATGCACGAACCAAATCGTTTGGGTGCATATGTTACACAAATAAATTTAAATAGACAGCGGGCTAGTATCCGTAACATTGAAGCTAATGTTATTGGAGCAGACGAGTTCCCCGTACTTACACACCTAGATCTAGTATTGTTTGCACTTGGGACATATCAAATAAAACTTGCGCTTGCATGGTGAACATATACGCAATGGCGTATATCACATTGAAGTAGCAAGAGACGGTGTTTTTAATAACATTGTAGATTTCGGTATAGAACCTGAACATGCTATGTTGCTACGCGCAAGTATCCAATCCAGGAGCGCACGTTCAAGATTGTATTATACATACGTATGTAATGATCCATATCCAACTATTCACAGCGGACAGAGCTCCGGCGGGGTCTCATGGCAGCGTGGGGAGTGCAATTGTCGCAGCCCAGTGGGTCCCCTATTTGAGGGGTGGCTTGAGAGGCGGCATGGCGTTCTCACCTTCCGCCTGACGCAGGTCCTCACCAGAAACGGTTGTTTCGGGAGGTTCCTGTTTCGCATAAGGTGGGAGGAAACGCCCGGGGTAAGCTATAAACTAGTTGGCTATAAACTAGTCGGCTATAAACTAGTCGGCTGTAAACTAGTTGGCTATAAACTAGTTGGCTATAAACTAGTAAGCTATAAACTAGTTGGCTATAAACTAGCTGGCTATAAACTAGTCGGCTATAAACTAGTAAGCTATAAACTAGTTGGCTATAAACTAGTAAGCTATAAACTAGTTGGCTTTAAACTAGTAAGCTATAAACTAGTTGGCTATAAACTAGTCAGCTATAAACTAGTCGGCTATAAACTAGTTGGCTATAAACTAGTCAGCTATAAACTAGTAAGCTATAAACTAGTCGGCTATAAACTAGTAAGCTATAAACTAGTTGGCTATAAACTAGTCAGCTATAAACTAGTCGGCTATAAACTAGTCGGCTATAAACTAGTTGGCTATAAACTAGTCGGCTATAAACTAGTAAGCTATAAACTAGTTGGCTATAAACTAGTAAGCTATAAACTAGTCGGCTATAAACTAGTCGGCTATAAACTAGTCGGCTATAAACTAGTAAGCTATAAACTAGTCGGCTATAAACTAGTAAGCTATAAACTAGTCGGCTATAAACTAGTCGGCTATAAACTAGTTGGCTATAAACTAGTCGGCTATAAACTAGTAAGCTATAAACTAGTTGGCTATAAACTAGTAAGCTATAAACTAGTACGCTATAAACTAGTCGGCTATAAACTAGTCGGCTATAAACTAGTAAGCTATAAACTAGTCGGCTATAAACTAGTAAGCTATAAACTAGTCGGCTATAAACTAGTCGGCTGTAAACTAGTTGGCTATAAACTAGTTGGCTATAAACTAGTCGGCTATAAACTAGTAAGCTATAAACTAGTCGGCTATAAACTAGTAAGCTATAAACTAGTCGGCTATAAACTAGTCGGCTATAAACTAGTCGGCTATAAACTAGTAAGCTATAAACTAGTTGGCTATAAACTAGTCGGCTATAAACTAGTCGGCTATAAACTAGTAAGCTATAAACTAGTTGGCTATAAACTAGTAAGCTATAAACTAGTTGGCTATAAACTAGTCGGCTATAAACTAGTCGGCTATAAACTAGTCGGCTATAAACTAGTCGGCTATAAACTAGTTGGCTATAAACTAGTAAGCTATAAACTAGTTGGCTATAAACTAGTCGGCTATAAACTAGTCGGCTATAAACTAGTCAGCTATAAACTAGTCGGCTATAAACTAGTAAGCTATAAACTAGTTGGCTATAAACTAGTCAGCTATAAACTAGTCGGCTATAAACTAGTCGGCTATAAACTAGTTGGCTATAAACTAGTCGGCTATAAACTAGTAAGCTATAAACTAGTTGGCTATAAACTAGTAAGCTATAAACTAGTCGGCTATAAACTAGTCGGCTATAAACTAGTCGGCTATAAACTAGTTGGCTATAAACTAGTCGGCTATAAACTAGTCGGCTATAAACTAGTAAGCTATAAACTAGTTGGCTATAAACTAGTAAGCTATAAACTAGTCGGCTTTAAACTAGTCGGCTATAAACTAGTCGGCTATAAACTAGTAAGCTATAAACTAGTTGGCTATAAACTAGTCGGCTATAAACTAGTCGGCTATAAACTAGTAAGCTATAAACTAGTTGGCTATAAACTAGTAAGCTATAAACTAGTTGGCTTTAAACTAGTCAGCTATAAACTAGTTGGCTATAAACTAGTCAGCCATAAACTAGTAAGCTATAAACTAGTTGGCTATAAACTAGTAAGCTATAAACTAGTTGGCTATAAACTAGTAAGCTATAAACTAGTTGGCTATAAACTAGTCAGCTATAAACTAGTAAGCTATAAACTAGTCGGCTGTAAACTAGTAAGCTATAAACTAGTTGGCTATAAACTAGTCGACTATAAACTAGTCGGCTATAAACTAGTAAGCTATAAACTAGTTGGCTATAAACTAGTAAGCTATAAACTAGTTGGCTTTAAAATAGTCAGCTATAAACAAGTTGGCTATAAACTAGTCAGCCATAAACTAGTAAGCTATAAACTAGTTGGCTATAAACTAGTAAGCTATAAACTAGTTGGCTTTAAACTAGTAAGCTATAAACTAGTTGGCTATAAACTAGTCAGCTATAAACTAGTCGGCTATAAACTAGTCGGCTATAAACTAGTTGGCTATAAACTAGTCGGCTATAAACTAGTAAGCTATAAACTAGTTGGCTATAAACTAGTAAGCTATAAACTAGTCGGCTATAAACTAGTCGGCTATAAACTAGTCGGCTATAAACTAGTAAGCTATAAACTAGTCGGCTATAAACTAGTAAGCTATAAACTAGTCGGCTATAAACTAGTTGGCTATAAACTAGTCGGCTATAAACTAGTCGGCTATAAACTAGTAAGCTATAAACTAGTTGGCTATAAACTAGTAAGCTATAAACTAGTCGGCTTTAAACTAGTCGGCTATAAACTAGTTGGCTATAAACTAGTCAGCCATAAACTAGTAAGCTATAAACTAGTTGGCTATAAACTAGTAAGCTATAAACTAGTTGGCTTTAAACTAGTAAGCTATAAACTAGTTGGCTATAAACTAGTCAGCTATAAACTAGTCGGCTATAAACTAGTCGGCTATAAACTAGTTGGCTATAAACTAGTCGGCTATAAACTAGTAAGCTATAAACTAGTTGGCTATAAACTAGTAAGCTATAAACTAGTCGGCTATAAACTAGTCGGCTATAAACTAGTCGGCTATAAACTAGTAAGCTATAAACTAGTCGGCTATAAACTAGTAAGCTATAAACTAGTCGGCTATAAACTAGTTGGCTATAAACTAGTCGGCTATAAACTAGTCGGCTATAAACTAGTAAGCTATAAACTAGTTGGCTATAAACTAGTAAGCTATAAACTAGTTGGCTATAAACTAGTCGGCTATAAACTAGTCGGCTATAAACTAGTAAGCTATAAACTAGTTGGCTATAAACTAGTAAGCTATAAACTAGTTGGCTTTAAACTAGTCAGCTATAAACTAGTTGGCTATAAACTAGTCAGCCATAAACTAGTAAGCTATAAACTAGTTGGCTATAAACTAGTAAGCTATAAACTAGTTGGCTATAAACTAGTAAGCTATAAACTAGTTGGCTATAAACTAGTCAGCTATAAACTAGTAAGCTATAAACTAGTCGGCTGTAAACTAGTAAGCTATAAACTAGTTGGCTATAAACTAGTCGACTATAAACTAGTCGGCTATAAACTAGTAAGCTATAAACTAGTTGGCTATAAACTAGTAAGCTATAAACTAGTTGGCTTTAAAATAGTCAGCTATAAACTAGTTGGCTATAAACTAGTCAGCCATAAACTAGTAAGCTATAAACTAGTTGGCTATAAACTAGTAAGCTATAAACTAGTTGGCTATAAACTAGTAAGCTATAAACTAGTTGGCTATAAACTAGTCAGCTATAAACTAGTAAGCTATAAACTAGTCGGCTATAAACTAGTCGGCTGTAAACTAGTAAGCTATAAACTAGTTGGCTATAAACTAGTAAGCTATAAACTATTTGGCTTTAAACTAGTTGGCTATAAACTAGTAAGCTATAAACTAGTTGGCTATAAACTAGTAAGCTATAAACTAGTTGGCTATAAACTAGTAAGCTATAAACTAGTTGGCTATAAACTAGTCAGCTATAAACTAGTCAGTTATAAACTAGTCGGCTATAAACTAGTAAGCTATAAACTAGTTGGCTATAAACTAGTAAGCTATAAACTAGTAAGCTATAAACTAGTAAGCTATAAACTAGTTGGCTATAAACTAGTCGGCTATAAACAAATAAGCTATAAACTAGTTGGCTATAAACTAGTAAGCTATAAACTAGTTGGCTATAAACTAGTAAGCTATAAACTAGTTGGCTATAAACTAGTAAGCTATAAACTAGTCGGCTATAAACTAGTCGGCTATAAACTAGTAGGGTATAAACTAGTTGGGTATAAATTAGTAGAATATAAACTAGTAGGATATAAACTAGTAGGATATAAACCTGTCGGATATAAACTAGTAGGATAGAAACTAGTAGGAAATAAACTAGTTGGGGATAAACTTGTAGGATGCTTGGAAGATGCTAGTGCTAGCATGACACGCAAATCTCTAATGATATGCTGAATTCATGGTTACAGTTTGCGCACTGAATAAAAACTTTAAACAAATTGTACGCAAGACCTGAAACTACTTTGTTCTTAATTGACTACTGAATTGATTTCAGTAACTTTTAATATGGGTATTTTTTTCAAAAAACATATGAATATTTTTCTATACTGACCAAACAAAAAAAATGATAGTTCAGCCAAAGAAAATTAAATCTTATAAAAGGCACTAAGACTCAATTTTAAAAGCATAAAGTAAACAATCAACACGATTCTCTTAATAATATTAGTTGAATAGCTTTAAAAAAAAAGTTTTGTTCGTTGTATTATGCTTTTTAACCGACTTCAAAAAGGAGGAGGTTATCAATTCGTCGGAACCTTTTTTTTTTTTTTTTTTTTTTTTTTTTTTTTTTATGTATGTTCCCCGATTACTCGAAGATGGCTGGACCGATTTGGATTTTGTTTTTTTTGTTCGAAAGGGTATACTTCCCAGGTGGTCCCATGATCATCAAGTCAGGATCTGATGATGGGAACCTGGAGAAATAGAGAGAACTCTTCAAATTTTATAGGCACACGAAGCGATTTAGCTATTTTTTGGAAGAGTACTTTCTCGGAGTGGTCTCATTTCAATTTGGTGAAGATCTGATGAAGAACTTTGGAGATAGGCAACGGAACTCCTCAATAAATGATAGCAAATGGACTGGGATTGCTGTAATCTCATGTCTGTCTATTGCTTACACCAGTTCATAACATAACATCACGCCGGTATGCTGTGAAGGGGTAAGCACATGTGGACCACTAAAAAGTGAAAAATAAAAACTTTTTCCAAAAAAAAAACAACCGACTTCCAAAAAAACACTACAAAGTGAAAAATAACTTTAATTTCGGAAGGCGGTGACAAAGAATTCAAATACAGCTCCAAAGACACCGACTTCCGAAATTAAAGTTATTTTTCACTTTGTAGTGTTTTTTTGGAAGTCGGTTGTTTTAACTCATTCATTTGTTCATTCTCTAATTGGGGTGTATGATGAGTTCGTTGTATTATGCTTTTAACTCATTCATTTGTTCATTCTCTAATTGGGGTGTATGATGAGGTGTAAAATCATGTTACAAGTTGTATATAACCTAGCTAGATACTTGATTGCTTACATGATTTATTTTAAGAAAGAAAATAGGGAGGACTTAATATGATTACCTTGAGGCATCTGTTTATGACTATGTTTATGAATTCCTGTGGAACCTCGTGTATCACCTAGTTTCAAATAGACTCTTTATGCTAAGCCAGTCTGTCAAAACGTAAACCCGCTCTAGACATTCCTAAATGACGTAAATCTTGATTTTTCTAGCTTCGTCAAATCTCTTCAAGATTATACAAACGTTAAATATGTACCGACATGCCCCTGATTTTCCCGGTTTTCATTTAAAGCCCCTTTTCAATTAACTAAGTCTTTCTCGGTCCAGTGATGTCGCTTCCGCTAATTTTATTTAAAGGGATTTTACCAAGTCAGAAACAACGCTTTGAATGTTTAATCTAATTAATTATTCATTTTGTAAGTACAGTTTAAGTATCCCATTTTAGACCACTTAGTTAAGATAAAACTTTACATTTTCAGGAAACATGGACTTATAAAACACAAGCTTTTGCCCGCGGCTCAGCCCGCGTGGATGTCGGTTATCGCGTTAAACAGTAGCCTATGTCCTTCTCCATCTCCCAGGCTATATCTCTGCCAAATTTCACGACGATCAACCGATCGTCGTGAAATTTGGCAGAGATATAGCACCGCAGCGCAGCGCTGAACCCAGCGGTTTAGGCGTGAAAACGTGACAGACAGACTTACAGAGTTACTTTTGCACTTACATTAACAAACACGTAATTTCTAAGGTAGCATGAAATAGAAATAGAAATAATATTTACTTGCATAAAACTTGGCATATAAAGTTCTTTTAAAGTAACTCTGTCTGTTACGCTTTCGCTCAAACTGCTGAACCGATCGTCATAAAATTTGGCGGAAATATAGCCTGGGATATGGAGAAGGACATAGGCTACTGTTTTACGCGATGACCGACATCCACGTGGGTGGAGGAGCCACAGGCAAAAGCTAGTGTATGAATAAATAGTATTAACCAAGTCGCGTTTCGTGTCTCTCTGAGTGACCTGATGATGATAAAATGTTATCGGTTGGTAAAATCAAGATCTATGAGATTATGTAGATACAGAGAAGCATAAAATATTAATGTCGCAGTCTAAATTAGCTTTACAAAAAAAACGAAATCCTAAAAGCGAATTTGTAGATGTTATTACGTCGAAATTTATTATTCATTTCAAACGTAACTTCGGAATAGCTTTACTTTGAATATATATTTTTTGTATAATACGAAATATTTGTATAAGCGACATCTTTTAGGTTTCGACATAATTATTATTAGGTACTATCCTTTGTAGAGGTAGCCTCTTGTGAATCTATTCAATAGACTTTGTCAGTAGGTTTTTCTCAGTAATAAAGATACGATGCCACTTTTGGTCAAAGTCTTCCCTACTCTCTTTGCTCTTTTATCTGTCCAGAGTGGCCAAGGACCAATGATTAAAGGAGACCAGCTCATAACGCCATCTCCGTCTGGGCCTGCCGCGATATCGTTTGCCATTAAGCGGGACCCACTGGGTCGTATGTTTGGCTCAATGATTGTCAGACATGCGGCAGACGTGTGCAGCCGAGTACAGATTAAAAAACGATAAGATTCCGAGGAGTGTGGTATAAACCACAACCAATCACGACCAAATAGAGAAAAGGAATCCAGGCCATAAATTACTCTATATCTTAACGTAGGGTTAATTACTAAGACTAAAACAATCCGATACAGTTCCCTACGCCTCAAGCCTAAAACTAACTTCATTAGCATTGCCTGTCTTTGATGTCTACTCAATTAGACTCACGGTTACGTTTCTATAATTAATCACTCGTCAAATCTCTAATCGATATTGAACAAAGATCAGAGGTTTATATCTATGTATGTAAATGTTTGCAGTAAGTACTAAGTTCTGTAAAGGTTATATTTAGATCCTAACTGATGGACTACACAGATTTCTACTATCGTAAAAACAATGCCTTGTTGTAGGTACTTGTAGGTAGTACTTCAGATGGCCACGAGGGGGTCGCTAGATTCTGGAGTGGCGACTGCGTACTAGAAGACGTCGAGTTAGGAGGCCTCCCACAAGGTGGACCGATGATCTTATGAAGGCCGCAAGAATACGCTGGACGCGGGAAACACAGAACAGGTCGAAATGGCGGAGCTTGAGGGAGGCCTACCTATGTCTTGCAGTGGATGTCTTTCGGCTGAAATGAAGATGATGATGATGATGTTGTAGGTAATAGACTGAGTTTTTTTTTAATATACGTCGCCGTGGTAGTTGCTCTACCAGAAATTAACAGATAAGAAATTCAATAAAAGATTTTCGAGGAATTTCAGACAAAATTTCAAGGTTCTGACAAATACCAACCATATTTTCGCCAGAATTGAATATCAATAAGTAGATTCGAGGATTCTAGGATCTAATTATGCTATAATTAGATCCTAGTACACATAATAGACTGAGTTCTATTGTCATGTTGAGATGCCACACATGTTATACAACAATTTCATATTCTAGTGGTCTTTATAAATATGTAAATTCAAATCAGGAATGGGTGCTACTTATATCCCGGGCCAAGCAAAACAATTTTTATAAATAACCTAATGGGCAGAATAACTTTAGATTACACTTATTTTCAATGAAAAATTGAACACTGGTGGGCCTGGCTAAAAATCACGCTGTCTCACCAGGCTTTGTGTTCGACAGAGATAGTATCAGTGATGAGCAGTTACACGCTAGTCTACACGCACAACGTTATTGAGTGAGATTCAGGATCATTTATAGTAAAAAATTCGCGAAAAAATTCAGAAAAGACCTTTGGAAGATCGCGTTTTATGAAAAAGCCAATGCATAAATCAATAACCATTAAAGTTTATTGAACTTTTCTATAATTGAACTTTGATTTTACACTTCTTTTTCTGCTTTACTTGTATGTTTGTTTGAATGTTTGTGTGTAACCGACTCCTTTGAGCGCGATTTTGACCCACTTTAAATGGTCAGATTTCATTGAAACTTTGTAAACTTGTCGAGGACCGATGACAATTCAATAATTTAAAAAAAAAATGAGAAAAAAAAACACGTTTTTGTAGTTAGCAGAACTAAAAAATAGAAAATAAATAATAGTTTAAAAAACTAAAAAACACGCTTTAAAAACCAAACTAAAAAAGGAGAAAATAATTTAATTCAATTAAAAAACGTGGGGTGCTTGACATTAATTGATTATAAAAATACCTCAAAAAGCACCTCACGGTTTTTAATTGAATTAAATTATTTTCTCCTTTTTTAGTTTGGTTTTTAAAGCGTGTTTTTTAGTTTTTTTTACTATTTATCTCGATATTCCCACAGGATTGAAAGTTATGCTGGTGATCCCGCGAGGCGCAGCTAGTCTACACTAATATTATAAAATTGTTTGTAATGGTTATGTCACCGTAAAATTGTAAATGCCGTTAGATTATAATCTATCTCGCGAGATTGTGAACTGTCGAAAGATTGTGAACCTTAACATACAGCTTATAATTTAACGCATTATTTTTCGGTAGATTATAATCTATCGAAGTGAAACCGTCAAATTGTGAACTGGTATCAAGACGGATAGTACCTTGCGCTATTACTAAATAGTAACTTGGAAGTAGCAGTAGACAGTTTATAATGTCGCGAGATAGATTATAAACTAACGGTGTTCACAATCATACGGTGACAATTACATTACAAACAATAAACTCAAAACTACTTAACTGATTTTAACTATTCTTTCACCAATGGAAAGCTACTTTAGTCCGTAGTAACATCAGCTGTAAATTTCACATGAACGAAGTCGCGGGCGAAGTGCTAGTCTTAAATATTTATGTCTTAATGACTTATAACGTCTGTATAACGGGCAAGTTTTCATACTTTAATATCCTTTTGAGGTCGCCCTAATATTAAAGTTTAAGTAAGCTAAACAATGTTGTTTTGTTATTATGTTAACCTAGACTTGAAGAGAGTAAAGTAAACCATTTTGTTTTGTTAATTAAACAATTAATTTTAATCCTTCAAATAGGGTCAGCGTGAGGTCAAAACTGAAGAAAATTATTCTCTGGAAAAATATTAGGCCTGAACATTTTTTTAATCAAATGTCTTGTGTTAATATTGACGTTGTGTTTATCATGTAAATGTTTGCACGGTATCTTTTTTAATACATCTACCGCGCAAAAAAGGGTAGTTGAAATTGGTTAGGTGCTGGTTTTGCTTTTAAGCGACTTAGTGGAAATCGTCTAAGGTTACAAAAAAGGTCCTTCTATTCAGAAGTAATAACCTACACGTATGCCTACATACCAGCTTTATATGTGTTTGTGATGTGGTAAATTTTCCTCCGAATCAGGAATAAAGAGATCTGCGGGAGAACCAAGGTAACCGACATAGCCCGAAGAATTGCCAAACTTAAGTGGCAGTGGGCAGGCACATTGCTCGCAGAACAGATGGCTGATGGGGCCGAAAGGTTCTGGAGTGGCGACCGCGTACCGGAAGACGTAAAGTTGGAAGGCCTCCCGCAAGGTAGACCGATGACCTTGTGAGGACCACAGGAGTCTGCTGGATGCGGGAAGCACAGAACCGGTCGAAGGGGCGGAGCTTGGGGGAGGCCTATGTCCAGCAGTGGACGTCTTTCGGCTGAAATGATGAATGATGATTTGTTCTAAAAATGTCGCGTCGCGTCTGTTTGTAGAAGCCTTAATCTTGGCTTCAGTATAAATGGGTTAACCAGCTGTGTAACTGAGTGAAACTGCACCGTTTAGTAAAACAATTAGTCTTAATTCAATATGAGAAAGTGACTACACCACTATAAGGTGAAGGTGAAGAAGACTCAGTCCACATACAACAAACACAAAGATATACACAGGTGCAAAAATAAATCAGCTCGTAGAGGAATCTATGCAGATGGAGAGTTTTGAGACAATTCTATATTACAATGTCAGTTTACTAATCACGACAGTAATTAATGGAAGTCCTCCAAATCCAGATGGAGAAAGGATGCAGAAGCCGCAGTTACAAGTACCCGCAGTTACAGGTACATCGCTCTTTAGTAAGAAGAGGCGACTCAACTGAACTGATAACTGATTAATGAGGTTGGTTTGTTACTCAACTACCATTACAAAACCTACTGATGATGCCACGTAGCCCGCTACGAGCATGTGCTACGTATATCGTAGCAGTTACGCGGCGTAGCAAATGTAGCCTACGAAGTTACGCAACGGTGACTTTTATTGAATTGTAGCAATGTTAGTATACGAAATTAACTAATGATCTGTTTTATAATAAAATCAAGTCTCGTCAAACATTTTTTAAAACTAACAAACAAGTTCAAACAATTTTGTTAGATATTTTCTGTTTCTACGAAATATGTGGAAAATATTTTTAGCTTTAGAAACTATATCTTTATTAGAGGCAACTGGAACTTAGAAAATATTGATAGATTAAAGTTTATGTGATTGTTGATTGCATCGCGATCGAATCTAAACGCTGGCTCGCACTTAAAAAATGATAGAATGAATGCAAGGCAGAACATTTATTTTTATTTTCGCTACACTTTCTGAGTGTCCCACGTACTTCCATGGTTGTAACAGATCTAAATTACATCTCACCATCGCGTATTTGTCTTTTCAAAGATAGACGATTTCCGAAGCACTTATTTTAACCTGGAGACCAGTATGGTTATTTAAAATAATACTTAGGTTAATAATGTGGCGAGAACTTTCTGCTTATAAGCAGAAAGTTAACTAGAAATGTATCAAGTACCTAATGTAGCTAAAAAGCTGAAAGTTCTGGATCCATTAGTTGTTATGTGCTACGTGTTGTGTATCTACCCCGTTGGTCTCGGGGTCGCAAACACGATTCTCAGGTCGGCAGGGTTTTCCCATTAGACATTTCTTAGTAGCACGGAGTTTGAAAGTTGGCGGTGTGATGCCCCCGTGCCTCGGACACTTCGTAAAGTCGTTGATCCTGCGCGTGATCTCACTCTAGTTGTGTTGGATTGCCGGCCAATCGAACTATGAAAGTGAGGGAAGAGAGAGTGCTAAGTTTACGCACGCACTTGTGTTTTATGTATAAAAAAAAACAAACCATAAAATTATTAGTCTGAAAATTAATTGAAATCTTTTAATACGCCAACAATCTTCAAAGTTGATAAATCTTTACGTTGACAGTCCTAAGCCTGTGTAAACTATGAAGGGAAATTTACAATAAAATTCATTACTGCGTACGTACGTTACATAGACGTATTGGTGGTACGCAAAGACTAAACATACTCTAAAGTATGCGTACTTTGTGGACTAGGTGGAACAGGTATTTGGATCGAGTGTTTGTACGGAATTGGACTAGGTGCACCTAGTACAAAATTTGAGAATCATATTTTGTTCAACATAAACTGACCTGAAAATTTAATTAGCGAGCTAGCCTACCGTGGCACTTCCCGGTTAATTTAAGACATTCGGCTGTCATTCCTACTAACATGGGCTATTCACATTGAGATCGTGAAGATACGAAACTAGCATATAGACAAACACAGACTAGGCTTAAATGAACTTATAGGCAAACGATAATCTAGAATAACATCAAAGTGTACGTAAATCTGCGTGTTCATCTAAAAACCAAATGTTTTATATTACTACAAACCAACGAACAGTAGGATAATAACGCTTTAAAAAAAAAACAACTAGCTGACATGGTCAAATTACGCGTGAAATATGAAAATTTAAAATTTAAATGCATTTTTATGGCACTAATCGATTCAATTATTTTATATTAGGTACTACTAGCTTTTTCAAGTGGTTTCGGCCTCGCGAAGGTCGGAAATAATCCCACGGGAACGTACCTACAAACGGGATAACAAGTATTCTATGTTTTAATCCAGGCTTTAAACTATTTGAGAGTATTTTACTATAGAGTAAAATACTCTCAAATAGTTTAAAGCCACAAAAAATCTAAAAATATATTATTGAGATAGCTTAGGCAAAATGCAGTCGGAAACTGTTAGTTTTAGTTCATGAAACAACAAAATAAATTTTAAAATACAATTTAAAGATTTCAGTTTTTTTTTAATCTGTTTTTGAACACCATGAAATAGTAGCCGCCATGTTATTTTGTCATACGGCATGTCAACTGAGCAACTTAGTACTTACTTTTATTATTTTCGTAACCAAAGTAATTTTCATTTACATGATATTTTGCATTAAGGAACTGCAAACCAACGATAAGTAGAAAAATAACTCATTTTTTTTTATTATGAACAATTGTCATACAAAATATCAGCGCACTTGTTTTTAGCAAACTGACGTCATACTCACAGAGCAATATGGCGTCTACTGCGTCCAGCGTTTTCGTCAAATTATGCGCGAAATTTGAAAATGCCAAATTTAAATGCATTTTTATGGCACTAATCGATTAAATAAAAATGTTGTGTTTTTTTAGTGGTTTATTAGGGACTCTAGAATCTAAATAAGACACTTTTCAAAAATTAGTGTAATACCCTATTGCATCCAAATTCCTGCAGCCGTTTTTGCCTCATCCAAACGTACAAACTTTCACATTAATAATATTACACATTATTTCCTAGATACTCTATAATTTTTTCACATTAATATATAGGAATAGTGGAAAGTATGATAGGATAGCCGAAGACTGTTCGTTAGTTCGAGGTTTGATAGTAAATATTGGATTCTTGTGCTCTCAAGTAACGTAATCCAATTTAGTATCAACAGTTTCAAATTAAGTTTGTTGGCGTCCCTTTCTGTACTAAAAAGTTTTACGAACAGGAAGAAATTCTGTCTATACAAAGGTAAAGTAATGAAGTTCTATACGGAGTGTCTTTATGTTGTGTGCCTAACTTTAATTCCTGTTTTGATGTACCGTTTTTGGAAATCCCAAATAAAACTTTTTTGAGGTGAATATAATATAAAAACAAGTTTTTTAAGGCGTATTATTGCAGCAGCTTCAATAACATTAGGATTGTGCTGGAATCTAGCAGTTCGTCTGGGGGGAGACAGTTAGAATCAGTCATCAATTTCCATAGATAACAGCGACATTTGAGTTTGTTGGGTAAACAAAACTTGGCAGCCATCTTATGTTGTTTGTCAAATTTTCAAATAAATGTCACTGTCGACATTCGGCCATTGTCAACTTCGGCTTTCCCGACGTCGATGCGCTTTCCGAGTGTAATTCAGTGAATTCTGTAAAAATTGTAACTGTTATTTGTTTTGTTTTTATTTCTTAAAATTGTTGGTGACATCAAAATAAAGAATTGTTCTTAAAATGTGTCCTTGACAATGTAAATAACGAAATGCGTCGTTTTCCTGAACATAAAAAACCGGCCAGTGCGAGTCGGATGAGCACACGAAGCGTTCCGTACCACAAGGCAAAAAATACGTTTCTTGTATGGAGACCCCTTTAATTTTTTACTTTGTTTTGCTTTTTCCAGCGGCTTCGCCCCCGTGGAGTTCGGAACCCACGGGAGTGTACTACCGGGATAAAAAGTATCCTATATGTTAATCCAGGTTATAAACTACACATATTTGTGCCAAATTTTATCCAAATCCGTTCAGCTGTTTCTGCTTGATTGAGTGACAAACATCCTTAATTTCACATTCATAATATTACTAGCTTTTGCAGCGGCTTCGCCTGCGTGGTGCTCGAAAATTATCCCACGGGAACCGGGATAAAAAGTGTGCTATGTGTTAATCCAGGTTACAGTGTGCCAAATTTCACCTAACTAAATCCGTTCAGCCGTTTTTGCGTGATTGAGTAACAAACATCGAAACTTTCACATATTTTATTACATAGTAGGATATAGTTATCGTAGGAAGGTTAAGATATTTGTTGCTATAGCGGCAACAGAAATTTACATTCTGTGAAAACTTCAACTGTCTACTATTACGGATCATGAGATCCCGCTGACAGACAGACGGACAGCGGAGGCTTAGTTATAGGGTCCCGTTGGTAACCTTTTGGGTACGGAACCCTAAAAAATAAACGTTAACTAACCACGAATGCGGTTTGGGTTCTATAAAGGATAGGCGTACTTAATAGGATTACAAATAAGCTATGGGAAAGATTAAGTAGAGATTACCGAGACCAGAAACCTTAATAGGTATTACGAGCCAAATTGTTGTGTTCTATCTGCGGTAATGGGTTTTAGGCTACGTACAGTCACCAAAAGATATAAGTACCGAGGGTCATCGGATATCGAAGGAGAAGGATGATGATGATGGGGTTTGCTTCCAGTCATACCGGATGCAGCTCAATACCGGTATTTTTAACCGACTTCAAAAAAAGGAGGAGGTTCTCAATTCAACTGTTTTTTTTTATGTTTGTTAGCTCAGATCTAATTTTGATGATTCTTGCTGATGAAAGCTGGTGCTTCCCGTGTGGTCCTATTTAAATTTCATATAGATCTGATGATGCGTTTCAGAGACAGACAACGGAACTCTTAAAAAAATTACAGCAAATCAACTGCGATTGCTGCTATCGCATAAATATGCATTGTTTTTACCCCAAGGATGATGATATTTCGAATTGGTGTGGGGAAGGTACTATAACTAAAAAGTGAATAATAAAAACATTTTCCAAAAAAAAAACAACCGACTTCCAAAAACCACTACAAAGTGAAAAACAAATTTAATTTGAGAAGTCGGTGGTGGCATAAAAATTAAATAAAATACATATCCAGTCACCGACTTCCGAAATTAAAGTTATTTTTCACTTTCTAGTATTTTTTGGAAGTCGGTTGTTTTTTTTTACATTGAGCGACTGCCTATCTGACCTCCAAAATCTAGTTTCTATTACGATACCTTTGTAAGACTGGTTGTAAGACTTTCGGGCTTCTGACGATCCGCAACGAAGGTCAAAGCTCCACGAAGCCGGGACCACCGGCTAACGTCCTTAACGAGGCACGGAGGGGTATTGGCATGTAAACAAACATACCTACAATATTTATATGGTATAATGCTATTATAAGCGAACAATAAAATTTTACCGTCACATACGATCACGATGCAATCAACAATCTCAAACTTTTAGATATCAATGTTTTCTGTAGATCCAGTTGCCTCTAATCAAGATATGTTTTCTAACGCTAAAAATATCTCTTCTGCGAAGCAGCTCGCGAAGAAGGAGGCGGCGCACGAGAGGGGGAGGCAGTATATGCGCCCTCACGACCGTACAGGAGACGCCCTGGGCGTCGGGAATCCCAGGCTGATTCCCGGCCACCGTAGGCGTGCGCTTGCCGACGGCAAGTAATGAGTAGCTCGCTGGCCGGTAAGGACCAAGCCCGGGTAGACGGCGCGTTGTGTTCCACGCGCGCCTCAAAGAGATGTCAGCACGAACTGGTGGGGTCCGCAAGGGCCGATGCCTGCCAGGAGTGCGGGTTGTTCGAAAGAGATACCGTGGTCCCTAGCACACAGGCAACTGAGGGAACACGGGTGGGTTTTAGTCAGTAAAAGTCTGACACGCCCTCCTGCTCCACCCAGAGCGGGAGTAGTTATTTGATGATTTCCGACACAAAATAAAAACGCTAAAAATATTTACGAGGCACGGAGCGGCTTGGTGTGTAAAGACGCCGGTGATAGACCCATCCACGAACCAACCGCGGCAAGCGTACCTTAATCCACCCATGCGGCTGTCATTACTTAGCCCTAAGCCCTTTTGTAGAAGTACAGACTAATTAATTAAATTAGCTAACACGCAAACAAAGTTACAAATACCTCAGCAAAACAGGAACCAGTCAATCACCTGTAAGGAATTAGATAGTTCATTAACCTTTGGAAAATTGACGACTATTAGTTAGTACAAGTCAATTAAAGTAACAAGTTTGTGTCTAAAACAATCTAAGTTACATAGAGATATTATTATAAAGGTTTATAATAACAAGGTGGTACTGAAACTTTCGTTAATTGAATATTAAAGCTTCGCTCTGCTAACTTAAATGAAGGAGCTTATATCTCGTTTAACTTTGCTTACTGTGATACTAATGTTTATATGTGAAACAATAATAATAAATCATTTATTTTCCAGATCATAAAATGCAATTTGATAGTAATTACACACACAACTTAAACACTAGTGTTAGTACATACTTAAGTGAAATCCCTTCAACTATCTACTTCAGTTATTAATAAAATAAAAATAAAACGGTTTATTAAAATAAATTGGATCACATACAGTCAGGAAAATGAAACTCTTCAAAAAAATTCAAACAAATAGGTACATACATACATACAAGATACGCGCGAAAAACATAATCCTACTTTGGCAGTCGGGTAAAAATTGGCGTAGAGTATACGTCTACAACATATACGTCAATTTGCCGTGTTACTGTCATTTCATACTTTCAAAGTAATTCATTCAAGTATTGTCAAAGTAAGATAGTTGTGACTTGAATATACGGACCATTTAAGTTGGTGACTATCAACTTTACATATTTCATGTACAAGGATCGTTAGAATCTTTCTTCCTGGTATAGTGCCGAGACTTTTTAAACAACACTTATAGCCGGGACCACCAAAAAACTAAAACCTTATTTATTACGAAAATCATACCATTTAACAAATTGTTGACACGTATAATATGGGTAAGTATGAAAGAAAAAAAAAAATAGACTTTCAATGCTTCAAATAAGCTCAAATGTAAAATACCTTTTGTTTATACCGGAAAATGGAAGAACCACTTCGTTGGCTTCGGAAACAACACAAAAGAGCAATCAAGAGAACTAATAACCGAAAAAAGTGAATTAACATCAACTCGAATTAACATCAAAGCGTTGAAAACAGGACGAAAATTTAATAAATACCTATTCAATTGGCTCGTCACAGCCATAGAGCTTCAAATATAGAGTTAATTCATTTTTCTTTTGTTGACACAGCAGTTTGTCTTGCCAAGGAAAAAACTTTCAACTCTCTTAAGGTTTGAATTTCGAAAAATCTTTCCTTATTCCTTGTCTACATTATAAAGGGAACCTCTGTGCAAAATTTCAGCTTTCTAGGTCCAAGGGTTTGGGCTGGGCGTTGATGAGTCAGTCAGTCAGGACTTTTCTTTTTATTTATATAGATTTCGGAAGGCGGTGACAAAAAATTAAAATACATATCCAAAGTCACCGACTTCCGAAATTAAAGTTATTTTTCACTTTTTAGTGGTTCACGTGGTACCCCTGCATAGCGTACCGGCGTGATGTTATGTTATGAACTGGTCTAAACAATAGACAGACATGAGATTTCAGCAATCCTAGTCCATTTGCTATCATTTATTGAGGAGTTCCGTTGCCTATCTCCGAAGTTTTTCATGAGATCTTCACCAAATTGAAATGCGAGAAAGTGCTCTTCCAAATACTACCCAAATCGCATTAAGTGTGCCTATAAAATTTGAAGAGTTCTCTCTATTTCTCCAGGATCCCATCATCAGATAATCAGAATAGAAAATTGTCTACAAATCTAGTCTGTAAGGCCTACAACGTTCTCTCATTCACAATATGTAAAAGAATCTACCTATATAAAATGAATCTATTTGAACCAAGTGACATGATTTCTATGACAATCACTAATAAATATCATATCATATCGAAATAACAGTCTTGGAAACAAGTGGAGGGAAGCCTTTTACCAGGAGTAGGACAGCAAAGGCTGGTAAAAAATAGAACTTAGCTGTGTCAACCATACAAACATTCCCTTCCATTATTTTAGTTGCGGGTTAGTTCTTCGTAGTCTCCTAGTAACACTCTCTCTAGGTACTTGCTTGTACCTATTGTAATAACCGTGACAGCGTTAACAGGGTATTACACTATTTTTTTTAAAGTGTCTTATTTAGATTCTAGAGTCCTAATAAACCACTAAAAAAAACAAAATTTTTATTTAACCGATTAGTGCCATAAATACCTACGCATTTAAATTTTGCATTTTCAAATTTCGCGCGTAGTTTGACGAAAACGCTGGACGCAGTAGACGCCATATTGCTCTGTGGGTATGACGTCAGTTTGCTAAAAACAAATGCGCTGATATTTTGTATAACAATTGTTTATAATTAAAAAAAATGAGTTATTTTTCTACTTATCTTTGGTTTGTTGTTCCTTAATGCAAAATGTTATATAAATGAAAATGACTTTGGTTACGAAAATAATAAAAGTACAAAGTTGCTCAGTTGACTTGCCGTATGACGAAATAACATGGCGTCTACTATTTCATGGTGTTCAAAAACAGATTAAAAAAACTGAAAGCTTTAAATTGTATTTTAAAATTTATTTTGTTGTTTCATGAACTAAAACTAACATTTTCCGACTGCATTTTGCTTAAGCAATCTCAATAATATATTTTTAGATTTTTTCTCCTATAGAGTAAAATACCCTATTCTGGCAAAGTGCGGTATTTCCCCTTTTTACCCGACTGCGTGACGCAAATGAGGAAGGATCTTCTTAAATTTATTTAACAATAAAGACCTTTATTGCTTCCGACTGCATGATATTGGTTAAGTATAGTGTTAGCTTTAAAAGTCAGCCTCTTATAATATAAAATTATCCTTCCATTTTTAAGATTCTCTATTTACGCAGTCGGGTTTTTTTTATTTTTTTTATTTACTTTTTTTAACTGTTTATGTTGTGTCACTTTCGATTGAAATTTAATCCTTTCAAGAGTCGTATTAATCACAGTCGAAATAACTCGAAACTTCGGAATCTACTTTGTGAAACTGGGGCAAATCTGATGAAACTAGAAGAGCCGCTATCTTAATTTCCGTCGCACATCAAAGAGTAAATCTGAGTCTAGGAATAGAAGCCTGTATATATAATTATATATACTGGGTTTGGCGTTGACAGGATTAATTGCTTCATTGTAAAATCCTTTGATATGAGATCTATTCCCACTGTTCTTTGTCTTTATTGACTATCGCCTGTCATGAACCTACGTCCGGTGTACCTACTGGTTTTTGTTTTTATTGGATAGGAATGAAGGCAAATGGAGTGATGAATAAGGGGCTTTTTTGGGTGGGAAATCACCAAATAACTTCTCCCGCTCTGGGTGGAGGAGGGCGTGTCAGACTTTTACTGACTAAATCCCACCCGTGTTCCCTCAGTAGCCTGTGTGCCAGGGGCCGCGGTATCTCTTTGGAACAACCCGCACCCCTGGGAGGCATCGGCCGTTCCGGACCCCACCAGTTGGTGCTGACGTCTCTTTGAGGCGCGCGTGAAATACAACACGCCGTCGACCCGGGCTTGGTGTTTACCGGACAGCGAGCTACCCATTACTCGCCGTCCGCAAGCCCGCGCCTACGGTGACCGGGAATCAGCCTGGGATTCCTGACGCCCAGCTTAGGGCGTCTCCCGTGGCGAATGAATAAGGGGCTTGTGGCTAAATAATAATAACCGTATGGGTTTTTTTTAAAGGTGGGGGAAATCATCAAATAACTTCTCCCGCTCTGGGTGGAGACAAAAAACCCACCCACGTTCCTTCAGTTGCCTGTGTGCCAGGGGCCGTGGTATCTCTTTCGAACAACCCGCACCCCTGGCAGGACCGTACGGGTTGATGGATCAGCGCCTGCCGAGATTGGATTGTGACTTGGACGATCTGTGCATACCAAGATCAAAGATGGCATTGCGATTTTTTTGTATTTTTATAATTGGTGTCGTTTTCATGGTTTTCGAGAGAGCTGCAGCCTATATATGTAAAAATGAAAATCCAAGATGGGAAGAACTTTGTTCCAGATGGGAGTCTTCCGACCCAACACGTTTTTTAGAACCATCGTGAACTTCCTTTTACGTAATTCTTTCCTATTTACGCCAGTCATGTAGATATTTTTTGCAGGATCTAATTTGAATACCTAATAGCTACTCAATTACCTCAATTGACCTTTAGTAAAAAGCGGCTTCTGCCTAAAGCTGACTGACGAAACGAACTTCTCTAGAAGCTCGTAGTGGATAAAAAAAATCGGCCAAGAGCGTGTCGGACCACGCGCAATGAAGGGTTCCGTAGTTGGGATTAATTTACCTGTATGTTACATCATCATCATCATCTGCCTAGACTTTTCCCAACCATGTTGGGGTTGGCCTCCAGTCTAACCGGATACATGGAGCAACTGCCTATCTGACCTCCACAACCCAGTTACTGGGTAACACTATACCCCTGTATGTTACATATGTTCTATTAAATATGACGATCTTATATTTTCAGCAAAACTTAATAACTTTTGCTTTCGACATTTAAGCCGACGATATTACCTATCTGTGAAAAAAATCGAAGCCAAATTCTCTTTTGTTCGTGATGACTAAGTTCCTGTATTACGTTTAAAAACGTTCCAATATGAAAGAAGGGAAGATAACCATAAAGAACTTGCAAGTGCCAGTAAATTGTCAAGGAAGAAAATCCTATCCACGTAATGGATACATGATTTCTACATGTTTATGAAGAAACCATAGCAATAAAATTGTTAATTTCAAAAAAGTTTGTTCTCAAGTTGGATAGATAGCTTTGTCGTAAAAACTAGATCTCGCTATGGTTTCGTTTACAACGATTGTGTTGGAATCGTATGAATTTTGGAAATATAGTAACACAACAACGTGTAACGGAAAGGGTATACGTATACATAAAAAGAGCACGGCTTCTTTGGATGATATGAAACGATATTGGAAGGGTTTTTTAATCTTATCTCTACATGTTCGGAAGTTATGAGAATTTTTAATACATTGATACCAGAAACCGAACTTTTCAAAATGAAATAAACACATCACTCGGAAGAGATTTATCGTGATATTGGCAAGTAACGTGGAAAGTTATTGATCTACGTAGTGCGGTGACACGTTTGTTATGATTTGAATTTAAGAAACATAGGAAACCGAAAAATTGGTATCAATTCTTAAAGTATTTTATTTTGAGCTGAAACTATGTTTAGTGATTCTATACCAGCAGTTATCTGTAGTGCTTAAGGATAGCAATAGGGTTTCTGACACACTGTATACTCGTAGAACAGTATACAGTTTGGTTGTTTTATTTAAACCTTTAACCCTATTAGTATACACAAAAGGTCAAAATTACAGTACTGAGTGCTACTCTCGGTGTTTGGTATTAAAACTACATTAGGTCCCACCACGTGTTTCTGAATTTTCATGTTAGGTTTGGTTAACGAATGATTACTTTATTAAAACAGCGGAGTGAAAACTTGTAACAACTATAATTTACGCGGCAAAAGCAGAGAGAGAAAAAACATTTGACATATCTGTCATTTGACATTGAGATATTATCATAAGCTAGAATATTGTCATTAGAAACAATTAGACAATGTTGCATTAATTAACTGACGGTTAGCAGTAAAGCACTACGTTAATTATTCACGAGGGCAGGGCAATTCTAAACATTTTCTAACCCATTGTGAAACCAACTTATGTCAAGCACAACTATACAGAGGGGGACACTCAGTAATAAGTATTAACTCGTAGCTAAAAGCATCTGGGCATTACTCGTAGCTAAAAGCATCTAGAAACCGTATCACTCATGTTGAAATCTTATTAACGGCTCATTTTCTACGCCATTTTGTGTTGAGACAAGCGTTGATCTACAGTTTAATGGTTTTGATGTAATTTAAAAGTAGGTCATGCTCAATTTGATAGCTTAGGGATTCGAAGAATCAAAGTATGGTTGCAAGTTTGGGGCTCAAATGTTTTAGTAGCTGATAATGTAGTTTTGTTGTAGGTTAGGTTAGCGTAAGGCTGATCCAAAGGCTGACCAATGGTTAAAAATTGTAACTAATTGTTAAATTTCAGTAAAATGTGTTTTAGATCTCTTAAAATAATAATCTCTTAAAATAATAAACCACCCAATGTTGGAGGGTTAACCAATATGGCGGATGGTTGACTCAAGCACAACATCTGTTTTGTACATTTTATTGTGTTATTGCTGCAACTGCTTTGTGCAAAGGTATTTTGTTACTTGTTTGATTGTTGCCTGTTTCGTGACATTATTAAAAAGATGCTTGGCGATCAAGGTGAAAATTTAAGAACAATACCTACCTGGAGTGAAAATAGCTTTATTTAAATCTCGTGACGTTTTATTTGATTTTAATGCAGATTATAATAAGGTTTGACATTTACACAGTCAAAAACGTTTCGTCACAAAATCATAGCAATTTTTAGGAAACGATTTCTCGTAAGATTGGCAATATGATGCCAATGGTAAAGTATAACCAATAGTTAACTTTGACTTTAGTTCAAATAGATATTATAAAACGTAATAGCCTTTTAACCATTAGTTGACCAGTTGACTATGGTCAATCTAACAAATGGTTATACGGTTTGACTACGGATTAAAAAACCGGCCCTAAGGTATACCGCAAAATTCAAATTTTCTTACGTTTTTTGCAATTCAGTGTCAGGTTTTATGTTGATTAAAATATGATTCACGACCGTAAAAACATGGATTTACAGAGTTATAATCATTGGTAGGTCATAATAAGCCATTGAATGACTATAAAAAAATGAATTTAATGATTATGTAGCGGCACTACAGAAAAATACTTTGCAACAAATATCTAAAAACACAAAAAAAGAGAAGTGGCGCCATCTACAATGCCACAGGCGAACTACGCAAGACTCACGTCACACAAAATCCTGCATCGCGCAATCAGAGTTTACCGCGCGACTCGTATAGGTACAACATCCCGACATCAACCGTCGGGCAGTTGCCCACCAGACACAACACCCGTCTGGTCGGAGGATCCTCCCTTTACCATAGGGTATGAGTGAACTTTACACCTGTTCCTCATACTTCTATAATTATTAAATATTAATTGTATATTTTTATATAATAATGCATAAAATACATTAAATTAATTTAAAAAAAAAAACACGGGTCCGCTGGGTGACCACTAGTATTAATTGGTATTCGACTGGCAGTGACTGTGACTGTGACCTGTACCTATTCACACGTGATTTTAGCGCACTGACCTAATTCTAGCCCACGTAGTCTTTAATCAAGTTGGTCGAAGACAAATCGCGGTAGGTTGGCGAGCCAACACACCTGGGAGGGACATTATTCTAGATTTCCAGAAATTGTGGTGAGCCGACTTGATTGATTGCCGCTAGTTATTTGGTTAGATATCTCAGCCTATCGGCTAGGCCAGCTGTCTTCAGACATGGATTTACTATCGTTTTGGCTTGTTTTTGTTGCTGACTAGTTAAACTATCGTATCTATTTCTGCAGGCTTAGCATGACGATTTATATTTCTACGAAGAATAGACACAGCTCTTTTTATACAAAGTGCCTTTTCGTTTCTGCATTTTTGACATCGCACCGTAGAAATCCTTTCACAATCTTTCGTTTCTAACGATCATTGTCTAGGTCCTTTTTTATGTAGACTATTTCAGAAGAAAGTTATCTATACCAAACTCTCAAAATCACACTGACAACTGACAGTGAAAGAAAACTTTCTACAGTCTACACGGGACGTCATTTAAGTCTACTCTTCCGTCGACAATACGGTGCTCGTGCTAAGCCTGCTGAGGTATTCCTAACCGGATTAATTATATTCAATAGTGCTTTTTATTGGTTCGATATCTTGACACTTTATATTTCTGAATTCAACAAGAAATAACTTCTGTAGAACAGATTTTATTATTAAAATAAGAGGTAATGAGAGTTTATAGGAGAACCTCAAAAACCGGGCATTTTTGTAACTGAAAACATTAAGATATGTTAAAAAAAAACGGTCATGTGCTTGTCAAATCACGCACAATGAACGTAGTAGGGATACTTAAATTTATCCTAAGAACAAACTTAAGAAACTTTGCAGTCTTACATTGGTTTTGATTTATTTGCGAGTATCAAAATAACTGGCCTAGCATAAATGGCAATAATTTTTTATTGCGTAAACTTAGTAGATTGATTTTTTTAGGACTTTAAGGGATCGTAAACTTACGTATTTGACATTAATTTCAACTTGATACCTCCACGTGTTTCCGAAAAACAGTCTTCAGACGGACAGACAGGCAACAAAGTGATCGAATAGGCTTACGTCATTACCTCAATAGGAAAAAAAGTACGTAACCCAAAAAATTATAGGTTTCTGTGTAACTTATTATTTTACCCAAACTTTCATTTAGGATCATTTATTATTAGATAACTGCCCTTTTTCTTGACACAAAATCAAGCCATGAATAAAGAAAAGTAGCAGAATACTGAGAAAATAAATGAACCATTATGACATTTTTGTGCGCACGTGTACCTTTAAAAATGGTAATCACATAAAAGACTAAAGCATAACGCGGTAATACCAAGCTATGTATAAAAATGAGCTCAATTCATCCTCAACCCTTTTTCCATGTTTAATTACAAAGAAAAATATGTGGGTGTAAGTACCACATATGACTTATCACACGTCTGATTTTCCCTTCAGGGAATATAGACGTGAAGTTGTATAATACTAACAGACCTCGCCTGTCGTTTAGGATTAGGTAAGTAATTTTCAGTGATATAGGACAGTCATTTCGAATGACCTGAGATTAGATGTGATTCATGTGGGTATTAATATAATGAGAATTAATATAAACATTAGGGCGTAATCGTTGCCTCTACAATTTGAGAATTTTCTCAGAGTGTTCTAAAAGTAATATTGTAAGTTTTAAAATTAATTTATTTTATTCTTTGAAAAGATATAAAAATAATTTAATTTTTAGGGTTAAGGGGAATCTAGTCGCGGGCTCGAACTAACTAGTGGGCCTGGCTAAAAAGCACGCTGTCCCGCCAGGCACCTTGTCTGACAGAGATAGTATCAGTGATGAGCAGTTAGACGCTAGTCTATACGCACAACGTTATTGAGTGAGATGCAGGCTCATTTATAGAAAAACAGACGCGTAAATAATTAAGAAAAGTCCTTCGGAAGATCGGCTTTTATGAAAAAACAAATCCATAAATCAATGACCAATAAAGTTTATTGAACTTTTCGATATTTGAACTTTGTCAGTACCGACTTGGTTTTGGAGATTTTACACTTTTATTCATTACTTAAACGCGCCCAAAGTTAGGTTAAACGAAGCAAGAAAAACGAATCTTTGTTGGCCCCTAACTTTTTAATGGCTTTTAATTTTAGTATTCTGTTTCCGTACAGACAATATTAATAATGAGATAAAAACCATACCATGTTTAATTTTTGATGTACATTGTTGAACAGTGGATGGATGGTTGGATGAGTGGTGGAGGATTTTTTTGACTAGATTTACTTTAGGTACGCAAAGAATTGCAATGGAACCCTATTGCTAAGCGCTGTCCGTCCGTTCGGACAGCCCGCTGACAACCGGACCTTTGTCAGTAATTGCTACGTTTTAAGCAATATATAAAATTCAAAACGTGGCAATTGCCTTATACGTATTTCTGGAGTTGTCGATTCACCTATAATAAATTAACTTTGTGCGAATCGCCTACAGAAAACATTATTATTATTTACAAGTTTCGATGTCTCAGTTTCGGGCGAGTAAATTTGCATAATCAGTCGTGTTTTCATTGCAATATGAGCTATTCTACAAATATGATTAAGTTTGCATGTTCAGATTTTTGTTGATAAACTGCGGCGACTTGAGGCGGCGCACGTGAGGGAGAGGCAATCTATGCGTCCTCACAGCCCTAGTCGCCGCAGGAGACGCCCTGGGAGTCGGGAATCCAAAGCCAATTCCCGACCACCGTATACGCGGGCTTGCGGACGGCGAGTAATGAGTAGCTCACCGTCCGGTAATGACCAAGCCGGGCTCGACGTCGCGATGTGTTCCAGCGCACCTCAAAGAGATGTCAGCACCAACTGGTGGGGTCTGCAAGGGCTGATGCCTGCCAGGGATGCGGGTTGTTGGAAAGAGATACCGTGGCCCCTGGCACACAGGCAACTGATGGAACACGGGTGGGTTCTTAAAAGTCTATCGTTCAGCCCAGAGCGGGAGAAGTTATTTGATGATATCCGACCCATAAAAAAAATCCCTGACTACAAAGCCAGAAACATTACTAAATTAAAACTTTCTTAACTTTGTGTTTCCTTTAAAAGTTACTATACCGAGCAGGATACTTACGTACAAAATAACACGTTTATCGTCAAAGAAAAAGCGCTTGTAATGATTTCTGTGAACTTTTAATTCTAAACTATTTGAAACAGTATCCATACCGCTTGTTATTCTACTGCTAACTATTTTACATTGCGACAAAAGTTCCGACTATGTTCTGGTTAATAAACCAAGCCAACTCGTGGAACTAATGTGGTTGATATTAACAGAAACTTTTCACTAGAATGCGTTATATTTCAGTGGCTACTTTTAGTATAAACTTTTAGAACAATTAAGTTTGTTACTGCAAACTAGTGGCACCTCTGTCTTTCATCATATACATAACTAGCTTCTCCCCACAATTTCATCAGCAGGAAATCTCTTCTTTCTTGTTTCATTTTTTTTCTCGTTTAATTTTGCTATATTTAAATATAAAAAAAAAAACAAATATACAAAAATATAAAAACGGTGAAAATTGGGGCAAAAAAAACTGCAGATAGGAATTAGAAGACGAGTGAATCTTTAGTGGAAAATTTTATGGTTTAAAAACGTAAATTATTTTGGTACATGTACCCTATCAAGCGATTGCGGCACAAAAGTACGTTTGCTTTACGATAGAACACTAAGTCAAACCGTGCGTCTTTACAATATTATGTTAAACTTAAAAATACAAACTAATAGTAATCTACTACAATACAATATAAATAATTTGCGGTTACAATTAGGTAGTCCTAATAACAGGTCGGTGTAGAGCCTACGTCAGGTCTTCAGGCACGTCAGGTCTTCAGGCAAGACCGCGTCAACGTAGGTCACGGCGAACCACGTCGTTTTTAAACCTGTGGGTAAAACCGAAATTCAGCTTGTAACTTGGAGTCCAATAATTGTCGAAGTAAACTAAAAAATATCCCAAAACGGAAAAAGCGTTTTGTTATTGCTGTATTTTTCTCTTCAAATAAACATTGTCATCACTCGATCATTAAAATTTTGGTGCATTAGTTCGAACAAGAAATTCGTGCCACCATCGATGGCTTCCAAATTTGCAGTGCGGGATGTCAGAAAAAAACAATCGGCAATATTTTTCAGAATCGAAGTTTAAAATGTGATCAAAAATATGTGGAGAATTTTCTTAAAAAGGTTGGAATGTAAATCAAAAAAGTTTTTAACCGTAGCGGATTTACGATACACTATCTATCTGCCTTTCACAACCTTGTTAAAGGGTAACAGTAACCTGCCAGGGTATACCCCGTGGTCTCACTAACCGTAACGATTGTCGATCTCTCGATATCCTCTCGACCCATCCACAAACTGACCGCTGAAAGCTTAGCTTAACTTTCGATCAACCCATGCTGCTGGTATTATTGAACCACAAGCCCCTTAGAAGAATAAATAAAATATGAAACGTAAAGAGAAGCTAATTTAAAAGTCCGTAGCAGTAATTATCTGATAGAAAATACTAGTGGAAAAGAACCAGGAAGGTTTCATTGTTGGGAGCAAAATAAAAATGGCCGTTGGTCCTTTTTCTTTGCCATTGTGACTGCAAACATAATTTTCCTTTTAGCACAAGGTCGCTGCTTGACAATAGCCCCGATAAAGTAAATGCACCATCAATACGTGGGTGTCAAATTAATGGGAAGTCACTTGTATCAATGGTCCCTCTCTGTGAGGTGAGGGAGGTTATTTGTCCTCAATGTTTGATTAAACTTGGAAGGGTCTAGTGATCCAATCTTGACAATTCGATTAGTTATAATTGAAGGTGACTAAAATCAATTGTTATATTACGTGGATGTTGGAGCTGTAGGCAATGGATTGTTGTAATTGAAAGACAAGTATTGCTGAAGTGGATAGCAGAGCATGCATAATCAGTCTATAATGTTCCCACTGCTGGGACACAGGCCTCCTCTACGTGAGAGGGAGTGGGCCGTAGTCCATCACGCGGGCCCAGTGCTGGTTGTTCGATGTCACATGTCTTCGGATTTTTGGTTCTAGGATATGCCGGTTTCCTCACGATGTTTTCCGTCACCGTTTTGAAAGCAATACACAAAGTAAAGCTGTGCTGTCAGGGTTCGAACCCAGGACTTAAAACTTGTAAGTCGCGGGCGTTACCACTGGGCTACCACAGCTCTCTCGAACCAGAGCAAATCAATTTTTTTTTTTTTTTGTTGGGCATCTCGCAGTTGGCCTTGAGAGGCCGTGACTGCTCAACCGGGCTTTCCTGGGGCTGCCATTAAGAAATTAATCTTAACGCCTCCAGCCAGGGCTTACAAACTAAAATTTAAAAACTAAGCGACTGCACGCTGAGGGCACCCCCTGTGGGGTACGGACCTCGGCTCAGGGCGTCACTGATAGGGGGACAGCTATCGCTATTGGGGACAGGCTGGATCGAATTGGCATCATTATTATTATAAGGGGAATTTAAAGCTACTGGCTCAGCTGCGGCGCGGGCTGGCGCTTCAACGAGCAAGGGTCGGTCGGGGGTCTCGACGTTAGGCGCCGATACTACTAGGGGTCTTCGCGGGGCGCGAGGACCTCGGCGGCGAGGTCGGAAGGACGAAGAGCAAATCTAGCGAATTGCTAGCTATTTATACCCGCTTTATTTTTGTAAGTAAGTACATAATGTTCCGGCATTTCTCCGGAAATTGTGGATTGATTTCGAAAGTTCTATTAGGTAGGGTAGGTATTTATATTTGATGGAAGGGCATGCCTCAGGGGTGATTCGATATAAATAATATATTTTTTTTGCTTGGGTAGTGTTTGCGTTAACTCCGATAACACGTATTTAATCCACTTTGTGTATCTTGGTGAAAACCTAATGCTTCTTGTCCCTGTTGTTTGCTTAGCAAATAGTGGTAGGTATAAGAATTGGTGTGGGGTAGGTTATATAAACTTTTTAACCACTTTAAACTACGACGACACTGAATATCTCACAATCGTAATGATTTCTCTAATACTCCGTATCTAAACTCAACCTCTTTCACTTTCATTTACACACACACCACACCTACATCACAGAACAGACATACACAGCTACATACATCACAAAACACACACACACCTCACCTACATCTTAAAACACACACAATTTAGTACGATTGTACCGTATAGTCCTACGCAGTCTATAAAAATGTTTGTACCTGTAATGATAATAATACCAGTAATAACCTACCACACTTTTTGAATTAAATAAATTATTTAAAAAAAAAAAACAAAATGTGAAAAATATTTTTATTTTTTCACAACATAAAACAACCAACTTCCAAAAAAAACCCTAAAAAGTGAAAAATAAAAATATTTTAAAGAAAACCAGGAAAGATGAATGTTGTCACTCAAGAACGATATCAAATACGGAGTCTTTTTTTTTTGGAAGAATTGATGTTATCCTTAGTATAGATCGCGGTACGTAAGTTGAACCAAAATCAGAACAAACAACCGAAGGTAAGAGCGCGAGCACTCGTTGCCTCGCACGGAAAAATAATCAGGTCAAGTTCTAGCATAGTCATTGATGTAACGTATACTGAAGTTTGGAAATGAATTACAGATCGCACGTAAGTAGAAACAAAATCCACTATTTTGGTTCAACTTACGTGCCGGAATCTGTAAAGATCTTAGGTTAACGACCTTACGGGTTTTCTCATTAATTAAACAGTGTATTTAAACAACTAGGACGTTATGGGGGTACTGACCTCCGGAAAAACATAACTTCCCAGTTTTCCGGCTATAAGGAAATTCATTATACGCAACGCTGAAACACTGCCTGAAATAAATGAGATTAATTAAACCAAGCCAAAAACTTATTACAAAATCCTCTGGAAACGAAACCTCAAAATGTAAGATGGATATTTCAAATTAATTACAAAATGAAATAAGGCGTGCTTTGAAGAAGTAATTTCTAAATAAATTGCATATCTAGTCTGCGTAGTTAGTATGATTAATTTTTATAAGTATTTAGTCAGCCAGTCTTATCTATCGAAGGTTAAGCTACGCTTTGCACGGTCGGTGCGTGGATGAGTGACCATACTGACCATCCATTATATTTTTAACACAAATATATATTTTACTATCTTCTACAATATTTAACACAAATAAGTATTTTATATTAGGTACTAAACTCAAATAGGTCAGCTAGCTAATAAACTATATTAATACACACATTCTCACTTTATATGTACTATTCATTACTATTTTTATAACTGGCACAAATTTATTTTATTTCAGTATGCATACATATGTCACGTGCAGTATTGGTACAAAGCTGATTTACATCCGTCACCTTACACGTCAGGTCCAGTTGAAAACCAGCGTCAGGCACTAGTTGTCTGGCATTTTTGCTGAACTGGGCCTTTTTAGTGCAGCTCTGAGGCACACTTTGACGCTAGTTTCTGACAGCGCACTTTACATTTTTATGCTTATTTTATGGTTTTTATGCTTATTTTTTTGCTGTATATTGTGTGCCTTTTTAGCCTGTGCTAAATAAATGTATTTTCTTTCTTTATTTCTTTATATCGAGACCACTCCACCTTGAGAAGCACGTTAAGTCATTACGGGTCGTCAAAAAGAAAGTCAGGTAACAGTCTTACCAATGGGTATCGCATTACCCAGTAACTAAGCTGTGGAGGTCAGATAGGCAGTCACTCCATGTCAAATACTGGTACTCAGCTGCATCTGGTTGGATTGGAAGCCGACCCCAACCTAGTTGGAAAAGGTAGATGATGATGATGATGATAATTATAGAGATTACAGTCTCCACACGATGTGTGCCTGAGCTCAGGATGGACAGCGGCGCCGAGGCCGGCCCAGGAAGAGGTGACGAGACGACCTAGACGCGTACTGCATGTGTTGGATCGAGGAGGCCCTGGAAAAGGACGCTTTAAAGGATTTAGGATAGGCCTTTGCTTAGCAGTGGGCTGTCCCACTGCAGAAATATCTATAGACTAACATAAACTGATTATATAAGGCGTTAAAAAATTAACCTTAAGAAACTTAAGTAGTTGTTTAAAATGACATTCAAAAATTAATCACGAAAAAAATATTTATACATAACAAACCGTTCCAAAGATAAGCAATATTTTAATTATTTATTAATTTTTCTTTATCATAGGTGGATTATGTTAAATATATATCGTAGTTATCACGCGCTTAAAATTATTAAATTCCAGTAACATCATAGTTTGGCAATAAGTTGTTTATTTAACATTTTTAATTACAATTGTTTTCATAGACTCTAATTAAACTAAGGCCGCTCTGGGAATTCTTATTCCATTATTTCGTTTTATTATAAGGATAATAAACAAACTGCAAATTACTTTGATATTTTTATAAGTGTAATGTAAATCCCGTTCTCAAATAAATAGTTTCAATTTTATATTGTTAGACATTTTGTGATTCTGCTAAAGTGGCTTACTTTAAGTGGTAAGATACTTAATCCTAAGGATTTTGGCTAGTAACTTTAATTTGTTCGAATTAAGTACAAACTGGTCTGATTTATTTGAAAATAGCTAATTTATGATAGTTTGAAAACAGTTGAAAGGATTATAGGTTTATATTGGTACAATATTGGTTTGGTATATTGGTACTAAATATTTAATTTATAGTTAGATCCCCTAGATCCCTATCTAGGGGATCTAACTATAAATTAAATATTTGTGGTAGTTTTAATTCGTGTTTCCACGTATATTTTAAAATAATCAGCTTATTACAACACTGCGCCTAATATACTAATGAAAATCATCTGCCGAACAAAAACCTATGTCAAACTATTCTTAATTCAAACTTAAACTTTCAGGCTGTTCGATCATAGATAGCCCAATCATTGGCTGCCAGTAAACGTAAGGTTTCATGCTGAGCATAGAACCTTTACAGTACTTAGGTGAATTATAGGTAGTTTGGTATTTTTTAATGTTTGTATAACCAGATTTGCGACTTATTTGAAATACTTGTATTTAAAATGCAAATACAAAATGCAAAATACGTATTTTATATTTTGTATTTAAATACCTTTATCAAAAAAGCATTTTGCATTTTATTTGAAATACTTTTCGAGATGTATTTTGTATTTGTAAAATGCAAAATACTTTACTGCTAATTTTCGCCACTTTACCACTCAAATCATGTAAATGGGTACCTAAGCGATTCGACAAATAGCCACTAGCGGCGCTGCAAGTGCTGCAACCTTGCGATTGCGGGTTTGTGTGCAAAGTGAAGTGACAAAACATAAATATCGTTCGTTATCTGTGGAACATGACAATACGCGCTACGCCTTGTTGATTGGTTTTACTTCGATTACCGGTCTTTCTGTTTCGTCGCCGTTAATAGTGTTTATTATAAAAAATTAAGTATTGGATTTGGTTTTCTACTGTTGAAATATAGTAAACAAAGATTCCTTGATCAATGGTGATGTGAATCAAAATGTAAGTAGGTACATAGGTAAACATAAACTCAAAAGTTCGTATGAAATAGGTGGCCCCAGTGTGAGTTTCATTTAACCATCTCGATCAAACGCATCGAGCGCGTTTGGCGCTCCGATTGGTCCGTCTTCAATCCAGGGCAAAACGGAGCGCCAAAAGCGCTCGATGCGTTTGATCGAGATGGTTAAATGAAGCTCACACACTAAGGCCTCTGAAGCTAAGTAAGGGTTTCTACCGTTTTTGAATATTACTCAATCAGTAACATATACCTACCTATTGGTGTGCCAACAGTAACTAAAATTGAGTAACAATGTTGGTTGTTTTAATATCTAGGTACTACGCTCGCGCCTATTTGCGTACGCGTCTACAGTTTATTTCTTTTGTTTTTTTATTATTTAATTAATGTTAGCTAACCCCGAGACCTGTTATGGTGTTAATTTTTTATTTTATTCTCTATTTCAGGGATAGCCATAACCTCAATTATCCATTTATATTGAGGCAGTGTTTCAAAGACGTTAAGTAGGATGCTGGACACGAAGTTAATATTTCTGCTGTTTGTAAAAATGTTCAAAAACATTAAAAGGAAGCGTGACTGCGACTACAAACTTCTTGAACCATATACTAAACACATACCCAACAATAAAATTAAAAGGGTATTCCTAAAATACAACACCTGTTTACCAAGTTCTGCACCAGTGGAAAGAGTATTTTTATATGGTGGTATGATCATGCGTCCACACAGACGCAACATGCTGATGCTCTTTTAAAACGAGTAATGTTAAAATCTTTAATAAATAAATAACACTAATTTCATCTAAAACTATTTTATTTGAATAAAGTATTTTGTAAATACGTATTTTTCATTTAGTATTTAAAATACAAAAAGCAAAAGTATTTTGTATTTTGCATTTGAAATGGTAAATTAGAAAATTATTTGCATTTTGTATTTAAATACTTTTTTCAAACTATTTTGTACATCTCTGTGTATAACAAAGTAAATTTTAAGAGGAGGCCTTTGACAAGAGGCATGCTGAATTAAGGGATATACTAGAACTTGAATAACTGTCAGCACCATCATTTGCCTAGCCGTTTCCAACGGTGTTGGGGTCGGCTTCCAGTCTAACCGGATGCAACTGAATACCAGTATTTTACATGGAGCAACTGCCTATCTGACCTCCACAACCCAGTTACTAGGTAATACGATACCCCTTGGTAAGACTGGTTGTCAGACTTTCGGGCTTCTGACGACCCGTAACGACTGTCAAACTTTGATAACTGTAAAAACCCAAATTAATTTAGAATAAATAATAATAATATTTAATATTAGATACCTATTAAATATTATAACAAATTTTGGATTTGTGTTAGCAAGTTCGATCTGAGGATAATTTATAAATATTGCATCTTTAGCGTACTCCTACGTTAAATTGTATCAATTTGGATACAATAATTTAATACTGAGGTAAAAACCTGGATCAGATAATTATTTTGCCTAAACGTTGGTTTCATCAAAGTTTACCTAAAACGTAAGAATGTTCTTTCCTTGAAAGCTTTTCATAACTTTACTTTAACTTTAATTGCGTTATATAATATTACCGGCCAAAGCCAATTTCAGGCCAAACTAGTTTGTCCTAGGCCAAACAGACTTAACCTACGCGTGATATATCGCAGCCAACTAGCTTAATTAGCCATTTCGTTAACAGCCTTTGGAAGTAACGCTCGCCGGCCGCTGCCGCAGCGCCGCTCGCTTCGCTCGCTCAGCTCGCGCGATTTTGGTCACAGTTCTAACCTAACCTAACCTAACCCATTTAATCGGCGTGCCCCGGCTTAATAAACCAGTTTGGCCTAGGACAAACTAGTTTGGCCTGAAATCGGGTTTATCCGGTAATGTTACCGGCCAACTCGATTTCAGGCCAAACTAGTTCATGTATATGTATACATGAGGTAACTTTATCCGACATTTTTTAGATCAACAAAAACGCGAACTGCCATTTTACTTTGCATTAGAATTTGCCAACGTTATCAAAACTTTTTCTACTTCCTATTTCCGCTGAACGTTTTATCACTGATACGGCAGACAGAGACTAAGTGAAGCTCATATGGATAGTCTTTTTATCGCTTATCCTTATTTAACGTTCACACGAACGTAAAAATATGACGTCGGGATTTCATCAGGCGCTGGATTATCAACGCTCGGCGTTGAACCGAGCGTTGATAGTCCAACAGAGTGCATATCAGCGCGCCGCAAAACACACTTTTCGATTTTCAAGCAGTGCATTGAAGATCGGATCTTCACCGACATAGACTTAAGTCAACTTTTTTTTCGCGTACTTGGTTATAAATGCACTGCTAAGCGCCGAGAGACGAAAATCCAACAGTGTGTTTTTTGACGCGCTGGATGTTCTCTTATATTCTCAATGTTTTGCTCAACACCGAGAGTTGAAAGTGAGCGCGGGGTTATTTTATTAATCCCCATTCACTTTACTTTAATTTGTTTGAAAATAAAAACAACCTATGAGTCATGAAGTACCTCAATCTATAATTCTATACAAATAAATAAAAATTTAATGTCTGTTTGAAATGTCAAAATAACATCTTTTTGCGAACTAAATGCGAAAGTACGGGACCAATTTTGACGCAACTTCCTTTGAGGATATGTGATGTTATATGGAGTAACATAGGCTTCTATTTGTCCCGCTAGCACGTCCTCGTGGGCTAACTTTCGACTTCCACGCGGGTGAAGCCGCGAGCAGTGGCTAGTCTATAATAAAACAATGATTCCCACAGCTTCGTGTCTAGTTAACTCTGCAACACAAATAATATACGCATTGCACTTTCTGTGCAATTCGGATGAGCATGACAATAAAACAAATAGAACAAATTCAACCGCACGCAGCATTTGAATACACATATAGGTACTTACATAGTTTACATTTAAACATCAATACTAACGGTTTGTACAAAATATATTCAAAACATCAAAGAATGGAATGTTCATTAAATCGTATGGTCATGGTGGAAAAACTTAGCTTTGTCCAATGATGTATTCAATTGAATTGAATGCCTTTTATATCGAGTGAAAGATTTGCGTTTGATCTTTTGTAATCCTACTTCCGACTAATATTATAAATGTGAAAGTTTGTGAAGACGTTTAGATGTTTGTTACACAATCACGCAAAAACGGCTGAATGGATTTGGATGAAATTTGGCACACAGATAGTTTATAACCTGGGCTAACACATAGAATAGTTTTCATCCCGGTAGTGCATTCCCGTGGGATAATTTTCAACCTACACGCGGGCGAACCCGCGAGCAACAGCTAGTTCAATATAATGTTATTTTACGAGTATGTGGCAAAAGCAAAAACATACCTATTAAATCTCTTTGGGAAATAGGGATATTTTTACTCACCCTCTATTTCATGGAACTTACAGTGTACTTTCACGAAAGAATTCAGTTTATAATGGCATGTTGGCAGCACGGAAATTCTGTGTTGAAAAAACAAAAACAATGAATTTCCGTGCTACCAACATTACTGCGAAAAATCTCACTTTCTATCACTACTGGGGAAATGTGATTGTCCTATGGGTACACCTCTGCCTTACCTTACGGGAAATACAGGCGTGATGGTATGCTTTGTATTTTAAAAGAAATTGTGCTTTACAAAGTAATTTCCTTCCAAAGCTGTGATTTTAAAAGCTTTAATTTCCTTCTAATGATACAAAAATCGTTGAAGCGTATAGTTAGTCATCTATACCCTCGTTAATCCTTTGTTGATAACGCGTCACTGTCTCGGACAGACATACTGATAACAATGTTTGATAATAGTAATCTTCGTGACGTTAATGGAGCAAGAAAACACTTCAATGACCACTATATGACCACACTTCAATATATTACAGTGCAGAGAGGAAATCGCATGAAAAATGGTAATAGAATTTGTAGAAGAAAATCAGTGTATTTTTATCCTGCACCCTAATTGCGTAACACGCGATTAATCATAATCGGTTTCATTTTGACAGTTCAACAATACTCATTGCGTTATTTAAGTTGTTGAGGAGACACATTTTTCGAACATATGAAGCAATGGTCTAGCCATCTATTTCAAAACGAAATAGATTATGATTAATCGTGGGTTACGCAATTAGGGTGCGGATTTCTTGACCTAATTATGGGGACATCTTTGTAATATAAACTGGGTTGATAAGAAAATGTCAGCCACATGATACAAGGTTCCGAAAAAAAAGAGAAGATTCTCCACACAAGTCTCTTGAAAAACTACAATTTATATTAGGAGGGAAAAGGAGAAATCCGACACCATATTTTTTTTCATTTGTAATTTTCACAATACTCCGAATAATGCAAACTTATAGATACTGCAAGTCACTTGTCTTGTACCTACAGTAAACAAAAACGTTTTCCAAAAAAAAAAACAACCGACTTCCAAAAAACACTACAAAGTGAAAAAATACTTTAATTTCGGAAGTCGGTGACTTTGGATATGTATTTTATTTAATTTTCATGTCACCAGTCACCGACTTCCGAAATTAAAGTTATTTTTCACTTTGTAGTGTCTTTTTGGAAGTCGGTTGTGTTTTTTTTTTGGAAAATGTTTTATTTTTCACTTTTTAGTTATAGTACGACCCCACACCAATTCGGAATGTCATCATGCTTGGGGTCAAAACAATGCATATTTATGCGATAGCAGCAATCGCGTTCCGTTGTCTGTCTCCGAAACGCATCATCAGATCTATATTTTAATGGGACTACACGGGAAGCAACAGCTTTCAAATAAAAAAGAATCATCAAAATCGGTTCACCCAGTCGAAAGTTCTGAGCTAAGAAACCTAAAAAAAAATACAGTCGAATTTTTTGAAGTCGGTTAAAAATAGTTTGATATGCAGGAATAAACTTTGTACTACGCTGATAATGTGTTTTATTATTAAGTATTTTGAAGTTTCTGTTTGGGAAGTGGCAATATAGCAAGACAGAGGGGTAATTTTATTGAGTAACAGGGCAGAAGCGTTATTTACGTTGCTGAGCAGACAAATTCGAACTTTTGAAGCAATGGATTATCAATATACTTCCAATTAATTCAGATTTAGATTGCTAGTGCGTTACGCAATTTGGGTGCAGGCCTTATGGTCAATGGTCGACGCCGGCTATGATCATTTATCCCAGACACATCAAAAGTGGTGGGATTTCAAACTACAGGACAACACAGGTATTCAAGCAATGTCAAACATTTACGAAGTTTGCTCAAACTCGACAATGTCAAAAATTATCAAATCAAATCAATACATTTTATTTGACATAAACTGACATGGGCAATTATGAAACTTCAGAAACTAGGTGCACGTTTCCAATTGAAAAGAGCCGGCACGAAAATCCGCTCACGGTTGCTCTTTTAAAAATAATTGGCTTTTACAATGTTTTCAAATGACAGTGTTAATAGGCAGTGATAATAATGACAATGTAGGCCTGTCACCAAGTACCAGGTAGGTACTTAATAAAATAAAAAAATGAAATAGTATTTTGTTGTTGCATAATTCTCTGTTTTGTTGCCTGTACAGAGTACGTTATTCAGGAGATGTTGTCAAGTTGAAATATTATTCAGTTAGCGTGACGTGAACTCAGCGAGAACGTATTATGTTAGTGAGCTTTTGAGAGCGAGTATTAGTGTTGAGCGAGCTTTGTAAGACCCAACTTAAAGTATGACGAATATTCTGATCGCGGAATGTTTTTGACGCGTTTGCAGCGTACAATTTGTTATAGTTCTTTTTCATGGTGACCTTACACTAAGCTTGTGTTTAAGTACATTGTAGAATATCGATTGAAGTTAGAAATACATTTAAAGTCATGAAAGTCGTAAAAAGGACTATTTATCAAGTAAGCGTTTATAAAAATTTGATCCTTGTAATATGACAATGGCAAAAACTAAAATATGACTTATTCAACAAATGATTTACTGACATTGCAACATTCACGTAAAGCCAATTTATTTAGAGCTTACTCTTTAACAATAAAAACGATACAATACAGCCGATGGAACCGAATACGTGTGAATTTTTGTACATGATTTATTTTTCTGTAGCGCTATAAAAATGATATAATGATGCCTATATTTTACTTACAACAAAAGAGAAAAGATCCCGAATGTATTTTATTAATGTCTTTTTTTAATATTTGTTTGGAAAATGTTGCGCGCCATAGTGATGCAAACTTTATGCAAAAGTTTTATGGTCATGGCTCCAATATAGGGTCTTTTACGAAAAGCTGAAAACATGGAAAATATTCGAGATCTAAAATAATATTTTGTCAACATATTTTTTATGCTATCTTAGGATCTAAGCATGAAAAGAATGCATTCAGTGCTTTTTTAACTGACTTCAAAAAGGAGGATGTTCTCATTTCCTCTGTATGTTTTTGTTCCCCGATTTCTCCGTCAATTGTGTATATGTTACCGGCCAAACCCAATTTCAGGCCAAACTAGTTTGTCCTAGGCCAAACAGACTTACGCGTGATATGTCGCAGCCATTTCGTTAACAGCCTTTGGAAGTAACGCTCGCCGGCCGCTGCCGCGGCGCCGCTCGCTTCGCTCGCTCGGCTCGCGCGCTTTTGGTCACAGTTCTAACCTAACCTAACCTAACCCATTTAATCGGCGTGCCCCGGCTTAATAAACCAGTTTGGCCTAGGACAAACTAGTTTGGCCTGAAATCGGGTTTGGCCGGTAACATATTTACCTACACTTCGGAGTACTTAAAACACGTCACTGATGTCACCATTGACGTAGCCAGTTACTGGGCCCAACTCATTTAACAATTTCCCATCGACTCGAAAACAAGAAGCTTGTAAAAACATTTACTAAAAAGCTTGTAAAAACTAGCCACAAGATCTTAAAGTACTAAGTAAAAAATAAAGTAAAAACAAATAAATCAAAGTTCTCCAAAGAATACCGACACTGTTTACGAAATACCCGCAATTGAAAGAAAGTAAGAGCTTTTCAGTAGATTAAACGCCGCGTGTCTGGGTTGCGGCGGCTCAACAAACAACGCGCGGTTTCCACTGACAATAGATATGATTTACGTATGTCTACAGAATATAATTTCTCGCTTCTGTGTTTATCCGTTCAAGGATTCGTTTATCTACGTGAAATTTTACGAAAATTACTCGGTCGGAGCCAAGTTTATATGGAGAAGGATTTTCTTTAAATGAATTATGGTCAAATTTCGACCACTAGCGACCACTAGTATACTTTTTTTTTTACAAAACAATACAACTTTTTGGCTTTTACAATTTTCCTCGCCAAACTTTGCAGTCATTAAAAACGTCTCCTTCACGTAACTCCCAAACACTAGTCAAGTTAGGCACGAATTTTATTTCCCAATCCTTTAAAAAATCTGAAGTTTCTCATATCTACCGTACAAGTTTAAAAACTGTAATCAATCAAGTTATATTTTATCTCAAAATCAAAAAAGATTTTCACAAGTCTACATTATAGGTACCTACAAGTTAAACTTAACATTACCTCAGTAAGGCGTAGCTCATATTTCATCACTTTCCCAACTTAGTCCTTTACTTACAAATTGTACGTTTCCCACTAGTGTTGCCCAAATGCAAGAACAAGACGAGACTTAGCCAGTCTTGGTCTTGGTCTTGCGCCAATACACCTGGTCTTGGTCTTGGTCTTGGTCTTGCGCTCCCAGTCTTGGTCTTGGTCTTGGTCTTGCAGCAAGAGTCTTGCAAGTCTTGCAATTACCTATTAGTCTATTACTATTTATTAAAGTTTACTTTAAATCTTAGAAAAACGTATTAGAATTGGAACATTGTGAGCTTGAATTAACATAGCCATAGTAAAGATCAAGCAGATTAATAAATAACTGAAGATTTGATAAGAAATTCGAAAAATCAACTGACCTATATGTCGTTTTCCATGGAAGTAACTGTTTCTTAATAAACATTTATGATTTATAAGCTTACATTTGCTAAAACATGTAAAAAAACAAATTAATTACAATAACTTGACTGTATTTTAAAGAACAATACTTATCTGTCTAGAAAGAGATTGAACCCTCAACTTATAAGAAATTTAATAAAAGAGTTTTACGGTTTATCATTTATTTGACATATGACATTTAATATGACATCTACTACCTATCCTTACCATTTTATCCTAATCATAATACTACTTGCGTGATCAGTATAATGTATTCATTTTCATTCTAAGCACTCTGAAACTTATTTATTCTTTGGAACACCTGTAGGTACTCTTAAAAAAATTCGAAATTATTTTGCATGAGTATACCTACGCCCTATGGCGGCAATCAAATAGTGTCACAAATGTTATGATTTCGGCGTGGCGGCAACGATTGTTTTAGATTTCAAAAGAAGCCGCCGGCGCGTGTATCATAACCATGTACTTCCGAAAAGCGGCAAATTTCTTTGAGAAGTAAGTACAAAACCTTTGATGCCGCATTATCAAAGTGCCGATGGTTAAAACATAACTATGCATGCACTCAGTTTGATTTTAATAGATATTTTTTTATTCGCTATGTTTATGGTATTAGTCGTAATGCGCATAGGTCCAGTTTTTCATATTCTTTGATACAGTTTTTTGCGTCTCATAGAATTCCTAAGCGTACCTACCTATACACCGAACTGTTACACCTAACTACTCAGTGAAATAGCGCTAAGTCCTAGCTGCAAGACGCAAGAGTCTTGCAGGCTATGTCTTGTTCTTGCTCAAGTCTTGCACGGTCAGTCTTGGTCTTGGTCTTGCTAAAAATACGCGGTCTTGTTCTTGGTCTTGGTCTTGCAAAAACGCAAGAACAAGACCAAGACTGCAAGACCAAGACTGAATTTGGGCAACACTATTTCCCACGTACAATTTGTGAGTAAAGTTAGGGATCAATTTAACTAAATTATTACTAGAACATTACCCTAGATGTAGCATCTTGGCCATTTCCTTTGAGGTCGGCTAATACGTTTTAACCCACCAATTTGCACGGCCCGTTGAAGTAGGCTGTATTGGTATAACATTTTAAGCCCCACAGTGGCTTCGTAAGTTCGTAGACAAACTCAATTACTTTAAAATTGGAGAGTGAATTGGCGTGTCTGTTGTTACGGCTACACTCGTGGTAGGTAAACGTTTTAGTATTTTAGTAGTGTGCAAGTCTACACTAAGCTTTTTACGATATTTTACCTTTTTGATGCCTTTCAAATATTAACTATCGAATTAATAGGCGCTGGTTCTTGGTAGTAGAAAAACAAAAGTATCCGGCTCGAAGGACCAAATACTAATACGAACCAGCGCCTATTCATTCGATAATTAATATTGGAAAGGTATCAAAAAGGTAAACTATCGTATGAGCTCGGGGTCTAAGTCAAAGCTAAATGCTTTGACTTTCACCTCGAGATACAAATAAACCACTCACAGGCACTTTCGAACAGTCAATGAGCCGGCCAGTTGGTCAGAAAGTTAAGGCTAGTAACCGGTTCAAAAAATTAGATCTCTTTGGTGAAGAACGGGACAGAAAGTCCATGGACAGTAGCGGGGAAGGGCTGGAGAGGTGGGGGTAGTTCTGCCAGCAATCGTATTGCTGTGTTCCGGTTTAAAAGTGCCGGTGTAATTACAGGTCGTCATCGTGACCCCTTGCCTTTTTCCTAACAATTTTTGGGGTTTGTTTCCAGTCTAACCGGAGGCAGTCGAATACCAGTATTTTACGTAGAGCGACTGCCTATCTGCCTTCCACGGTGTAATTACAGGTACAAAAGATATTTTCAATGTTGGCGTATTATAGGTAGGCACACCTTTAATAAAATAATAATAAATCATTTAATTCAGGTAACAAAGACCCATATCATAAATACCTTATAGACTAACATACATAATTATGAAAATCCACACAATAGTAGCACTTCACTTTGCACTAGCTACCTTTGCCCAACCCTTCAGGGAAACAAGGCATGATGTTATGTATGTGTAACAGCTTTTGTTTGCAGTGACACTAAAGCCCCATTTACAGGACGTATTTCATGCTTCGTCATAAGTTGTTTAAATTTTTTTGCTGTAGCAACCCACCACAACATATGTCTCTCCATTTACAAAAGCATTAGACAGAAGTTAAAAAAGGTTCTTTTTAATGTACACTTCGTAACACAGTTACGATTTATGCCAAAAAAATTAAAGTGTCAATGCTAAAAACCTAAAAGAAGCAGGAGTGAAAAACACCGAGTAACTAAATTAGCTGATGACGACGAAGTTTTACCAATGTATTGTGGGTCGTAAGTTGTTATTTAAAATAAAGTATTGAAAAAAATATATATTTTATTTCCTTATAATCTTAATTAGATTTAAATCATCATGTGATTGTTTGTTTCATTCATTTGTTTTGTTGTAGGTTCGTAATGTCTGATGAAGATGTTATTGTAAATAGAACATTATTTAAAATAATCATTACTTTTACTTTGTTTATCTCAGTATTTAGTACTGTCTTAAATCTACCTAAAAAAGTTAGAACTTAACTTTGAAATAAAATGTTTTGCACTCCTGCTTCTACGAGCCTCTTTTTTCTAAAGCTATAATAAATGGGGTATACATATGTCTAAACACAGTTAAAACGGTGTAACTTTTATTGTTCCTTCAACGTAAATAAGGTATGTTGTACTTATAATACACGGCCATTAAACGTACTTAAGAGTTCAAGCTTTTATAAATCAATACTAGCACCTTTTGTATTTATTTGGAAAATCCATTTGTTTTATACCAATATTGCCTGATTTTGACATGTTTTTAAAGCAAAGGATTTCATTGGATTTACGCACTTATCAGGTGCAGATCAAAACATGTTATTTAGGATAATTGACATGGGTTTGGTAAGTACATCATATTATTTTATTTTAGATATAATTTAAATCATGTCATAAATTATTACAGATTACGTTAAGATCTCTGAGTTTCATCCGATGGTCCCAGCTGTCACTCGTCGATAATTGACAGCCGTAACAGGTCGTCCAAAACGAAGACAGAAGCCCGAAATTCTGACAGACAGTCTTACCAGTGGAGGTCAGATAGGCAGTCGCTTCATATAAAATACTGGTTTTGAGCTGAATCTGGTTGGACTGGAAGCCGACCCTAACATACATAATAGGGAAAAGGCTAGGCTGATGATGATGCTGAAATGATAGATTACGTTACTTTATGACAGTAAATTTTATATTTCTTTCAAATCCGTAGATGCTATAATACTCGTATCAATATAAGTAACTGCAGAACAAAACAAAATCTAACGAGGAATGGAAAGAAAAATCCAACACTTTTTCTTTTAGTACAATTTACCCAGGGCTAAAACTGACTAGAAAAGGTTTAAGGAACGTGCACTCCGAACTATAGATGGCAGCACAAATCGACACGAGCGCCACGGTGTGGTCAAAAAAGAAACTTTTCTGATCTGTCATCGTATTGCCGTCAATGTAATGTTTACATTATATTTAAATCGTTTTTAATGATTACAATTATAAAATATGGATGCCGGCCGATTAAAAATGATCGTCAGCGTGGTCAGAATATGTCAAAAGCCCAAAAACTCTTCGAGTTCGGACATGCCTTAGATGTAGAAAAAACAGTAAGGAATCATGAAAATGCAGTACTTAATAACTGGCAAAATTGTAGCTCAAGTGACGATTTCTAACGTTGGTGATGTCAAAATAACTGTAAAGTATTTTCTGATCTCATTTTTCACGTAAATATTTTGTCTATATTACTATTTATGTTCATGTCGCCTTGTTTTCAGCGTGATTGCAATAGAAATATTAGACGAGCGAATTGAAAATGTAAGGCAAGCCTATCTGAAAAATGTAAGCATATCTATGCTTTGTTTTACTTTATACGAGTAAATTCTCCAGATATCCTCTAACGAAAACTAACTAATAATTATTTGAGGTTATGTTTACTCACAGATTTGTTTGTATTGAATAGTAGTACTACATACAAAACTTAGCTGTTTTTACAAATACTAATTAAGTAATTTCTAAATGTTTTGAAACTCATAATATTCACATCTTACCAATAACATTACGGTATCTTTTTTTTTTTATATACGTTGCCCCACACTAGGAATTTCTCCTGTATTGTGGGTGCGTTCACAAACATTTAAACTCACATCTATTAGATAAAGAACAAAGTGAGAAACCGCCAGATACCTAATGAGGTTTTGGTGACAAACGTTAATGTCGCCAGGAAACGCTCTCCGTGTGTCGAATTTCAAGTCAAAGAAAGTTTAATTAGATATTCTGTTGTTGTCGCGGTTGTGTCTACATGTAATTTATCTTTAACCCTTTTAAAGATTCACTGGATTTATCCTGTCATTGTTTTACGGTTGTGTTAAATCTGTGGTGAAATTGACACAGCTGAAAGTTTGGAAATTTGCGAGTTTGGATGTTTGTTACTCAATCATGCTTTAACCGCTTTATAACTGACTTTAGATGAGATTTTGGCTCACTGGTAAACTATGACCTGGATTAACAATAGTATTACTATTTTCCGGGTACATGCTACGTAGGGGGCTCGTGATACGCTTGCTGCGGTCGGTTTGTGGATGGATGACCATCTTTACATACCGAAACCTCTCCGTGCCTCGGAAACAAGAAGCTTGTAGGTAAAAGTGGAGACCACACTCCAAATAGTAAAGTGAAGACAACCTGTGGGCTACCACTCTCTTTCTAAATACATACATAGGAACGAGACAGTGATATATGTTTTCTCTTTCTTATGTATGTATTTAGAAAGAGAGCGTTAGCCCACAGTCGTCTTCACTTAGGTATTTAGAGTGTTGCCTCCACTTTTTATCTATAAGCTTCTTGCTCGGAAAGCACGATAAGCCGCTGACCCCGGCTGTCATTCGTGGATTTTTGACAGTCATTACGGGTAGCCAAAAGACCGAAAGTCAAACAGCCAGTCTTACCAAGGAGTATAATATCGTATTACCCAGTAAATGGGTTGTGGAGGTCACATAGACAGTCGCTTTATGTAAAATAGTAGTATACAGTTGCATCCGGTTAGATTTGTAGACGACCCAAAAATTGTTGTAAAAAGTCCTGGCAGATTGCACATGTACGTACCAAGAAGTCTGCCTAGGAGGCGAGTGAACAGCTAGATAAGAATAAACCTTTATATACACGTTTTTAATCTAATAACTTCTCCCGCTCCGGGTGGAGCAGGAGGGTATGTCAGACTTTTACTGACTAAAACCCACCCGTGTTCTCTTAGTTGCCTGTGTGCCAGGGGCCGCGGTATCTCTTTCCGTCACGATGTTTTCCTTCACCGTTTTGAGAGCAATGGTGATGAAATAATTTATACAAAGTAAAGCGCATATCTGGATTCGAACCTACGACCTACAACTTGTAAGTCGCGGCCGTTACCACTGGGCCACCACTGCTCATACTTACAGTACTTAACAGGTAAGTAATACTTCTAAAAATCTTACTATCCTACTTCGTACCATAATATTATAAATGTGAAAGTTTGTGAAGATGTTTGGATGTTTGTTACTCAATCACGTAAAGACGGCTGAACGGATTTGGATGAAATTTGGCAAACAGATAGTTTGTAACCTGGATTAACATATAGAATACTTTTAATCCCGGTAATAAGTTACCGTGGGATAATTTTCGACATCCACGCGGGTGAAGCCGCGAGCAGCAGCTGGTAGATTCATAAAAGTAATATTACAAAAGCCTTTGAGGTAAAAGCTAGCAGGGTATGTCGCGAAATTCAAATTGTCTTGGTATGTAGATATGTTGATTAAAATAATATTCGCGACGGTAACATGGATTTACTTCCAGAATTATAACCATTAATTTCATCAATACAACCCTCTATGTTCATTGAATTCCATTGAATGACTTCTTCATGAGATCGACAATTAATCAAAATCAAAAAAATCTAAATCATAATTGTTGCACGATTCCAATTTGTCGCTTCCGAGAAGAGCCGGCAAGAAACTCCACGGTTACTCTTAAAAAAAAATGTATTTTACAATGTTTTCAAATTACAGTGATAATAGGTATGGGAGGACAGTGCAGGCCAGTCAATAAGTACCAGGTACATAGAGGAATGCAAATAAAGACTAGAAAATCGTCTACAAATGTACAGTCTGTTAGGCCTACAGTGGCGATTGGCCTACATTGGCCAATGGCATTCAACATACAGCTTGACAATGGTGATGATTCTGTTGTGCACCCACTAAACTTAATTTAGGCTATTGCTATCTTTTTTTTTCTTATGAAACAAGAAAGAGACGGAGTGCAGCTGTCAAATTTAGTTCAATCACTCCAAATTCAAGGCAATCGAGCCGTAATTTTATTTGACAGTTCTAAAGTGTCACTTGTCATAATCTTTCGCGGTCTGTCAGTAAGAAATTGCAATAATCATATTTTAGTTTAGATGGTGAACAAACGAATCGGCACCGTTAACCTGCAAATTACAGTTAACGAAAGAAAATTTGTATTTCGCATCTTAAGTTAAAATACTTCAGTAAGTGGACGACATAAAGTTTAAGTGAGGAAACCAAAGCAAATCTCAAAGAAAACCCATTTCCAAAGTTATCCACGTAATTAAAGTTTGGTCACGATTTCGACAAACAAAGTACGAAAATATTCATGACCCCTTAAATGTGCCAGGAAAAATAGGGTAGGGATCTTTATAACCTGCTAGCTTTTTGCCCACGGCTCTGCCCGTGCTGAGGTTGGAAGTTGTGTGAATTGGGATAATACCGGCCATGGTCCAGTCGATATCTCACTCGCAGACGAAGGGTTCCATACCAACGTACAGTATTTAACATAACATATTTAAAAAACAACACGTGTTTTTATGGGGACTCCCTTTAATTTTAACTTGATAATATTTTTGTTATAGCTGCAATAGAAATACAGACTCTATGTAATTTTCAACTGTCTGTTACGGTTTATGAGATACAGCCCACTGCCAGACAAATGGACGGACGGATACCAGAGGTTTAGTAATAGGGTTCTGTTGACCCCTTTTGGAAATGGGACCCAAAGAAGAGTATCCTATGTTCAAACCCAGGTCTTAGTCTATCTACATTCAAATCCGTAAAGATATGTAATATAGGACATACAGAACTACTTTCACATTTCGACTTTCGGAGGTATTACCAGTACGAAGAATAGGGGAACGAAATAGGAAGCCATAGGTACTAAAATAGTGACGTGCAAACGATTGCACACCAAAATAAAGTCTGGTCACGATTGCGGCAAAAAAGTACGTAAATAGTCATGGAACTTCTATAAATGTACCAATTTAAATTCAGGGGACCTTTACTGGTTTTCAGTTACATAAATTTCTTTTTTTTTAGCGCAAATGTTAGAGCTAATGGTGTTACAGATGGGCACGCCACGATAGCGGCGGTAAGTCCCCTATTTGAGGAGTGCCTTGAGAGGCGACACGCCATCCTCACCTTCCGCCTGACGCAGGTCCTCACCGGACACGGTTGTTTCGGGAGGTTCCTGTTTCGGATAAGACGGGAGGAAACGCCCGGGTGTTTCCATTGCGAAGATCGCCCTGAGGACACGGTGGAGCATACGGTGGAGGTCTGCCGGGCTTGGGCGGAGCACCGCCGTGTCCTTGTGGAGGTGATCAGCGGTGATCCAGGCCATGGTACGGAGCGAGAGTGTATGGGTAGCCGTCACCTCGATCTGCGAAGCAGTGATGCTCGCGAAGAGGGAGGCGGCGCACGTGAGGGAGAAGCAGTATATGCGTCCTCACGGCCTTAGTCGCCGCAGGAGACGCCCTGGGCATCGGGAATCCCAGGCTGATTCCCGGCCACCGTAGGCTCGAGCTTGCGGACGGCGAGTATTGGGTAGCTCGCTGTCCGGTAAGAACCAAGCCCGGGTCGACGGCGCGTTGTATTCCACGCACGCCTCAAAGAGATGTCAGCACCAACTGGTGAGGTCCGCAAGGGCCGATGCCTACCAGGGGTGCGGGTTGTTCGAAAGAGATACCGCGGCCCCTAGGCAACTGAGGGAACACGGGTGAGTTTTGGTCAGTAAAAGTCTGACACGCCCTCCCACTCCGCCCAGAGCTGGAGAAGTTATTTGATGATATCCCACCCAAAAAAAAACCTATTTCAGTTTAACTTTACCTACACATCAGAATAATATGAAATATAACAGGATTTGGATGAAACGTATGAAATTATCGGCCTGATATGTGAACCTGACTTTATCCGAAATCGATAAAAGCGGCCGAAGGTATTAACTATATTGTAGCGTAGAAAATGCTAAAATTCAAGATAGATAATTTATGAACAGAGATCGGATATTCGGATGCATATTTACCTAAAGATCATTTTTAGCTATAAAAGTATGGAAGCGGGTTTATAAATTATTTGTAATATTTATTAAAAACCCCGGGATTCTTGGATTACATAACTATTCAGATGTGTATTAATTGAAAATTAATGTTTAACCCGATACAAATATGTATATGTACTGGAGGAGGGGTGGTTTGTTTTAGTTAAACCAAAAAATAAACAAATTACTTACTTAAATTAAGATTTTTTCGATACAAAAGTGCATTCCATGTCAGCAAACATCTCAACTTTAAGTGAATATGCATCCGAATATCCGATCTCTGTTTATGAATCATGATGACATGCATTTAGTTCGTCACCAAAAATAAATCAACGACAACAACAATACCAGTGACCTAAAAAAATAAGTACGTAGGTCCTAAAGAAAACCCTTTCCAGAGAGGTTCTATATTTAGTAATAGTAACGTTAAGTTGATTGATGTGTTAAAGGAAAGCGTTGTTGCCGTTCATACTAAGGTGGAAAATAAAGTATAATAACTTGAAGTAGGCTACATTACTAACTAGTTCAATAGTTACCAATAACGTTGCTTTAGCGAAATTTCACTATGTTTCAAGCATCGTCACTACGTATTGAATACAAGACGATAGTTTAGTCTTTATAAGCTCTGAAGACACGTATTGCATTGACGAGCTGTGTTTTCATACATTTTCTTGGTAAATACTCTGATCGAGTTTTGCTTCCCTATACATAGATGGTCGGTCATTGTACAAGCTGACTTTGAAATTTCATTTGCAATCTTTCAGGAGAAAACACATAATAAACAACTTCTACTTAGAGACCCATTACAAAATATTAAAAAAAATACCGGCCAAGTGCATGTCGGACCACGCACAGTGAAGGGTTCCGTAGTTGCGATGAATTTATCCTAAGAATTAAACTTAACTTTGTAGTTGAAATGTTTTCCCATGCATTTATATACGCCTCGGTAAAACCAACAGCAAATCTTGGCAGGTCATCGCAAAAAAAAAAAATATATTTGATAAAACTACAAATGAACGATTTCCGGACTTTTTCCCTTAACTTTATAAGCCAAATTCATAATTCTTGGTCGACGGGAAGTAGCCTATAGCTTTGATTTATTTGCGAATGTCAAAATGTGTTTAATAAATGGCCGTATTTTTTTATTCCGTTGACTTAGATGTTCTCGAGCTCCAAGGGACCGAAGACCTACGTATTTAAACTTGATACCTTCACGCGTTTTATGATAAAAAAGGGTCTTGACAGACTGACAGACAGACACGGACAACGAAGTGATCCTATACCTAGGTGTTCCGTTCTTTTCTTTTGCGGTACGGGACCCCAAAAACAGTATATTTTGATCAGGGTAGTGCATTTTTGCATGAATGGAAGTGGAGCCCGCCCCTTGGAAGTTTTAGACCCTATCTAGTTTTATTAGTTTAGAATTACAACTACAGTCAAACAATAAACTTGAACAATCAATTCTACTCCGAATAATAGAAATATAAAAACGTCTTAGGTGTTTTTGGTGAAGTCTCCATCGGACAGGATAAAACCTTAAGTAAATTAATTAATTTTGTTACCTTCTTTAAGGTTTTATTGACATGTTTAGTTGTTAACCCCATCTTAATGAACTATCCAGCTACAGACGACTCGATGACATCCAGCGATACACTCGCTTCTATGAACAAATTGTGATGCTATAGGTACCTACACATACTAGTTGTTAAATATGCGGGGAGTCAGGTGTTGTAGGCGGTGGTGACGGTGTTCCCGATCACGAAAGTATACAATTAAAACAGGTAATATCGTTTGTAAATCACTATATTTGTACACGGTTATCAGACAATACAAGAATCAGACAAAGGCACTTAATACAGTTTATATTCACAGACAAAAGAATCTCAGATTTATCACACAAATTATAGTCAGAATAATAGCAAAGGAATCAGATAAAGTCACACAGTTATACACACAATAGAATTAGAATAATATTTAAAGCTATAAGACTTGTTAACTGGCTAGCTAGTTTTAGGGTACTTTGCGACTTAATAGTGAACAGCGGAGCCACTATTTCACATTCACTTGTAGACTTGAGGACTAAATGATGACTACTGAAGGTTATTAGGTAACTCTTCTTAGCACTGGTAGTAGTAACACTTGAATTAACTGTTTTTTTTTGTTGGGCATCTCGCAGTTGGCCTTGAGAGGCCATGACTGCTCAACCGGTCTTTCCAGGGGCTGCCATTAAGAAGTTAATCTTAACGCCTCCAGCCAGGGCTTACAAACTAAAATTTATAAACTAAGCGACTGCACGCTGCGGGGAATTTAAAGCTACTGGCTCAGCTGCGGCGCGGGCTGGCGCTTCAACGAGCAAGGGTCGGTCGGGGGTTGAATTAACTAAATTTTACTGAGCCTTATATAGTTTTGCACACTATTGCAAGTTGCGGCAAGCCCCGCATCCGAAAATTTACAAAATGCCTATCCTGTCAATGAGGCGGGGCCTAAATGGTCAAGCGTAGGCTGTTTTTCAGTGGAAAAGTCGAAACCTGCTCCCGATTCCAACTGGAATCTTCCATAGGACCGTGGGAAAATAACGTTTCCATGGTCCAACCTCCGTGCGTCACAGTCCGTATGGACAATTCCTTTGTTTGCAGGTTCCGACTTGTATTACGTGCCTACCATACATCACGCTATCGGAAATAGGTAGGGTAGGCAGGTAAGCGGTTATATATTAAGGTAGATACCCACAATAGGTGTACACAGGTAAACACAGGTAGGTAGGTACACACAGATATGTACATTACTGGCAGGTAAAATTTATAGTTTTTAATGGGGTTCTGTTTACATAGCTAGGTAGGCCCGTAATTCACATGAATGTTATTGGGCTTCGCCAACACTAGTTATAATGTAATTTAACTTCCTTCCAGAGTGCAAAAGTTAACGTCAAAGTTAATACATATCATGATAAATTACAAACAATACCCAAATTGAGGTCGTCTAGTGCGTCTGAACAAAGACACTTGGTACAGACGCCAGCACATCAAGCTATTCCAAACTGTCAAATTTTCCCAATTGAACATGAACCTTATCCTTTTGTAATAAAGTTGAAAAACTAACAAAGAAATTTGGCAGATTGGGGTATCTTGATTTGCTGGCGTCTGTACATAAAAAGAGCACATCATCCATTCAGATCGATTGATTCTAGATGATTGATGTAATATGGATTCCATTCACAAAGGACTCTAGCACTCTTTGATAGCTCACTGGGCCTCTAAAGTAACTTAGTCAATGCCTAGTTGTTCAGAAAGCCAAGTGATGAAACTTGAAACTGGCGTTTATTTTGGTGGTATACGATGGGAGATCAAGCCAATCTGATTAAAAAAAAAATGCTTTTTACTTTGATTTGAATCAAAATCCAAAGATGTCAGAGAAAGACAGATGGTTTATCCCACAATTTCCCTTATGTCAATAGTCAGAATCTACCATTATTCTTCGTCTATCCTTTTGAAGGTTAACCACGAACCGTTTGATTTCTCCTAAATATTTTTTGACATCCAGACAGCTTAAAATCAGGGACCAAATGTAGATTTACTTTTCACTCCAACTTTTCAGAATATTCTTTTTTCATCCTCAGGAAACAGACAGTTCTGAATTTTTTTTGAGGTTTTGATGTAGCTCTTATCAAATGGTCTAGAAAATTACCACGAAAACATCAGCACGAAAAACAGTTAAACTTTTTAATGAAAAAATACCAATTAAAAGTTTACTAATCAAAATCAAAATCAAAATATTTTATTTCACATAAGCCTGCATGGGCACTTATGAAACGTCAGAAGCTAGGTGCACGGTTCCAATTTGTCGTTTCCTATGGAGAAGAGCCGGCAAGAAACTCCACGGTTACTCTTTTAAAAATAATTGGCTTTTACAATGTTTTCAAATTACAGTGATAATAGGTATGGGAGGACAGTGCAGGCCAGTCAATAAGTACCAGGTACTTAGAGGAATGAAAATACAGAATAGAAAAACGTCTACAAATCTAGTCTCTAAGGCCTACAACGTTCTCTCATTCACAATATGTAAAAGAATCTACCTATATAAAATGAATCTATTTGAACCAAGTGACATGATTTCGATGACAATCACTGAAAATAAATAGTAGGTAGTAAAATTGATGTATAATGTCAAATAATGACGAGAATATGTCAGATATTGTAAGTAATAATATAATAAGCAATAATACCATAGATGAATTAGTTTACAAAAATATAAATAGATACGTATTATACAAGTAGGTACTAAATCATCGAGAGTAAAACAAAATACGACAGTTTTGACCGACCACCATCTTTTAAAAGTGCTTCAGGATGGTCAATCCATCTCACACATTTATATAATGTAAGTTCAAAAAATAAAATCTGACTACTAAAAACATTCCCCCGATCCACCCCGTCGCTCATCCATCGCCTGTCTAGCGCAGGAAGGCGATTACTTAGTTTTTGCTCAACAATGTTTTTACCTTTTTTCTTTTTGCTCGGTTCCTAAGGGCTATAGCGTGGTATTAAATAGCCTAATTTAGCCTATCTGGCCCATATTAGCCTTCTACTAGAATTGGGCTCATATATTCAAAAATAATGTTTCAAATCCCATTGATAATTCCAGAGATTAGCGCGTTCAAACAAACAAACTCTTAAGCTTTAGCATTAGTATAGGATATAGATAGAATACGAACAGAACCTACCATAATGACTTATCACGTAACATGGTTTCAAAGTTATGGCCCATGGATGCGGGTTGTTCGAAAGAGATACCGTTGCCCCTGGTACACAGGCAACTGAGGGAACACGGGTGGGTTTTATTCAGTAAAAATCTGACACGCCCTCCTGCTCCACCCAGAGCGGGAGAAGTTATTTGATGATTTCCCACCCAAAAAAAAAAAGTTATGGCCCATAAAATTGACTGTCCGCAAATATTAAATAATGTTAACTTCCGTGCCCCCTCCAGAATTCCTCGCACTCATATAACGCCATTGTACCCTCCGCAGAGAAGAACATTTCTGGGTGTTAATTCCCTACGCGAGGTTTTGCAGGGCTGTGAACGATTGCAGTGATCGGATCGACCTCCATTTTGACGGTTTAGGCAAATTGAAAGCCAGCTTTTATAATAAATGTCTCCCCGAACATTGAATTACTCGGCTCTGCGTTATCTATCTCACTCTCTGAATTCAGGCTATATAATACTTATTTTTATTTTTTTGTTTTGTTAACTTTAGTTTGTGTTGGTTTGTTTTAATTTAGTTTAATTAATTTACTAAGTTCTATTCAGTGCAACTTTATAATATGGTCCTTTTTTTTTCTTTTTATTTATTTTGTAAACTAGCTTTTGCCCGCGTGGACTTTACAATCAAGTAGATAATCATTTTTTTTTATAATATATAGCCTATTTTTTAAGTTACACCTCTCGGAATACATCATTGAAAACTGCATTCAATTCCATGCAGTGGTTTTTGCGTGATGCGGTAACAAACATACAGACAGACAAAAATTCTAAAAACCGTTGTTTTGGCTTCTGTTGCTCTAATAAAGACCCCCCATACTACTTTTTCTTCAATATCTTTAATGTACAGACATCAGCCTGTTACAATTTTATTATACTTATGTATAGATTACAACAACGTTTTGTGTGCATGCAGCGTTTAACTATAAGTGATTTTGACAATTTATTCTAATTTATGACTTTAGTTTCATTTACTTATACCAGTGTAATTGTTGGTAAACCAAATAAACGACACAGTTGACGACACAGTTGGCGTAATGGCTGAGCGATCGACTGCTGCGCAGCGTGTCGCGGGTTCGATCCCCGCACGGAACAAATATTTGTATGATCTGCAAGTAATTGTTCCGGGTCTGGGTGTTTGTGTTTGTGAGTTTCTATGTTTGTAAAAGCACCCACGATACAGGAAGAAATTCCTAGTGTGGCGCAACGTTTAAAAAAAAAAATGACACATCATTCGTCAAAAAGCTATCCCTTTAAGGCCAATTTCGGCATTCGGCGCAGTGCGGTGATAATCTCTCTCACAAAAACCTCAGGATTCACGCCTTACAAAATAAATGGAATTTCCTTAATGGGCTGACTCGACAAAGTTATGTTGCTGGAAAACCAGTACTTTTGAACTTGAATAATCTGAAAACGTGGCATGAGGAGTTCTTAAGGTGAATCTTGTCGACATTTTTTCCACACAAACTTCGGGGGTGTATTACTCCACTGTTGTGTTCACAAAAATGTTCAACAATGTTCATCAAAAGTTAAACATGGTCCGGTTTTGTCTCATTAATAATATTGTCTGTACGGAAACAGAATACTAAAATAAGCCATTAAAAAGTTAGGAGCCAACAAATATTCGATTTTGTTGCTAATTTAACCTAACTTTGGGCATGGTTAAGTAATAAAAGAAGTGTAAAATCTCCAAAACCAAGTCGGTACCGAGAAATCTAAAATATCGAAAACTTCAATAAACTGGTCATTGATTTATGCAGTGGTTTTTTTTCATAAAACCCGATCTTCCGAAGGACTTTTAATAATTTATTACGCGCCTGTTGTACTATAAATGATCCTGCATCTCACTCAATAACGTTGTGCGTATAGACTAGGCGCCTGACTGCTCTTCTCTGATACTACCTCTGTCAGACACGATGCCTGGTGAGTCAGCGTGCTTTTTAGCCAGGCCCATCAGTGAGTTCGAGCCCGCGACTAGATTCCCCTTAATAACGGAAAATTGAGTTCGCCTCTTGACCCAACCGCTGATGGAAGTTGTTTTTGTTCTTCAAATGGATTTAAAGAAATAAATATTCTTAGAAATGTGGTTATACATTCATAACTTTATTTTCGAATGAAAGAGTATTTATTTACCAACTTTTTTTCAACAGTTACCATGGATTCAGCACTTGATTCTGACATTTTTCGTCAGTTGTTAAAATAAATGCTGTTCCCAGGAACAAAAAGGAGGAAAATTTACAAATGACGCCGTTTCAAAATGTATCCAGATACATTTTGAAACGGCGTCATTTGTAAATTTTTGACAGTCGTTACAGGTCGTCAGAAGCCCGAAATTCTGATAACCAGTCTAACCGAGGGGTATCGTATTACCCAGTAACTGGGTTATGGAGGTCAGATGGGCAGTAGCTTCATTTTAAACATAGGTAATCAGCTGCATCCGGTAGGACTGGAAGCCGACCTCCAACATAGTTGTAAAAAGACTAGGCGGATGATGCTGATACATTCTGACCATATTAATATATATATATATATATATATATATAAGATTGTATTGCTCTTTTCAATGAAACAGCTGATTCTTTGTGACAACCAACTAAACTTTTCTACACTAAGAATAATGTGCTGAATTAATCGTTACAGTTTTCGCTTCGATGTCCCTGCCACCCTGTTTTTTTGTGTAACGTAACTATTAACTTCAAATCCTTTTGTTTTCAACAATTTTTGTGCAAGTACTTACGTTCTTTCCACCGTTACAGTCTGATTCACAGCCGGTTGTTCCATTTGCTTTCTTGAGGGTCTACATGTTACTGGGGACTTCACACAGTATTTTTTTGCTTTTAGCAGTACTTATGTCTGCGTTTAATGTACTATTTCTTGAACAGTAACTATCTTCAAGAACACTATCTTAAAGAATTACAGCCTGATGTATTACTGCTTATAAATTCAGTCGTAAATTCTTCACTAGCCTACAGCGTGTCTTGTGTACCTTGAAATATCGAATTCAATTTCTAAGACCACGTTGATGTGCTAATACGGCAATTAAAACATTAGACAGAAATCTATTATGATTATAATAGAATAGCAATTGAATGAAATAAAGACATTAGCATAAGAAAACAGTGGATGTAAAAACACATTGACGTGCTAGCAATAGCATTGCGATATTGACAAGCTTCAGCGAAGCGTGACGTCATAGGCAAATTATATCCCGCTTAAAAATTATTATAAATATGACCTATTTTAAATGCTCAAGCATAACTCTAGCCCTAAAACTCTCGTAGTTATTAGCGTTTGAAATCTTACATGTTTTTGTCTGTCAGAAAATATTGAACTTACCACCAATACTCCGAGTGAAAAGATGTTTTCACGTCAAAACAATATTTGTTCGGTAACTGTGAGTTGTGGATAAAAAAACTCGTTTTAAAATGCAAATTTTAACCGAGGGAGGAGCATTTATGCATAACTATTAGTAGTAATAGACTGTTCTGCACTGGACGGTTGCGATATGAGAGTTTTTTTTATGCAAATGAAATGCTATCATACTATTTTTTAATCCTGATGCAGACCAAAATGAATTCAGCACCCTAATTGCGTAACACGCGACTAATCATAATCGGTTTCACTTTGACAGTTCAACAATATTCATTGCGTTATTTACGTTGTTGAGCAGACACATTTTTCAAACATATGAAGCAATGGTTTAGCCATGTGTTTCAAAACGAAACAGATGATGATTAATTGTGAGTTACGCAATTAGGGTGCGGATCTACTTCCTGCATCTTAAATTAGCCTGCGTACTCTTGTTTACTGAACCTCTAAACCCCAATCCACGGCAAACCAATATAATCACATCTAGTATCAATCGTAAATCAAATAACATACCTACACGAATACAAATAAAATAGGTATTTATAGCGTGAAACACATTGGTTTGTTTAGCATGATAAACGATTTGATTTCCGTGAGCAGGTTTGTACAAACACTTTTACACGTCAATCATATTTTTAAAACTAGATGAGGTCGGCGTTTCCTATCTGACTACTCTGAGAAGAAAGGCCGAAACACACTCAGAGGTCACTTTTAAAGTCCAGACATAATCTTGGTTAGATCATGTGAAGACCATGTGGATTGGTGGCTGAAATGGTCTTTTGAGGAAAGAACCACACAGATTGAGTAGACCTGTCCAATCAGTGCACGCATTTGTCAGTAATCATGCAGCTCAACTCAGAACATAACGAGCACAACGATTCGACGAACAATACCAAAGAAAGGACATCTTGGTAGGCCGCATAATGTACATGCTGCCAGATTAACATTAAAAATTAACTTAGAAAGAGATCAAAAACAAAAACAGACAAGAAAACACGACCCACATAGTCCCCACATTCACGATAATTGAAACAATAATATTACACTACTCCAAGTAAATATTTATGTCAAATTGTATAAAATATCATCAAATGTCAAATAGTATAAGTTTGGAAAAACAAAAAACAACATTCAGTATGCAAAAATTGGAGCAGCTCAATCCCAAGCTTTTTATCCTCAACATAATCTTTAACGGTATAAAAAGCTTTCAGGCACAACTTACGTTTAATGAATGCTTTAAATTTATTGAGACTTAGATCTTGAACACGGCTTGGAAGTTTATTAAAAAAGCGTATAGGCACATTGACATTTGAATGACCAACTTATTTTCCTGAGTCTTGTTGGTGGTACAACAAATTTGTTTTTGTTCCTGGTATTTATATTATGGTTATCAGTGAATTAATTTTTTTTTTTTAATATGGGCATTTAAAAGATTTTCAAAAGTATAATGTGAAAGCATTACATTAATCTCCTTTAATTTCTCTCTGAGAGAGTCTCGGACTTAATTTATAAATTGATCAAACAGCTCTTTTCTGCAAGACAAAGATAGTTTGAATGTCGGCGCCATTTCCCCACATCAGAATACCATACGACCTTAAACTATGAAAATAGCTAAAGTACACTAAACGGGCTGTTTCTATGTCAGTTAAATTACGAGTTTTTCTAACAACATATGCTCCAAAGTCAAGCCCGAAAGAATACAGTGCTATCTTCAGGATTCAATTTTTCGCCCTTTATCAACACATTAGTTTTCACCTGCCTAACGAGAGGTAGCGTAAAGTTAATGCATTTGTTTTTTTTTTCATATAGATGTAAATTATTACACAAACAAAATGAAAATTACACAAAAAAGACAAAGTACACACATACTTTGAGCAAAAAGCCTCGTATTTAACCAATAAAAGTTTGTCACTTTGTCCATTTCTTGATGGCAATGCTTAGGACCAAAGACAATAAACATTGCGTAAATATTACGACACTGGCTAATAAAAACAAACAAACAATAAAATCAAAAAGAAGATGCCGATTGCAGAGTGAATTAAAACTACATTTGTAAAAATAACAAGAAAAACTATGCCAAGCATCGCATCTGTGCAAGAACTGCACCCTAATTGCGTAACTCACGATTATCTAATCATAATCTGTTTCGTTTTGAAACGGATGACTAAACCATCATGAGTATAGCATATCAGTATATAATGTTCCCACTGTTAGAAAACAGGGGTCTCTTACTTCGAGAGGAAGTGGTCTGTAATCTGTCACGCAGGCCCAGTGCGAGTCTTTAGTTTTTGCGGATGTTTTCCCGCACTGTTTTGAGAGCAGTGGTGTTGAAATTAATAACACAAAGTAAACCGCCTGCGCCTGGTTTCGAACCTGCGACCTACAACTCGTAAGTATGGGCCACCTACGAGTAGTAAGTATGCTCTCTTGGTTTTTATATTGGTACAGAATTTTCCCACAAAAAAGATCAAAGATTTGAACAGATAATTCAGAAATCTTGTCAGAATGTCCGACACTGATAAATGACAAGTACAAAAATAGAGGAATTCATTGTCCAACGAATGTTCACTTAGGCGGAACGGAACAAGCGCCCTTTGTAATAAAGGAAAAGTAATGCTTGTTCTTTGAATAAATACATATCTAAGTGTGTGTGATGTAATAGTGTTTCATTAGGTAATTCCTTTCTTCTCCTAAAATTGTTTGTCTGAAAATCACTATCCATATCAGGTTTGCTATAAACTTCAGTAACCATTATGTGCAAAAATTCGAAATTTTGTTTTACAATTATCTTTACTTCTAAAACTATTCTGTCATAATAGCGGGTAGGTACTATAATAATTGAATCACCTAATTGTGCATGAAATAAAGTCATATTATCATTTATAATAATGTTATTATAAATAAACATATTTTAGGATTAACAATGTTGTTAGTTCTAAAATGTTTGCTAAAAATTAGGTTTCAGTGACAGAAGTGAATCGCTGTAAATCCGACTCCACGCAGTCTTTTCTGCCCCTAGAGTTTAATTTAAAACCGCGTAGGTGCGGAGGGGCGAGGCGGGCCCGCCGGAGCCCCGCAGCGCCGGAGCCATGACAGAAACCATGCCTGCTGCATGTTGCATGCTCGCTTGCATGCTGCATGCTTTCTTGCATGCTCGCTTGCATGCTTGCAAGCTCGCTTGCATGCTGCTTGGATGCTGCATGCTTGCTTACATGCTACATGTTGCATGCTCGCTTGCATGCTGCTTTCATGCTGCATGCTTGCTGCATGCATGGTGTATGCTTGGTTGCATTCTTCTTAGGAAACTAAAAACTACAGGTTCACAATCAACTGTTTTATTGAGTGACAATACATGCAAAACAAGTCGGTAGAAGAAAAAATATTGACCGTTGTCATATACCTAATTCGTATTTACGTAACTACTCTCAAGAAGTTCATATCAAAAGCTTTGTTTTAAAAACATTACTAGGATAAATAGACATTAAATAATTTTAATTTAGAACTTATAACTTTTATTGAAAACGGTTTTAAGTATTTTGTATATTATTGGTTGTAATATTTATGACAAACAAATTTAGGGCATATTGTATTTAGGGATTTCAATTTTATGGCATGTTATATTATGTGACATTAGGTTCGGCCAAGTTATCATTCGGACGAATGATGATTGATAACACAAAAAATTATGGCACTTTAGATTATGGATAAAAAAGTTAGGGAAATTAAAAGAGAACCGTTTCAATATGTTCCTTGATTATATTTTCGGTATGATTAAGTATCGTTCTATGTAAAGATCATCAGGTGAACGCCTACGTCTTTCGTAAAAAGTTAGGGACGTTGCTATCCAAACCCCGGCTAACCGAGAAATCCAGATTTAGATAACAAGTAATGACCGTCGTGATGTTTTTCTAGCTCACATTTCTGCAAAGATAAGAAAGCACTGTGAAGAAATCTATAAACAAATGATATGCACTAAGACTTACTCAAAAACCTTCGTAGTAAAACAACATCAAAGGTTAATTACGGTTAAGATTTCAACGAAGGATCTTAAGATACATATCCGCTATTCAAAGGACTACTCTATGTATGTACTCCAAATTATTTGAACATCTACAAACTATTGCCCAGACACATGATTGACATGAAAATGATAAGGATAGCCTGCCTAGGGGCCGATGAAAGCCTCTAATTTTCAAGTATTTAGAAAGGGTTTATTAAAATGTTTGTGATGAGTTTAGAGCCAAGCACAGAACAAGGAGATGCCTGCTGCATTATCAACACTACCAATAGAAACAAAGAGTTTCTACGAAAATTTGTGCTCAACGCAATTTCGGCGCTTAGAATTAGACGCTTGTGGGGTGTAGCGATTCCGTACTCTGTGGGGCCAAGGTAAAACTATAGAGGCAGTATAATCTATAATATCCGTATCCATACTAATATTAGAAATTCGAAAGTAAGGGATTTTGATGAAAGCATCATGAACCGTTGTGGTATACCGTCCTGCTGCCATTTTGTGTTTTTTTTTTCAACTTTTCACATACTATTAATGTAGGATTTGTTACACTTTGGCACACGGGTAGACCGTTAGAACAGGTCCGTAGGGTAATTTTCGACCTCCACGTGGACACAGGCCTCCCTTCTGAGGGAGCGGGCCGTAATCCACCACGCGAACTCAGAGCTGGTTGGTGGATGTCACTAGTCTATAAACTTTCGCGAATTCACGACTCGTAAGTCGGGGCTATTACTGCTCTAGTAGAACATAAACGGCCAGACGATATCTTTATACCAATCTGAAGTAACTGATGTTTTGTCAACAGATCGATGTACAACTAAACATCAACTTTTTAATCCGTGTTGTGTGTGTGTTCTGACTAGCCAATAACGATAACGATAAAGATAATCTTCTTTGTCTCGTCTGCATACTAAACGTTTTTGTTGACAGACAGTTGTTAACAAGATTTGATGAAAGTTACAGTATGAATAATAAAGAATGGTTTGCAAAGCGTAGGTACCTAATAGTCAGCCTATAATCTTCCCACTGCTGGTACACAGGCCTTTATCACGCACGCAGGCACGGTGTCATCAAGCGAGCCCAGTGTGGGTTGGTTAATATCAGATGTCTTCGAATGTTTGGTTCTAGGACATGCCAGTTTCCTCACGAAGTTTTTCATCACCGTTTTGTGAGCAGTGGTGATGAAATTATTTACACAAAGTAAGGTTCCTCTCTGGCTCCAAACCCTAGACCTACAACGTACCTATTACAGCTTAGTACATATAACCAGCTAAAGACTAATTGGTGTCTTGGTATCATATATAAAAATAATAGTTTAAAAAACTAAAAAACTAAATTACTTTCTCCTTTTTGGTTTGGTTTTTAAAGCGTGTTTTTTAGTTTTTTAAACTATTATTTATTTTCTATTTTTAGTTCTGCTAACTACAAAAGGGTGTTTTTTTTCTCATTTTTTTTTAAATTATTGAATAGTCATCGGTCCTCGACAAGTTTACAAAGTTTCAATGAAATCTGACCGTTTAAAGTGGGTCAAAATCGCGCTCTAAGGAGTCGGTTACATACAAACAAACAAACACACACACAAACAAACAAACAAACATACAAGTGAAGCTAATATAAAGCGTGTAAAAACAACATACGTTCCAAATCGAGGAGGCAGTTTTCCTTGGTTCTCATAAGTCTTCGCTTCAAACAGTTCAAGAACATAATGCCAAGTTGAACGAAGATATTTCTATAATGACTTTAAAAGTTTGGCAACTCGAGACGAACTAGCTGATGCAGTTATGTGAGAAAAGAAAGGGATAACTCGGTAACAGCTTGGGACGATATCCCACGCAAATTGGGAGTTGTGTGTAACTTATACTACACAGATCGTTCTAAGTGTGTTTAGATGTGGGTGGTCAACTGGTCACTACTTCTGTGTAGTTTTTTTTTGGGTTTTGGCTTCGCACGGTTTGTGCATTTAGCCAATGTCATGATTGGTTTATTATTATTCGTGTAGAAAGGTGGGTGATGGTGGTGGGTGGGTATACCGTGGGTTGCGTAAGAGGCGACAAAGGGACTTACTAGAGAATGGGCAGCAGCGTTCTCTATGCATTTTATCACCAACTTGCGATCGTTAACCCGCCTGCCAAGCGTGGCGATTAAGGCAAACCCTCCCAAATTGGCGGAGGCCTATGTCCAACGGTGGACGTCTTTCGGCTGAAATGATGATGATGATGAGAAAGGTAGGGAAACAAAAATATTATAAACATTTTACGGGATTTGGAACAGGACGGATATACAAGGTGTAACAGAATAGACGCAAGACCTGAAAGTAGTTTGTTCCTAATTGACTACTGAATCGATTTCAGTAACTTTTAATTTAAGTTTTTTTTTTTTATTATGTATTTTGCCAAACCTACCACTGATTGAGCCAAAGAAAATTCAATCTTATTCCAGAATAAATAAGACTCAATTTTAAATGCCTAAAGTAATGCTTGGGTTGACACGTTTTTCATAAAAATATCAGTTAGCTTTAAAAAAATAGTTTTGTCATCGTATTATGCTTTTAACTCAATACTCTAATTAGGGTGTATGAGGTATTGCGTTAATTATGTTACTCATTGTATAGGATCAGTATAATTATAACGAGAGTACCACATAAACGTAACGTAAGTAAAGAGTAAAATGCAATGACAAAAAATTTCAATTTAATATTATTGCTATTTGTACAAAGCAAAGAAAGTACTGAGGTAAGATAAGGAATACGGAGAGACAAGAGCTTACTGAGAAAGGAAGAACGGTCATATAACTGTGTAGTTTTTCATGCTTCAAATGTATGACGTAATATTTGTTTTGAGTTTTATTAATCGAAAATGCTTTTGTAGTGAAAACTTTAGCCACGATAGCGAATTTTGATAGGGGAAAAAGTTATAGGTTCGCGTCACCTACATGTTGATGTGACGCGTCACCGACATGATAATGTAACGTATTGTTGTTTTCCAGACTGCCGACAGAAGTGCCTGCCGATTTTTTTTTAATATTTAAATCACTCTTTTGAACGTGTGTAAATCCACATAAATGTGTGAAAAATAAAAGAACCGGGAAATGAAAAAAAATGTGTCAGGTTCTATTCTTGTTTAGGTATTATTTTATACTTTACGTAAGATAAGGGAAAAATAACAACGGCCTCTGAATTGGGTTCTATTCGAATGGATGAGCTCCGCAGTTTCCTTGATATTACCTTTAAATTAGTCCCAGGCAAACACACACGATTGTCGGAGATATCGAGGAACGAAAATACAAAAAAAGACATTCAGATTTTTTAAGTCGGTTAAATATCCAACAAAATAACGTGGAACGTTCCTCTGAGATTGTGAATCATATATCCTAACGTGACGTTCTTAACAACCTCATACTTGTCGCATCTGAGACACGCATTAATCTTCTTGTGTGTAAGCTTGAGAGTTACGAGCATGTTGCCTCGTGTCGTGAAAACTAAAAGAAAGACGAAGAACGTAGCACGTGTAGACTTGTTTGTTGATGAAGAGCTGTAATAAATTATTACTCTTCATGAATTATGCTGTTTTCAACTTGCGTGCAATTCATGCATACCTCAAGTATGCATCAATTGCCTTGTCAGACAAAAACACATTTGGACGCAGTTTCTGTAATTATGACGACAACGGTACGATTACACAGAGAATAAGATGCGTTTAGTGGAAGAGTTCTCATAGCAGCATTTTTTTTTTGGTAGTCTATACCCTTTTTGGTGGACTTACTATATTTCGACAAAAAACCATTATCCGCTGTCACGTTGTCTGAACGTAAAACCGAACAACCTAGGAGTGAAATTCGTCCATTATCTGTGGTAAAATGTTAATTTTATTTTAGATATTTATTTTAACCATAGATATTTATTATTGTTTACGTTATTAACGTAAACAAGTAGAATATAATAGAAGACATCAATACGCAAAAATAATAAGCTACTGATACGCGGTCCATTAAGTACAGTAGAATCAATAACTTTTATATACAAACAGAGCTGTCAGCCATCAAAGCTACCGTTTTTACTTATATTATAAATAAGTGTTTATCTCTTCGTAGTGAAGGTCGGTTGACAAAGCCATCCAGACAAAAACTCTACCGTACTTGGAGTAATTAACACAGATTAGTATAATATGCATTTATATACATATTTAATAAAGTATTTATATCATATGTATAAGTATAATAATATTATTTCCTATATTTACTTATATTTGAATAAATATTCAAAGCACGTCTTACGTAATTGCACCTACCACTGTTTGTCTCTGCATCACCCAAAGGTCGACTGGTAGAAAATGCCTTTGGCATTAAGTCCGCCTCTGTACATACATGTTATCAAAATGCATAAAGCTTAGGTACACATATTCATAGAAATTTTAAATCATATTCAGCACATTTAATCATTTTCTTTAAGTTATATACAGTATCTTAGGTTAAACGAGTGACATACTTTAAGAGGGTTTGGTGCTCATGAAAATATACAACTTTAAATAAGTAAGTACGGAAAAAAGCTGTTCCCTAAGTTTTGTCCACATTTGTGAACATAAATATATAGAGCGGCTGGTTTTATGTTCCCGATTTCAGTATCGGTCCCTTAGTGAAAGTATTTCATTTTCATGAGTACTACCTATACTCCCTTAAAGTATGTCCCTCGTTTAACATAACACACTGTATACTTAGCTGCCACAATCAAACTAATTTAGGAATTACAAATAGTTAGGACTTAATCACACGTTGGTACTTGTGAGGTACCCTTTTTCACAGACTATAGGTGAATACTTTTAGACAGTTGTTGAGTTGTTGAGAACTGCACGCAGACTGGCTCCATCCACCAGTGAAACAAACACTTTTTATTAAACGCTCGTTTGCCGAGCGGCCCACCGCCGTTAGGTGGCGAAGCAGCCCCGGATCTACGATTTTTTCGAACCGGGGCAGAAACTTGATAGTGGCGCACCACTCTCTAGCATTTGAGATAAATTAATTAGGTGTGGCGCCTTTTTAACCGACTTCAAAAAAAAGTGAAAATTAAAAAATATTTCCAAAAAAACAACAGACTTCCAAAAAACACTACAAAGTAAAAAATAAAAAACTTTGTAATGTTCTTTTCCCGGTTTGCCCCTCCCCCCCCTAGAGCCGGGGCTGGGCGAACATGACGTCATGAAAGCTTTTCCAAATAAATGAAATGCGTCGATAAATTACTATAGTTAGGGTCCCTAATTTATAACGTCTATGTCAACTTTATAACAATCTCTCAAAACAATAGCCACACCAGTTCTCGAGTACTTAAATCTAAAAAGACACATACTGCAAACTCACTGCCAAGTGACGACACTGCGGTAATCCATTTCTGTCATGTCATACATCATGCTTGCAGAAACGTTATAAACTGCTGTGTCAGCATATTACGTAATATTTACCCCAGTTTTAGTACATTGACGTTTACCTCGGGAAGACATCGATTTGCCTTTATTACTCTCCAGGGTAAGGATAGGAAAAGCTGGGACCCCTCCCACCCTCTAGAAGGACATGTAGTAACCTCATTGGTGATGTTGTTCAGAAACGTCAGACGTACGTAGTCCTAGTAACCGGCGAGCTGTTTTTTTTTTTTTTTTGGGTGGGAAATCATCAAATAACTTCTCCCGCTCTGGGTGGAGCGGGAGGGCGTGTCAGACTTTTACTGACTAAAACCCACCCGTGTTCCCTCAGTTGCCTGTGTGCCAGGGGCCGCGGTATCTCTTTCGAACAACCCGCACCCCTGGCAGGCATCGGCCCTTGCGGACCCCCCCATTTGGTGCTGACATCTCTTTGAGGCGCGCGTGAAACACAACGCGCCGTCGACCCGGGCTTGGTCCTTACCGGACAGCGAGCTACCCATTACTCGCCGTCCGCAAGCCCGCGCCTTTGGTGGCCGGGAATCAGCCAGGCATTCCCGACGCCCAGGGCGTCTCCCGCGGCGACTACGGCCGTGAGGGCGCATATACTGCCTCTCCCTCACGTGCGCCGCCTCCCTCTTCGCGAGCATTACTGCTTCGCGGAAGGAGGTGACGGCTAACCATTCACTCTCGCTCCGTACCATGGCCTGCACAAGGGCCGGACGCGAGAGATCGCCGCCGCCGATCGCCTCCACGAGGACACGGCGGTGCTCCGCCCAAGCCGGGCAGACCGCCACCGTATGCTCCACCGTGTCCTCAGGGCGATCTTCGCAATGGAAACACCCGGGCGTTTCCGCCCGCCTTATGCGAAACAGGAACCGCCCGAAACAACCGTGTCCGGTGAGGACCTGCGTCAGGCGGAAGGTGAGGACGCCGTGCCGCCTCTCAAGCCACTCCTCAAAGAGGGGACTTACCGCCGCTATCGTGGCGTGCCCAACCGGCGAGCGGTTATGGCCAGATGTATGAACGTTAACGAGGCAAAAGGAGTATAGTAAAGATCGTAGTAGGTGGCGTTCGGTAGTGTCTGCCTACACTTCAGAGTATGAAGTATTTAAAAGAAAAATAAAGTATCTACTGCCTTTTGGTTAGACTACGCACGTTTTAAAAGTTGATAGAAAACAAAGGTCATGATTTTTTTGTAAACGGTCGAGGTTCTGTTTTATTAACTTTGGACCCCGATATTTAAGTAGTAGATAGAGAACAACAAACAACAACACAACAATAACAACAACAAACACAACAACAACAACACAACAACAACAATTAACAATTTAACCATTTTTGTTATTTATCGTAAGTACCTATATTTATTGAATCAAGTGTTATTCGTATTTTTTTGTCATTTGCTTATTATAATTTGAATCTATTATGAGAATATTTTAATTGTTATTTGCTCATTTGTAAATAATGTATCGTATGAACTATATAATATTTAATTCTAATTTAATAAATTATAAATGTATGAAATCTAAATGAAAAAATAATGTAAAATTAAGTCAAACAGTAGATATTTAGGTACACACGGCTACACATCAAGCTATACATTTCCAGTAGGTATAAGCTAATCTCGCATAGCATAGGATTTCCTTACAGTGCGAGATCAGCGTAAACTGGAAATGTATAGCTTGATGTGTAGCAGTGTATACCTATTTAATCATTTTTAAAGAACTTATCGGTACGAACAATAAATACTAAATAACAAATTCTAAAATAATTAATATAAATTCTAAATGAAATGAAATGTAAAATTGAGTCAAACGGTAGATAATTGGCTATTAAAAAATTTAAACTATATTAAGTACTAGAAAAAATTAGAGATCCTTAGAAATCCCTACTGTTACTATAACTACTTTTTTACATTTTAAAAGTTGATAGAAATGCCGATCAAAATCAGACCATTTATCCGTACTTTTGTATTAATTCTTATCCAAATAAATTATTTCGTATTCAATACCTGTTGATTACTTTTTGAAATCGGTCATTTCATTCAAAAGATATTACGAAATTAAAAATGTCAATATAGGTAAACAAAAAGACACGCCGACGGACGCGCCGATGTGGCTCCACGCACGCAGCGCAGCACGCAACGCAGCGAGAGAGGGGGCACCGAAGTGCGGGAGAGGGGTGTGCGCTTCTATGAAATAGGTAACCGGTAAGTCGGTTGCCTACGCAGTGGACGCGAGCGACATTGAATATTTTAATTTTTTTCATAGCACATTTTTATGTTCCAGTTAAAAAGTTATTTTCAGAACTACTTATAAATTATTTTATTCAACCTTACTGTTTAATTTTTATAGTATTCTCACACCTTTTTCATAGTAATTACCTATTTGTCAAAAGTTCTTTTCAGAACTACTACCTCCTTAAACCTTTTCTGACTTATTTAATAATCTCTGTTTATTCTTATGCTCTCAGATTTGAAAAAAGAAACCTTTCAAACAATATACCTAGAAAAAGAAAGTCGCAACTATAAAAGATAGTTCCCAAGCGAGATTAGCAAAACCCCGACCGACCCTTGCTCGTTGAAGCGCCAGCCCGCGCCGCAGCTGAGCCAGTAGCTTTAAATTCCCCGATCAATAATAATAATACCAATATTTTGATCCAGCCTGTCCCCAACGATAGCTGTCCCCCTATCAGTGACGCCCTGAGCCGAGGTCCGTACCCCACAGGGGGTGCCCTCAGCGTGCAGTCGCTTAGTTTATAAATTTTAGTTTGTAAGCCCTGGCTGGAGGCGTTAAGAGTAAATTCTTAATGTCAGCCCCAGGAAAGCCCGGTTGAGCAGTCACGGCCTCTCAAGGCCAACTGCGAGATGCCCAACAAAAAAAAAAAAAGAGATTAGCAAAACTACGTCGTATTGGAGAAACTTCTTCTAAAAATTCAGATCGTCTCGCAAGTATGAGAGAGTACGAGTCGCAATCGCGGGCCAGAGAATCTAGCGATAAACGTTCAGTTCGTCTTTCAGAACAAAATGCGTGATCGTCACAGGTATACGAATGACAGTCGAGCGCCGAGCGCTCGCAGCGTCTTCCTGAAAACAGAGCTAGGAACTCGCGAACGCGTGCAGTTGTTTTTAATTTTGAACATTTGGACAAATTGAATCATGTCCGTTTTAATTAGCACACTTATAAGTTAAATTATCGCAAAATGTTTAAAGAAAATGTCTACCCGTATGTAGCCGGGACGGGCCGCTAGTCTTTTATATTTTGGGAAATAAATGGCTTTATTATTATTATTATAGATAATTAAAACCACGACCTACAACCCGTAAATCGGGGCCATTATCATTGGCCACCACTGCTCTCATTATTAATGTGTCTGCTGAATTAAACGACCCGTCTGTATGCAAAATACCCAACGTTGCAATAATAATAACTAAGCTGGCAAGCGTTGTACAGCTTTCAACTAATTTGGATAGACTATAGAGTAGCTTAGTCTAATCGGGTTGGCACAGGCTTCGAGTAGATACTTAAACTAGGGGCCAGGGACTATAAAGTGTTTATATCATACTATATTTTTCCAGCCGCTTCGCCTGCGTGGAGTTCGAAAATTATCACCCCGGGAACGTACTACCGGGATACAAAAGTATCCTGTGCTAATTCAGGTTATGAGCTACCTGTGTGCTAAATTTCATCCCAATCCGTTCAGTGGTTTTTGCGTGAAACAGTAACAAACATACATCCATCCAACCATCCATCCTCACAAACTTTCATATTTAATTTTAGTAGGATTAGTCTTTATGATATTAAATTAAACCCATACATTTTTTTTTTCGGCTGGAAATTCTCATGGATGTCCTCCGCCCTGGGGAGGGCGGAGGGGTCTTTCAGACTCTCACTGACTAAAACCATCCCGGTGTTCCGTCTCACACTTGCACCGGAGATCACGGGAACAAGAGTGACTTCCGCGATCCCCGACTAGTGCTGGCCCGCCCTTGCGGGCCACCTCGCGTTAGGGGGGGAGTGAGGTGTTAAACTCCCCCCATACATCATAGAGAGGCGCGTGTGGAAAACTACGCGCCGCCATCTTGGGTCCTAAGAAGTCGACAGCACAGTTAGCGCAGTGGTTAAGCGATTGACTGCTGCGCTGCGTGTCGCGGGTTCGATTCCCGCACGGAACAAATATTTGTATGACCTTCAACTAGTTGTTCCGAGTCTGGCTGTTTGTGTATGTGAGTTTAAATGTTTGTAAACGCACCCACAATACAGGAGAAATTCCTAGTGTGGGGCAACGTTTAAAAAAAAAAATAAAAAAAAAGAAGTAGGGGGCGACGGATTTCCCCAGATCCGTCGCACCTGGACCCATTTAGGGGGGCTGGAAGAGGGCGTTATCCGCTCTCCGCCGACGTTGGGTGCGTATGTTGCGGATCGGGTTAGCGGAAGCAATCTCCCGCTCCCTCTCCGCAGCCTCCTTCTGCGAAATGACTGATTCGCAGAAGGATACCACCGCATCCCAGGAATCCTCGCTGTCGACCATGAGTCAACAACGGCCGGCAGCGATAGGTCGCTGCCTACTCCTGAGATGAAATTAAATCCATACTAGATCAACTTAAACGCATCAGAAACTTAATCCTTGTGAAATAAGGTCTTTGAGGTAGTAAATAATTCTGATATGCTGAATCATTTTATTTAAGGGGAAATGTCAACGTAGTCCGCGTAATTCAGTATGTCAAACAAATAATAGGTCTTTACCTATGAAATTGCCGTTTTGTATGAAAAAATTTAAACGAATTTTTTTCATGTATTTTTTATTTGTATTAATCGAAGTAATCACCCATGCAATCAATGCATCTTTGCCATCGCAGTGGCAGTTTATTGATGCCCTTCTTAAAGAAATCAGCTGGACGGGAGGCAACAAATTCTTCAAAGCCATTTTGTACTGCCTCTCGGGTATTGAATTTTTTTCCCGCCAAGAAGTTATCCAAATTCTGGAAAAAGTAGTAGTCTGTAGGCGCAAGGTCTGGTGAGTAGGGCGGATGACGGAGAGCTTCCAACCCCAGTTCTTGCAACTTGGAGAGCGTCTGCTGTGCAGTATGAGGTCGCGCGTTGTCGTGCAGGAGCAGCGGAGACGAGCGATTGACCAATGCTGGTTGGAGATGTGCCAGCTTCTCCATCATTGTGTTCAGTTCTTCACAGTACACATCTGCAGTAATGCTCACCCCGTTTGGTAAGAAGCTGTGATGAATCACACCGGCGCTAGACCACCAAACAGTGACCATCACTTTTCTAGGGGTAAGTTTTCGTTTAGGGCATTGTTTAGGTGCTGAACCAGGATCCAACCAACTTGCTGAGCGCTTGCGGTTATCAAACAGAATCCATTTTTCATCGCAGGTAACAATGCGGTTCAAAATTCCTTCATTTGTGTGTCTGTTGAGCAGTGCAAGGCACGTCTCGACGCGTACTTCGCGCTGACGATCATTGAGTTCGTGGGGCACCCATTTGTCAAGCTTTTTTACCTTGCCAATTTGACGCAAATGGACCAATATTGTTTTGACGCTAACGTCGAAAGCTGCTGCTAATTCAGCCGTAGATTGTGTATCATCAGCTTCCACAATCGCCTTTAATTCGTAATTGTCGACCAAAGTCTTCGGACGACCGCGAGGTTCATTTTTCAGGTCGAAATTTCCAGAACGGAAGCGAGCAAACCAATAACAGGTGGTGCGTTGGTTTGTAGTGTTAGCTCCGTAAACGTCGTTGATGTTGCGTGCCGCTTGTGCCGCGTTGCTGCCACGACGGTACTCATATTCCATAATTACTCGAATTTTTAACGTATCCATGATGACGAAAAAGATTGAAATGCGATGAAAATGTAACACTAATCAATAAACAAATGACTACTTTTGGAAAAAAAAATCCATGTTTTTAAAATAAAATTAATTTGAAATTAGAATTCTTACCCAAACAAAAATTATTTTGATTTGAAATGGCCAGTACTGCAAAACGGCAATTTCATAGGTAAAGACCTAATATAATACGCGACCGTAAACCGAATGTATTTACAGAATTATAATCATCAGTACAACTAAGAATTATATTAGGCTTAATATTTTTGTATAGCCATATTTTTACAGTCACGAATCATATTTTAATCAATATACAACCTGTCACTGCAAAAACATTTGCCAGCGGCTTCGCCCGCGCTGAACTTTCATCCCCTATTTAGCTCACTTAGGGGTTGAATTTCGAAAAGTCCTTCCTTATTCCTTGTCTACATTATAAAGGGAACCTCTGTGCAAAATTTCAGCTTTCTAGGTCCAAGGGTTTGGGCTGGGCGTTGATGAGTCAGTCAGTCAGTCAGGACTTTTCTTTTTATTTATATACATACCATTGCTTGTTTGTCAGAATATTTTTTGTTTTTTGTATTCCAATCTCAGTTGTGAACATAGCTCATTTCTTTTTTTAACTATATTATTTTATTACTTTCATGTAAGTGATCTAACTAGCGATATCTTGTGTGTTTTTTTAATTACTCTGCTAGCGCTGTGCACTTCTGTAAGTGACTAATTTCACAATTCCTTAAACTGTTTGTGATTCCTGCTTGTGTTTGTCGTAGTGAATAAGTCGTTGAAGTGCCTTCTCAATAAATAAATAAAAACAATAAATAAATACCTAGATATTGCAAAAAAAAGTAAAATATTTGAATTTCGCGGGCTGGGTATTTAGCCAACCTCCTTAAATCTAGCCGCATATAATACTATAAGGGAAAGCGGACGACCTAGAGGGATAAGAACTGACTTTTTCCATACTATCCATCCATACATACATACAGGATAAAATTTTAACCAATGCGTAAATTGTAAGCATGAATTCAGCATATCATTCTAGACACCATAGCGTAAAAATTTTACGTCGGTTATACAAAAAAAACAGCTGTTCCATACATTTTGACCGCGTAAGTACAATCACTTTTCTATGAAACAGCTGATTTTTTTTTTGTAAAAGTAGGTAACCCACAAATAATTTCTACGTTACCCCTAACGTGAATGATATGCTGAATTCATGGTTACAGTTTGCGCACTGGTTAAAAACTTACCCTGTATATACTAATTCATACTTAATATTATAAATTCGAAAGTAACTGTGTCTGTCTGTTAGTCTTTCACGCCTTGACGTCTGAACGGATTTTGATAAAAATTTGCTACCCAAGTAGGCCATGACCTAGGTTAAGTGTTTAATAATTGTGATATAAGTTAAGTGTTTTTCATCCCATGGGATAATTTATGACGCGGGCAGAATCTAGTCGGGTAGAAGCTATATTCGGTAATAAAATCATGTTTATAATCAGATGTAAGGACATGGAAGAAGCAAAAGGAATATGCAGAGATCGAAGCACGTGGTGGTCTATTGCTTCTGCTCAAAGGGCAAAGTCTTCTGTTTATGTATATTCACTATTATTCTTATTTCCAACCTATCTAATCAGCCCGTAAACCTTCACAATTAAACAATTTCGATACGGGAACAAAACTAATAAACTCTCAATAGACCACCAAAAACTGTTTTAATATTCGGCTTTCAATATCCGTTGACCAGAAAACAAATTATTTATTAAAATCAACATAACTATCAGACTGGCCAAAGCAATGACAATTTTATTTACCTTAAAAGCAAACTTCCTACAAAATAATCAAATGAAGCCGGCACCCTAATTGCGTAACTCACGATTAATCATAATCTGTTTCGTTTTGAAACAGAGTGCTAAACCATTGCTTCATATGTTCGAAAAATGTGTCTGCTCAACAACGTTAATAACGCAATGAATATTGTTGAACTGTCAAAATGAAACCGATTATGATTAATCGTATGTTACGCAATTAGGGTGCCGGCTACCGCATAACAATCATAGTTCCCGACTTGGTATTGAAGTCTAGGTCAAATACAGGTACTGCTTCACGAGGTAAATAGTACTACTAAAGAGATATGAGGAACAGGGTGTAAAATTCTCTCATATCCTATGGTAAAGGGAGGATCCTCCGAGGAGACGGGTGTTGTGTCTGGTGGGCAGCTGCCCGACGGTTGATGTCGGGATGTTGTATAAATATCGCAGCCATCTGGTTAAATTAGCCAGCTAATTGGACGCCTAGGCCGATAGTTAATTGAACTAGAATCATTCAACCTGGCGTATTAAAAGTTAGCCCTTTGAAGATGACTGACCAAGACTCAGCCAAGTGATTCAAATTTAGTTCAGGTTTTTTCCACTGCAGCGCTAGTAGTCACGAAAACAAATAAGCCGTCAATATCGCAAACCGTGAATGTAATTTTTCTTTCTTGTGTGCAATTTTAAGTGAAATTATGAATTTATTTAAGTATTTAAAAACATTTCACTATTACTAGTTACTTAGTGGTAATTATTACATAGTAAAAAGTAGTCGTACATAATTTGTGAACCCATGGTTGCCCTAGCCAAACATAACAATTTCATCCATATCCAATTTAACTAAATTCACAAGACAAGACAAGACATTCAGCCATCTGGTTAAACGTTGCGCTCAATTACTTGGCTAGTTGTGCTTCAGCTATATAATTGGATGCGTTTAACAAACGGCCTAGGCGTCCAATTAGCTGGTGAATTTAACCAGATGTCTGCGATATACACATTCATAGACCAATCGCGCGGTAAACTCTGATTGCGCGTTGCAGGATTTGTGTGACGTCAGGTCATTGATGCGTAGTTCGCATGTAGCGTTGTACATTACACACTACAATTCAGAACTGTTTAAAATATACTGAAAAAAAAATACATAATTCAGCAAGTTATATGCCATTTAAATGCCGCGAATTTTCTCTCGTTAGTTTTGTATATCGTACATTTTTGAGGAAACATTTCTCACACCATTTTTTGCGTTACATTTGGCATTCAGCGAATTTGGGCCTACCTAAATTAACCGAATATAAAGTGGCGAGAACACTCGCTCGCTACTCGCTTTTATAAATAAAAAGGTACCTATTTATTATGGATGGCTGTCAAGCCGTTGTGGTAAGCTCTGTAAACGATACTGTCATTCAAATTCAAACCGTTGTCGGATATTCGCTTTTACGAATTTCAATTTTCATTTGACGGGTTGCGAGGAGGAAAACAATAATAAAATTAAAAACATTTATTTCACACTTCACAGAAAAATTCAAAATGTACCTACCAAGGACAATTTTCTTGTTCTTCGTGTCGCTGGCAGGACAATTATTACATTTTCCTGGGTCAAAACTTCTCCATTTCCACGGGGTTATCGGAGGCAGTGCAGAGGTCACCTTGGCTGCGTGTTATGGGCCCAGAGGGCATGATAGGAGGTGGAGCATAGTTTGTCAGCTAGAGCTGGATGTAGACATCCATTCCCTGCTGCTATTCTGTTGAGGTATCTCCACTTTACGAGGTTCAATTTATACCTTACTAAGTTAATAAACAAAACCAATCATTATTAAGTTTGAAGAATTAAAACCTTTTCATCGTTACAACCTTTTTTGCTTAAGATAATTCATGAGGGACACTAAAGGAACTAAGATATGTTTTTCACAAACATTGCTTAAGGTATTGTGCGTACAAAGACTTTAAGGATTGTTTTAATAGCCAAAGCTTAGTATTGGGACCATTTGGAATGGCTTAAAAACTTGTAATTGCGCTTATTACAACTATGCATGATGTAAAAATAACCTTAAAGAAGACGTCACCTACGCATTCTGTATATAAAAACTAACTTTGTGCAAAAATAATCAAATAAATAAAATCACAAAATTTAAAAAAGGGATACAATTTTCGTCGCCGGAAGATGCGTTGTCAGTGTTCAAGCCGGCTGCGGCTGTAAACGAGGCGTCTGCGGCGGATTGGAAAAAGTGTTTTGAAAACTGGTTCAGACGCATGAAACTTTGTATAGAGGCTAGTGGAGAGTATTTTGAAAAGATTGAATAAAAAAATATTAAGATATAGAACATTTTTTACTACTTATTTTCGCAAAACTTTCTCAGTGTCCCACGTAACTGAAAGAACAATTAGTAACTCTCGGCTTCGTTGTTGTACCTACGCATAACTGCTATCTACAGCTCGCAGATTGAATTTATGCCTACTAAATGGCAATTGGCGATTTGTTACATGGGACCTAAAAATAACTGGCAAAATTTAGGTGTCTACCCCTTTAAAGAAAACAGGCGAGATGTTGCGTTATAAAGCAAACTATTAGCTTACCACAGCTGCCACAATTTGTACCGGTCTCAACTGCAGACCATCAATGTATGGAACGATGAAAACACTACGCGATACTGTCGCTAGGGACTCATTTACATGCGATTGCACATAATCCCGACTGTACCCAGTCGTCGGTTCTAGTCTAGAATAACTAGACGTTGGAAAATTGAAATTGAGTTCGTAGAATATGTATTTTAATTAGTCTCCCGAGTCCTGGGATGTTATGTTTGAAGTTACTGCTAAGATATTCCTGATAAAATACTTTGCATCTATTGTAAAAATACTCCTTGCAAATGCTTATAACCAGCAGTTTTATTACTATTACTGTTACTGTTAGCCTACATCATCCCATTGCTGGGCAAAGGCCTGTCCTCATGACTTCCACCTCTTTAGATCTAGGGCTAAAGTGGACCATTGGGCGTTTGTTTTTTCTGCTCGTCCCGCCATCTTCTGCGGGGTGTACCGCGGCACCTTCTGGCTGGGTCAGGGCACCACGTGGTGGTTATTTTTGCCCAAACCCCATTGGGCATGCAGCAGACGTAGCCAGCTCAGTCCCACTTCAGCTTAGCGGCTTAATTAGTTAAAATTAGAACTCTTTTGTGTGTTACTTTTCTGTTTAAGTAGATATGGTATCATATGGTACAGAGGCCAGCACATAAACCTACCCCAAACTGTCAAATTCCTTTGATAGATTTTCAACCTTATTTCAAAAGGGTAAGGTTCATGTCCAACTGGGAAAATTTTACAGTTTAGAATAGCTTGATGTGCTGGCGTCTGTACCTACGCTACAAAGGTGCAAACTTTTTAACAAAAACTTGAAGCGGTCAAAGTACAAATTGACGTGAACAATAAAACAGTTCATTGTACATACCTACTTTATATTTTTTTAGGTTTTGGTATTGAAATGAAATTGTTAATAATAGTATATTTTATAACGAGGGACTAAACGAAGCCATAATATACCAGAGGTGGTTTGACTCCCGAGCGTGCGAGGGAGTCAATGAAACCGAGGGTATATTAAGTTGGCGTTTAGTCTCGAGGTGCAAACTGTACTTTTCACTTTGAGTGCGAGAAAAATAGTCAATTTAGTACAAAAACATGTACTTACCTAATAAATATTACTTAACAAAAAAACACTACAAAGTGAAAAATTACTTTAATTTCGGAAGTCGGTGTCTTTGGAGCTGTATTTGAAATTTTTGTCACCGCCTTCCGAAATTAAAGTTATTTTTCACTTTGTAGTGTTTTTTTGGAAGTCGGTTGTTTTTTTTTTGGAAAATGTTTTTTTTTTCACTTTTTAGTGGTTCACATGTGCTTACCCCTTCACAGCGTACCGGCGTGATGTTATGTTATGAACTGGTGTAAGCAATAGACAGACATGAGCTCATTTATCGATGAAGGTTATAAAACAAGCTTGTTTTATAACCTTCATCGATAAATGAGCTATCCAACACTAAAAAATTTTTTTCAATTTGAACCAGTAGTTGTTGAGATTAGCGCGTTCAGCCAAACAAACTCTTCAGCTATAAAATATATATATATATATATATATATACTAGCTTTTCCCAGCGGCTTCGGCCGCGTGGTGGTCGGTGTATCATACATTTAAACCTACCTCTTGAATCATTCTTTCTATTGATGAATCTGTTTAAAAGATCTAAGCGTACAGTCACGAAAAGCGACTTTGCTTTATACTATGTGAAGATATAGTACAGATACTCTTTATTGCATACTTTTAAAGAACAAAATAAATATATTTAGCAGAAAATACCATCTATTAGTCCACAGGTCCATTAGTCTCAAGAAACTATAAATACTTGCTTTGGTTAGGTGGGTATCATCTGAACCAGGGCAGATCTTGGATCCGGAAACGAAACCAGGTGCGTAGTACAGTAAATTATTTTCAAGTAGGTTCATAAATTTAGTCCAACAGGCCCTCCAATGTCTTAAATGGCCAACATCCATTATTAAGAAACCCTTGATAAATTCAAGGAACCTAGAACCGTCGTTAATTAAAATGAGAATTAGAACATTACTGTCATTCTAGGGGTACCTAATAACGTTGTTGGAACTTCTTTTACCCAAAACTTTTGTTTAAGTCACGTGAGTTAATAAAAGTTAAACACTAATTTAGAGTTTCCAATTTATTTATTGATAGTAATAATATTGTACAAGAAGTCGGTTAAGCAGAGTGGGCGGTGACCCCCAAACTAGGCATTTGCCTGTCTCTTGGGGCCAGAATTGCGACATTTTCATAGTGAGGTACATAGTAGTACTTATTTATTGCATACTCGTTATAGGAAAACATAAACCAAGGGAAAAGGCTAACTAAATCAATTAAAATAAAATAAAATGATGATGAAATGATAAATCATTTATTTTATAATGATTTATCATTTCATCAAATTGATCATTTTTCGACGCTTATTAAAACGAACACTTAATTAAATTGTCACTAACGCAACATCAAAGTAACCGAAATAACGTAGGTACTGTATCGTTCATCAAAACAACAATTTCTTAATAATCTCATTTTGTAATTTTCAAAGAACTTGTAAATTAATGTTGCCCTGTTTTGTTTAAGATTTAATTAGTCAGCTCATAAATAAGTGATGACCAGAGATCGGATATTCGGATATTGGGATCAGAATAAACGTTACAGACTCGATTTTACATGCGAGTCCTTATAGTCGAGAGGAAAATTGTGTCCCTTTTATATTCTTTGCAAAAATAAATAAATGGAGCTACATAGTTCGTAGATACGTACCTAACTATGCGACAAGCACTTTTTGTTCTGCAATTACCGATAAATAATCGCTCCCCCAAGACGATGCCACTGCAATAAAAAAGATTAATTTATCTAAAAGATAATCAGCTGCCTTCTCTCAAGGATGAAGGTGCTATTACAATGGATAATGGTAAGATATGAAAATATGTATCCAATAATAGTGGTGTGTTGAATGCTCAAATTATAAAACAAAAAAAAAACATTTGGCTCGTCTTTTATAAACGGGACTTGTAGTAGACTCTTCACTATTTTTTTTGTGCGACGTACTTATTATATTGAACAATGTCACGAAGTTTCAGGTCTAGGAAATAAATACTGACTTTCTGAAATAAAAATTGTCAAAATTTGATAAAATAACCTCAACTTACCTATTACTATTTTCTTGTTTTTGACGTAATTTTGACAGAAGGTGTTCTCTATTGTTGATGAATAATTTTGGTTAGGTTAGGTTAGAACAGTGACCATTAACGCGTGACGGCGAGCGATCGAGATGAGATGTTTTCTGATTTAAAACAATAATGTTATGCGTATGCATAGTATGGATAAAAAAAAGTATACCATGAAATTGAATGCAAATGGATAAGGAACTAGTTGTTCCAGCGACTACGCCAAAGAGGAGGGTTTATTCCCTCCCCCCACTCCCTCGCCCTCCAATAAATCATGTCATAATTTAAAAATAAATACCGAATGTTTGATTTTAAGATATCATAAAAAATAACTATGCATTTCCAAAACTTACCCCTTGCGGGAGGGGGACCTCCCTCCACCCCTCCCCCTCTCAAATATACATATACATAATTATATATATATCCCTTATATAAAAGTCCTTCCAAACATTTAATAATGAAACATTAAAATATTATCATTAAACAATTTGAATTTAGGTCTTGTAACTTTATTGAAAACGGTTTTAAGGCTTTTGTTGATTGCAATATTTATGACAAATAAATTTAGGGCATATTATATTTAGGGATTTCAATTTTATGGCTTGTTATATTATGTGACATTAAGTTCGGGCAAGTTATCATCCAGGCAAATGATGATTAGGAGATATTTTTTTATGGCACTTTAGATTATGGATAAAAAAGTTAGGGAACACAATCTATTGTGTTCCCTAACTTTTCCACCACCACCACCACTTTCCACCACTTTTCTTTTTTTTCTTTTTTCTTTTTAACTTTTTCTATTGGGTTCTCTAGAACCCATATAATAATATGTCGTATCTTCCTCTAGTTTAAACCGTCGTTGCATTATCTGATTATCTACAAGAAGTACCACCACTTTTAGTAAGAAGTCTACATGGTAAGACTTTCTAAAATATCTTCAGGTTGAGTTCCAGTCAACCTCTAATGTTATGCAACTATTTCAAATAATCTTATCTGTGATTTAGGTATGTGTATTTCTATCAGATCTCGTCATAGTTAAGACGGTTCTACTTAGTCTAACATCCCTGATATTCTGTCATATCTTTGTTCAATCCTCTAAAATTGAAACTACGAGGTCGCTTCTGTTTGTAATAAATTAATATTGGCTAGAACTAAAACGCCTGTCACCTGGCCTTGTAAAGGAATTAAGTCATTGTTCGTGTCTGGAAATGTATTAAGAGGATCAGAAGGGAAGAAATCAGGAATTGACAATGAGGTTTGTTAGGCGACGCACGCTGAAAAGCTGCTAGCTTAATATTTGACACCGAAATAATAATAAATTTAAGCTTTTGGTTGGAGACGATATGGTTTTGTTTTAATTAAAGACACATCCCGTTTGGAATCTAATTAGATTTTATTATGTAATTATATTTGGTAGAAAATCTGATCCTTATGTAGTTTTTTTTTTCTAGTGTCAGATTAAATTGAAAGCTGCTTTGTTTTGATTTTTAAATAATATGTTTAATTTTTAATTAAGTACATACAACTATTTTCTTCATGTCCCTCGAGAATCATCGCATTATTATCACTTTAGCAGCTTTCCTCCCATTTTTAAAATATTATATTAAGTTAAAAGAGTAATAACAAGTCTATAAACTTCCAAGTTGATTGAAGCGTCAGGTCTGCACCAAGTGCAAAGGGCAACTGATAGAAATCAGACGACTGACGAAAGACGAAGTTTGCCACCAAGTTTGACCATCCTCATAGGTATAACCTATGTGGATGGTCGTGTACACCTGTAATTGGTATATACCTACTTAAAAACTAATGCGTACTTACTTTTTTCCCAGTGAATGTGTAATGTATATGCTATTGGCGTAGGTATGCATATATACATACAAATAAATATTTAAGTGTCTGATTGTAATGTCAAAATAACAGCTTTTGTTTTTTAATAAATGCGTATGAATGTATATACGGTACTTACAACAAAAATAATGCTTTTTACCATTTTCTCTGTCTGTTTGTTCCAGCTAATGTCTGAAATAGCTGAACCGAATTTGATGAAATTTGGTAACAGAAGACTTTGAACCCTGGGGCATAGGCTACTTCTTGTTAACATACACAGTCCTAAGTAAGTAGATCCCAGAGCATTACATAAGCTTTAATTCTTGGCTCAAACTACAAAAACGAAAAACAAAGTTTGATACTTAGCACAAAATAAAAAACCTATAGATAACAAAAATTAACACTTTGCGGGTCCTTCACACGAGAAAAACGACGTAAAAGGTTGGGGATATTGCTATCTTAGATCCTGGCTGTAAAGCCTTCGTGTTTGAAACTTGGATTGAAGCTTATTTTTAAATGAGATTTAGATACAGGACCAAGGGCAGCGTAAATTTTCATTTATGAAGGATTTTAGTCTGTTTTTTAGCTCTATATGCGTTCAGATAAATAGCTAAAAAAACATAGACTCTCCTATAAAACCTACTCTTTCGGTAAACCTTTTCACATTTACCCCCGACCGACCCTTGCTCGTTGAAGCGCCAGCCCGCGCCGCAGCTGAGCCAGTAGCTTTAAATTCTCCGTGTAATAATAATAATGCCAATATTTTGATCCAGCCTGTCCCCACTAGCTGTCCCCCTAACAGTGACGCCCTGAGCCGAGGTTCGTAGGTACCCCACAGGGGGTGCCCTCAGCGTGCAGTCGCTTAGTATGTAAGTTTTTGGTTTTTAAGCCCTGGCTGGAGGCGTTAAGTTAACTCTTAATGGTAACCCCAGGAAAGCCCGGTTAAGCAGTCACAACCTCTCAAGCCCGACAAAAAAAAAAAACCTTTTCACGCCTTATCGGCTAACCGGATTTCTATGGAATTTGACGCACAAGAGGACCAGGACCTAAGTTATGGCATAGAATACTTTTTATCCCGGTAGAATATTGCCGAGAGATGCTTTACGACCTCCACGCGGGCAAAAGCTTAGTATCAAAATAAAGTTCGGGGCACACGTGATGTGTGGTTGGTGCGGTTACGTGTGACGAATTTAAATGTAGGTACCTACCTATTTGGCACTCTCATTCAAACAGAAAACGAAAATAATAGTTTAAAAAACTAAAAAACACGCTTTAAAAACCAAACTAAAAAAGGAGAAAATAATTTAATTAAATTAAAAAGCGTGGGGTGCTTTTTGAGGTATTTTTATAATCAATTAATGTCAAGCACCCCACGCTTTTTAATTGAATTAAATTATTTTCTCCTTTTTTAGTTTGGTTTTTAAAGCGTGTTTTTTAGTTTTTTAAACTATTATTTATTTTCTATTTTTTAGTTCTGCTAACTACAAAACGTGTTTTTTTTCTCATTTTTTTTTAATTATTGAATTGTCATCGGTCCTCGACAAGTTTACAAAGTTTCAATGAAATCTGACCGTTTAAAGTGGGTCAAAATCGCACTCAAAGATTCCGTTACATACATACATACAACCCGAGCTAATATAAAGCGTGTAAAAAGTACCTGAAACTGTCATCAGGCGTAGAGATAAAGACTATTTTCGGAGTTTTTGGCGGGATCGCGTTGGAACACGTCGCACGAAATTTCATTTTCATGAAATTTAGTGAAATAGCTAATTAAATTGTATAATTTTGGTAGAGAATTATTCAATTTAGTTACGTGTGAGTGAAGGTAAAAATAAGTGACTAACGTTGACTTTTCGTGTTCCCCCCAAAAACTCCTACTAGGTTGTTGTAAAGTTACTACCGCTTTACAATAACTTTGATTTGACTAACTGAAGACGACTATGACTGTTTTGTAACTTCGTGCCCGATATGGGGTCATATACTTGATCGAAAAGAAAATTTATAAATCTATTAACAAAAATCTGTAAAATGGGCAACAAATATTCGTACATTACTGCATAGACACACACTTTCTCTCATAATATTTTGAAAAATTTACATGAAAATTTAACGCCTACCAGGCCTATAAAATTAATGTCTGCCGCAATTTATGCAGAAACGAATGTCTAGATCATCTAGCTACAAAAAAACATAACCCTCCTTCTGGCGCAGTCGGGTAAAAACGAACCTAATTTTAATGTATTTAAAACATTTTCAAGGATAGTTTAAGTAACTATGATACGGGAATATTAAGCGAGGAATCAAATCATTTTTATTTTTTTGCCAACGTGGGTAGGGATAATATATTCAAATTACACGCTGTGAGTACTAACGAGAGTTGAATCAAATTTGAAAATGTATTACTTACCTAAAGCGCGTCTCATAAACTTCGCCCAAGGCTAGAATGCATCGTGTTACTTTTAAAGATATAAGTTAAAGTATTTATTGTAATATTCTTAGTATAATATTCTCTGTCTAAATTACCGTAATTATTTTCTAATTGGTGTTTCAGAATGAAGATAAACTTGGCCAGGTTGCGACCTATCCCGTGACATTTGGACGAAATACTTTTACAGAAATAAATGATATTATTTCTGTAAGTAGGTTTGTACAAACACTTTTACACATCAATAATATTCTGACCACTCTGAGAAGAAAGGCCGAAACAAACTCAGAGGTCAGGTCACTGTCTCTTTTAAAGCATTTTTTTTTAAACATTGCCCCACTCTAGGAATTTCTCCTGTATTGTGGGTGCGTTTACAAACATTTAAACTCACATACACATAAAGCCAGACCCGGAACAACAGAAACGACGGAAAGTCCGACATAATCTTGGTTACATTCCCTGTACTAAGTACTGAATTGGTCAGAAACGTTGATATAAAAGCCTATAGTCTTTGTGCGAAGAATATCTTACTAAGTGTTGAACCTTTGTATACAAATCGTAGGACGTGAGATCGAACCTTCGCAGGCAATTTCCTTTGAGTTTTTAATTTCATCACCACTGCTCTCAAAACGGTGAAGGTAAACACCATGAGGAAACCGGCATGTCTTAGAACCAAAAATTTTAAGACATGTGACATCTACCAACTTGCACTGGGCCAGCGTGGTGGATTGTGGCCCACTCCCTCTCATTGAGTGTCGCGTCCTGTGTCGCAGTCACGGGAACAATATAGGCTGATAATGCTACCTTTCGATAAATTCCAATATAATCATAAATTTTATGCGAAATTATAAATCGGTTACAGTTAATGAAAGTATAGCACAAGGATTCAAAATTTCATAAAGCAAACATAAATAATATGTACCTAAGGCCCAACGATATAAAATAAAATAGAACTGCACAAAAACATGTGGCTTAGGGAAATATTTAGAAAAAATCACGTTACATCCGGCTTACCCACAAAAATCCGGTTTGTTAATTAAATCTGGCATTTTAGGCTTACATCGGCACATGGGTCCAACCCGTTCAACACGTAGGGAATAAGAGGCTTTTATTAAAGCGGACACCGACCGGATATATTATGTAAATAATGAAAAGGTATAACCCCAGGGTAATACCGTTTCTTTACTGAGTCAAGGGTGGCATTTGTGTGTCTTTAAAAAGTATTGGTAAATCATTGAAGCTATTTATGCCACCGAAATAAAGTTCTCGTATGACATCACTCAAGTGACCGCATATAATTTAAAATTGCTACGCTGTGTGGAATCGAGCCTGATGCCGAAAGTTTAGTTTTTAGAATTTGTGTCTGTTTGTCTGTTAGTCTGGATGTATTTTCCGGGTAACAACTAAACGGATTTCTGAAAAACACACATATAGCAAACCTAACCTGGATTACACATAGGGTACTTTTAAACCCGGTAGTATGACCCCGTGTGATATATTCCAAAATTCACGTGGGCGAAGCTGCGGTTTTTGACCGTGGCTTCGCAAGAGAAATATAAATCGTTAATGTAGGTCCATTTTCTTTTTAGACCTTTTTACAAGATTGATTTTGTATCCTTTTACGATAAAAATAGAATAAAATGCCAGAATAGTCTACGTGTTTCTGAACACGTTTCAAAAAGGAACAAATTAAATTGATATCAGACTGTACTGTACTTGATTTTTTATTGAAATTGAATATCCCAATGTACTTTTGTGAAGATATTTTTAATACTAGAAGAAATGTGAGTATTTTTTTTAGTTATTAATGTAAAAAAATTCTAGATCTATTGTGTCTCTGTAAAGGAAATATAGGGACTAAAGTCCTTTTAGAAACAATAGAATGAAAAAAATAGATAGAACAAAAATCAAAGCGAGAAAACCCCAGTCAGTTCGTATTTCCAGAATAATATAAAAAGAGGATCCCGTGAAAATCACTGGAGATTACATTTCAAATAAAACGTACGAGAGCTATGATCAGATCCAGAACCATTATATTCTATTTGGCTATGATCAAAATGTATCAAACAATGAGAATAATATACAAGAAACACGTAATACTTGGCCTTTTTACACGCTTTATATTAGCTTCACTTGTATGTTTGTTTGTTTGTATGTAACCGACTCCTTAGGGCGCGATTTTGACCCATTTTAAACGGTCAGATTTCATTTAAAGTTTGTAAACTTATCGAGGACCGATGACAATTCAATAATTTAAAAAAAATGAGAAAAATAGAAAAAAATAAAGGAAAAATAAATAAATAAAAAAAAACTCAAAAATCACGTTTTTGTAGTTAGCAGAACTAAAAAATAGAAAATAAATAATAGTTTAAAAAACTAAAAAACACGCTTTAAAAACCAAACTAAAAAAGGAGAAAATAATTTAATTCAATTAAAAAGCGTGGGGTGCTTGACACTAATTGATTATAAAAATACCTCAAAAAGCACCCCACGCTTTTTAATTGAATTAAATTATTTTCTCCTTTTTTAGTTTGGTTTTTAAAGCGTGTTTTTTAGTTTTTTAAACTATCATTTATTACTATAAATCTGCCATTTTATAGGTTCATTTACATGAGGAGAGTTTCTTGCCTGTTAAAATGGGGGGACTTTCCGAGCGCGCCTCGAAGACGCTAAACACCGACAGACTGAACGCCGACAGACTGAACACCGACAAGACTTTACTTCGACGGGACTCTTCGCCGACAGGGCCCATCAGGTATGTAATAGGGTAGGTTTGGTTAGAACTGCGACCAACCGCACGCGAGCCGAGCGAGCGCTACTTCCGTGTTAGTGGAAGTTACTTGACTATTTAGTAATAGCGCAAAGATGAGCTTTGTTGCCGAAGAGTCCTGTCGGCGAAGTGTCGAGCACGATGATGACGAGAAGAGATGTTAAGTTGGATTACTATCCAACTTCTTACTAGAAGTTTGTCTATTCTTGCAGGCAACAGGCGTTTTTATCCATATATCCAGTTCGCTACAATATACTCCATAACAGGGTTACCACCCATAGCGCTACTTACTTAATTCCCTTATCTAAGAAAACCTTTACTAATACTTCTTTCAGTAGCATTTCAATGTCCTCTACCACTAAACGGTTTCATGGCCACTAAAAGAAAATAAAAGATACCTACGTAAGCCGAATTTAAATCGTTTTATCCCAATACCCTTGCTACGCCCACAGACTAAAACTAGGTAAGTAGGGTTCTTTTGAATAATAATTTATCACTGAATGTCCACCGAAAGCATTCATTTGTGTCCGTCCTAACGTGACCCGCAAGTGATTTGGTAGTCTGGCAAGTGACAGCTAAGTGACATACGAGTGGAAAGATATAAAATATTGATCTTATTTTAGGCATAGAAGGAAAGTTTCTCTTCATACATAAATATCGAAACGGGTACGATAACCTGATGTGTTAGCGTTATGGCTGAGCACGGGGTCCTTGGTTGGACTACTAGGTCAGGCAACATGTTACTGAGTATTTAACCGACTTCAAAACGGAGGAGGTTATCAATTCGACATGCTTATATTTTTTTCTATGTTCGGGCATAACTCCGTCACATATAGACGGATTTGCGAAATTCTTTTTTTTGTTCGAAAGGGGTTTATTCCAAAATGGTCCCATTTAAATTTCATGTAGATCTGATGATGCGTTTCGGAGACAGACAACGAAACTCTTCAAAAAATTACAGCAAATCTACCGCGATTGCTGCTATCGCATAAAAATGCATTGTTTTGACCCCAAGGATGATGAAATTTCGAATTGGTGTGGGGTAGGTACTATAACTAAAAAGTATTCATGTATATCTGTATCCTACTTTAAGGAATAGGTAAAAGTAGGTTATATTTCACAACCGCGCGTTTCGAAACCAAAACAAATTCAACAAATTACACTGGCAACATTGTCTGTATAAATCCTTCTCATGAAATATGAAATGTATTACAGTTGATGAGCTTTTTATAAGGTTTTCAAGAAAATATATTTATGAGGTTCTAGATGTTATTGTGTTACAATAAAGTGCTCGATTTTACTTGTAATACTTCAATGCTTTTTATAAAATGCTTTTGTTATTTGTGTACAGTAATGTCCAGTGTCATTTGTTGTCTGGGCCCAGTCTGGGTGATATTACAACATAAAATATTGAAGACCATTCGTGTAAGTACAACGATAATGAAAATGCATATCTATTCTTGTAGTATTTAAAGATTTAAGCCGCCTGTTTTCTATAATAATTTTTATACTTATTTATTTATAAAGATAATTTACATTAATTTAAAAACTACCCAGTATGATTTGAGTTTTTTTTTTTTTAATACAGGTCTATTGAAAAATCACCAACAACCTCTTAAGAGGTCACTGTACTCATCATTATGAAATTACCAAAAAATCAGCTGTTCCTTACATTTATGTTCGTATAACTTATCAAAATGTAGGGAACAGCTTATTTGTTTTTCGCGATTTCATGTTTGGTCCCATATTAAAAGTTGTTTATTATAGTGAGTACAATGACCTCTTAAAAGGTTGGTGGTGTTTTTCCAATAACCCTGTTTAGATTTAAAACGAAATCATTGTTACAATTGGCCACTAATAAATAATTACATAGTTTTTTTATGATGTTCGGCATCAAAATAAGTTGTGTTTTACGTAACGTTTCATTCACTCTGACTAGATTGAATGAATCCAAAGAACTTTCTTCCAAAGCAAATCAATCATGTTTTTACACGCTTTATATTAGCTTCACTTGTATGTTTGTTTGTATGTTTGTATGTAACCGACTCTTTTGAGCGCGATTTTGACCCACTTTAAATGGTCAGATTTCATTGAAACTTTGTAAACTTGTCGAGGACCGATGACAATTCAATAATTAAAAAAAAAAATTGAGAAAAAAAACACGTTTTTGTAGTTAGCAGAACTAAAAAATAGAAAATAAATAATAGTTTAAAAAACTAAAAAACACGCTTTAAAAACCAAACTAAAAAAGGAGAAAATAATTTAATTCAATTAAAAAGCGTGGGGTGCTTGACATTAATTGATTATAAAAATACCTCAAAAAGCTTTTAATTGAATTAAATTATTTTCTCCTTTTTTAGTTTGGTTTTTAAAGCGTGTTTTTTAGTTTTTTAAACTATTATTTATTTGTTTATTTTCACGTAAAACAAGAAAAAGAAATTAAGGAAGGAAAAGAAAGAAAGTTGTGTAACAAAATGTTACACGGTGGTTTTTGTATTAAGTGATACGATAATTATAACGAGACTAATGAAAAGACTGAAGCAGAGAGCGGGTTATAAAATGTGGCGGCTTCCGAACACCGGTGGTTGTCGCTCGCTTTTGACACTGTCACAAATGTGGCGGTAGCGCGCGACAGCCACCGGTGGCTGTGGTCGGTAGCCCGTTTGCGCCGAGCCTAAGTATGTAAGAATGGAACATGTTTATTACGAGAAAATATGAGAAATGTAAAAAGTAGATTTTATTATTATTTATATAAACAGAACAAGAACGATTTTCGGAGAAATTGCTATCAATTTCCAAATAATTATTGTTGTTTCTTAATTGCTAATTTTAGAATCGCATTTGTTGTTACGAAATTAAAATGAAATTTACATAAGTAACAACATAAAGATAATTATGTACCATAAAAATGTTAATATTTACATAAAAACTGTAATTTCGGAAGTCGGTTGTAATAAACTAAAATACAGATCGAAAGACACCGACTTCCGAAATTATAGTTATTTGTTATGCAAGGCTGCAAAGTTGTTTTTTGGCGCGAGTTCTTGTATTGAATCCTGAGCGTAGCGAGGCACAATTTTTCACCTCACTACAGCGAGGAAATGCTAGGTGCAAGAAAAACAGCCTAAAAAATATATTACATTGATAAATGATAAATGATTTTATTTCTGTAAGTAGGTTTGCACAAACACTTTTACACGTCAATCATATTTTTTTAAACTAGATGAGGTCGGACACGTGTCGGACACGAACATTATAGTCTGATTATGATGATGACTCTTGCTAACAAGATCCTTAACTGGGCTAGAAGACCGGAAGCAAATGAGCGGACTTTATGGTATGGCGAAACGCGAAATATAAAAACAATCGTAAGAAAAAAATACTGTAAAAAAAAGAATCTTCGAATAATCATCATCATCATTTCAGCTGAAAGACGTCCACTGCTGGACATAGGCCTCCCCCAAGTTCCTCCACTTCATTTTTAGGGGGGTTTTGCCATAATCGCCACGCTTGGCAGGCGGGTTGGCGATCGCAGTATGGTGGTAAAATGCATAGAGAACGCTGCTGCCCATTCTCTAGTAAGTCCCTTAGTCGCCTTCTACAACACCCACGGGGAGAGATGGGATGGTGCTATTCTTTTTACGTCTGGCACCACACGGCACAATCTTCGGAAAACTTCGAATAATACTTTGGAGAATGTGATAAGCCCGGTATCATTTTGTTCCCGAGAGAAATATAAGATTCTAAAGCGATCTCACTTGAGGTTGACACATCGCTGAATTGTGAAAACGGTTTCAAACGGTGCATTTATTACATCGACCGAACGATTTCTGTCCGTATTGTTCGAAGCTTAGGACCCACGATCAAAAGATTCGTTTGGAGATTTATTTCCTTTTATTTCCGAACTCATGCAACGAAATCCGTTTATTCTTGGGTGATAAAGTATCTACCTCTGACCTCTTGATTTTGATCACATTCTGATAAATCCCCGCACGATTTGTGTATTCGTTTCCTTTTAATTCCCGTTTGTTTACAAAACCACTTTTGTTAGGACAGGTCAGCTCAAAGCTGCAATGGCTCTTCCTTCAAAAGGCCCTTCCAGCTATGACCCTGCATTGTTAGACTCACAATCATACAATTCTATTAATATAATCTCTGGACTTTAAAAGAAACCATAATCTCTGAGTTGGTTTCGGCATATCTTCTCAGGGATCAGTCAGCTAGGAAATGCCGCCGCCATCGTCATCTAGTTTTGAAATATTGACCTTCAAAATAAGATTTACTTACTTAAATAAACAATTTATTTCATTAGGTTTTATAACTGAATTTCAGCTGGCATTTAAAAAGGATAAATTCCAGCACTGAAATTGAAAACTTCTGTGCAATAAACGTTTAGATCGCTACGAAACAGCTAGGAAACGACCAGTTGACCTTTTGCATTCGCACTAGGTACCCATTCAATTCGTCGCCTGCAACTAGTGCAGAGGAAAAATAAAGTCGGTTAGCTTTTATTTATACAATTACTAGGTATTGCCAGCAACTTCACCCGCGTGGATGTCGCAAATTATCCCTCGGAAACTTACTACCGGGATAAAAATATTTATAGTCTATCTCTGTGCCAAATATCATACAAATCCGTTCAGCCGTTTTTGAGTAACAAACATCCAAACTAAACATACAAACTTTCACATTTATAAAATATTAATATTAGGATTTATTTTATTAAGATTTAACAAAACTTGTTCACACTAGATAGAGTGACAAAAACGTATTATTTTTTTAATTTTATAAAAGTACAATTTAAAAATTCCTTGTAGTTAAACACTTGAGTTTGGATACCGGGACGTCCGCGTCGCATGTGTCAAATTATCGCGATTTTTTTGTAATTTGGTTTTCTCGGACTCTGAGACTTTCGGGTTTCGGGCCATAGTCAAACAGCTTTCAGTCCCAAAAATCGGCTCGCTCATATCCAACGTCAGATTTGTAAATACTAGACTACTGAATACCTATCTACACAACTCTAGTTCTACAGTACGCAATAAACTCATCAAGTATTTTAAAAGCAATGAATAATAGTTTAAAAAACTAAAAAACACGCTTTAAAAACCAAACTAAAAAAGGAGAAAATAATTTAATTCAATTAAAAAGCGTGGGGTAAAAGCACCCCACGATTTTTAATTGAATTAAATTATTTTCTCTTTTTTTAGTTTGGTTTTTAAAGCATATTTTTTAAACTATTATTTATTTTCTATTTTTTAGTTTTTGTTTTTTTTTATTTATTTTTTTCATTTTTCTAATTTTTTTTATTTTTATTATTGAATTGTCATCGGTCCTCGATAAGTTTACAAAGTTTCAATGAAATCTGACCGTTTAAAGTGGGTCAAAATCGCGTCTAAAGGAGACAGTTACAAACATACATACAAGTGATGCTAATATAAAGCGTGTAAAAAAGTTAAGAGAATATACCCGAAGTTCTTGCAAATAAAATCAAGAGCAACAATAAATAAGTGTTCCGTTTTATCATGCGGATGTACGGAAATGAAAGTTAGGAACTTTAGAAAACTTTAAACACAATAAAACCGAAATCTTTTGAAAACAAGAGAGAGTCCTCTTTGTCCGGTGACACTATTACAAACATCACAAACAAATTGCTGTTTTATTGATACATCTACCTCAAAAAAACTCGATTCTAATTTATACTCTTCGAAGTCTCGAATTCCCGGGCGACCCGGGACTTTGATCGTGGGTTGTATCATGTCCCGAGACTTTGTGACTGTCAAGATTTCCTTAATGCATAATACACACCGCACACACACATTATTATTATTGTCTTCTATATCTGTAGCTATACATAATATGACAAACTAGAAAGTCACATTAATATTTTTGAAAAAGAAATGTTTGCTGCGAGGTCTGGGAACGATTGCGAAGCCGAAAATATCGCTTTTAGAATTTTGTAAATGTCTGTTTGTCTAAATGTATGTTCACGTCATCACGCAAATACTATCGATAGGTCCTGTCCAAATGTAGTCTGTAGGCTATAAATTATGTCGGTATTTGCTATGGAGGATAAGCAACATTTTCAGACAGGTGGTAATACCGCATCGATATTTAAGTATCCCGTGTCAATTTGACTTAGCTTCATTTAGTTAAAACGTACCCTTTTTTGTACGTTTTGTTTTTAGGTCATAACGGGCTGATGTACCTATTGGTTATCAAAATCAGTGAGAAATATGAAAGAGGTTTTATTATTAATAAAGACACAAAGTGCTTTCAATACCCAATTTCAACAATAATAAAAATTAAACACGGGATAATATAGTAAGATAATTTTGCCACGCAATTTGAATGAAGCAACGAAATTAAATCGTGTCGGTAAACATAAAAGTAATCTGACATCATTCAATCATTGCAATGAAAGTTAATCGATTTCGTTGAACCTTGTCATATTGGTTTTATTTATTAAGGCCTAAGGCCCGGAATTTCGAGCGATAGGTCGTGTTTAGTCCCTTTTTTTTTTAAACGTTGCCCCACACTAGGAATTTCTCCTGTATTGTGGGTGCGTTTACAAACATTTAAACTCACATACACAAACAGCCAGACCCGAAACAACTACTTGTAGGTCATACAAATATTTGTTGGGAATCGAACCCGCGACACGCAGCGCAGCAGTCAATCGCTTAACCACTGCGCCAACCGTGCCGTGCCCTTCCTTTTGAACTACATAATTAGCCTATAATGATCCCAGTTCTGGGACAAAGGCCTCCTCTCTGTGACAGGGAGTGGGCCATCATACTCCACCACGCGGGCCCAGTTCGGGTTGCTGGAGTCCACTTTCTTGTCTTTGAAATTTTTATTCTAGGAGATGCCGGTTTCGTCACGATGTTTTCCTTCACCGTCTTGAAGTAGTAGTGAAGAAATAAATTACACAAAGTAATGAGCCTGTCTGAGTTAGGTTACCAATGGACCAATACTACTTCTTGGGCTCGCCATGATTGCGGCGGTAAGTCCCCTCTTTGAGGAGTGGCTTGAGAGGCGGCACGGCGTCCTCACTTTCCGCCTGAAGCAGGTCCTCACCGGACACAGTTGTTTCGGGAGGTTCCTGTTTCGGATAAAGCGGGAGGAAACGCCCGGGTGCTTCCATTGCGAAGATCGCCCTGAGGACACGGTGGAGCATATGGTGGAGATCTGCCCGGCTCGGGCGGAGCACCGCCGTGTCCTTGTGGAGGCGATCGGCGGCGGCGATCTCTTGCGTCCCGTCCTGGTCCAGGCCATGGTACGTAGCGAGAGTGCATGCGTAGCCGTTGCTTCCTTCTGCGATGCAGTGATGCTTGCGAAGAGGGAGGCGGTGCACGTGAGGGAGAGGCAGTATATGCGCCTTCACGGCCCTAGCCTCCGCAGGAGACGCCCTGGGCATCGGGAATCCCAGGCTGATTCCCGACCACCGTAGGCACGGGCTTGCGAACGGCGAGTAATGGGTAGCTCGCTATCCAGTAAGGACCAAGCCCGGGTCGACGGCGCGTTGTGGTCCACGCGCGCCTCAAAGAGCCCGCAAGGGCCGTTGCCTGCCAGGGGTGCGGGTTGCTCGAAAGAGATACCGTGTCCAGCACCCAGAGCGGGAGAAGTTATTTGATGATCACCACCCTCAAAAAATTAAAAACCAATATTACTTTTGGGGTACCTACATTTTTGAAATTCGTTTTATTGTCAAATTAAAAATCCATGATCAGAACTTCGTGAAAGCTAGAGGAAAGGTAAAGGTTTAATGATTTCGCTTCTTCCCCTTCTTAGCGTTTCGATGGCAATCTAAGTCGACGTGTACACGGACGTAATAATGGTGTGCGTTACCCCAGCCAGATGTTGTCGAAAATGGTAATTTGAATCTCATAGATAATTAGTTTTGCGGCTTCTGTAATTGTTGCGCACATTTTTAAATTTGTTGCACTTATAGTTTTTTAATTATTTCACAAAAATATTTCCTGCTGGGGTAACGTTATCCCAGCCAGACGTTTTTCTTTCTAATGGGAATATTTAAATAAATACTAGCTATAAAATTAGTTGTCTAGATGAAGTAAATGTTGTGCCTTATTTTGTATTTGTTCTTTCATCGGTTGCGAAGTTATTCCAGATTTTGCTGGGGTAACGTTTTTGGTTTTGCTAGATCTTTGAAACGGTTAAGCGGATTCTTATCATATTTTGTACATGACTTCTTAGGAATTAGTTTAAATTTGTTCTGCAATAAAAAAACCAAAATAATGCATAGTTTAAAGGATATTTCATTAAATACAAAAACACTTCAATTGGTTCCAGCACTCTCAATAAGAGGTCTAAAGAGTTACTTTAAACGTTATTTTAAAGCTTGTAAATGCCTTCAAATGTATGTGAAGTTTCATTAGTATCCTGTAAGTATTTAACAAGTTATGATGATATTCAGTTCTTCACGAGCACGGTCTTGATGCGCGCGGTGTTATTTGGCCACTGGATTGGATATATGAACTGAATGTTATGTCAATTATTAGTTGTTCAGTTCAGTTGTATATCAGTAAAATTTCAGCGTAGTACATTGGATAATTAATGAGATAATACGATTAAAGTCATTAGGAAGTGAAAGACCGAGGTAACCCGACCAAGTTTAGGTGGTTACGAAAAAGCGAAATCGCAGAACATTTAAATACTTTACTTTTTGCATACTTTAAAAGTTCAGTTGAAATGATTATTTTACCTGTTAATAAAAATTCTTTAATAAACATGTAGTTTTTTTTTAAACTTGTGTACATGTCTGTACTAAATTTGTAACACTATCCTACATATTTTAGAAGGTACCATAATGTTCTGCGATTTCGCTTTTTCGTAACCACCTAAACTTGGTCGGGTTACCTCGGTCTTTCACTTCCTAATGACTTTAATCGTATTATCTCATTAATTATCCAATGTACTACGCTGAAATTTTACTGATATACAACTGAACTGAACAACTAATAATTGACATAACATTCAGTTCATTTATCCAATCCAGTGGCCAAATAACACCGCGCGCATCAAGACCGTGCTCGTGAAGAACTGTATACCATCATAACTTGTTAAATACTTACAGGATACTAATGAAACTTCACATACATTTGAAGGCATTTACAAGCTTTAAAATAACGTTTAAAGTAAGTCTTTAGACCTCTTATTGAGAGTGCTGGAACCAATTGAAGTGTTTTTGTATTTAATGAAATATCCTTTAAACTATGCATAATTTTGGTTTTTTTTATTGCAGAACAAATTTAAACTAATTCCTAAGAAGTCATGTACAAAATATGATAAGAATCCGCTTAACCGTTTCAAAGATCTAGCAAAACCAAAAACGTTACCCCAGCAAAATCTGGAATAACTTCGCAACCGATGAAAGAACAAATACAAAATAAGGCACAACATTTACTTCATCTAGACAACTAATTTTATAGCTAGTATTTATTTAAATATTCCCATTAGAAAGAAAAAGGTCTGGCTGGGATAACGTTACCCCAGCAGGAATTGTTTTTGTGAAATAATTAAAAAACTATAAGCGCAACAAATTTAAAAATGTGCGCAACAATTACAGAAGCCGCAAAACTAATTATCTATGAGATTCAAATTACCATTTTCGACAACATCTGGCTGGGGTAACGCACACTAATAATGTCGCGGCGGGATGTTTTTGCGCAGTAGATCTCCAACGTACTGCTTAACGCCGAGAAATGAAAATCGAACAGTGTGTATTTTCGTCGCGCTGAGATGTACTCTGTTGGATTCTCAATTCTCGGTTTAAGGGCCTAAGTCCCGTTTGGTAGCATAACACGGTCACTTTATGAACCGTACTGCTCATTAAAGGCTTGTCTTGAAGATTTGAAAAATATATGATTTTGCTATAGATTCATATAGATCATTTTGCCGAGGGTACTTTTTTTGTATACTAATACTTTTGCTGTAAAAAAATATTTTGCAACACGCAATATTTTGGCTTCTATTCCATACTCCTACTAAACGGCTTCGTTATTTGGAAAAAAAATACACTGAAAAATAGACAGGTAGAGGTACCACAGAATCGCTAGAGCACAATTGTAAATTAATCAACATTTGCCAAGGAATATCCCCATTTTGAGATAAAGGCACAGAGGTGCCCTGCGCGGGCGCGGGCGGCAGTCGTGCCTTAGCATTCAGACGGGAGATGAGGATACTATGGGCCTTAAAACCGAGAGTTGAAAATCCAGGACGCGATAAAATCCCGCCACGATATTTTTACATCCGTGTGAACGTTGACAAACGTTGCCGTGAACCTACTTATAGCATAAATTTAATCATAGAGCTAAAACGACGTACATGGTGTGAGGGTCTTTTGAAGCGCCTTTTTCTGTAAACGATCTTTTTCCTTACTGCCTGGTAATATATCATCATTTATCAACGCTAATTGACATCTTCATAAGAGAGCGTTTGCCGTCTCAATATTATATGCATACACAAACCATATTTTAGAAAATTACAGCTAAATATACAGTTTGCAGGTACTTGAATTCTGAGACTTTACTTTGTTTCGGCTTTTCTTCACAGAGTAGTAAGATAGGAAACGCCGATCTCATCTAGTTTTTTAAATATGATTGACGTGTAAAAGTGTTTGTATCATAGAGTGTTTTATAGTCTTTGGTTTGTATAAACCTCAGACGCCTGCACGTTACATACTTGTGAAGATGTTCAGTGTTGTGTGTGAGTGTCGCATTATGCTATTTTAAAAGGGCCAGGCGCCGTATGGATTTTATTTTACAAATACCGTCATATTACCTATATCTTCAGTCGCAGTTTTTCACCATTGTCGCGAACTTGTACGCTCCTCATGTTATTAATGTAAAACACTAATTAAAACAACCACGCCTCGATACGCGAGTTTCATTGAAGTCCACTGAAGCCCCATCACCTACTCACAGAAATAAAATGCCAAATTTATAATTTATTAAGTCGACGGCTATCTATCTCTATTTATTTGTTTGTTCTATTCTCCAGTAGAAAAACTTCATGTGCTCATGCTTCAGTATACTTCAGCAATGAGGTCTAATACCTACATGATTAGATGACGATGCATTTACCGACAGATGTTGTAAACGCACACAAAAAAAAATGTAGGTGTATGTGTAACGATACGGCAATTACACATAGTTTTGTTCGTACGGTTTAAGTAGGTACGACATTTGTGTACCGTTTGGGAACGGCTCTTAAAACGCAATAAATCCGAAACTAGGGCGGGAAAACTCTTTGTATCACGCAGTGTTACGCGACCCGAATATGACGTAGCTACATGGGGGTGGTGTGCGTGGTATGTTGATAATGCCTCTGGGCTAGGCTTTAACCATTCAGCCAGCTACATTCTAGGACAAATAATATTGCAAAAAAGAATGTCTAAAAAGGAGGAAGGGCACAGATGCTATGAAAAGAGATCGTATTTCCATTGATGAACGGTGCTTTAAAAACAGCTGCGACGAAAAAGTGAAGGTGTATTTCTAGTACCTATTCATTTAAGTCAGTACCTACCAGGTTGTATATTGATGAAAATATGAATCGCGGCCGTTACTAATATTTATTTCATCAGGCTTCCAGTCTAACCGGGTGCAGGTGAATACCAGTATTTTACATGAAGTTAATGCCTATCTGACCTCCACAACCCAGTTACTGGGTATTACGATAGATGCCCCTTGGTAAGACTGGTTGTGAGAATTTCGGGCTTGTGACGACGCGTAACGACTGTTCAAGATCCACAAATGACAACCGGGACCAACGGCTTAACGTGCTTTCCGAGGCACGGAGGGGTCTTGGTATGTAAAGATGGCCACCCATCCACGGACCAACTGCGTCAAGCGTAGCTTAACCTGATCGATCGACCCGTGTGACCGTTATTACTTAGCAACAAACCCCACGTAACGAATATTTATTTATTGAATTATAATCATAAAAATCATAGAATTATAAACACCAAGTATAGCGCCAGCCTGGGTTCAACCCCACGATTACAACCCGCTGCCACTGCATCATCCGCAATTCAACCCACGATTACAACCCGCTGCCACTGCATCATCCGCAATTCAACCCACGATTACAACCCGCTGCCACTGCATCATCCGCAATTCAACCCACGATTACAACCCGCTGCCACTGCATCATCCGCAATTCAACCCACGCTGCGAAAAAGAGTCAAGCGTCATAAACATCAGCTCAACAAGTTAGAAAACAAAATTAAAACCAGAAACAACTTTAGCCAGTTCTTATGAAATTAACCATGTTTTGCTCAAAACAACTCGAGCTACAGCTTGGCAAAAAAGAGTAGAAAATAATGGAGGCGCCACTGTGCTGCTCGTATGGCAACCCGCTGCAAGCGAATAGCGCATCGACCTAATCTTGATACTTAGCTGTGTTTTTTTTAATTAGACAAATTTATTCCCACTTCATATGTAACTTTTTCAAATCAGTAAGTATTGTTAAATTGAACAAGAATGTCGTCTCGAAATGCAACTGATTACTTATTACCTAAAAATAAGTATTTAGAGAAATACTCCTGACTTTACAACATTTTTTAGGCATTAAAAAAAACATATTGTATAATATTGTTCTTTTTTATTCTAACATATCTTCCTCTAAATATTCTACCCCCGCGACATACATATCTTGGCTAGAGCTGGCCGCAAACTCATCTGAGTCTTGTTCAGATTCAGAGGTGCTGCTGCTATCATCTTCAGTGTTTATGACTAATCATAGTTCGTTCTCTTTCACAGTGCTCCTTTTCTATTTTTATTGCGTGCTGGCATGAGTTCTTCCAATCCTCCTCGGTAATAGCTTGGAATGCACGTTCAGCTGCTTCCTGAAAAGATGAAATAATTCATATACCTCTATCAATATTAAAAGTAAAACATTTTTTATCACATACTGTTATTAAGCCATACCTTTATGTCGATCGATCCTACATTTTGGGCAGCAATCTTGTGTTTTGCTATTCCCCAGATTAGCTCTATTGGATTGAGGTCACAGTGGTAAGGTGGAAGTCTTACCACAGTGTGACCGTGTGCACCTAAAAGCTCATCGATTTCAAAAATTGGCTCTGGCTTGTGACGACCTTTTCTGTGTTTTCCGGGTGTAGAAAATACCCCTTTGTTTCTATCTCCTTCCAGCAGGACTCTTCTTATAGTGCTAACAGATTTACCTGAATTGAATAAATATATTTTGTTATTTAGTCTATGGCACGGTAATTTCTTTTAAATTTCTAATGCAAAAGCTACAACAAATACATCACCTACCATACCTTGTTATCAAACTCAAAGTTAAGTAGAAATTGAGTTTTCATTTAGGTAAAGTTCAAGTCACCAAAGTATCAATTAATCTAGGCGCGCTATACCAGAGTAATGCAAACAAAATGTAAACATAACCTATGTGCTCGATGTTTATTGATTCAAATTTCTACTGATTCCGTATGCAAGCAAATTAAAACAGCTTTGAGTTCATCAATTAACACTTAATTTAACTAAAAACAACAAAACAAACTCTTACATACCTGTCATATCAGCGGTTCTTTGGTAAACATTGTTAAGATCGGAAAGAATAGTTTGGGCCTCATGTTCCGCCAGACATCGCCTGTACACCTTATAAATAACCTCCCTGCCAGCACTTGGAATGGTTTTATTCATTGTTTTTCACTTTAATCACTGTTTGATGGTCGAAATAAAAACTCTACAAAGTCATGAACTTTGTTTATTATGAAACGTCATTATTTTGGGAATGTTGCCAACAGACAAAAAAATAGTTCCGTTTCTAGACTTTTTTGCCAAGCTGTAACTCGATGGTAAACGATGAAAAAATAACAAATTAAAAACTTAAATGGAAAAGAAATTTCGTTGAACAAAAATACACCTACATAGCTTAAAATCATGCCTGTGTTCCTAAAGGATATCGGAGACGTCTATGATCTATAGTATTGAGTCCAGCCGAAGTGGGGTTTAACAGTTCAACTACATTCATTGCATTATTTACGTTACTGAGCAGACAAATTGTTTGAACATATAAAGCAATGGACAATATCCTTCATAATTATTCAGATTCTGATTGATAATGTGATACAAATTAGTTAGCGTGCAGAGCGATCTCAGTTATGGTCCAACAAAACTGTAAAAATAAATGTCTCTCGGCTACGTTTAGCATCTCTTTACACCCGTTATGAATGAACTAATTAATATATATTTTTTAAACCGGCCAAGTGCGAGTCGGACTCGCATACAAAGGTTTCCGTACCACAAGGCAAAAAACGCCGGAAAAAACACGTTTCTTGTATTGACCCCTTTAATTTTTTACTTTGTTTTTTTTTTTTGTTATAGCGGCAAAAGAAATACAGATTCTGTAAAAAAAAATAACTGTCTACCTATTACGGACCATGAGATATAGCCCGGTGACAGACGGACGAACGGAAAGCGGAGGCAAAGTAATCGGGTTCCGTTATCTTTCGTGTACGGAACCCTAAAAACAACCCAGCTAAATCATCCTGTTCAATAAATTCTCTAATCATCGAGAAATAGGAAAAAAGCGCCAATCATGATACATTAATTAAAACCATTCAGCTATGAATAGAGTTTGGTAAGTAATAGCTACTTCCTGATAAATTTTAAGCCTCAAAACGGTTACGAACCCTTTCATTTTAGAGATACTTTTACTAATGAACCATGGAATTTGAGCAAGGGAATGACTGACTGGATCGTAAATAATTGGCGAAGTTCTTAAAGTCTTTTGTCAACCGGATCGGTTTCAACCAAACAAAGTGATTTAGCAAAATAGAACCCGCAAGCAATTGAATGACAAAATTTGTGGGTCGCGCCCGTCTGGTAAAGCTCCCGTTTGGCAACGCTACATATACGTTAGTTATGTTTGTATGTATAACGTACCTGAGCACATCCCAAAGTACCGTCAGAGTAAAAAGTTCCGGTGTGCCGAATTGACTTAATACTAGCTGCACCCGCGTGCAGGTCGAAAATGAACCCACGGGAACGTATTACTGGGATAAAAAGCACCCTATGTGTAAATCTAGGTTATAAAGTATCTGTGTGCCAAATTTCATCCATTTCCGTTCAGCCGCTTTTGCGTGATTGAGTAACAAACATCCAAACATACAAACTTTGACATTTATAATATTAGTAGGAATCGTTTTATTTTCTACATTTTAAAACTACCATATTTATGAATAAGTACCTACTGCATATAATCAATTTAAGTAACCTATCTAAATGACCATATTTTTAACAATCACAGGTAAAAAATTCTAACAAAAGAAGTGCAGGTACAAAAAGGTTCAGATTACGCCCTTATCCTCCTCTCTCTCCCCTCCAGTGATTGTTAATTTATTATTGAGCTGTAAATGAAATCCGGTTTCAAGAAAATACTTTGCGAAACTATTAGACAGACACAGATCTGTCTCGCCACCGTCATAGTTAGAAAGAGATAGACGTATAATATAAATTACCGTTATAAGAATTATTACTTTTACCGATACTAATACTGGTAATTAGATAACGTTAACTGACTTTGGGTATCGGTATTATTTTCGTTAACATAACGGTAATTGGTAACGTTACAGAAAAAATACCGGTAATTCGGTCCCTAGCCTATGTATGTTTCCTACATTCTGAGAATATGACATACTTTTAAAAGTTCTCCGGAAGCGAACAACTGCGAGAGTTCCATGTTTTCAACATAGTTTAATGGCACATGCTGAATACTTTACGATTTGTTCGCTACGCAGGAATTTAATTACAGTGTGAAGTCTGATTTACAGCAATTTCAGAAGCGTTTACCTACATCGTTGTATATAAAATATGTAGGCTTACAAAATTGATATTTGTGATTAACAATCTTTTATTTTGACAACACCCTAATGTAATGTACAGACGCCAGCAGGTCAAGCTATCCCAAACTGTCACATTTTCCCAATGGAACATGAACCTTATTGTATTGTAATAAAGTTGAAAATCTATCAAAGTAATTTGACAGATTGGGGTAACTTGATGTGCTGGCGTCTTTACATAATCTCATTATCACGCCTGTACTCACCGAAGGGTAAAGATAAAGATGCATTTATTTGTATAAACATGTGCAACATGGTACATAAATGACAGCTGAGCCGTACCTACCTAATGGTAGGTTCATTTCGCCAGTTATGTTTTAGTCCCATGAAATAAGAGGTGAGCGTATTAGCCGTGCACAAATTTATACTCCGGGCTGCTACTGAGAAATTTCAGATAGAAAAACCCAGTAAAACTTTGCCCGACCCGGGAATCGAACACAGGACCTCATGCTCAGCAGAAGCGCTTTCGACCACTAGACCAAGGACTTCATTTTAGAAAAGAAAGAAAGAAAAGGTATTTGTTGGGTGTGACGCCCAACAGTGAAAATGTTATGTAGTTGTTATGTAAGTAAACGTGTAAGGTATGTTATGTTATGTAAATGAGTAGACGATTGCTTCCCTTGATGGATTTATTGCCACTAAATATATTTACATAATTGTCACACTTAAATGCTATGTTGGAGGAATGCACAGCTAAACAATATAATGTGCATGTATGAGTGACTTACAACTGTCACAAAGGTCAATGTACAGCATAGCTCGTACAGTATTTAATGTGTCTCGCACAGGAACATCACATACTAAAATAAACACAACGGTACAAAAATTATAAAAAACAAATTTCTCGGAAGAAAAAATTTTTATAAAAACAGAAATTCCTGCACGAGGCCAAAAGGCTCCTACCTCAGCATGATGCTGCGACATTAAAAAAGTGTCGCAGCGCTGGTATTCTGGTATTTTAGGCAGTTCAAATGCCTAAAATTAAGTTGCGTTTGAGAATTCCGCCTTATGTTTCTTCCCTCTAAAGCGCATACTTTGAAAAGTTCTCAGGAAGACAACGGATGGGACGGTTCCCTGTTCAACATAGTTCATCGTCACACGTTAAATACTTTACAATTTTCTCGTTTTTAATAAGCTACGAAGGAATTTAATTACATTGCGTAGTCTGATTTTCAGCTTGTATTTCAACATGAACAAAACGACTATTTACAGCACGACGCGATGTTTGTTGAACTGTTTCTATGAAAACTTCACGGAAGTTGTTCAATCAACAGCGGTTTAGGCACGATATTAGGCTATTTTTTCTACACCATACCAATCTAGTTATAAAAGACTTATGTTTAACTTACCACCAGATATAGTAACATATAACAGACAAAAATAGTAAATGATCACCAAAATTAAACCCGCATCTTAATGTAAAATTATAACCAAAGTTTTAACATCTCGCTATCCTGTTTAGGCAAAATGACTCCAAATAAACTAACCTAACCTAACCTTTTCTTTTTTTAACGTGGAGAAATGCTCATGCATACTGCGCTACCACGGGGAGATAGCGCAGTTATGTAGGACTCTAACCCACTAAAACTCCACGGTGTCCTCCAGTGCCGCTTATGGCGGGAACACAGGAACGCGGAAGCCATCCGCGAACCCGCCGCGGCTGTCCGTCACCGGACCCTCCTCTTAGGGGAATGACCCCCAACACCGGCGCACCAGAACACACGGCACGCCGTGACCACCGCAGGGACCAAACAGCGCATGGGTGCCAAACAACCCCGTGTATGGCACCCTTCGTCCCCCTGCGGCGGGTCGGGAAAGTGGCCCCGCCGCCAACCACCCTTCGGCCGCAGGGGATAGGGAGAGCGGCCTACGCAATACCAACACTCCTCCTCCCCTGCGGCCCCACCGCGTCCGCCATCCAACGATGGCGACTCCGTCTAGGCCGCGGAAGGTGAGGAAAGTGGCGCTATCGTTACACCACTACTCTCCCGCCGCGGCCCGCAACCCCCAGCCGCGATGCCTCCCATATGACATCGCGGCCCGCCTCAGTTGCGATGCCACACCGCAGCACTGTAACTGGTTGGCCGCTACGTCGTCGGCTTAGCGGACAAAGCCCTGACGAGCGGCCCCTCCTCGGGTTCCTCTTCGCTTCACCGTGGGTGGGGAAAACCACGGCTACTGAGCCCCCCCGCAACGACAATGCGGGAACCCACCGGGGGGAACCTTTTTTTTTTTTTTCAGCGAAGAAAATGCCTTACGCATACCACGCCGTCCGGGGAGACGACTTGGTTATGTGGGGCTTGCACCCACTAAAAACTCCGCCTGTGCACCTACTTTCGCCTTGATTGGTGGGCCGCGAGAACTGCTACGCATGCCATTCGCGACCCACCCAGCGTGGCCCACTTCTGGGCACCCTCTTCTTTGCCCGCCTCCGGGCTCCTTCCTCCATCGGCGATGTCCGGGTGCACTGGGACATTACCGCAACTCCAGGGACCATGCAGCGTGGACAATAGACTCCCCGGTCTATCGCCCGCTGACCCCTGTTATGGCGGCATCAAGTCGGCATTTCGCCGCCTACGCCGTCCTACCCTTTTGCGACGAATCGGGTCAGCGAGAGAATCTGCCTCCCTGATCCGCTCTGCCGCTTCCTTCAGCGAGATTACGTCCTCGCAAAAAGTCGCAACCGCTACCTAAGCCCTTTCACTGCCGATCATAGCCCTAGCAACGACCGGCAGCGACAGGTCTTCCCCAATATCTGCTGCCAGAACTCGGCGCTGCACCTCTCAGGCAGGACACTGCTCAAGAGTGTGCAGAGCCGTGTCCTGGCTAAAACCACACTGGTGACACACGGGAGTCGCCTCCCGTCTTGCCACTGTGTGCAGGTATTTGCCAAAACAGCCATGCCCCGACAATACCTGCACTAAACGGAAGGACAACGTGCCGTGTCGCCTCCTTACCCACTCCTCAAGGATTGGTTGGAGAGCCCCAACAGTCCAGTGACTGGCGCTGGGAGTCTCCAGCCTCTCCGCCCATTGCCTCATGATGGCAGTCTGTGCCTCTCTCCGCCATCTTGTCACCACCTCAGGCAGCGGACCACTGCCAGTCTCCGCCCGAACTTCCACGCTTTGGTGGTAAACTTCGGCAAGCACTCGTGCCTCCAGATCCCACGGTGGTGTTCCCGCTAATGCGAACGCCGCTTCGGCTGAGATTGTGCGGTATCCGCGTATCACCCTGACAGCCATGACTCTTTGCGGTCTCCGCAGTTGAGCCTTGTTCTGAGCAGTCAGGGAGTCCGCCCACACCGGGGCACCGTACAGAGTTCGTACTCGGTCCACCCAGATTCGGCAGTAGCCGACTCAGAGCGGAAGCTGTGCCGATCAACTTCGGGGCAAGTCGGCAGAAGTGCTCGCCGAAGTTCGACCTACGGTCCACGACCAGGTTTAGGTATTTCATGTGACCCCGCACCATGATTCGCTCACCACCCAAAGTGATGGAAGCGCCCGCCGGTGGTCGGCGGCGGGGCCCATGAAACACCAGGGCTTCCGTCTTTTCTAGGGCCACTCTAAGTCCCAACGCTTCGATGCGGTTGATGACCATGGATGCACCCTCAGTGGCCAAGCGCGCCGCCTCCTCAAAGTTTCGTCCCCGGGCTGTGATGAGAGTATCGTCAGTATAGCAAATGACGCTCAGCCCAGGTGCGAGAGCACCACGAAGGGCCCAGTCGTAACCCACGTTCCACAGGGGCGGCCCTAGGACCGACCCCTGCGGAACACCACACGTTATAGGCCTCCGCACAATTTGGCCATTGCCTCCCAGGTAACTAATGCAACGCCCCCTCAAATAGTCTGCCATCAGCTGCCTTAGGTACAAGGGTACTCCATGAAAACGGAGCGCCTCTCCGATGCAGCCGAATGACAAGGTATTAAACGCATTGGCGATGTCTAATGACACCGCCAACATAACGTTCACTTGCGTTACTGCGTCTATCGCCTGGGTCTTGAGACGCATAATGGCATCCACGGTCGAACGCCCGCCTCGAAAACCAAATTGGGCATCCGACAGATTCGGGCCAACCGTTTCCAAATGCCGGACGATGCGGGTAGCGAGAATCTTCTCTAGCATCTTCCCCACCTCGTCCAGTAGCACTATTGGTCTGTAGGCTGAAGGGGACTCCGGGGGCCGTCCAGCCTTTTGTAGCAGGAGGAAACGACCTTCTTTCCAAGGCTTAACCGTCCCGACCGAAACCGAAACCGTCTCGACGTCAAACAGATGTCAAACAGTTCCCTAAGTCTACCCTCCATCACACCCAGCGATAGAGCCAGTACCTTTGCAGGCACCCCGTCCGGCCCTGGGGCGGTGGTTTTTAAACGCGCCCTTGAGATCACTGGAACCGGACCGGACTAGACCGGGGGGAACCTAACCTAACCCTTTTTTTTTTGATAACGTGGGGAAATCCTCATGGATGTCCTCCGCCTTGGGGCGGGCGGAGGGGTCTGTCAGACTCTTACTGACTAAAACCACCCCGGTGTTCCGCCTCACACTTGCACCGGAGATCACGGGAACAAAAGTGACTTCCGCGATCCCCGGCTAGTGCCGGCCCGCTTGTGCGGGCCACCTCGCGTTAGGGGGAGAGTGAGGTGTTAAACTCCCCCCTTACATCATATAGAGGCGCGCGTGGAACACTACGCGCCGCCATCTCGGGTCCTAAGAAGTAGGGGGCGACGGATTTCCCCAGATCCGTCGCTCCTGGACCCATTCAGGGGGGCCGGAAGAGGGCGTTATCCGCCCTCCGCCGACGCCCGGTGCGTCTGTCAATGCAATCTCCCGCTACCTCTCCGCAGCCTCCTTCTGCGAAAGTACTGTTTCGCAGAAGGATACCACCACGTCCCAGGACTCCTCGCTGCCGACCATCGAGTCGACAACGGCCGGCAGCGACAGGTCACTGCCGACTCCTGAGATGAGGGCACGGCGCGGCTCCTCCCAAGCAGCACACTCTGCAAGCGTGTGCCACGCCATGTCCTCCCGACAGTCGACGCAGTGGTGACACCGAGCGTTCGGCTCCCTGTTTATACGACACAGGTACTTCCCGAAGCAACCATGCCCCGAGAGCACCTGCGTCACCCGTGAAACGACAGAGAACCGTGCCTCCTCCCGAGCCAGCGCTCGAGTACCGGCCGGATCGCCCCGATGGTGGCAGGACCGGCGGTAGGGCGTGAAAGCCTGTCCCGCCATTCGCAACCAGGGCTGCGCGAAGCTGTGACCGACGCAACTCCAAATGTCGCGGCGTCAGCCACTCGCCCCGCGCCCTCGAGTCCTCGCGCCACTGATACAATGACGGGAGTACCTTCGCCTCCAGGTCCCACGGCGGGGATGCGTTAACCTAACCTAACCTTCTTTTTTTTTTTTTTTTTTTTTCTCGCTGAGAAAATGCTTTATGCATGCCCGCTCGCGGGGGACGAGACGGGGTATGTGGGACTCCTGTCGGAATGAAAGTCTACCCACTAAAAACTCAGCGGTGTTCCCGCATCGCCGTGATGGGAGGGCCATGGGAAACCGGCTCAGCCTTTACTTCCACAGCCCTCCCGGCGCATGCCCGCCTAGCTGGCGGGCCCCGCATGCCCCCCAAGCTGGGGGGCTACGGGAATGGCCGGGAACACCTGGCCATTCCCGTCCGACGCTGGTGGAGGCCTATGCAATACAGGCAAGGGTGCCCCCGTACCCGTTGCCTGCAGGCCTCCACCTGGGAGGAGTCGAAGTTGACTGTCATACTGACGTCTTCTTCGACCCCTCCTCCGCCTTCGGAGCGACGCTGCGTGTGGATCGTCCTCCCGCGCGCGCTCCGCCGCCTCCTTTTGGGACAAGACGTCTTCGCAAAAGGAGGCGACCGCCGCCCAGGACCTCTCATCCCCCAGCATGGCGTTAACCAAACCGGGGAGTGAGAGGTCCGGTCCGATCGCCGCAATGAGACTGCGGCGCGGCCCGGACCACGACGGGCACACCTCGAGGGTGTGTTGCCCGTGTCCTCCGCCGCGCCACAGTCGTGGCACGACGGCGTCTCCTCCCGTCCGATACGGTGCAGGTACGATCCGAAGCAACCGTGTCCGGACAGCACCTGCACGAGACGGAAGGAGAGGAACCCATGCGACCGCTCGAGCCAGTCTCGCAGCACCGGCGCAATCGCGTCGATTGTACGGCGGCCGAAGGCTGCGGTGGCAAGGTCCCCCATCCAATGGACTCGGTGACAGGAGGGGCCTCCTCTTCTTGCTCGTCTAGCGGAGCTATCCCCCGCATCGGGCCCATTACTGGTGGGGTGAAATTGCCCCTGCACGGGAACAGGGACCGAATTTTGATTAATATTATCGCGGTTTATGCACCATCTCTTTCTACCAATTTGTACGCCACTATATACGGCTGAACATGTTAGAACTTTATTTATGACATAATAATTATCTTGCATGTAATGTATCATGTACACCATGTTTAAACAAATAAAAAAAATTTATCTTATCTTATCCAGAAATGAGGGCTCCAGGGTCTCGGCAACCGGGGGATCAAAGGGGCGCAATTCGTTGCGCGCCGCCTTATATGGTCTCCCGAAAGGGTCGTTGTTGAGACCCTCCAGCAGCTCGGCTCTCGCCGAGTCTCTGGCGTTGGCGATGGCCCGATCGAGGAGCATCTTTTTATCCACGTACACCTCATAGAGGCGGTCCTCGTCAGACAGATCCCGTCGACGCCGCCGCCGGCTCCGCGTATAGGCCCTTCTGGCCGCCACACACGCTGCTCGAAGCCCCGCGAGTTCCACTGACCACCAGTACACGGCGCGTTTTGGTGGTGGTCGGCGAGACCGAGGCATGCTAGAGTTGCATACCTCGGTCAAAGACTCCCTGGCTGCAGAAGCAGTCGCAGCGGGCTTGGGGGCCGACTTTTCCCCCTTCTTCCCTCCCTTCCCTTTTCCTCTCCTGACCACTTCCGTCCACGGCTGGTTGGACGGGGTGGTGAAGGGAAGAAGGGCGTCTTCCTCCTGCAAGTTCTGGGGGGCTGCTAGAGTGGCAGACGACCCAGATGCTCCCTCCGCGCTTGTCGTGGGGATTTGAGGAGCCATCTTGGCCCTCTTGCCCTTGCCTTTACCCTTGCCCTTGCCCTTGGAGGGCTTCGGGGCCTGGGGCTGCGCACCCGATGCCGGGCCTGCTAGAGGCGCAGGTTCCGGCTCCCTCGGTGGTGGACTCTTATCCGCCGCTAGCGGCGGACGGAGCCGCGTTTCTGGCAAGAGTCGGTCCTCGATGCCTGCGAAACAGGCTCTGGTGAAGGCCCTCTCCTCCATGAAAACCTTTCGGATAACATCCTCAAGGTTGGAAGGGGAGGAGGAGGAGCCTCCTACCACCGGAACTGGGGCGGGTTGGGCAGGCCTGGCCGTGGCCTCAGCCAGCTTCTGGTGTAGCTGGCTGACCTCCACCTGCAGGCGATCCAACTTCGCCTGCAGCTGCCACGTCTCGTCCGTGGCCGTCCGTTTCACCAGCTCCAGCACAATGCCGTGTAAACTGGCGGCCCGGCATTTGAGGGCCTTCTGAAAGGTCCCCTTCAAATTGGAGGACTTTGCGGCGGCGACCTCCAGGACCTCCTCCTTGTCCTCCTGTGCCATGCGCTCCAGTTCCGCCAGGGAGTGGTCAGCATACAGTACCCTGGATGCACCATAGCCAGCCCTCGACCGGACGGTTTGCGCCTGGTGCTCCTTGGCAGCGACCATCTCCTCCAGGTCCTGCTGGAGTTGCGCCCTTTTCGCCAGGTTTAGCTGACGTTCGGCGTCCACCAAGCCCACATCGTGAGTCGAAGCCGTATTGGACTTCAAGCACTTCTTCGTCCTACTCTCTGCCGGGTCGTCGGCCCCTGATTCCACGCTCTCTACACTCTCCGCGTATTCCATCGGAGCAGGCGTTTCGCCTCCGTCAGGTAGACGAGAAGGTCCGCTTGTACCTCGCCTACTCCTGCCCGTTGCCACCTTAACGGCTGGCAAGTTTTCCTCGCTGCGGGAGCGTGGCGAGCGCTTCTTCCCTCTCTTGGAGAGACGCCCAGCCACCCTCCCTTCAGCCCGCGAGCGCCCCGAGCTAACGCTCGCCACGCTCGCCATCCTCTCGGATTTAGTGTCGGAATCCGACATCGCACCCACATTCTCCCGCTCGACCAACACGATCGGCCACTTCTCAATATTTTTATTATTATCCATAAGATTCCCACGAGTATGGGGGATATAAAAAGTCCACCTAGGGTAACCCCCTGTCCCTAGGTAAGTGTACATTTGTGACCCAACCAGGGGGTCCACTATTCCCTGGCTGGGGGTGCGCTTGGGACTGATGCGCCACCTACAACTAAGAAGCTGCAGATCACACTACTCCTCAGCCATTCATACCCTTGCCGCGAACCAAAACTTGGTATTAGAGGATTTTTTTATAGAGGTTATCTTCCTCGCGATCCGGGCGATCAAGCCAAGATCCTCGTCCCGTTCCGAGTCATAAAACATGACCATGATCTCGTTACGGATTACGATTTCGACGGTTGCAGTCGGGAGAATCAGATCCCCCGCTGCTAGCTCGTTGGCAGGGTGAGTGCACAACGAGCGCCGCATCATCTCCACATGTCTGTCTGTTTGAAACAGACAGAAATGTGGAGAAACGTCCTAGCCCACTCAACTCGCCCTCTGTAAGCAGGGGGTGAAGCGACCGTCGGGCGGTCTAAGTCGACCGACCCAGGAGCATAAGGCTCCCCCGCCCACGCAGAAATTCGCCACAGACAATACCCTCTCCGACGTGGAGAGACTATTGGCCGTACCCAGGGTGCACCGGCCCGACGACTGCCCTTTCCCCCGAACGTATTCGAAAGGAACGAGCAGCAATCAGGCACACGAGGAGGTTTTCTGCCCGCACCCCAACCTAACCTTTTTTTTTAATAGAGGGAAATCCTCATGGATGTCCTCCACCCTGGGGAGGGCGGAGGGGTCTGTCAGACTCTTACTGACTAAAACCACCCCGGTGTTCCGTCTCACACTTGCACCGGTATTCAACAAAAACTGTTTCCACTGGGACTACGTCATCCCAGCGGCACTTTTTTTTAAAAAATGGACGTACAAGAAAAAAAAATCATTCAATAATTAGTGTGTAACGAGAGGTAAATGTGTATGTTTAAATGAAATTTATGTGTCAATAGACTGCGGAGATAATCATGAACATATATTGGCACTGTCAAGGATTCAAAATAATGTGAGCATTGGATAGCTCAATAAATTCTATAGAACCTATAGATCAAAAATATGTCCTCATGTGAACGGTTCAATAATACATATATGCTGTGCATTAGGCAATAATATGAAAAATTATGAGAAAAAGCAGTCGCTTAGTAATGAATCTAAACATTGACCACAATTTAATGATGCATAGAGTTGTCACAATAATGAGATTTTTTTTGACGTTCATATATTTTTGAAGCTTGAAAGGGCCAATATATTAATGAACTCGACTGTACCTATAGTTTTTGTAAATCCTTTAAGGCGCTCCTATTGGTGGCCCAGTGGTAACGGCCGCGACTTACCGATTGGTCGTAAGTTCGAACCCAGACAGGCGCCTTACTTTGTGTAAATTATTTCATCACCACTGCTCTCAAAACGGTGAAGGAAAACATCGTGAGGAAACCGGCATGTCCTAGAACCATAAATTCGATAACATGTGACATCTATCAACCAGCACTGGGCCCGCGCGGTAGATTACAACCCCTCCCTCTCACCTAGAGCAGGCCTGTGTCCCAGCAGTGGGAACATTATAGGCTGATAATGAAGGCGCTCCCAATCCTGACAATCTTGTAGAAGTAGGCTAAAAAGATTGATATTTCTGATGAAACAATGGTTTGGGAGTGAAAACTTCTTTAGGCGTACTTTATGCTCATTCTGAACAGTGAACTAAACTAAACCGTCACGCTCGGGTCGGTGCCGCTGAATCACTTATACTCGGCTCCAGTCAGCATCAGCTGTCATTCATATAAGTTTTGACTTAACATGTGGTGATCAAAACACACCCTCTTTTTTTAAATAATGTAACTGATATACTTTTCTTCTTTTTACACGCTTTTTATTAGCTTCACTTGTATGTTTGTTTGTTTGTATGTAACCGACTCCTTTGGGCGCGATTTTGACCCACTTTAAACGGTCAGATTTCATTGAAACTTTGTAAACTTGTCGAGGACCGATGACAATTCAATAATTTAAAAAAAAATGAGAAAAAATAAACACGTTTTTGTAGTTAGCAGAACTAAAAAATAGAAAATAAATAATAGTTTAAAAAAACTAAAAAACACGCTTTAAAAACCAAACTAAAAAAGGAGAAAATAATTTAATTCAATTAAAAAGCGTGGGGTGCTTGACATTAATTGATTATAAAAATACCTCAAAAAGCACCCCACGCTTTTTATTTTTTTTTGTAACAAGTCTACTCTGGCCCACTCCTGGGCAAAGGCCTCCCTCCACTCCTTGCACCGTACGCATCCCCGCGTGTACTCCTTTCACGTTTGACGAAATCTATCTAGCTCCCATCATCTCCTACGTGGTCTGCCGCGACCTCTTTGGTGTCTCAGGGGACCAATTTTGTGCTATTTGGGCCCACAGTTTGTCCATCACTTACTAATTGGTAAATAACTGGTCAAAGCAAGAAGACCTATGATTCGTTTATAAAACATCTATAGGTAGGTGAAGGGTATCAGAAGGTAAAACAAAACCATGAATTAAATTAAACATTAATTTATTGACAAAAAAATAATACCAACACACAATTTTGTTTCACAAAATAATATAGTACAGATACTCAATGGCACAAAAACTTTAAGAAAACATAAAACAATTTAAAGGTTCGGTTGCTTTAAGTTATTTTTTTATTGATTTCTATCGCCTAAGGAGAGCTTTTTCTATAGAAAATTATAAATAATATCGTAGCCTAAAAATGGTATAGAGTAGGTAGTTTATTTATAAAATAAATTCAAAGGTGTTTTTAACATCGAAAACTTTGAATTTTGCGAAAGTTTAAGAGGACTAAAAAATAAATTGTTTTGAATTACATTCACAGTACTTACAAATCCGTTACATAGTTTCTTAGCCTATAAATATTTTTAATTTTAAAATTAATCTTAAAAATAATGTTTAGGTAATCCAAGAGTTAAACAATATGGATGGTTGATTTTACAAAATGGCGAAGTATATTGTTCTTTGGAATAGATACATAGAATAAAATACTCTTTATTGTACACCATGACAAATTAAATATTAATGTGCTATGATAATGTTCAAACGATTAAAATAAACACTAAAGAACATAATCATTAAGCATAGCCTGACATCGTCAAATATGCCTTAAAAATAAAAAATAAAAATTACTTCGGTAGTAACAGTGGTAAGTATCCCGGCGGGTGCGACACCGGGATTCGTAGCCCCCGCCGGAATCTTTGAGGGGCTCGTGGCTAAGTTATAGCTACGCGGATCGATATAACTGCGAGGTTAAAGACCAGTTTGCCGAAAACTATCGCAAAATTAATGTGACGAATCATCAAGCGCAGCAGGGTCAGGGGTTCCCCGCGGAATCTTACTACGTTCAAAATACATACGCCAATTTCGTGTTTTTCAGAAAGTAATGTAGCGGTAAGGAATCGAAATGTCATACTCTGTATGTTCCAAGACAATTTGCCGATATTTAATAGCAGATGTCATGTGTGATCTAAGGAATTGACGTGGTTTCGAAGTAAGGAATCGTTAAGTAGTCGTAGTAAATTAGGGCCCAGATGGCTGTTGATAAGTTATTCAACACATCACAGGAATTTGCGCGCGCTTGACAATTTATCATAATAATTTTCGCTTGAGAATATCGTAGCCTAAAGTGGCATAGAGTATGTAGTATAGTAATAAAATAAATTCAAAAGTGTTCTAAACATCGAAAACTTTGAATTTCGCGAAAGTGTAGGTAAGTAAGAGGACTATAAAATAAATTGTTTTGCATTACATTCACAGTACGTAACTTACTAATCCGTTTAATAGTTTCTTAGAATACCAATATTTTTGGTGAATGGCTGTTGATCCCATTGGCATTCAACCCGTCACAGCAATTTGCGCGTGTTTGGCAATTTGTCGTAATAATTTTCGTTTGAGAACTGGACCTAAGCTGTTCATGTCAGCGAGACCCCTCCGTGCCTCGGAGAGCACGTAAATCCGTTGGTCCTGTGTCTTATCCCTCTCCGGTCTATTCAGATTTCTGTCCCATTGCACTATGAGAGTGCACTATTGTTGGCATGCACACTTACGCCGTGTCCTACTTAGGCGATTCAAAGCGAACGCGTTCGCGAAGCGAAGCGGCGTGCGTCAATGGAACAAACAATTGATACTCGCCGTCGCACCGCATCCACGCGCGGTTGGTCACGAAGGACACCGCAATAGAGTATCAGTTGACTGTTTCAATCGCGCCGGTTCGCTTCGCGATCGCGTTCGCGGTCGAATCGCCTAAGTAGGTCACCGTGTATACACTATCTCATGCATACATGGCTAGTCAGGTGAGCTTGGCTGCTGTCACCGGAATTCCGTCTGGTGATCGTTATTATTAAAGGTAGAGGTTGCACCCAAATATCTAAGAACTTAATCTTATTAGAAGGAGGTTTAGTTATAAATATGTAAATAAAAATCTATGAAATGTCTATCAAAGTTGTTTTAGGGTATGTTCTGTCTTTGTTACACGAAACTAACATTGCATTGGGTCGCAAGTGCGTGGTTCTATGGTGAATACGATATTTGACCCTAATATTAAAAGCAAGCTGTCTATGTACAACCGTTTTAAAATTTTGTATATTTTGGACGATTTTTTTTTTCGTTTTATCTTCCGCATTTGCTCTTGTTTCTGAAACTTTTCATTATATATTTTTTATGTTTATACGCTTACCTATAGCGGGGTCGACCAGTATGACCATGACGAAGTGATAATAATACGTTAAAATTAATGACAGTAAAAGTATTATTTTCTAGTTTTTTTTTTACAGTACTAAGTATACGCTATTTTAACACTACTTATGCTAACTAAGTAACTAAATATCTCGAACTGTTTTACATGTCTTTAATTCAAATAAGATACAAGGGTCTCAAAAATCTGAAGAAAAATCTCACAAATAGATACAGTAACACAATTCTACCCTAGACATCTACAGCATAATGTTTATATGCTTTAACCTATTATGTGGAATACACGACTCATAAGTGAGAATAGTCATCACATGAACAAGCAAAAAAAAATCTAAAGCATAACTAACCAAAAATCTTATTTAAGTAACTAAGGTAGTTTTTTTTTTTCTTTGTAAAATGTGCAAAAGATAACAATGTTATATTTTAAACGAAAGATCTGCCGCTGCTTGGCACGGGTGCAATGACGACCTGTCAAAACATCGAGTTTTCTGTGTTATATTATGTAGGATTTAAATGTATTGTACAAATAAACCTTCCAAAATTATGTAATTTCTTTCTTTTTTAAATTATTAACTCTACGAATAAATAGAAATGTTTACATTACTTGGGAAGAGACTGAACCTCACAACACAGGGAATCCTAGTGTGGGGTCCAGGGCATTTATAAACATCTAGCCCTGGAATAGAGTTTTTATTTATTTTATTTTATAGAATATATGCTCTAAATGATGTAGAAAACCGCATGAAAAGCTATTGAGTAAATAAGAAGAACTAAGCTGTAACAGGTAAACGACATAGCCCGAAGAATTGCCACACTTAAGTGGCAGTGGGCAGGGCACATTGCTCGCAGAACAGATGGCCGATGGGACCAGTCCTGGAGTAGCGTCTGCATACCGGAAGACGGAGAGTTGGGAGGCCTCCCACAAGGTGAACCGATTACCTTGTGAAGGCCGCAGGAATCCGCTGGATGCGGGTAGCACAGAGCCGGCCGAAGTGGCGGAGCTTGGGGGAGGCCTATCTCAGCATTGATCGTCTTTCGGCATAAATGATGATGATGATGAAGCGGTCATATACAGACACGAAAAGCGACTTTAATATGTATAAATAGATGTATTAGAGAAAGTCAAAATTAAACAGAGAGTGCCTAGGCAGAAATGTCGTCTGTTATGTTTAAGTCCTATGTAATAAGTTTAAACCTGTCGCTGGCCTGTATTTTTTCCTAAAAGGGTAGACAGTCAACATTGGCAAATCTCTTTTCTTAGCAAGAATTTTGTCTCTCAAAAATACTGATACTTGGGCGTATCAAAATAAATGTTTCAATTTGGACTCTCAACGGAATTTTATGCTCAAAAGCCGTGCTTGAGACTAGACCAGTGAGGCATTAATTTTTTTATTTTCAGTTTATACAGGATGCGTTGCCAATGATGCTGTAGTATAATAGTTGGTACGTAGATATATACCTCATCACAGCCAAAAATATTGCGTAACGAAGGGCTAATATTTCGTGTTTATTTTTTTCTCTTTTATAACAGTGTTATCCTTATTTGCCGTCTTTATTTTGGTAAAGAAAAGTTATTTTTGGTTACTCTTCTTATCGACTTGAATTCAAATAACACGTTGTAGAAGTATGTGCTGCTTAAATGGTCATAGATTCACACACTTCTTGCTGCCCAGTCCAAAACTAAAATTGATTTTTTTCGTCTCCGTTAACCGAGTTCAAAAACGAGGAGGTTCTCAGTTCGTCATATTCATTTTCTTATGATATTATTTTCTTCCGTGATATGTGAATCGGTATTGTGTTTATAACTAAAGAAAACAGTTTTATTTAGTGCAGATTTACAAAGACATTATTTTTTTTTTTTTCTATGTTATTCTTACTACACTCTAATGGTTTCTTTGATGAACCAGTTATTCAAAAAAAAAAAAAAAAAAAAATATAAAAATGTTTAGTTATTATAGGACCTAATATTATTTCTAATATAATAATCGACTATAAAGTCTGCTACATCTTACATACTAACTCAGGATTTCCATGTAACCAATAACCTACGTTTTATCTTAATATCTATCGTAACACTAAACACTCGAAATTTTTATCTTGAAGTTGTATATTAAAACTTTTCAGTATCAAATCTGTTATTCTGCGTCAAATCCATGTATATTTACAACTTAAATACCTAAAGTACTATTGAATTCTATAAAATCTTCCACAAATAAAGTTTAAAAAAGTATTTTAGAAGTAAAATGATACAGAAAGTATGTGTTTGAACCATAATTGAAGATAGAGGATAGATAAGATAGGAAGATAGAGGAATTGAGGATAGAGGATTTTTTCTGTTTCGTAATGAACTAATGAATTATGATTTTTAATGTGTTTTGATTATTTGATGAAGATGTTGAATTTAAGTGTTGGTAGGCTAAACAAAAATCTTTACTACATTTATTTCTTTCTGCCAATTTGTCAGATAAGAGTAATATGATCAATTGTCGAGGTTGCTAGCTTTCACGTATTGAAACATAACTCATTAAACCAAAGTAATGAGTAGATTGCGTCAAAAAAATGTTCTGTTTAAATCTTTCAAAAATAGCCAATAGTTTTAAAGTTTTGCTAATAAACGTAAAGTATCTCTAGATTATGTTGATGTGTATTTTCATCACTCGTAAAAGGTTTTTCACCAGTATGTATTCGAATATGACTTGTAAAATTACCCCTTTCACTAAAAAACCACACTGATATAAATGTCAAAGAAAGGATTTTTTTTCACCAGCGTGTTAACGAATATGTTTTGTTAAAACACTCTTTGAATAAAACTACGATATAAGCACTTATAAGGTTTTTCACCAGTATGTATACGAATGTGACAAATTTATTTTTGAATAACCATATCTTTTTTGACGGTTATCTCGTTGTAGTGTTTTTTTATGATTTTGGTTAAATAAGTTTTTGAAGACGATTGGAAATGTTTCATTTAATGTTTAAGTCTATGGAATTCAAAAGTATGCACATAACCTATTAGCTTACAAGTTAATTATTGAATAATAATCGTACAGTTATACTTAGGCCATTACAAACGTAAAGTTACAGTCATAAATCATTTATATCTGGCCTCTCACTCGCACTACCCACTACCTTATGGAACTGTACTAGTGTTGTTTGTAACTATGTTACTGTGATATTATGATTTGTGACTCTAAACTTTGCGTTAGTAATGGTCGGAGTATATTTCTTTACATTTCTCTACAAGTCAATAAGTCAAGTCAATAAGTTAATTGATGTAGGTACCGTTTTTAATAATGGGGATACGATCCGTGTCTTTTTGTTAAAACACTCCGTTGATTAAAACTACGATATACATCACACTTATAAGGTTTTTCAACAGTATTTATACAAAAATGACAAATTTATTTTGAGTGCTTTATGATTTTTTTTAATGGGTTTTGATTACCTACTTGATGGCAAAAAAGAATTTAAGTGTAATTGAGCTTAACAAAAATATTAACCACTAGCTGACCCGTGCCCACTTCGTTGGGCAATAAGCATTTTGACACGCTTTATATTAGCTTCACTTGTATGTTTGTTTGTATGTTTGTATGTAACCGAGTCCTTAGAGCGCGATTTTGACCCACTTTAAACGGTCAGATTTCATTGAAACTTTGTAAACTTATCGAGGTCCGATGACAATTAAATCATTTAAAAAATAAGAGAAAAATAAAAAAAGGAAAAAAAAACACCTTTTTGTAGTTAGCAGAACTAAAAAATAGAAAATAAATAATGGTTTAAGTTAATTTACAACTACTGTTTTTAATAATGGTGATACGATCCGTGTTTTTTGTTAAAACACTCTGTTGATTATAACTACGATATACATCACACTTATAAGGTTTTTCAACAATATGTATACGAATACGACAAATTTATTTTTGAGTGATTTAGTTAACTTACGACTACCGTTTTGATAAATGGTTATACGATTCATGTCTACTATTGTTTTATGTACACTTTATGTAGCTCTTCTTACCTAATTTAGAAATGTCTGCCCGCTTGTGTAAAATATGATTTTATAATATGTAAATTATAATAACGGGATATCAATATTTCCGCCAAGTATTTCATGTATTGGAAATTTCAGTTCATTGGACCATGTTTATTAAAAATCAAATGGAGAAACGAAGTTTTTAATGGGGTTTTATTTTTGAAACTAAGCAAGTTATTTTAAAGAGATTTTAGAAGAAAATATTTTGTTTATCTAGTTTCGCCCGCGGCTTCGACCGCTTGGAAGGCGAAAATTATCCCGCGGGAACGTACTACCGGGATAAAAATATCCTATGTGTTAATCTAGGTTATAATCTATCTGTGTGCCAAATTTCATTCAGTAGTTACCAGTTTCCAGAAACATCCATTCAGTAGTTTTTGCGTGAAACAGTAACAAACATCCATACATCTATCTATACATACAAACTTTCGCGCTTATAATATTAGTAAGGATGTATGACGTGTACGTAAAATATTAATGTTTTGCTTCAAAATATGCTACGTTTTTAAACAATTTATTTCTCAATTTGATAACAGAGTACCTACTTTATTTTATTCATGATTCCATTATTCAATGTTGAGCTTAATTATTCAAAATATAAAATAACCTTTTGGATTATTTAGAAAGTGATTCGGCGGAAATATAAATACCATTACAAACTAGAAATGATGTAAAAATATATTTCGAAGTCACAACGTACAACGAAACGAAGCGGAGTGTAATCGTGAAAACCGCGGATTTTTTAAGGACCCACAGGAAACCATCGAAAACATTTGAAGTTCAACAGTCCAGTAAATTGGAGTATGTTAATGTGACCGGTCTCTCCGGAAATCGGAGGAATACTTTTTTTATTTATTAGCCTGCACTGTCCCAGTGCTGAGCAAGGCCTCCCCCAAATCTCTCCAGGCATCCTTTTCCAGAGCCACCTCGATCCAGCCCTTGCAATACGCGGAATAGTCTTAAACTACCCTAATTTAGTCGACCAGTTCTCGTATTCAGGGGTATCCAGTTAGACCGAAAGCCGACCACAGCATAGTCGGGAAAAGGTTACGCAAATGATAATGCAAATAGGGCCCATAATCGTCAAGCATATAGGCATAGCATAGGCAAAATGGATCGTTGACTTTAAAAAGGTGATACACTGAACGGTGGATATCCTGAATGCGAGGAAGGTGAAACCTAGTACTGTCGGTCAATTTGAGAGAGATTTATGTCCAGTAGTGGACTTCTATGTTTCCTGATAGGACCGGTCTTTGTCTGATGAAGTTAAGAATATCCCAGTTGCGGTACGTATATCCTGGCATGATATTTCACATCGTTACTTTCTCTCTGTGTTCCATTCTTCTCCATATGAATCTACCTTTTGGAAGAGGCGACTAGAATCAATTCTATGTTGATGTAAATGTTGACGTTCAAAAGTGCCTTTTATGAGCCTATTTGAAATAAATGCTTTGACTTCGTTACCCAGAAGCTAGGTTGTTAAGGTCAGATTAGCAGTTGTTCCATGTTCAATACCGGTATTCAGCTGGATCCGGTTAGACTGGAAGCCGGCCCAAACATAGTTGTTGAAAGACTAGGCAGATGATATTAGCACATAGGCACCCACGCGGGTAAAATTATTAATTTGATCTAATACAATCTATCTGATACTAAAATTGCCGTTTTCTCGGATTCTGAACCAAAACGTCAAAAAAATCTACCTGAATCATTCTCAGGATAATTAAGTACGTTACTCAAGAATAAGAGAGTCTTGGAGAGTTTCGGTCATCATCAGTTTAGGTAGATGGAAACTGCTTGATTATACTTGTACACCAAAATGGCAGCAGCTGTGACCAATTTTGCAATGGCTCTCGTTCAATCCAAACTCTCAAAAAGGTCTCTTAATCTGTATCAATATACTGGACTTATATACCAACAAAATTCTAGACAATAATTGGTTCAAAATCAGAAAAAGAATACCAATAACTTCATTTTCTCACTAAATGTGGCACGTCAGTGTCAGATAATTGCATTGCGTTTGTAAATGGTGCTTTTTCCGTGTCTGTTATTCCGTTCACGTTTCCGTTCCATTTTGTCACTCTGGAATTACGTACCGCAACAATTTGAAATAGTTTTACACCGGCTAGTACGTTTTAATTACTGATTTTGGGTACTCATAAATTAGGATTGCGTTTTCGATGTTGTTGTAATCTGTAATTTACAGGACAGGTCGTTGTGTCAAACTTTGGGGAAGGCCTATTTCCAGCAGTAGACGTCTTTTGCCGGAAATAATGATGATATTAAGCCGGCTATCCCTGAAAACCAGCGCTGGGGCTCTGTCTTGCATAGGGTCGCAGCATAATGCTGAGTGATAGCCGTTTTGCGTGGATGTGACGCATGTTTCCCTCAACCTTTTCTTATTTTTTTTGTGTTCCTTATCTTTTTGCGTCATGTTTACCGCAAATAAACGTTTTTTCTTTCTTTTCTTCATATTGATGCCTCAGCCTTCCCAGTAATTATTAACAACTAGCTTTTACAAGCGGCTTCGCCCGTGCGGAGTTCGGAATTTTTATTATCCCATGGGAAAGTATTGCCGGGATAAAAAGTATCCTATGTGTTAATCTAGGTTATAATCTATCTGTGTACCAAATTTCATCTAAATCCGTTCAGCCGTTTTTGCGTGAAAGAGTAACAAACATCCATCCATCCATCCATACTTACAAACTTTGGCGTTTATAATATTAATATATTAAGCAGGATTATTATACAGGCTGTAAGGGTAAACACCGTTAGCCTTGAAACCAGTGGTTTGGTTTCGTTTATAGAAAGTTTTTTAAAGAAAATCTGTTTTTTTTTTTCACCCTACGCGAGAGGGCAACTAACGCGTCTCAGTACGGTAAGCGCAGGGCGCGGGTACAACGCCGCGTGACCCGACTCCGACGCACGGTTCGCGAGCCCGGTCAGTCAGCTGTCAGTCTCGCTAGCCAGCGCACGTAACGCCGCGCCGTAGCGTCGCTCATTTCCATACCCATGGTTTAAGTGACAACGGTGTTTACCCTTACACCCTGTATTATATAATATATATATATTAGGAAGCTACAACAGCTTTGTCAATAGATGCTTGGGAAGGCCTCCTAATGATGACGATGAGATTAAATTTCACAAGTATTTTTAAACGAGCTTCGTTGTCAGGCGCATTGAATACATCAGTCAAGGATAAGAAAGGGTTCAGAGTTGCGGTCATCATCACTTATTAGTTTGATCTAATCCATGGCATCAATTATTACCTGATTGCGCAAGCAGAACTCTTGAACAAGTTTCTTATCCTCAATTAATATAACTAATAGACATTAGTTGGTATTTTAAGTCTCGATTATAGTTTTCAGTTTTTTTTTTTTGCCTACAGAAAAAATATTCCAAAATCAACAGCTGAACGAATCTTAATGATATTTGACTTACAGATCTATCCTTGTTACTAATTATCATACTCGTAACTTAACGATTGTTTTCCCCGAAGGGGTAGGCAGAGGTGTATCGACCTTTTAGTAAAAGCATCCATATGATATGGTATGGTGGTACAAATGTTGTATATGATACAGAAGTAGTTCCTATATGATGCGAGTGAAACTGCTGGTATGAAATACATAAAAATTATTATACATTTCCGAAATCCGTAGTTTTTCTGTCTCCGAAATTCCGGTTCGTTTAGTTGTAGCTATATGTGACTATTTTGGGGTAAATTTTTATTTTTATGTATGAATTGCATATTGCCAGTTTATCACACTTTTAACCTTAACTTAAACTACTTTCATAACGCTCACTGGGAAATCTGAACTTACATTTCTTAAAAGTTACCTTAAATCTAGATGACATTTCGTCATAACTTATCTATTTTAGTACAAAAGCAGAAACGGCTTATCAACCTATAACGATATTAGGTCTTATTTATTAGGTCCTAGCGTGGAAATAAAAAAAATCAAACTTTAGTAAAAGTTATAATTTAAGATATTTTTTTTGAAACAGCAACATAAGTTAGAGAAAATGATATGAGTTTTAAATGTTATGAGAACATGTTTTGTTATGGAGAACATGTTAGATAGAAATGAGAGGCTCGCCACCACACAGATAAACCCTGAGAGGTTTTCGCTGTGTGGCTAAAACGAATAGGAAAAAAAATGGAATAAAATAAATAAAATAATGTCAAACAGAAAGCTTTGCTATCAAAGAAGAATTAGGTACCATTTGTTTGTGAGAGACTAAATGATATTATTAAAAACAAAGGAAGAACATCAAAGTCATAAATTAAACATGAATTTAAAACATTTTTTTTTTAGTTTTGACTAACTCACTAAGCCATTCTTTTTTAAAATATTTGTTGGAACATAATGAATAGTAGATATAATATTATAATATTTTTATGATACTGATACAAAATTAAGATAAGCTTTGTTAGTTTATAATATTAATTATATTAGTAGGATTTTCTGTGAGGACCAATTGTTTAGGGGTACTTGGGTACCCTATTGAAGTTTAATAGTCGTTTTTTTACCAAAGTGAATTTATACTCAGAACTACAAATAATTTGATACATAAACCTACTCAGTTTGAATTTTTGAGGATATTTTTTTTCTTTTTTATGGCTAAAGTTTTGCATAGACTTAGGTAGCTACTTCAATTATTTTTTTTCATTCACACACACTGAGAAGAAAATACTGCATACGTACGGCACTTATCATCCCTAAATACAACTGACTTTTAATACACACTTAACTTCTGCAACTATCTTTATTTCATACAATTATCTATAGTTCTATATTCTATTATTAATTTCTGTGGCAGAACCTTCCATCTTTTTAGCAATTTACACTTATTTTACTAATCATACGCTACGTTTAAACATTAAATAATTTAAGAGGACATCGCTAATCAATGTTATAGATTTACGATACTATTACTATGATGTGGGAAGCCTTAATTGAAATTTGTATGCACGTTTGACTTATAATACATACTTAACTTCTATTACTACCTATAATTCAATATAGTTCTACATTCTATTATGAAATTCTGTGACAACTTTCCTTCTTGTTTTCAATGTACACTTTTTTACTAGATATACTTGCATTTAAACAAAAATTAACTAAAAAGGATAACGCTAATCAATGATATACAGGGTGATTGGAAGATGGGTGCAAAGCTTTAAGGTGAAGATAGTATAGACAATTTAGAACCATTTAAGCCATGGTTGTCTTAGACGAAGTCTTACCAAATATTTTTTTTTTAATAAGTTTTAAAAGACGTATTGTACAATTTTTTTATTTTTTCTGAGCTTTAAATGTCTGTAAAAAAAATGTCTAATGACACAGAAGCCTAAAACATGTTTTGCTTGATTGCTTACACATTACTTTGATTAAATAAATAATAAATGAATTCATTTATCATTCAATTTGGCCATAATTATGCAGTTTACATAAAATTTTGAGAATCTCCAAAAAAAAACTTAAAAATTTGGTTAAAAATATTTGGTAAGACTTCGTCTAAGACAACCATGGCTTAAATGGTTCTTAATTGTCTGTACTATCTTCGCCTTAAAGCTTTGCACCCATCTTCCAATCACCCTGTATAGATTTACGTTACTATAGGGTATTTTCCAATTGAATAAAAACTATTTTAATCTGAAGATTGGGACGAAATATGTAACAGAAAAATAAAAATAAATTTATGTAAATAGGTACATTTTCTCAATTAAAAACGATTAAAATCAAATTTATTTTTCGTAGTTTTGAATTTACCGCCAAAACGCTCCTTATGATGACTTTTGATGACCACACGTGACGTCAGCTTTGTGTAAACGATTTTGACGTATGTGATCCACACCATCCACGATCGTTTGTTTTTTTTTTCGGAATAACATTAAATATTCTTTGTACCTATATATTCCGATTCAAATTAAAATAAATTACATAAAATGGAGCCGGGTTTCTGAAAGCTGACGCTACAAATCTACCCATTAATTGATATAATTATGATTGGTAACTTTTTTGCAACTAACCCAGACTTTTGTGCTCCTGAGTTTCGAAACATCAAGAAAATTAGACCTTCAGAAGTGAGGAGCCGTCTACTACTTCAAAGGAATGTTACTGGAAGAAGTCGAAACTGGCTCAAGTGAGAACAAGCTTCAAAATTATAAAAACGGAAGATCTCTTCCAATCAAAATTACATGCCACAGTCGCATCCGACTAAACACAAAATGATTTGCTACCCGAATTTCTCGCAGACGCAAAAAGAAAAGAAAAATAAAGAACTACCAACTATTGAAGCATCAGTTTGACTGTGATTTCGAAGAAGTAGAAAAATTATCTATGCATTATTTAATTTATAAATATGGTGATGATCCTGACTGTGATACATTTAAGTAGTATTTCAAGCATTTTTACTAAATCCAGTATGCAGATGGTTGAAGCACAAATACGAGACCAGTATAAGAGACATTTATGGTTTCAATTATGGTATGCAAGAATAACAGCTTCTAAAGCATGTTATGAAGTGTCTAGGTGCTGTACAACTTATGGTACTTTGATGGAAACTATATTGGCAGCGAAGACACCAGATACTAAGGCAATGGAAAGGGGACGAAAGCTCGAAGAAAAAGTATGAAAATTTTTAGAAAAAAGAATTGACACGACAATGTCTTCTTGTGGTTTATTTCTATCAGAAAAATATCCTTTCATTGCAGCTTCACCAGATGGTATTTTTGAGAAGATTTCTGAGAATACTTTTGAGAACTATAAAAATGATAAAATAACAGAAAAATACATGGCTCAAGTGCAATTGCAAATGTTTGTGACAATTAAAATATTTCCTATAGAATATTTTAGTAATATTTTGAAGCCTATAAGTTTATTTTGGAAAAAAAATATGTTTTCCCCATACTGTATACAAGTATGAATTAAATAAATAATGCACAAGTAATTATTGGGCTTTTATTTTCTGAATATATAACAATACTAAGATTACCGATTAAATCCGGCGTGGTTCCAATATAATGGAAAATTAATTGTGTCTCATTAGCCGGGATTGGCAGACTAACAATACTATCCTGTAAATTAATAAGCGCACATGCTATAATTACACAATCACCTAAAATAAGAACCAATTTTGAATTCACTACTGAGTGTGGTTTCAACATACGAAACTCTCGTACTCTGCGAATCACTATTTCTATATGTATGCGTAAACTAGGAATATGCTTTGTGATACGAACATCTTTTTTTGACAATTTTGAATCTGCTTTTACACTTGGTGGTCGAAGCAAATGACATCCTTTTGTAATAAAAGCTGTTCAATATTTTTGAATCCACGATCAGCTAAGACATAGCTATCAGAACATAGCTTATCAAAAAAACCACAATCTTCAACAAGCATAGTATAACTTGTTCTGCCTCCATAGCCAGCACTAATAAAATTAACAAGGCCATCTGGTGTGCTTGAAATTAAATATTTGACAGTGTTTCCTTTTTTGTACTCTGACCAGGTTAACGCTTGATGCAGATCCTTTGAAGGTTTTTGAATTTCTATTTCAAAACAGTCAATTATACTAGTAACTTTATTGTAATGATGTCTAAAAGCTACGTCAAAATCGTTTACACAAAGTTGACGTCACGTGATAAAAAAAGTCATCGTAAGGACTGTTTTGGCGATAAATTCAAAACAACGAAAAATAAATTTGATTTTAATCGTTTTTAATTGAGAAAATGGATATAAATAAATTTATTTTTATTTTTCTGTTACATATTTCGTCCCAATCTTCAAATTAAAATAGTTTTTAATAAATTGGAAAATACCCTATTAGGTAGGTACTTCTAATGTGGGAAGAATTAATTGCATCGTAGTCACTTCCGAATGGGAAGATCACGCGATTAATGTTGCATATTTTTGGTAGGTAAAGCAGTCCTATAGAAACCTCGATAGATAGATAAATAGAATATGCTTTAGGACGCGTCCTAACCGAACGCGATTATCGCGCGAGTACGCGATCGTCGCGCTCGTTTATACATACATATAAGATGACATATTCGCGCGATCGATAAACTCGCGTATAAGGTGTTAAAAAATTAAACTGAAGAAATTTAAGGAGTTGTTTAAAATGACATTAAAAATAATCACGAAAAAAATATTCATACATAACAATCCGTTCCAAAGATATGCAATATATTCACTATGCGCTAATGATTAAATATGCACATGCGTACCGTACACCGTGTAGGCACAGGCAGCCGCGCGAGCGAGTCGAGCACGTTGTCAAATACTTACGTAAACAGCTGATTATAATTAACCCATCACATTTTTCGGACTTTGGATTGCCAATTTAACGAACTTACCTACAAATAGCTTATTTAATGAATTTAACGACCAGGTTCTTCCACCAACCACCTACAGAATCTAAGCCATGGTTCGTAATCAGTGGGAATTCGTTCTTGTACTCTTAAAAAATGGTACAGGTGCTGGCCTTCTATGTGTAGTACTCTCCATGCGTAACTAACGTGATTTATTCTTAAGTCGCGTGTGAATTGTCGTTGAAGTAGTCCAACACTGCTTGACGAGGGCGAAACTGGCCATGGTCCAATAAACGCTGGTAGACCCCAGGATGGTGTGGATATTAGGCACTCATCGTTGGTCACCATACAGTTGACGGTACCGGTTACGTGCTGCACCTAAACTTTCACCGGATATGATGTAGCACATAATCATATCTAAATACTCGCGATTTTTATACGTAAACGGCATTATGGTGAGTAGAGGTCCCTAATTTACGAAACAGCGCGAGTGCACGTAAGTTGCGAAATGACACAGGGCGGCGCTCCCTTACCGCGCGACAAAACGGGCGACAAAAGCGGACGGGAATGGGTAGCGGGAGCCGCGCCGGGGTGGCGCAAGTTCGCTCCGAGTCATGAGCGCAGCCCTGTGTACAGTGTACGTAAAAATATTTAACTAAATTGTTTTTGTATGTGAAAAATTAGAATCGCTCAATGTTTTTTCTTTTTTTTTTGCAATATATTTATTTTTTGATACCGAGCAAGTACGCGGACCTCTTAAAGTAAATTATTTAACACCTTATATGTTCAGATAAACAATCGCATAATCGCGCAACAGTCGCTTTCGGTTAGGACGTAGGTTTGTACACCAAACTTTCTGTATATCCTGATAAATTATGGTCGTTTTTTATGATCACTGGCTTTATTAAGTAAGTGCCAACGTGTATTTAGTTTAAATTGTTTATGTTAAGATGAATATTTGCTGAGCTAATTTTATTTCTGTTCGGCATAATTTAAGAATTTATGCTCAAAAATGTACAAAGTACAAGGTTTTTAATAGACACACTATCCCACTGCTGTGCAAAGGCCTTCCCCAAATCCTTCCAGGTATCCTTTTCCAGGGAAAAAAAAATACAAAAAAAAAACTTTGGAAATGGATAAATATTTTTCTTTCAAAGGTATATTGTAGAGATGAAATGGATAGCAGTTTAGCCGGATACCGGATATCGGATATTCAGGCTACCTTGTAGCCTGATAGCCGGATATTCGGCCACCGAATATCCGGTGAAACGTTGCCCCTTATTCTTGGTTGGCAGCTAATGCTAAACAATACCCAAATTAAACAAGTTTGCCAAAATCTATCTTTCAGCTCCTTGCAGCAGTGTGTAAAGCGAAAGACTTTTTTTTGAAGCTGGCCTTATTTACGAAGACAAGTGGAACCGCTTGCTACCTCTTAATGCAGAGAAATTAGTATTCATTCACCATAATTTGCCCTTAGTGCAGTATGAATACTAATTCATTTTCTAATTTGAAGAATTATCTTTTGATTTCTGAACTAAATAAAGTAATTAATTACCTTTTTTTATCCGGTATTCGGCCGGATAGGCGCTAGTTATCCGGTATTCGGCCGGATAGTATTTAGGCCGCCGGATAGGCCGGATACCGGATAGTTACCGGATATCCTTTTCATCTCTAGTATATTGCAATCCTCGGTGCGCAATCAGACTTGATATTTACAGGTGTTTTTTTTTAATTCCATTATGTTTTTGTGACTAAAGGACTGCCTTACCACGACAAGTGTGCAAAAAAAACTCATATAAAATCTTATATATTATCTCACTTCCATACTTTCTAGCCCTACCCAAGGGCCCTATCTCACTAGGACACTATGGTGGCGCAACCATGGATATCTCACCAAGCATCCGATTGGTTGCGCAACCAACCATACATTTTCTGGCAGCGCAACCATGGTGTGTTAGAGACATAGGGCCCTTATAGAACACTTGACTTTAATGTACCTAACTTACCACTTAATTTAACAACCCTAAATAAACTTAATTTAATTACCTTAAAAATAATAATATAGTACAAGTACTACTTCTTCGAGAAATGGATATATTACTATCCCTATTAAATATGAATGTGAATTTTTCCTCAATTTGATTGTTAATTGGACTACAGTGAAAGACAGAAAATAATAATTAAAATAGTAACAGTTCAGTTAATGTTTAAGTTTTAACATAAGATTGGTTCTATTTTACGCGAAAATAAATGTTTAAGAGCTATTAAATCCCTAAAATAAATATTTTATACAAAATATGTCTATCCATTTTATTATCTAAAGTAATTTCTTGTTAGATATTTCTTCTTCTAAAATTTCAGTCAACTGTTCTAACAGCAGATAAGAACATTTTCTCAACAAATAATTTTACTGTAGTAAAATCGAGAATTCTTTTTCCCCCACTGACTTCAATAATATTCGTACACAGTGAATAAATAACCACGACTACTGACTGCATTTAAACAGTGACTTACTTCTCGGAGCCAGCGCTGACTTTAGTTGGAGTCAGCTACTGACCATGTATAAATCTGCCTTAAGATGTTATGCTCAAAAGCTTATTATTTTTCAGTGCTGTCAAAGGCAGTATGTTACATTTTGGTCATTGTTCATTTCTAAGATGTTATGTTCATTAACCAAGGTATAATTTTTCTTCTTCTATCGCAGTCTATGAACCCTATGTTCAAAATTGGTCATTGTTCATTTATAAGATGTTACGTTCTTTAACCAAGGTATTATTTTTCTTCTTCTTCTTACACAGTATGTACCCTATGTTCAATTTTGGTCATTGTTCATTTATAAAATGTTATTTCCTTTAACTTGGGTATTATTTTCTTCTTCTATCACAATCTATGTACCCTATGTTCAATTTTGGTCATTGTTCATTTATAAAATGTTATTTCCTTTAACTTGGGTATTATTTTCTTCTTCTATCACAATCTATGTACCCTATGTTCAATATTGGTCATTGTTAATTTATAGGATGTTATGATCTTTAACTAAGGTTTTATTTTCTTCTTCTTACGCAGCCTATGTACCCTATGCTTAATTTTGGTCATTGTTCATTTATAAGATGTTATGCTCTTTAACCAAGGGTTCATTTTTCTTCTTCTATCGCAGTCTATGTACCCTATGTTCAATATTGGTCATTGTTCATTTCAAGATGTCATGTTCTATAACCAAGGTATTATTTTTCTTCTTCTATCGCAGTCTATGTACCCTATGTTTAATATTGGTCATTGTTCATTTCAAGATGTCATGTTCTATAACCAAGGTATTATTTTTCTTCTTCTATCGCAGTCTATGTACCATGTTTAATATTGGTCATTGTTCATTTCAAGATGTAATGTTCTATAACCAAGGTATTATTTTTCTTCTTCTATCGCAGTCTATGTACCCTATGTTTAATATTGGTCATTGTTCATTTCAAGATGTCATGTTCTATAACCAAGGTATTATTTTTCTTCTTCTTTGGTCATTGTTCATTTCTAAGATGTTATGTTCATTAACCAAGGTATAATTTTTCTTCTTCTATCGCAATCTATGTACCCTATGTTCAATATTGGTCATTGTTAATTTATAGGATGTTATGATCTTTAACTAAGGATTTATTTTCTTCTTCTTACGCAGCCTATGTACCCTATGCTTAATTTTGGTCATTGTTCATTTATAAGATGTTATGCTCTTTAACCAAGGTATCATTTTTCTTCTTCTATCGCAGTCTATGTACCCTATGTTTAATATTGGTCATTGTTCATTTATAAGATGTTACGTTCTTTAACCAAGGTATTATTTTTCTTCTTCTTCTTACACAGTATGTACCCTATGTTCAATATTGGTCATTGTTCATTTCTAAGATGTTATGTTCATTAACCAAGGTATCATTTTTCTTCTTCTATCGCAGTCTATGAACCCTATGTTCAATATTGGTCATTGTTCATTTATAAGATGTTACGTTCTTTAACCAAGGTATTATTTTTCTTCTTCTTCTTACACAGTATGTACCCTATGTTTAATATTGGTCATTGTTCATTTATAAGATGTTATGTTCTTCAACCAAGGTATTATTTTTCTTTTTCTTACACAGTATGTACCCTATTTTTAATATTGATCATTTATAAGATGTTATGCTCTTCAACCAAGGTATTATTTTTCTTTTTCTTACACAGTATGTACCCTATTTTTAATATTGATCATTTATAAGATGTTATGTTCTTCAACCAAGGTATTATTTTTCTTCTTCTTACACAGTATGTACCCTATTTTTAATATTGATCATTTATAAGATGTTATGCTCTTTATCTTATTGTTTTTCTTGAATTGCTGTCTATAGCTGTTTTATAGTATTTTTTTGGTACTATATGGGCCAGCTCTTGACCTCGATCACGCCTGATGGAAAGCGATTGATGAGGTCTATGATGGATCGAGCGTGCCAAGAAAATGATAGTTGTTCATTTATAAAATGTTATGTTTTAATAAAATATTGCAATCAACACAGGAAAAATATTCCTTTGTTTCTTCTATCGAATTTATGGTAGCCTAATTATTTTCAATATTTAAAACTGTTCTTCTATTACAGTCTGTAGCAGCCTTTTTTCAAAATTGGACATAGTTTTATTGAGAGGTTGCCGTCATAAGTGTTGTGCAGAAGTTAATTTCTACAACTGACTTGTTTGTGTTTTTTGTGTTTGTCTTTTTTAATCATTACGTTTAATGTTTATTCTGCCCTCCCTGTAGTTGCAATCAAACAAATTTTTTTTAAATAACTACATACTAAAACTAATAAATTATGAATTATTTTAGGTAATATTTTGATGTGTGCAATGAAATCGAAAAAAACCTACCAAACGAATGAATACGTTATAATCGTAAACTAATGCTATGCCTTTGTATGTTTATAACTATACCTATAACTAATATTAAATGCTAGTTTTTTTTTGTTTTTTTTTTATTTTTTTTGTTGGTTTTTTTTAGCCTTTTCATTCCCACGCGTACATAAACAATTACTTATAATTAAAACGTTATATTTTAAATTTAGTTTCTTTAGAGCCCTCTTGTGTCGTTCGTGCAACGCGCTTCAATATACACACTTATTCTAAATTAAACTTATAGTGACGATAACTAAGAGATGATTATTTTTCAGCCACAAAAAATCGCATACTTAAATTGTGTTTGAAAACTTTATGAATTTATGAGTCTACTTCTTTGATGAGATCTACAAAGATGGGGTCGCAGGTTGCAGGTTGTGCTTAATTTAGAATTCTATCTTAGAAATAAACTTATTATAAAACTTATGACTATCGACGCCCATACACGAAAAGTTTCATACCGACTTTTGTAACTTAACAAATTGTTGTATTGTTTCATTTCATAATTTCTGAGATGTTTTTTGTTTTTATTTCTTTATTTAAACTGATTGTGTGTTCAGGTGTTAATTTTTAGCTCTTTAGGAAGTAACCATTTATTTATATTTTTTTTTACACTCGACCTATTTTACAATGTTTTTAGCCACACAACGAAAACCACTCTAATCCGTGCTTTTTCATCAATAAAACTGTAAGGTATATCAATAAACCGCTTCCGCTGGATGCGGGAAGCACAGAATCGGTCGAAGTGGCGGTGCTTGGGGGAGGCCCTTGTCCAGCAGTGGACGTTGATCAGCAGAAATGATGATGATGATGATAATTATTAATAACAGTGCCGCCTACGCGTTTGAAAAGTTACAAGAAAAGTAATAGAAACAGGCATTTAAAAAAAACCTTAAGTACAACTTTGATGTGAAAATGTTTAAAACACAACACTTAAATCCATGTTAGTGTTACAAACTAACAACAGTGCCGCCTACTCGTTTGGAAAGTTACAAGAGAAATAAAAGAAATAGGCATAAAAAAATAACTTAAGTACAATTTCGATGTGACAATGTTTAAAATTAAAACACAACATTTAAATCGATGTAAGTGTTATTATCATGTTTATCACGTTATGTATTTTTAACACAAAAACAAAAAAAAAAATAATGAAATTATTTTTTTACATTTAATTAATATTTGATGATAGTGATATATTTTGTGAGAATAAATGTTTATAAATCATAAATTTTTGGTTTAATGAGTAATTGATCCATAACCTTAATAAGTGAACACGGTTTTCACCGGTGGCAGTTTCTATTTGGCTTTTTAAAAGTACTTTGACTTATAAATAATTAAAAAAAACACACATTTTTATGTCCGAAAACTAAACTGTTTTGGTTTAAATATTTTAGAATTAATTAATAATTTTCAATAAAGTTGTGACAGTTTGGTTAATGCGTGGTGAATTTTTATCTCTCTTTGCCTCAATATACCGTTTTTCAGCTGAAATTGTTATCTGTGAGTCTCATTTAATCTCGAAATATCAACTATTTCAACACGTTATTTCTTTTCGGAACGATGTTCCGGGTCGCCTGTTATATTCTGCACCCTTGGTGAATAAGAGTTTTGTCACGACACTTTTTTTTTCCATTTAGTCCCTGTCATACGTTTATTTATTTCACTATGGCCGTTTTTTTTTTTATTACCCATTATAGTTCCACTGCTGAGCGAAGGCGGGAGGCCTTCGCTCAGCAGTGGTTTTCTCTTTCCACCTCTCTCTGTCCAGAGCTGACAAGGACAAATCCTTGTTAATAAAGGAGTCCAGCTCATCCCGCCATCTCCATCTCCGTCTGATACTGAATATTAGTTTTAATCAATATCTCTTTATATTTTCTTTTGTTCCTTTGTAGTGAATTGGACTGTATTTCGCATTTCGTGTATGGGCATACGAGACTTATAATTAAATAACCTAGTTGAGGTGGATTTCCTTTTGGTTGTATGAAGTATTTTCATTTTTATTTAGCAAAATTGCGAAACACTGCAACGATGTTAAGTGTTGCACAGATATATTGTTATTATTTAAGTTATGAAAAAATAATTTTATCATAAGCTAAAATAACTCGAAAAGAAAAATAAATTCTGCTCATCCCTTGATAAAAACGGTGTTATCTAATACTACCGTTGTATACCCTATACTTAAAAAAAAATCGTATTATAACGTACTTGATATTTAATAAAAACTTAAAAAAATACGTGTTGCGTTTTCAATAGTTGTGAATGGCATTTTCCTCAATTAAACTTATCTAATAAGAAAAAAAACTAAAAAACAAACGTACTATCAATAAACTTATATCAAAACGAGCTCAGATCACGAATGGAAATAATTAAATCAAGTAATGAAAACTAAAATGAATAACTTAAGGCGGATTGCCGACATATTAACGTTGTCAATTAAATTATATTAAATATCAGGAATGAGATTTTTTTTTTAAATTTGGTTCGATAGGTATTGGAAATAAAAATATTAAGATTTATAAAGTGTTTTTGCTGACGAAACAATTAATTATTAAAACTGTATGAATATTTAAGAAACAAAATATAATTTTGATATTTATAATTACATATGTCAATATTTCATAAAAATTGCAAGTTGTGAATTAATATCGGTATTTACTTATTGTTTTATAACAAAAAAAATAAGTATATCACTCATTCCTGATAAAAAATTAAGATTATAATGTAAAAGCGTACTATTATAAGACTATTCAGCCACGTCAAAATATATTTATCGAAAACTAAATCAAATTAAAACTAATAATTGAACGGTAAAGAGTGTTTTCCTTTTTCAAATAAACAAACGTATAATTATATTAAAATGGTATTAAATACCTACTATAAATTATAAGAATGGTCTAAAAGTTTTGATTTTAATGTGTTTCAGTGCAATTTTTGTAGTCGTTTAGTTGTAGGTAGTCGGCATTATTTGACAGTACTTAATTTGTATTTTTCTGTAACTTTTTATCTATACTTACCCTAATTATATCTAATACTTGCAGTATTGTTCACTTTACTTTTATTTAATTATATTATATATTGTTCGTGGAGCCCCACCTAAATTGATTTGATTATCAATCCTAAATAATCTTAATGAAAGACTATGAATGAAATTATTAGCAATAAAAAATGCAAACTCAATCTAAAAACTATGTGGCAACTATGTATACTTGCATTTTATGTACATATTCGTCAGTACACGTAACAATAAAACGCCATATTGAAAATGGCGGCTAAAAGAAAAATTCTATGATTTTATCACTCAGTTGACGAGTAGCCGTTTACGACTCTAATGATAATGCTTAAATTAATATAAAATATTTAATGAAATTATCGACTATTAAAATATCCGTCAAATTATTGGATGCTACGTGCTAATTAAATATGTTACATACGTTGTGCGCGCACTGTTAAAGAAAGAAGATTTATAAAAGAAATATCAGATTGAAAAATGACGATGAAAAGAAAAGATCAGGAATTTCTATGAAAAAATAAATGGAAGTATGAAGTATTTGGTTGGTGAAAAAAAAATCGTAAGTCCATAAAATAACATATTTCACAAATAGTAGACTGAAAATAATGATAGAATAAATAGTCACAACAAAAATAATATATGTATACTTAGTTAGTTCAATAAAAAAATCAATAAAAGCGCGCGCACTGCGTTATTTTACACATAATTGGAACAAGCAATTAAAATACATTCCATACTCACACAGAAACAGAACCGCATCAAAATTTCATTCATACTCTCATTTTTATAGTATCTATGTTACTCTGCGAGTCTTACTAACTATTTTAGAATACGTTTCAATCATTCACCTACATATCTTCCTTCAAAAATCGCTCTTATTATAATAATACTTAAGATCCTATTAGACATTCATGCGCAGGTATTTTCGTATTATATTTACAGTTTAATTAATGCATATTTTAGGTTTTTAATTCTTCTGCAAGACATATACATCACTTATTTTGCTTATTATATTATACCTACTGACTACATAAACCTATTTTTTTCTTACCTACTTATATCCTATGGCTTTATGCCAAATCACAATCATACGTAAAAACATAATAAGTTTATTTTAGAAAATCAACGTTGCATGCCCTGTTCTAATAAAATATACATATAAACGTTAACAGAAATGCTAAGAGTTTTTATGTTTTTAATTATCGAATTTTTTCACCGCGAAGGATGATTAAACTGAATATTGATGTTTATTTTACGTTTAAACCCAGATTTCATATTTTAAAAGAGCGGTTAGACAGCTTGCATTTATTTTTCTAAGTTTCCCTTAAATATACGATAATATTTAAATTATTTAACCAAAGACATTTAATTCTTACACTTAAAGCCTTAAAGAACTTAATAAATTAATTGTTTAACTTCTTAAACCCCTAAACATACGAAATAAAATTGTACTTTATAATTGAACGAAAGTCTCACGATACGATAAAATTAAGAAATTAAAATTAAAACGCGCATCTAATGACAATAAACAATTCCGGCATTGCAAAGGATCAATATACACTCCTTAAAAGGACCTCCCCTTAATGTTAATATTTAGGATACAGCCATATAAAAATAGTCGCCTAAAAATATTTTTAGAAAAATAATTATATTCAAAGTTACACTCACGTTTACAAAACATTCCTTAGCTCTACCCGAATTATAAATCACGGTGTTTAAATAAAACTAACTAAAATGACATTGAATGCCTTATAAATTCGATATCGAATGTACGCGGTAATGTACAAAATATTAAAATTCTAAATTAACCATAAACTTAACCTCTATTCAAACTTTACGAATTTTGAAAACTAATAAAACAATAATCTTATAAAATAGTTTGGCCAAACAACACCAATAATTCCTTTTTAGAATTTGATTAAATAAAAGAATACCTTATTTACCAATATTCTTCGATTACCACTATTGTTAAGTTCACTATTGAAATACCTATAACACTTTCTGATTGTAAGAGTTTACAATTATTTTTCTGAGCTTTCTTCCGGTCCGGTTTGAACGTTAATCATATCAATGGACGTTTGCAAAAACGGTCGAGCGAAAGAGTGACGTAAATTAGGGTTGTAGTACAGAAGCCAGGAGTAGCTGAGCCAAGTTGAACTAAAACGTCCAGAAATTGGACCTATGTTGAGCGGTAAAAAGAAAATCTGAAACAGTGGCAATCGAGTGACATAAAAATGTAAAAAAAAATGAACAAGATTTCAAAGCGACCCGTGTACCGCTTCAAACAGTGACATAAGATGGAAGTTGCTGTTTTATAGCTCAACTTAACTCACCATAAAGCGCTTCAACATCTGTTTAGAAAACTGTCGCCATAACGATGGTTCCTTATTTGTTGAGTGTGCTATCATTTTGAAAATGTTTGGTTACAAATTGGAAAGTCCCTGTAACATTTTTGTCGTGACCGTAGTTTTTAATTATTTCTTCAATTTTAAATGGACGTCAATCTATACAATGGTAGTCTGGCTAAGAGTATGCAAATAGAGACGGCAAGAGCAAGAGTGGCAAGGTTGAACTAAATTAACCCAGAGCAGAACGGAGTCTACCCGAGCAAAGTTGAGCTATAGTGTCTATTAGAATGTAGACCTCGTGTTGAGCGGTACTAAGAAAAGTTGAAACAGTGGCATATAGGTGATATTAATTTGTACTTAAAAAATGAACAATATTTCAACGCGTCATGTTTACCGCTACATACACTAATATAAGTTGGAAGAAACACTATCACAGCTCAACTTAACTCAGCAGACTACCATTACACCTCTATGAAAAACTGTTGCGCTGGTCCCAAGGACGCGTATACCTATTGGTTGGATGTTTAAAACAGGTAGCATTTTCAGACTGTTACGTTTTCAATTTGAAAGTTCATTAAACGTTTTCCGGAGATCCCGTTATCTATCAACATTTTTCAGATCCTGCATGAATTTTTATCCTATCAAAGGATATTCGCCAAAATGTACACTATACGGGACAAAAACCAAGACCGGAGAGGGGTATAGCTGAGTTAAGTTGAGCTAAAGTGTTTATAATTTAGATCTAACGTTGAGCGGTACAAAGTAGAGATAAAACCGTGGAATTCAGATGATATTAATTTGTACTTTTATAATTAACAAGATTTCACCGCGGCCTGTGTACCGCTTCAAACATTCATAAAGTTGGGAGTAACACTATCACAGCTCAACTTAAGTCAGCAGACACAGGTTTCTAAAAGTTATGCCCTTGTTCTCATGACGCTGAACCCTTATTGATTTAAATTGCTAGTATTTTCAAACTGTTACGTTTTGAATTTGAAAGTTCTTTAAACATATTCGCTGTCGAAGTTTCTAACATTTCATCATGGTATGTGGATGAAATTTGTAACAATGCCTAAGAAATGAACGATGATTTTTTTTTTACAATATCCACGCTAAAGGGAACGAGCACAACTGGGGCAAGAAAGGCAGTATAGCCGGTTGTAGTATTGAAACCAAGAGCAGAGCGGAGTTACCAGCGCAAAGTTGAGCTAAAGCGTCAAGAAATTTGCCCTCGCGTTGAGCGGTACAAAGAAGGGATGAAACAGTGTCATACAGGTGGTATTATGTACTTTAATTAGAAACAAATAAGCGTGACTTCCACGGCATTTGTACCGCTCCAAACAGAAATAAAAGTTGGAAGTGACACTATCACAGCTCAACTTAAGTCCAGTAGACAACGCTCCACAACTTTATCGAAAATTATGCAACTTATCCCTGACGTGCTCATTCCCTTTTGAAAGCTGCTACTATTTTGAGGTTAGGCTTTAAATGTTTTTAATTTGAATGTCCATTACAATTTTTGACGGTTGCCAGTCGCCGGTAGGAACTTGGTTCATTCTATATTTTTTTCAATCGTTGATATGTCAATAAAATTGTACACCAAAAGGCAGTTGGATATTGTTCGAAATGATGTTTGTTTTGTTGAGTCCAGCGTTGTTATTTTGATGACTACAAAATCCAGGAAAGTTGCATTGTGAACTACACAATAATGTGAATCCTTAACTCTTCATTCCTTACAAAGTAGTTAAAATTACGGCGTAATTAAAGGAAAACAGACAAAAAGGTTATGTTAGAAAGGATTTACTTTCCTCCTGCTTGACGATCCCCATCTCCTGGAGTACGGCTTCGAGACCTTCCGGCATCCTGCCCTGATCTAGCTCCAAGTTCCACTTGTAATACTGGAATAGAAGAGAGAAATGTTCTTAACACCTGATGTTATTTTGATTTTGGATATTAGGTAGGTAATTTTTTATACATATCTGTAAATTGGTTCAAAACCATTTTAATAACAAAATACCTTATGTTTTAAAACTAGATATGTTCAGTGTTTCCTGTCCGACTATTGAAACGAAATTTACACGTAAATATTTTGCTGGTCAATATTTTAAATTCTAAAAGTACATGGCGCTAGCATTTCCAAGCTGAGAAGAAAGATCGAAACAAACTCAGGGATAACAATCTTTTTTACACGCTTTATATTAGCTCGGGTTGTATGTATGTATGTAACGGAATCTTTGAGCGCGATTTTCACCTACTTTAAACGGTCAGATTTCATTGAAACTTTGTAAACTTGTCGAGGACCGATGACAATTTAATAATTTAAAAAAAAAATTGAGAAAAAAAAACACGTTTTGTAGTTAGCAGAACTAAAAAATAGAAAATAAATAATAGTTTAAAAAACTAAAAAACACGCTTTAAAAACCAAACTAAAAAAGGAGAAAATAATTTAATTCAATTAAAAAGCGTGGGGTGCTTGACATTAATTGATTATAAAAATACCTCAAAAAGCACCCCACGCTTTTTAATTGAATTAAATTATTTTCTCCTTTTTTAGTTTGGTTTTTAAAGCGTGTTTTTTATTTAAATTCTAGATATAATCTTGGTCAGGCCATACGAGGACCACACAGATTAATGTCTGAGATAGTTTTTTGAGGAAATAACCAGAGAGATTTGAGTGGACCTCTCCAGTCTGTGCATGCATTTGACAGTCATCATGTTGCTCAGCTCAGAACTTGAGGAGTTCAACAATAAAAAATAAAGGACACTTGAGTAAGCCGCATAAAATACTCAAATTGGAAGATTACTAACATACATTTTAACACGCTTTTTTGTTTACTAACTGAGAAAAAAACCTCACCTAGTCGTCACATTCACAATAATGGACTGCCTCGTTGGTCTAGTGCAGGCGAACCACGCGTGCCTTTGGTGTCACGTAACAAAATAATATGGGCACGACAGCCTTAGTCATAGTATGTCTTTTTTTTATGGATGGGAAATCATCAAATAACTTCTCCCGCTCTGGGTGGAGCAGGAGGGCGTGTCAGACTATTACTGACTAAAACCCACCCGTGTTCCCTCAGTTGCCTGTGTGCTAGAGGCCGTGGTATCTCTTTCGAAAAACCAGCACCCCTGGCAGGCATCGGCTCTTGCGGGCCCCATCAGTTATTGCTGACATCTCTAAGAGGCGCGTGTGGAACACACCGCGCCGTCGACCCGGGCTTGGTCCTTACCGGCTAGCGAGCTACCCATTACTCGCCGCTGCAAGCCCGGTCACAGTATGGTAGGTTCAGTATGATAGCCTGAGTTGTTACTTTCAAAAACCGTACCTCCACATGATTCTATTCTATGTCATTATGACCTTAATACCAGATATCAGAAGTTTCACTAATTTGTTCTTTCATTTAAAAAAGATGGTGTGATATTGATTACTATATAATAGTACAAGTCTATTTCTGTTTGCATATATAAAGACTACCAATGATTGTGAAAGTATTTAGTTTTTTTCTAGTAGTCAATAAGTCAAGATTGTTTGTTGGCACGTCAATGCCATATTATTATTATTTTTTGGAAATAATGGCTCGTAGAGGTTAAGAGGTTCGCCATCCCTGGTGTAGTTGTTGCTAGCGCTATCACTGAGCTTGAGGTCCTGGCTTCGATATTTAGGTCTTGGTTAATTATTTCGATAATTTCTCAGTAGCAGCCCGTAATCCGGATTGAGTGCAATAGGCTCGATCCCTATTACATAGGAGTTAAACATAACTGGCGAAATGTTATTACACCCGCATCTCACTATATCAACACCTCTGCCTGTCTCTTCAAGGAAACCAGGCGTGATGTTATGCACATATGTAAAATACGACCGTCTTCGGGCCATACGACGTTCGATGGGTCCTCTCAGCCATTATCTGCAATCACTATATTCCTAATAGCGCGCTGTTACACACAAGTAGTTACTTTCTTCGATTCCACTTAGAAAACCATGTTTTTAGAGTTCAAGGTTGCTTGAATAACTTCTCCTTTTATTTTGATCAATCTTAAGTCTCAGTTGTTTAGAAGAGAAGGGATATTTTTAGCAATAGATCATTGATCACATTTATACGTTCCATTTTGAATACTACTCTTAGTACTATACTAGTAAGGTGTAATTTGGCATGGATACAGGATAATATTTTAACCAGTGCGCAAACTGTAACCATGAATTCAGCATAATATCATTCTAGACCCCCTAGCGTAGAAATTTTTCACCCAAAGTTGGTTTGCCACCCAAAGGCTCCAAACAAAATTATATAAAGATATCACGTACATACCTTATCCAGTTCCTTCCTCAGCGCAATCACAGACCGTTCCCGGTCAGCCACCAGCTCCTCAAGATATTGATAGCGGAGCTTCTTGCGCGCGCGACACTCCCGCGCAGACTGTCTGCTGCGTTCTGCTTGAACACATGAAGAAGGACCAACGTTAGGCTTGAGTCTAAGAAGCTTTGATCAGGGGGTTTGACAAAATGACGGGGGAAGTTACCGGGATACGTTATATAGACAATGTACTTAGTTACCTACCAATATTTTTTTACTTTGTGGAGTAAGAAATAAAAAAATACTATTAAAAACACCTTTATAGACGTCTTATCATCTATATCAATCAATCTTATCAAAATCATTTATCAATCTTTGTTTTCCATGGGTTATAAGCAGAGATCGGATTTTCGGATGCATATTCACCTAAAGTTGAGATGTTGGCTAACATGGAATGCGCTTTTGTATCGAAAAAGTCTTAATTTAGGTAAGTAATTTGTTTATTTTTTGTTTTAACTAATACAAACCACCCCTCCTCCAGTACATACACATTTGTATCGGGTTAAACATTAATTTTAAATTAATACACATCTGAATAGTTATGCAATCCAAGAATCCCGGAGTTTTTAATAAATATTACAAATAATTTATAAAGCCACTTCCATACTTTCATAGCTAAAAATTATCTTTAGGTAAATATGCTTCCGAATATCCGATCTCTGGTTATAAGTCACAATTATCATTTGTGCAATTTTAATGAATTTCGGCAGGTCTTGCCCAAGTTATGTGTACATCCGAGTTCGGTTTTTACCAGACTGCGCGACGCAGAGGAGGGTAATGTGTTTATCAGCCTATGTATGTACGTTTGTTCCGTTGTGGCATTCTAGAGATCAAACACATGGGCCTATTTTGATAATTCTTGCGTCAATGAAGTTGTCTTAATCTTGCGAGTGTCACTAGAGACATGACAGTAACCAAAATTCAACATGGCGGCAAGCGGCAATCAGACGCCATATTGGAAAAAAGAAAAACATGAAAGTCGACACACTATGTTTAATGGGGTACGAGGTTTTTTTTTTTTTTTTTGGGCTTTGGCTTCGCACGGTTTGTGCATTTAGCCAGTGTCAAGTAATTTTTCTTTTCGATCAAGTAAATGGCCCGATATCGGGCACGAAGTTACAAAAAAGTCATAGTCGTGTTTAGTCAGTCAAGTCCAGTCAAGTCAAAGTTATTGTAAAGCGGTAGCAACTTTACAACAACCTAACATGAGTTTTTGGGGGAACACGAAAAGTCCACGTTAGTCACTTATTTTCACCTTCACTACACTTGTGCACACACATGTAACTAAATTGAATAATTCACTACCAAAATTATACAATTTAATTCGCTATTTCACTAAATTTCATGAAAATTAAAATTCGTGCGACATGTTCCAACCCGATCCCGCCAAAAACTCCTCGAACCGGGGTACGAGGTTATAGGTCTTTGAAAATCATCTTCGGGTTTCTCTAATCATTTGTTTTTTTAATGGCCATTTAGGATCTACAACGATTTAAAGCTGGATATTCTAAGGTAGCTCGTGAAATTCAATTTCATCCATTTTTTTACAATTTGCAGGTCAGTGTCAGGTTATTTGTTGAACAAAATATGATTCGAGACCGTAACACGTATGTATTAACAGAAATTATCAATAAAATCATCAATATGGCCTTCTAAGTTCATTTAATGATTTCTTCATAAAAAAGAGTAGTAAGTATATTCTCATATTATTTGTTTAATTTTTATTATGTGAATTATTGTTTTTTATTATAAATGTATTTTATTTTCTCTTTTACTAGAAATAAGCATCACCTTTGTACCTAATTTTCTGTTCTTTTCTTCTTGTCTGTTTATTATATTTGTACATAAATGGTTAATTTAAATTTGCGGGCTACTTTAGCGCATCCATCTTAAGAAATTCATTCATTCTCACATTCTCTAAAAAGGTTCCATTATCTATCACATCACAGACACGCATATGGTGTCCCAATTCAAACGAATGTGCATCATTAGTTGACCTTAAATCCTCTATGTCGCAATACCACACACCACATAATGGTGAAAGGCACGCTATACAAATCCCATAGACAGTACCACGACGGTACGGACGTTAAAACGAAGGCGTTTTGTTTCTATGCTATTGATTTCCATTACAATCGTTTTTGAGCTAAGTTCCCTCAAAAATTCCTAGAAAAAAAGTGTTGTTGTTTTGTTATACGGAGATTATTTTTCCGACAATTTTGGACTTAACCGGAGTACGAGTCTCACGAAGCGATGCGGACAGAAACAAACTCATGTTTTCCAAAAACTTTAAAAACAGTTTTCAATAACTCTTAAAAAAGGGTAGGTCTCCTAAGAACATTTTCCTGTTGCTTCAACGGTTAAGGATGGCCCTTGATAGCCCATCAGAAATGACCACTTTGTACCTTAATCTTGGTTTTTCTACAATCTTACCAAGGGGTATCGTGTTACAAAGTAACTGGGTTGCAAAGGCCAGATAATCAGTCGCTCTATGTAAAATACTGGTATTCAGCTGCATCCGAGCTCCGGCTTTCAGACTATCTAGTCTGGAAGCCGACCCCAACATATTTGGAAAAAAACTGGGTAGATGAGTAATGATGACTCAGTAATTTCAAAACTGTCTTAAAGATCCTTACCTAGCTTCGCCTTCATGTCCTGTTTGTCGAGCTGCGCCTTGCGGCCAGGCCTGCGCCCGCGCTTGCCCCCCTCGCGCCTTTCCCCACCCTCCGCACCCGACGCCCCCACCGAGCCGTACACCCCACCACCCAGCGACTCCTGGAAATGACGAGAAGTTTTATGAAGATGGTGTATTTTAGAAAATTACAGAGGCACCCTATGAGATTTCCCATCGACAAAAATGATGAACCCCTTTAGGGGATGAATTTACAGAAATCATTCCTTGGTTGAGTACCAAGGTAGGACTTTCGTCATACAAGGTGAATTGAAAAAAGAATTATCGAACCTCCCATGGAAAATCAATAGTCAGCTGATCGATTTTGTATGGGACGTCCGATTTTTTTTTCATATTTCGACCATATTCCTTGGAGAAAGTTGATCAATTTCACGGGTACTATCACACTGAAAAATTGAAACGGTGACTATAAATTCACCTTGTATACGGAACTCTTGTGCAAAATTTCATGTTTCTAGAACACAGCAGACCGGTGCTTTGTCGGTCAGTGCATGTTTTTTTTTTATTAAGTAGAAGATATGGTTTTGATTGCTTTAAAGCAGTAGCTTGTTTGGCAATGTAAAAGTCCCGATGTCTGTCTTCAATGTGGTGGATTTTAGTAACCAAGCAACTTCAAAAAAGGTAAGGTGCTGGAGACAAATTTACAAGGCAAATTATAAATCTTTAAAAAACGTTTTCCGTCCTTGACCCTAAATATCCAAAGAATCTTAAAACAAAATAACGAAGCCATTTGATGACCCATCAAAACCAAGGCATTTATTCAAACTAGGCTAAGTATCAGCACTTTTTGTACGTCAAAATTACATAAGACAGTCCCCCAAAACGCCCACCCTTCACGGCTTCCTAGTGCTTTAGCTAGGAAGAAGTGGCGCAACAAACTCTCCAGCAGCACAGCTGTCTGTTCAGTTAGAAAAACTGGATTCTCTAGAATACAACAACTTCAAATGGATTTCAAAAGTATCGCTAACAGACATACTACGCACATGAGAACGTAACAACTTGGCAGTGAAAACAATGAGCTCACGACAGTAAGACGAAACGCAATACGACGTCTTAATATGTCTCATTCATAAGCTATAAATATCTTTTGTTTCAATTTTCCTTCAAAGCGTAAAGGCTCCCCGCAGATAGGCGCGAAGCGATATACGCGACGCGGTAATACGCGCCGCGTATTCATAGAGACTGTTTTACTAGAGTTGTGTTGCGCCTGTCTGCGGAAGACTGACCTGGGAAATTGGACTAGCAGAAATTACCATAGCCGGGGATCGTGGAAGGCGCATAAGTTGCCATGATTCCCGGCGCAAGTGTGAGAACGGAAAACCAAGGTTGTTTTAGTCAGTAAGAGTCTGACAGACCCCTTTGCCTGCCCCAGGGTGGAGGACAGCCATGAGGTCTATCCAAACCTGAACAAAAAAAAGAAAGAAACTACCGTGAGAAAACAAGATACCTATGTGATCGACAAGTGGCACAGTTTTTGTCAAAATCTGAGGTTAGAGAGACAACAAACTTCGCCTGAACTATAATCTATACTAATCACGGAGCACAAAACAAGATACCAATAGATACAGTAAAGCTGAAGAGTATGTTTTTTGTTTTGTTTAAATGCTCACACGCAATCTCTGAAACCATTTCTCCGATTTGGAAAAATCTTTTATGCATCGGACATACATATAGAGCCCAATTTTTGAGGAACACTATTTATAGTCTTCCTCAAAAAAAATATCCAGTTTTTTTTAAATTTTCGAATTGGATCTACAATACAGGAAAAGTTTTTATTCAGTGCGCAAACTGTAACCATGAATTCAGCATATCATTCTAGACCCCCCCAGCTAAGAAATTTTTCGTCGGTTTTACAAAAAAAAATCAGCTGTTTCATAAAAAATTGCAATACCTACGCGGTCAAAATGAATGGAACAGCTGTTTTTGTTTCTAAGCCCCTTAGCGTACCCGGGGTCCAGATTCATGTTCTGAATTCATAGTAACATCCTGTATACACCTCAGCCTAACCCCTCAGGGATTACAAGCATGATGTTAAGTTTAGTAACGGTTTCGAAATAAAGGTGCGATGTGTAATTAAGATTCTAAGTGGTCCATCAGAGAAAGAGACACTAAAACACTAGACACTACAATTAATAAATCATTGACATAAGTCAAGTAGGTAAGTAAATAAAGAACAAAGTAATTTCAAAAACTAAAACTAGACCACTGAAAAATCGACGCTATAAAAAGTATGAATTAAGAAAATATTATTAAAAAGTCGTGGTTGGATTTTTTTTGATTTCATGACTTAATGGCCTCTAGAGGGCCCCATATTCAATTTAATGTAACGTCCCCAGCGAACGATCAAGACGCTTCCAACGATACCTCATTTGTCAAATATGATAAGGAGTTTCGAAGTTATGAGGGAACAGATGAACATACATACATACCGGTTAAAATCCTAAGCCTCCTCTTTGCTTTGCCGAAGTAGGATAAAAATTATATATAATATAACCACAGCCGACAGCTTACAAACTATAATTATACTGTATATCGATTTGATAAATTATAGTTCCACTTCCAGCGAAAGTCGTACAATTTACCCCGCACAACAATGTAGTATCTGTTACCTTACCTCACATTGAGCAGTAAATAATAACAGAAGTTCATAAAAACATCCAACTGTCACTAATAATATGCCATCATTGCCGCCTACTGTCATTGCGGTTATTCACTGTCAAACAGTTTCTAGAACTGAAAAGCGGGCAAGTACGAGTTGGACTTGCACACGAGGGGTTCCGTAGAACCGTAAAATATCTAATACTTTATATTTTTAACCGACTTCAAAAAGGAGGAGGTTATCAATTCGTCGGAACCTTTTTTTTTTTTTTATTTTTTTTATTTTTTTTTATGTATGTTCCCCGATTACTCGAAGATGGCTGGACCGATTTGGATTTTGTTTTTTTTGTTTGAAAGGGTATACTTCCCAGGTGGTCCCATGATCATCAAGTCAGGATCTGATGATGGGAACCTGGAGAAATAGAGAGAACTCTTCAAATTTTATAGGCACACGAAGCGATTTAGCTATTTTTCGGAAGAGTACTTTCTCGGAGTGGTCTCATTTCAATTTGGTGAAGATCGGATGAAGAACTTTGGAGATAGGCAACGGAACTCCTCAATAAATGATAGCAAATGGACTGGGATTGCTGAAATCTCATGTCTGTCTATTGCTTACACCAGTTCATAACATAACATCACGCCGGTATGCTGTGAAGGGGTAAGCACATGTGAACCACTAAAAAGTGAAAAATAAAAACTTTTTCCAAAAAAAAACAACCGACTTCCAAAAAAACACTACAAAGTGAAAAATAACTTCAATTTCGGAAGGCGGTGACAAAAAATTCAAATACAGCTCCAAAGACACCGACTTCCGAAATTGAAGTTATTTTTCACTTTGTAGTGTTTTTTTGGAAGTCGGTTGTTTTTTTTTGGAAAAAGTTTTTTTTTGATTAGTGACTGTGTGAAGTGAAAATGAATGTTTAACTTTATTTATTTTTTAATATTTGTTGTTATACCGGCCAAAGTAGTACGCACTCTGTTAAAACTACAACGGTTTTATTACAACACAAGGTTTTACATTAGGCATAGTTTAATTAGACCATCAAGCTGGATTTTGAAATTAAAACCTAACATAGCAAAATACAGATCCTTTTACAACTAACGACTTCCGCCCGATTCCTTTAATTTACGGACAGTTGCAGGTTAAATTTAACACTGTAACTTTACCAATAATGATGCAATGAACAAATACCTTAGCATAGTAGACCCCCTATTTGGCAGTAGCTATCACAGGTAAAATTATCTTAAGGAACTATTTATTCGCCCAGTTTTGAAATAAAAATATTACCATTTGTAAGCAAAACGATCTGTTTTTGTTTATAGGAACCGAGCATTAGTCCGGTCTTAGGTTGTCAATTTTGTACAGACGCCAGCGCATCAAGTTACCCCAATCTGTCAAATTTCTTGGATAGATTTTCAACTTTATTACAATACGATAAGGTTTATGTTCAATTGGGAAAATTTGACAGTTTGGGATACCTTGACCTGCTGGCGTCTGTACAAAGGACTTAAGTCGGCATAATTTCGAAATACAAAAACTGTCTCAAAGGTCTAAGCTCAGTTAAAAGTTAGATCGTGTACTGTAATAAGAAGCCAAGTGTCTACATAATTTACATTTCAAATTACACAACCCTGTTTCAGATGGACACTATGGACAATGGAGCCTTAATGTAATAGGGTCCCGTTGGCACCCTTTCGGTACGGAACCCTAAAAAATCGCTTTACATTACTGTTGGCGACGTCAAGTCACCATAGAATAAGGTTGATTATTGAAAATAAAAATGATTTGATATTAGGTAGATATAAGAAAATTATTGTTGCATACCTAAGCGTAGGGCTGGTTTTGATTTCCCATGAATACCTACAGATCAAATGTAAGTCTAAGCCAATCACTCAATTAGAATTTAAACTATCTTGAAAGGTACATGATTAAAGGCAAAACCCAACTAGAATTAAGCCTAAATACATGAGTACCTACCTGCATGTACCTATAGTACCTAATCTGCTATTAACAAACAACCAAATCTGTTATGCGCAGTTAAATTAAAGCAAAGATGTAAACATTGGAAATATTCCACGAAGAATCGGCACGTGACCGGTTTTCCCACGATCCAAGCGAAGCTTCTCGAAGGAATCGGGAGCAGGTATAAACTTGTCGAGAGAAATCGAGCTTACGCTTGACCATTAGGCTCCACCCCCTTTAATGTGACTGGTTTAGAACAAATGTTTGATGTCAAACATAACCGCTACTTGTACTCTAGTAGAAAACTACTTAAGGAAATCTCTAAGGAAAATAGTAATGAGTTACACAATGAGCTACACATAGAATTATACAGATTTTGTTCAGTTTAAAGTTAGTCGTCAATGAGACAAGTTATGTTCATATTAAATTAGCAGTAATTCAGTATATTGTAATAGTTATTAGTGCGTGATTCAATAAATGTGAATAGTGGAATTAAAAAAAGGTGTTTCAATAGAATCCCCTACAATAATGGTCCTTCAGAAGCCGAATAAAAAGAACTGAAGCCTGAGTCTGAAGTTACGTGAAGATAAATCGCTGTTTGAAGATTAGCAGCGTTTTAAGAGAAGCTCACGAATACCAAGAAAGCTATTGGTGAAGATCAGTTCTACGAGCCACGCACTAATCACGCCACGAGTCCTACGTGTGCTAAAGAAAATTGCTGGGAATAAACGACTAAGAAGATCGCCTATTCTCGAAGCTAGGACATCTAGGACGTCTAGAAAAATCGATTGGTGGCTACACGACCCGCTGAGTGAAGAATATTGCTGGGAGGTCGGCTACGAACGACGCCGCGTCCTCTCGAAGCCCCTGTATCACTTGAAGCTTTACGTGTGCCGCTGAAGAACCTAGAACGTCTAGAAAATACCGATTGGTGGCTACACGACCCGCTGAGTGAAGAATATTGCTGGGAGGTCGGCTACGAACGACGCCGCGCCCTCTCGAAGCCCCTGTATCACTTGAAGCTTTACGTGTGCTGCTGAAAGACCTAGGACGTCTAGAAAATACCTATTGGTGGCTGCACGACCCGCTGAGTGAAGAATATTGCTGGGAGGTCGGCTACGAACGACGCCGCACCCTCTCGAAGCCCCTGTATCACTTGAAGCTTTACGTGTGCTGCTGAAAGACCTAGGACGTCTAGAAAATACCTATTGGTGGCTGCACGACCCGCTGAGTGAAGAATATTGCTGGGAGGTCGGCTACGAACTACGCCGCGCCCTCTCGAAGCCCCTGTATCACTTGAAGCTTTACGTGTGCCGCTGAAGGAAATTGCTGGGAATAAGCGACTAGGAAGATCGCTTATTCTCGAGGCTAGGTATTCAAGAAATACCTATTTGTGGGAGCGCAACTAGCTGAGTGAAGAATATTGCTGGGAGGTCGGCTAGGAACAACGCCGCGTCCTCTCGAAGCTCGAATATCACTCGAAGCCCGGCGTAACCCTGTATAATAAGAACGTGTAGAATAAGTTTATAAGTGTTAACGTGTGTATGTACTGTAAGTTCGAAGTGTGTGTACGTCTCTATAACATAGCAGTCTCCGCTAAGGACTTCATATAAATTCAGGTGAGTCATTGAACAATATATTGACATTAAGTGAAGTGAATAAGAATGATGACGCGAAGCCGCAAGGGAGACAGCACGCGCTCGACCACGGAAGAAGAGACTACGGAGACGTCAGCTACTACCTCCGAAGAGGTGACAGATACTAGCGCGGCTACCGAAGATACAACCATGGTCGAGGAATCTAATGTTACCTTAGTGGAGAAGAAGAAGAAGGCGAAATCTACTTCGAATAAAGCTGCGAATAAGAAGAAAGAGCTAGAAGCCAGATTAGAGTTGGAAAAACTACAGCTGGAAGAAATTAAGCTGAAGACTAAGATGGCAAATACAAAGTTAGAATTAACACGTGTCAACGAAGAAGACACAGACTTGAGTGATAACGAAGAGGATGCTGCAACTAAGGCGGCTGCTGAAAAGGCCACTGAAAGGTGGGTTTTAAAAGCAAAGGAAGCGCAACCCGCAACGAACCCCACCAGCCAGTTGGCAGAAGCGATAATGGAAGCAGTCAAGTCCGCCACTGACAGCAAAGCAGCAACGAATACGCAGCACGCGCCGAAGTATGTCAGTGAGCTACATCGATTCGACGGTGATGCAAGAGACTGGATGGCTTTTAAAGCTACGTACAAAGACTCACAGGCTCTCTTCAGTGGAATCGAGAATATGGGAAGACTAAGAAGAGCAGTAAGAGGAAAAGCCAAAGAGGCGGTGAAGTCCATTCTCTATACACAAGTGGACCCGGAAGAAGTAATGACTGCATTGGAACGTCGATTCGGGAGACCCACTTACCTAATAAGAAGCGAGATAGAAAACATAGAGAAGCTGCCTCCCATGTCAGAAGATGCAAGAGAGTTAGTGAGATACGCTGGAGCTGTGGCCAACACAGTCAGCGTTGTGAAACAAATGAAGAAACAAAGTTATCTGCACTCAAGTGATATATCGAATCGTATAATAGAGAAGATGTGTATTCTAGTACGATTCAGGTGGTACGAGTACAGAGCATCTAAAGAAGAAGATGATGAACCGATCCTCATTGACCTTATGAACTTCTTCAATCAGATGGTAGACCAGTTCGAGATGCACGAGTTCACGGGAACCAGAGTGAAGAAGGAAGGAATGAGAAACCGAATGAGACCTTCAGGATCCCGGGGCGTGAACGCCGCTCGAGTTAAACGGCACGATGAGGAAGAATATTCATCATACGACGAGGATTCAGACAGAGAGCAAGACGAACAACAAGCGGCGACAGTATGTTCATGCAAGGACGACGCCAAGAAACAAGATAAGATAGTCTGTCCTGAGTGCGCTGGAGAACACGCACTGTTCAAATGCAAGAAGTTCGTCGATGCTTCTATAAAAGAAAGATGGGAACAGGCCAAGCGAGCCTTCATATGCTTCAAATGCCTGCTAGGACGGCACAGAAGGTTCAGTTGCAAAGCAAAACCGTGTGGAAAATGCAAAAGAGGTCATCATGTGATGTTACATTCAGAAGACTGGCCAAAGCCAGAACCACCACAAGAGACCCAAGCCATAGCATCAACGATAAATGCAACTCGAGCAATAGCGAGAGCCTACCTGAAGATCGTGCCAGTGGAGCTATGGGGACCAGAGGCCAAAGCAGAAGTATACGCCCTTATGGATGAAGGATCAACAGTGACCCTAATAGAAGAAGATATTGTGAATATGATTGGGGTAGAGGGTCCTGAAGAAGAACTGAGAATTGAGAGCGTAGGTGGGCATCGAATGAGCCAGAAATCCAAGAAGTTTGACATCAAGATTCGGGGAAGATTCGAGCGGAACATGGAGAAAATATCAGGATATACTGTCAAGAATTTGAACCTATCCCCCCAAGAAGTCAGCAATAAGGATTTAGAAGATTGCCCCCATCTAGAACAAATAGCAGAACAATTAAAATATCCGAACGCTCGTCCTACGGTACTCATCGGACAAGACAATTGGCATCTGATCGTGTCCCAAGAGATGAAAGTTTGTGACCAAAGCAAGCCAGTAGCCTCCAGAACCCTGTTGGGATGGGTCTTGCACGGAACCAAGACCAGAAACAATACGATGCGAATGATAAATCATCTTTCAACACCAACAGGAAAAGATGATTATCTTGAGAAGATGACTAGAGACCACTGCGACATCGAAGCCCTAGAAGTCGCCGCAAAGGAACCATCCAGCGACATAGATCAACGAGCTCTCGACGTGCTGCATTCAACAACGACCAGATTGTCGGATGGAAGATTCAGCGCAGACCTGATCTGGAAGACGGAAGATGAAGGTCTACCAGAAAGCAGAACAGCTGCAGCACGACTACTGACGGGAATGGACAAAGAATTTGATCAGAAACCAGAAGAACAAATTGAAAACCTGATCAACAACGAATACGCTGAGGAAGTAATACACGAACCTGCCTCCTCAAGATCATGGTATCTGCCTGATGCCGCTATTGTCCACCCCCAGAACGAAGAAAATAAAGACAGTCTTCATTCCACCTGGAGTCTGCGCAACGCTCGCGACGAAGACGAGAAAGGAAGGCGTCCAAAGAAACGAGGGGAAGCATTATGTACGGGCTTCACCACAAGATCGATTCATAAAGATTCGAACGCGACTGAGGGGGAGCTGCACACCTTCTGCGATGCAAGCGAGAAAGCGTACGCTTGCGCGGTGTACTGGCGCTCTCAACATCCAGACAATCGCGTGGAAGTGAAGCTGCTGACTGCAAAAGCCAGAGTGTCACCACTCAAGCCAACCTCAATACCTCGACTCGAACTACAAGCCTGTCTACTGGGAAGCCGCTTGGCTAATAATGCGAGCCAAGAAATGAAGCTGACTACGACCCGAAGATACTTCTGGACCAACTCTAGAACGGCATTGACATGGATCAAATCAGACCGTAGGCGATTCAAGCCTCTTGCCGCACATCATCAGCGCCGATCCAGAAAAAGAAGAAGTTTTGACCCCGAACCATTTTTCCATCGGGCGGCCAAACGGAGCCACCCTCTTTGGCCCCTTTGACGACACAGAAGTCATCAGTTCTCCCAACTGGAAGACATCCCAACGCCTGGCCGATCATTTCTGGTCAAGGTAGTTGCGAGAGTACCTTCCCACTCTCTCGCCACGCTATAACCAAAGTCCTCATTATCAGGACCCAACATTGGGCGACATAATCCTAATTGTCGACCACACTCTGCCACGTGGCGAAATAGTCGCCACTCATCCCGGACCAGACGGAAGAACCAGGATCGTCGACGTGCGAACAGCAGCGGGTATCCTGCGGCGGCCAGCATCACGTCTAGTCCTGATCGTACCTGCAACGTCGCCCCAACCAGATGGAGTGCAACGCACTGAGGGGGAGACTGTTGGCGACGTCAAGTCACCATAGAATAAGGTTGATTATTGAAAATAAAAATGATTTGATATTAGGTAGATATAAGAAAATTATTGTTGCATACCTAAGCGTAGGGCTGGTTTTGATTTCCCATGAATACCTACAGATCAAATGTAAGTCTAAGCCAATCACTCAATTAGAATTTAAACTATCTTGAAAGGTACATGATTAAAGGCAAAACCCAACTAGAATTAAGCCTAAATACATGAGTACCTACCTGCATGTACCTATAGTACCTAATCTGCTATTAACAAACAACCAAATCTGTTATGCGCAGTTAAATTAAAGCAAAGATGTAAACATTGGAAATATTCCACGAAGAATCGGCACGTGACCGGTTTTCCCACGATCCAAGCGAAGCTTCTCGAAGGAATCGGGAGCAGGTATAAACTTGTCGAGAGAAATCGAGCTTACGCTTGACCATTAGGCTCCACCCCCTTTAATGTGACTGGTTTAGAACAAATGTTTGATGTCAAACATAACCGCTACTTGTACTCTAGTAGAAAACTACTTAAGGAAATCTCTAAGGAAAATAGTAATGAGTTACACAATGAGCTACACATAGAATTATACAGATTTTGTTCAGTTTAAAGTTAGTCGTCAATGAGACAAGTTATGTTCATATTAAATTAGCAGTAATTCAGTATATTGTAATAGTTATTAGTGCGTGATTCAATAAATGTGAATAGTGGAATTAAAAAAAGGTGTTTCAATAGAATCCCCTACAATTACAATGCATACTAATTATCCATAATTTCGGTGTGCAATTGTATGCATGTTCCATGAATTACCTAACAACAGCTGAACGGAAGTTTAAATAACATCCTCACAGCAAAGTTATTCGTAATTTGCTCGGCGGGTTATTCAAGCTAATGGCGGCCATAATCACACCGCGCTTTATTAGTAAACGTTGTATAGTAGGGAAACAAAGTACTATCAGCCATTGCCGGGACACAGGTACACTTTTGCAAAAACATGAAGCATGCCAAATTTTGGCATACTTCCGTCCTTTAACTAGAAAGGCGTTAAGCTTACTGGTACGGGTATCGTATTATCCAGAAACTGGGTTGTGGAGGTCAGATAGGCAGTCGCTCCATGTAAAATACAGGTATTCAGCTGCAACCGGTTAGACTGGAAGCCGACCCCAGCATAGTTGGGAAAAGGCTAGGCTTACAAGCTTCTGACTATCCATAACTACTGCCACAGATTTATGTAATAGCCGGGACCAACGGCTTGACGTGATTTCCAGGGCACGCAGGAGTCCCAATCGTAATGGATGATCACTTTTCAAGGGGCCGACTTCGACAATCGTAGCTTACCTACCTTCGATCGACCCGTGCAGCTGGTTTTACGAACAAGACCTTGATATATCCCTTTATTTCTTATCGCTTACTTTTTAATTGCTCACAAAAGAAATACACGTGGAAGTCAACACAAAAATGTAAACAATCCTTGATGTAAGAAACTGCGTAGTATCGACAAAATTCGCATAACATTTGTACACAACACGTAAAAAACCAAGGCAAACATCTATACACTGTGTCTGTTAGTTCGTTGACACTAAAACCTCATTGGCAACACATAATTGAATGCACATTAAAGATAGCACTTATTTTTTGTAAAGTAAGGTTCAGAATTGAATACATGATCAAACAATAACCCTACTGTTTAGTACCGTGACAGTTTGAATGGGGGTAATTGTTTTAAGAAGCACGTTTCCACAGCGTGCGAGGAGATGCGGTGACATAAACAGAATTGATTTTAGAAAACATGTAACTTTTTTGTTTTGTGAAGTTATTTTTATTTTTAGTCTGATCCCTGTGTTTTGTGTAAGTGGAAATGGTAGATGGAATGAAGAAACTTGGGGTAGCGGGTTGGGCAGAATTCAAAACAATTTTGGTAAATACGCAATATCAGTTTATAAGTCGATTCGCTCTTCGAATTTACTCGCCGAAACGGGCGAATCAACACTTGAAAAATATGTTATTTTCTGTAGTGACTCTCACGACGTTTATTTAGTTGTGGGCGAATAGACCACTCCAGAAATAAATGAACTTCGTGCGAGACGCCTGCAAAAAATTATATATTATTTAACAATATCGATTTGCCCGTTTCTAGCGTGTAAATTTTGTGCGAATCGACTGGTGGCGTGCGGGATAATTTATCGGATCATTTCCAATTATGTAATAAATTTTCCAGTTTCCATGACTTTTTTTCAATTTTTCAATAGAGTTAGACATTCTATTATATTCAATCGATTCAAAGGACTGCGAAGTATTGCGGATATTTAAAGGTATGGCGAGACTTAATCAGACTTTAGGGATTTTAAATCCTAAACGAAGTAAGGTGCCTGCCTGCGTTCGAACTCACGACCTACAACTCGTGAGTCAGGGGCTCAGGGCCACAAGGCCACCACGGCTCTCTTCTTTGATTTGCTCTCACAACGGTAAAGAAAAACATCGTGAGGAAACCGACACGTCCTAAAACCAAAAAATTCAATGACATGCGATATCATATCACCAACCCGCACTGGGCCCTCGAGGTGGAATACGGCGGAACATTATACTATAGACTGGCTATGTTATGATGACGATGCAATACTAATTAATAGGGATGGGCCGAAATTCGGTTCACATTCGGTTCAACCGAATTTCGGCAGCTTGAACGGAACTTCGGCATTCGGCCGAAATTCGGTTCAGATGCCGAACATTCGGCACAAGAAAAATAATACCTACTTGCACTATTTTGACTGAAATTTAATAGAATTAGAGTATAGCATTACTGTAAAATAAAATTATGTCTTTTTCTTACTCATGGTCATTTATTTTAGTTAGGAACATTGTAAATGTAAACCTTAAATTAAATCAGTTCTTCTTGTTATTCTTGAAAATCTCTGCCTAATTAATTAGACATACTATTACAAAAATGAAATAAGCTTAGTATTCTTCTAACAAACATCTGAATACAATTCGTAAATTGAAAAAAAAAAACACGTTTTTGGTTCAAAAAACTAAACATTCACATCAAGTATTTTTTATTACAATGAAAGCGTATTGAACCGAAGTTCGGCCGAACTTTTCATTTTAACCGAAATTTTCGGCCGAAGTTCGGATTCGGTTCAAACCACATTCGGCCCATCTCTGCTAATTAAACATTTTGTACGCAGAAATATGATTGAAAACAAAGCCGTTCTTTTCAACTGTCATAAAATTGCCGAAGCACAGCATTATTTATCAAAATCTGTGGCCAACAACCAAACTGTAATCTTTTCTATACATATAAAAATTTATCCCTATTTCCCTTGGTCGCGGGCATCACACGTGCACGGCTGGACCATTTTGCTAATTCTTTTTTTGTTATGTTTGTTATTGTCAGGATAAGCTTCTTACCAGCGTCAGATAGCATCAGTCTGTCTGGCATTAATGCTGAAATGAACCTTTTTGGCGCAGCCGTGAGGCACACACTGTTGTAGTTATTTATTTATTGTACACTTTTTTAATTTGTTATTGTATTTTGTGTTTTACGGACCGTAACCAAATAAACGGTATTCTTTCTTTCTTTCTTTCTTTATGAAAGAAAAAAATAAGAAAGAGTTTCGTGTAACATTAGAAAATTTAAGAAAACTTAACGACCATATTCAATATTCTGATATTATACCAATGCCAATTCAATATTCATAGACAGCGTCTGTCGGGTCAGCTAGTCTGCAATAAAATCTCAAAACCTAAGTCAATCTTCCCACCAGGATATCACGAGAATCGGTACGTGACATATAGATTCATCCTTAATCAGGAAGTGCATGCAATTTATGCATTTGACATTCTAGAAGGGGACTGGGGTGCGCGCAAGTGGAACCAGCGATGCGTTGAGTGGCGAAGCGAAGAACTAAATAATACCTACTAATACGCTTGATGTTACTGAATAAATCGATGTAATTGTGGCGTGGTTTAAATAATAATGAAATACTACATCAATGCAAAGTAAACGTGGAGAAGGAATTTCAATAGAATTTTGTGGCGTAGTTTAGAATTTATGTAGTAGGTCCCATTAATCATTTAATTGTTGGAAAACTCTCCTTTTTTCAAAACGTTCTATAATGATGACGTCTAAAATTCGCCATATTGATCTCATAAAGCTTTAGGCATTGCGCGATCTAGACGTTTCGATAAACTCCTCATTTATTAAAATCCTTCCAGCCGAGCCGTTAGGAAGGACGCTTCGAGGGTGTGGCATAAAATCAGAGGGAATGAGCCCACCACGCGGGCCCAGTGCGGGTTGGTAGTGTCACACGTCTTCAAATTGTTGGTTCTTAGAATGTCTATTTCCTCACGATGTTTTACTTCACCATCATTGGTGATATCCAATATACATATACAAAGATAAGTAGTACCTACACGTGAAAAACCTAACCCTGTCATTGCCATCGCGCAACTGGATGATAAAAAAAAATTAACTCCAATAATTATAGTAACTTGACTTTCGAGCTGTATGAAACTACTACAATAAAGTCTCGTTTATGAAAAGCTCTCTATTATTTTAACCTTTCCTCCACGTGGCATAAGCTCAAAGGGACACCCTGTAGATATAGCCAAACGCCTCCATCCCATCTTAGTACCAGGACCAATATAAACCAAAGTACCTTCTGAACACTTAGACGAGTAACAAATGTTACTTGGCACTCGGCAGATTACGTATGAGCACTGAAGGATTTACGAGAGTAAGCACATTTTGTGATTGATCATAAATGTATGAACATGATTGCAATATTCTACATAGGTACCTACTATAGTTACTGTAACAAGTAATATAATTATTTGGAGCCGTACCTAATCTTCCACGTTTCCAACGCAGATTTAAACCTGGGAACGCCCGCGAGAGTTAGCCTCAAATCTTGGAGGATAACGGTTTTATTCTCATCGTTGACTAAATAATATTCTAATCAAATACTAAATCCAAGACACAAGAAAATCTTAAATACAATATACCGATACAATTAAAATCTAAAAACCCGAATTCAGGTTAAGAACGGACTTGAAATCCCGAGAACAAAAATCTAATCAAAGACTCACCTAAGAACCGATGACCACCTTTATTTTAATTAAACTCAAAAAAAAATCTATAACTGAACACATCTTGCCAGCACTACACCTCGAATCAGACTGAATGATTTTAAAGGGGCTGCACGCGGGCACGCCGCGCCGTCAGCTACGACTCCCGGGCGCGGGTACCCTAGCCCCCCTACAGCCACCCGGTGCCGAGCAGCAGCCGAGCGAGCTCGCCCGTACTGTGCACAGATCAATACTGCATCCTGAAATGCTATTTTAGACCAAGAAGGGATGGGGCGAAGCTGCGTACTGCGTAGGCTAGCAGTCTGTGCCATGGCGCAAACCGGTTACCTATACGGGTTTCTACTTTGTACATTTATAGGTAGTCAGCGGAGGTGGGGTTAGACTGGCAGATAGGGATTATTATTAAATATTTTTGATGTCTAGACAGGGGCGTTTTCGATGGGGGAGATATGATTTCGGCAAACTGATTTTAATTGGCAGAGCATAAAGACTAAATTCGTTTGATGTCATCTCGCCCTTTGTCAGAGGATTTTCGGCGAAGCCGTTGAAAGACCATTTGCGATCAATATTTTTGTTATTACGTCCTTAGATACCTAATTCCAGAGATGACGACTAATAGCGAAGTATGGACGCAAAAGACATGTTTCGCCGACTCCAAATAAATTGCTTTCTTCTCTGAATCATTACTTCAGTGATTCCGTGTTTAGGAAAATTACTTAGTCAATTGAAATACCGCAAAAAAGGGAAGGAACCAGAAAATATGATTTCAAGTTACATACACAATGACATGAATATTTTACTTTGTGAAGTAGTACGTATTTTTTTTTTTTAATTTCGAGTGGGAAGACTATGTGGCTCTACTCAAGGTCTGGCAGTTTGAGTAATATATGCAGCCTACCCAATGTTGCAGTATGATTACTGACAAATGTGTGCAGTGACTGGACAGGTCCACTCCATGTGCGTGGTTCTTTCTTCAAAAGACCATTTCAGACACCCATCTACATGGTCTTCACATGATCTACCAAGATTATGTCTGGATCTTAAAAGAGACTGTGACCGGTGAGTTTGTTTCGGCTTTTTTTCTCAGCGTAGTCAGATAGGAAAAAACGCCGACCTCATCTAGTTTTTAAAATATGATTGACGTATAAATGTGTGTGTACAAACCTACTCACAGAAATAAATTATTCCTCATTATCTTATGTTTCACAAAATTCCTAGACACTTTAAAAAAAACATACTATATTCATATCACTGCGACAAACAAAACGAAAAACATAACCTAAAACTTTTTCCAAAAAAAAAACAACCGACTTCCAAAAAAACACTACAAAGTGAAAAATAACTTTAATTTCGGAAGTCGGTGTCTTTGGAGCTGTATTTTAATTTTTTGTCACCGCCTTCCGAAATTAAAGTTATTTTTCACTTTGTAGTGTTTTTTTGGAAGTCGGTTGTTTTTTTTTTGGAAAAAGTTTTTATTTTTCACTTTTTAGTGGTCCACATGTGCTTACCCCTTCACAGCATACCGGCGTGATGTTATGTTATGAACTGGTGTAAGCAATAGACAGACATGAGATTTCAGCAATCCCAGTCCATTTGCTATCATTTATTGAGGAGTTCCGTTGCCTATCTCCAAAGTTCTTCATCAGATCTTCACCAAATTGAAATGAGACCACTCCGAGAAAGTACTCTTCCAAAAAATAGCTAAATCGCTTCGTGTGCCTATAAAATTTGAAGAGTTCTCTCTATTTCTCCAGGTTCCCATCATCAGATCCTGACTTGATGATCATGGGACCACCTGGGAAGTATACCCTTTCAAACAAAAAAAACAAAATCCAAATCGGTCCAGCCATCTTTGAGTAATCGGGGAACATACATAAAAAAAAATAAAAAAAAAAAAAAAAAAAAAAAAAAAAAAGGTTCCGACGAATTGATAACCTCCTCCTTTTTGAAGTCGGTTAAAAAGAAATGCAATGCGCATTCATATTTCGAATTAAGTTATGTGAGTCAGGAGAGGTCTTCGGCCAACAGAGGAAAGTGATAGGCTTACAATTGATTGCACTTCTTATCAGTTACTTATTTATCATACAATGCATGTAGCACCTTTGTTATGACGAGAGAATTACGACCTGAGATAATTTTACTTACAGACCACAAACTAGCTTCTAGTCCTAATTCCACAATAAAAAACATCACTCTAATGGCTTTATTTGTCGACTCACACTAATTAACTCGCACCAATCTCTTTGATTCGCACGAAACGGGCGAATCGCCACTTTGGGGCCATTCAAGCATTACGTAAGCACTAGAGGGTGGCGGGGGGCTCTTTGCTTTGCTTATTTTTGATGACATGGGGGATGGGGGGTCAGGATGGTGATTACGTCAGCAGTATGATTTTTTTTACTGTTGGCAACCCTACTTGTCTATGAATGGCTCGAAGAAAACGATGACGGTATTCCAAAATGACACGAAAGTGAGCAGACACACAACATTGAGCAGCAAACATCCAATGTCATCGAAGACTTAGAGTCATGGATTCGTGTGTCATGGACTGAAGACTGTTAATTTGAATTATTATACCAAAATGCAATGCGGACGTATTTTTTGATGCCTTAAGATTATTTTCTTTTGTATATACCTGTACATATTATTAGCTTTGTTTTGTGTTTATCAAATATACCAAAATTTTAAAAAATTGTTTTGTTCGTTAAAGGTTATACATATTACTAAATATTATAACAAAATACCATCTCAATAAAATTTGCTTAAATCAATATTATATGCGTTAAAGTCCACTATTCGAAGCCTATTCCTTATTTCTAGACTTATAACTGCTGCTCATGAATCAATAAATAAACCAGAACACAATGCAAAATGCACTGTACCAATGTTTACGTGAGCATGGGAGGGGGTAAGAGCTTTGCTTACTTTAGCTGACGAGGGTAGCAAAAAATCTGCTTTTGTAATACTTGAATGGCCCCTTTTAGATAATACTTACCTATAATATTTTCTATAGGCGACTTGCACGAATTTAATATTTGTGGGCGATTACACAATTGCAAAAATACGTATTAGGTAACTAACACGGTTTGAATGAAACGTTAAGAAAAAAACGAAAAGTTAGGGAAAAAGTAGGTAAGTACACCTACACGTACTTTCGAGGAAACTTTAAGCACATAAAATACAAAATGTGTCAATTGCCTATTACGTACCTATTTCTGGAATTGTCGACTGGCCCATAAATAAATTAACTTCGTGCGAGTTGCCTGTAGAAAATATGATTCAGACGAATTAATTCGCGCGAGTTGACTAATAATCCACCCTAATTGCGTAACACACTATCAATCTGAATCAGAATCATTTTGAAGGAAATTGAATTGAAATTGAATTTTTATTTATATAATATGCGTTTTGTTTGTGCAAAATAAACAATTTTTCTTTCTATCATCCATTGCTTCATAAATTATGTTGGAAAAATTCGTCTGCTCAACAACGTCAATCTTACCGCAATTAATATTGTTGAACTGTCAAAATTGAAGTCATTGCTAAATAGCGCGCAGTGGGTAGTCTTATCCGACTGTTTTTACTATTTTCAACAAAAACAAAACATCGAAAATTCAAACTATTTTTTTCAAAAAAAAAAACCTCGTAAATAATCAACCTTAATTTTGCTCATAAATTGGCATTATCTGAGCTGTAGCTATATTTTTAATACAAAACTTAAACGCCCGATGGCCGCCAGTGTTGTGAAAAATTCGATGACGTCATCGCAATTCAAAATATTGGAACTGCGTAGTCGGCGCGACGCGGTCTCAATCCCAACACTACTAACAAACCGTAAAAATTACGACCGCTCCACCATTTGACTATCCATAGCTGTCTACGCTGCATTTATTAACCCAAACAGCTTTGCAAAACACGCAATGTAAATGAAGTAAATCCATATTTCGTGCCTAGTATAGGATTTTCGTTGATATGGCTACGTGCAACGCTGCATTGGGCTTTTAGGTCGCAAATTACATTTACTCGCATTTATTATTGACGAATGAACGGCGCCGCTATTTCTGGGGGACAATTTAAAAATCAATACTGTCGAGGACGCCATGCCATGTCGGTTATGGCGGCATGCATCTTTTATGCGTTCGGCCTGGCCTGCACGTAGACTAGCGCCAGACGAAGGTTTAACTGGCAACTTTCATTAATTATTAAGGACGGATTTTCCCTGGGTTTTGTTTACAAGCGGATGTTACGACCGATACTAGAAATGGTATTAGACAGTGCATTGTAAGGTAATGTGATATTTAAGGCTTGATTGAAGCTTTGTATTTTTATAAGTTTAGTACGTACCTACTCATTATACGTAAGTACGTAATATATATCCAACCTTCACTGGCAAGAACAATTCCGTTCACTAAATGTTTTTTTAAATAAATGTAGATTTTTCTTGAACTTTCTTCAGTCACGTTTCTTTCATACCGCATGACAAAGGCCTCTTGGTAACTTTTAACGAAACCAAACAAAGACCAGGATTTCAACATAATAATATATTTTTGTGCAGATTTCATCAATGGCACTTGACTACAGAATCCAAAGGTCACCCCTCGCCCTAACGTGACCATGAAAGGGTAAAAACATGGTAAAAACTCAAAAGTTTCTATAGAATTTCGTTGGTATCCCTTACAAAAGGCTTTCCCCTCGGGCATACAGCAGGGTGGCTCAAGGGTGATATCACAAAACGTTACAAATAGGGTGTTTCAAGGTCCTTTGAATACAAATGGGGCCTCAACGGTTTTTGCAATATTTCGTTTGTAATCAACTACCGACTAGTCCACCTGGACGAATCGGTATACCTAGTAACATGTTTGTACATATTTAAATCCATGCAGATAATGGTTTCGGCAAATAAGAGTCGGCAAATAGTCTCTATTTGTCTTATGCTCTTTGTTAGAGGATTTTTGGAGAGGCATCTCCGAAAATCCGGTAACAAAGGGCATCAAACGAAAAAATTGTTACTGAAGACCGTTATTATTAAGTACTAATTTCGTCTATCTTTAGGAAGATTATTAGAAAATAGAATATCGCAGAAAAAACCTTCCTTCAAACATTTTTGAATGGTAGGTAACTGTCCTGTGAAACCCGGATCAATATCAATCAAGTAGTTTCTGCCTGTTAAGCTTTTTATTGGTGCAGTAAATAGGTAATAATAAGTAGGTACAAATATTAACCAAGCCAATATTTGATTCTGAAAGCATTTGTTCAGAATACCTACATAATATTGTTACAGACCCAGAACATCTGCTCTGTGGATAAAAAAATAAAAATAAAACAAAACAAAAGTAATTTAATCAAACTAGGCTGAGAGTTAGCAGTTTTTAAACGTCAGTGTCATAATAAGACTGTCCTTCAAATCGCCCGCCCTTCATAAATAGGTATGCAAGGTAATCAATTAAAGATTTTTTCGCAAATGAGTCATATTTTAAGTGTGGTTAACAAGTAAAAATATTTTATGTTGCGGTAAATGTTAAAACCAGTAATTTTAAAAGATGACCAATAATTTCAGGCAAAACATATTTTTTGCTTACTAAAACCCATACTGTCTCACTGCCGAGAATGAAGTACGGGTGATAATAATATTTTTAACTCTTTATTATTATTTCTTGTATAGAATTCCGTCATGTTCAACTTTCCTCACTTATGTATGAAATTTTTATGTAACCAGTCCTCTAGTTTATATAGTGAAAAGCTCAAATAAATTCAATTAAATGCACAATATGACCTTATCAACACCATGTTTAAATATAAGTAGGTACCTACAATACATTAAGGGCAATAGATTACAAGTCTGCCATCGCAAACTGACATGTGTAGACATGTCAGTTTGCGATGGCAGACTTAAATTGTTATAAATTCCCTTAGCAACAGTCTGTAGAGATTGTTGCTAAGGGAATTTATAACAATTATTATTATACCAAATTCTGCCCGCGGCTTCGCCCGACGGCAACAACGTCGGAAATCATCCCACGGGACGAGGACGTGCTACCAGCACAGATTACCTACCGGGACAAAAGAGTAGCCTATGTCCTTTCCCAGTATGCCATCTATATCCTTGCCAAATTTTATTGAAATCCGTTCAGTGGCTTAGGCGTGAAAATGTAACATACAGACATAAGGAATGCATTTGTTTCCTACATCTTTTCTTTTTCTGTAGAGTTACTTTTGAATCCTACTTTTTAATATTGTATCTGTGAAAGTTTATAATATGTTTGGATATCTAGATGTTTGTTACTCAATCACGCAAAAACGGCCATACTGATTAGGATTAATTTTGGCGTACATATAGTTTATAACCTGCAGTAACACATAGGATACTCTTTATCCCGGTAGTGCGTTTCCGTGGAATAATTTTCGACCTCAAGGTAGGCGAAGCCGCTGACAAAAGCTAGTTTATTATAATATTAGTATGGATTTTTCCCCGTGACCTCTGACCTTTTGTGCAGACTTCCAACCAGGTGATAAAATCACAGGATTCGCAGATGAATAGAGATTTGCATGACAAAGGAACTTACACCTTGGAAATATTCCTCCCTACCTACCTACACTTTTATTGTGTAAATGATAATTATGAGTTAAAGTGAGCTACTTTACAATTGCCCATTGGTGTGTAAACTGTAATCTATACTGGGCAATCTTAACTGAAAGCTAATAATAGCGGGTTGGATGTGCCTATTGCGTTTTAAAAATCAGTAGGTATGATCAAACAATTGCCAACACATGTTGCGAGTCTACGATTAAGGAATGGGAACATTGGATGTACTGTACGGTGTACCTAGCTGTGCAATTGCTTTTGTTGGTGTATGATTAGGTTTTTAGCACATTTTTCTTTTTGGATAGGTATCCGACTTCCCAATAAAAATGTGAAAATTTCAATGTTTAGATGTTTGAATTTTTGTTACGCAATCACGCAAAAATGGCTGAACGGATTGGGATGAAATTTGGCTCACAGATAGTTTATAACCTGGATTTACATATAGGATACTTTGTAACCCGATAATCCGTTCCCGTGGGATAAATTCCGAGCACCACGCCGGGGAAGCCGCTGGCATAACCTAGTTGTAAAATAAATGTGTTGTTATATATTAATATCATCCAACCAGCCCGGAGTCCGGCTTTGTCCCCGTTTGAAGGCAATAGACTCACCCTTAATACATGGGACGTAAACATAATTGCCGAAATATGGGTGTACTACAAGTACACCTCTGCCCAAACCTTCGCGGAAACAAGGCGTGATGTTATGTACGTGTATCGTTCAAATTCCTAACTTTCAATTTCACTCATAAACAACGAGCGCTAATGAAAACATTGAACTACATCTTCCAACTAAAGTAAATGGATCATTATTATATTAATTTACAGCTGAAAATAATAAACAAATTCCATTTTCCACATATCTTTGAGTGGGGGCTACAGAACAAAGTTGGTCAATGTTACTACTATAGGTACTTGTTTTGTTATCTCATTTACAATGTTGATAAACAAATAAAAAATGATTGCATAAATATTTTGTACATTATCATACCTAATTAAACAAACATACCCACAATATGGAGTACTAAGTGTTGTTGTTATAGATAAAATCATTAACTTTCTATTTGCACGTACTAGTACGCTCTAACCATGACCTTTCATTAGGACTTTAAAAGTAAGAATTACCTATTACAGAACCATGTAACTAGCTATCAGCAACTATGTTAGTAAAATATAAATAATATCATAACAAGCAAATACGCAGTAAGTTTTGTTTCTCGGTTAGCAACAAAAGGCCGGCCGATACCAAGCGAACTGCGTCGTTCGTTCGCGTCAAACGATGTTCATTTTATGCGGCGTAGTAACTGACAGTTCCTAACCTCAAACATTACGCATTCAACCACTCAAAACACTGCACACACACAACTTAAACATACCGGTGTCAATAAAAACCAAATCTACATAATTTTTCTCACAAGAATCAATAAAGAAATGTATCGCTACTCACGGTATATAGTGATTGTCGGAGTGTCGTGTCCGCCCTAGCGACTGCCTCAACGCACACTGGCTGCGCGACGCGTTGCGCAGTGGGAACGACCGCGCGCGTTCACTCTTCTTATTTTTTAAAACAACTTTTTAAATCGGCAATGGATCGGTACAGACAGACAGACAGACTACAGCGAGTCGCACAAGCAGCGGACGAGACGTGTCGCAACGGCTCGTATTGTAGCCCTCCCCACCTTGGACAAAGTGACCTTATCGTCTGGCTGCACTCGGTAACAGTGACTGCAATATAAAGACGTATACTTACCTACAACAGCGCTGTGTCGCGACACTAATAGAGATTAATGCTTCTTCCAATAACACTGCAGACTGCTGAGCTTGCGTTCTAGAAGAACGGCTTTGTCCACGCCCGAGATCAGCTTCACTTAAGAATAAAACATGGCAAACACTTACCGGTTTTTTTCTAAGCCGCTTACTCCCGGTTCCCCTCATTAAAAAAACAACTTGATATTAACCAGATACATGAGAAATCACAAAAAATTGCACCAAAATTTAGACAACATTTTGACAAGCAGTTACACCGGTGGTCGAAGGGGAACTGGCCGGGGCGCCGGGCTAGGTGCAACGGGGCAGGGCGCAATAACGCAGCACACTAATTGGAGACCCATTTCCATCAGACATGCGCCTGAATATCGAACTTCTCTATTCTAGATGTTGGAATGAATACGAAATATTTTATCTCTCATACATCGATCGTTAAAATAACAAACCTTTAAAGAATAGTGCATCGCACACGTGTTGAAGGACCACACCCTTGCGTCAATATTTTGACGCAAGCCCTGCCCATCTCGTATCGAAATATCAGCGTTCACATAAATCTAACATTTAACGTCTCAAACTTGACCCACAATTTATTTTGGGCTAAGAATGTGATGCCGGAAGCGTGGAATGGACAATCTATTTATGCATCTAGACATTTCGGAAAAATCCTAAATTTCGACTTTAACGTTAACCCTACTGTCATAATGAGTATGGTAGTTTATTGCGATATGTTGCGGCGTAGTAAGTATTGCGTTTCTTAAAGGTAACTACGCAGAAACTAACCTAGGTCAACCATGAAGGACATTGAACAAAAATGCGTTCCTGCGCATAATATTTTTTAATCGACAAATAAGTTAAAGAAAGGTGGTTTAAACCTGCGGGATAGTTGCGTAACACGGTAACTGCAGGAATGGTTTTCATTTTGACAGTTCAACAACATCATGCGTTATACACATTGTTGAGCAGACAAATTTTTCGAACAATATGAAGCAATGGATAAGCAATATCCTTCAAGAACGCAATTAGAGTGTTATTATAATTTAAGTAGCTAACATGAATTCTTAAAAGTTTAATTTGTTGCATAAAGAATTCATTGTTTTGGAGATTTCTCCGAATAATAACAAAAGGAACAGCTGCTCTTCATGCATGGAATTAAACAAGTGCGCAGTTCTTCAGTTAAAAGTTAACTTAATTTTATGAGTATCACAACCACCTTGTGAAAGTCTTGTGTGTGATAAATTATTATAATTTATAACAAAGAGTAATTGAAGATTTTCCAACAAAATATGACTATCTAGGTAGGTACTTATGTTTTCTGCATGTCAAATCTTTCAGATGTGAAAAATATTTATTATTATACTTACATCGTTACATCCAACAATATTATAAATGTGAAACTTTTCTTGTTTAGATGTTTGGATGTTTGTTACTCAATCACGCAAAAACGAACGAACGGATTTGGATGAAATTTGGCACACAGATAGTTTATGCCTTTTTTTTTGTTTTGGTTGGGAAATCATCAAAAATAACTTCTCCTGCTCTGAGTGGAGCAGGAGGGCGTGTCAGACTTTTACTGACTAAAACCCACCCGTGTTCCTCAAGTTGCCTGTGTGCCAGGGGCCGCGGTATCTCTTTCAAACAACCCGCACCCTGGCAGGCATCGGCCCTTGCGGGCAGCATCAGTTGATGCTGACATCTCTTTGAGGCGCGCGTGGAACACAACACGCCACCGACCCGGGCTTGGTCCTTACCGGACAGCGAGCTACCCATTACTCGCCGTCCGCAAGCCCGCGCCCACTGTGGCCGCGAATCAGCCTGGGATTCCCGACGCCCAGGGCGTCTCCCGCAGCGACTCGGGCCGTGAGGGCATATACTGCCTCTCCCTCGCGTGCGCCGCCTCCCTCTTCGCGAGTATTACTGCTTCGCAGAAGGAGGTGACGGCTACCCATGCACTCTCGCTCCGTACCATGGCCTGGACCAGGGCCGGATGCGAGAGATCGCCGCCGCGCCGCCGATCGCCTCCACGAGAACACGGCGGGGTTCCGCCCAAGCCGGGCAAACCTCCACCGTGTCCTCAGGGCGATCTTCGCAGTGGAAACACCCAGGCGTTTCCTCCCGCCTTATCCGAAACAGGAACCTCCCGAACCAACAGTGTCCGGTGAGGACCTGCGTCAGGCGGAAGGTGAGGACGCCGTGCCGCCTCTCAAGTCACTTCTCAAAGAAGGGACTTACCGCCGCTATCGTGGCGTGCCCAATAGTTTATAGCTTGGATTAACAGATACAGGAAAAGTTTTTATCCAGTACGCAAACTGTAACCATGAATTCAGCATATCATTCTAAACCCCCAACGCAGAAATTTTTCAACAGACTTGAAATTTTTGATTATAGAACAAAAAAAAGACAATACGCAAACTGTAACGATATTGCAGCGCAAAGATACCTGAGCCAGCAAAATGCAGTGATACAGTGCGTAGCGATTACGTTATCTTATCTAGTGGGCCGTTGCCGTTAAGTGGGGGATACACAGACAGACAAAACAACAAGGTGTAGTCAAATAGATAACATGTTTAGTAGGAAGGCTGTTTGGTTAGGTGCGTTTACCTCCATCTGGAGAAACGGTAAGACATGAGACCCTATGCTTATGCCCGTTAAATCAACGCCTAAACATTATAGCACTGTTAGATTTTTAACTCTCGGCGCAGATCCGAGCGTTGAAACTTGAAAATCATGGGCAATAATCATCGATCACTACTAAATAGTGATCGATGACAAACTTGACTAATTTCCATACAAACTTTCATTACTTATTTATATTTCTCCATTAGAAATTTTGTCGGGTTCCGTACCTCAAAACGAATTAGCGGATCCCATATAAGTCCACTTCGTTATCCGTCCGTCTGTCTGTTTTTCTGTCAGTCTGTCAAGACCGTTATTATCAGGAACGCGTGGAGGTATTAAGTTTCTAAGGGCTGATTTTACCAATGTCAGATATCTTCCGTAAAATAAAATTTACTTCTGACAATTCTACTATGGAAAATCTGTCAAAAATACAAAAGTTATTCTCAGGATAAGTCGAGAATAAGGAAGGAGGGGAAGGAAGGGAGGGAGAAGAAAGGAGAATAAGTCTTTTATTCTAGGTATAAAAGTTTAGTGAAATGCGCCCTAAGTCAACGGAATTAACAAGTACGGACATTGTTTTCATACATAAATGAACTCACGCCTTTTTCTCATGGGTACGCAGAAATTACAGAACGCTACCTGCTACGATCCTTAGGTACGTATACACCTTTTGCCTCGTTTTTTACGTTCATAAATCAGGGCCTAAATTCACTTTGACCACTTAACGATTCCTTACTCGCAACCACGTCAATCACATACGAAATCTGCTAATATTATTATTATCGACAAATTGTCTTGGAACATACAGAATATGACATTTCGATTCCTTACCATTACATTGGTTTCTAAATAAATAATAGTTTAAAAAACTAAAAAACACGCTTTAAAAACCAAACTAAAAAAGGAGAAAATAATTTAATTCAATTAAAAAGCGTGGGGTGCTTGACATTAATTGATTATAAAAATACCTCAAAAAGCACCCAACGCTTTTTAATTGAATTAAATTATTTTCTCCTTTTTTAGTTTGGTTTTTAAAGCGTGTTTTTTTAGTTTTTTAAACTATTATTTATTTTCTATTTTTTAGTTCTGCTAACTACAAAAACGTGATTTTTTTTTATTATTTTTTTTTTCTCATTTTTTTTTTATATTATTGAATTGTCATCGGTCCTCGACAAGTTTACAAAGTTTCAATGAAATCTGACCGTTTAAAGTGGGTCAAAATCGCGCTCAAAGGAGTCGGTTACATACAAACAAACAAACACACAAACAAACACACAAACAAACATACAAGTGAAGCTAATATAAAGCGTGTAAAAACACGATATTGACGTAGTTTCAACGTAGTAAGATTCCGCGGGGAATCATTATAACCATACAGAATTGGGGCCCAGTGGCCCTAGTGAGGCCTAGTGTGAGTTTTATTTAACCATCTCGATCAAACGCTTCGAGCGCGTTTGGCGCGCGGCGGGCCCTCCGATTGGTCCGTCACCAATCCAGGGCCAATCAGAACGCCAAACGCACGATGCGTTTGATCGAGAACACTAAGGCCTCAGGGGGCCGATTCTACTAACAAATTTGTTAAAAAAACGCAATAGAACCGCAACCGAATCACCACTTTTAAGCGTTTTCGCATTCTACTAAAATGAACAACGGTCCAGCTGCGACACAGCTGCGGTTACGTTTTAGTTACGCCAACGATCGATTGAAACAATGTCAAAACCTATTCTACTAACAAAATCGAACATGAGCGGGACGTTTACTATAGGACAAAGTTAATGATAAAATTATGATCATTATGTCTTTTAATTATAGAAAATACTTTTAGTGCCACATATTCGTGTTTAGTAACATTTTTAGATTCAACTTTTTTCTTTTTGGTATTAATAAAACATATTATTTTGGCATGTTGGTAACGCGGGTTACCCGCTGTGTTCCCGCTACAGTGCAGTTGCAATTCGTTTTAAGTTTAGTTTCCATTTTGCTTATAAAATAGTAGAATGACTTTTTATGTAACTATCGAACGGCGATCGAAATCGAACTGTTGTGGAAACACAGTTTAACGTGTAACGTTGAAAATTAGTAGAATCGGCCCCCTGGTCATACACGCACGCCGTTTGCGATTACTACGCACCTGGCCTTTCTGAAGAACATCACAAATAAGGTCACTATAATAGGTACCTATGTCCTTCTATAGGGCGTCTCCTCCCTGCGTTTCCACTAACATCTGCTTTTTAAATACCTTTTCTTAGCCGCCCTTCATTCGTCCTCTCAATACGAGCGAATCATCTAAGCATACTCTTGTCAATTTTTATCGCTACATCTTCTTTAACCGACACCGTGGTCTTATCACATCATTCCTCAGCCTATCATTCGACCCCAACATATTGGAAAAGGCTAGGGCCAAGTCTTTTTCCAACTACGTTGGGGGCGGCTAGGCAGATAGATTCTATAAATAAACCAGGCCCTCATTTATTACCAATGTCCTCGATCACTTTTCGTAATGCGTTAGGCAGACTGCTTGCAGCTGAGAGCTGGAACTACACCAGGAATGAGTAAAATGTGCTTCGGAACTATACCTACTGCACTGAACCGGACCACAGAAGGGGTACTATTCTGGGGACATGGTAAGATAAAGTTATGTGAGGAGGATTTGAATGCAATTAATTCAAGGCTAATTGAATGCTAAGTGGTCAGTGTATGAAGTGAAGTGACACCGCCTGATTTCGTTTACAAAAAATGAAAAACATATTTAATATGCATATATTGTGAGCAGCGCCATCTACAGATTTTTTGCAGAACCGTTTGCTAACACATCCACCCGTTTACAACTAGTGTTCCATAACGAAACTAGATGGCGCTACTAGTTGTGTAATTGATCCATTCAGTGTTTTTGTTATCACAATTTTAACATCAGATAAAGTTGTAAAATAAGTATATTTTTAGTTCCTAAATCATTTGTTATTCCATCAAAGTATTTCTGAGAACTCAACTTTGTAATTATTATGAATTTTGGCTGTTAGAAAACCACTTTCGTCCTACCATGCAGCCAGAAAGAAATGGTCATTCATTTGAATAGTTTTTGCCAGTATCCATTTCCTCTACAGACGGAATAACTTGTAACAAATGAGAAATAAAGGGAAATGGTGCTATTATTTCAGTTGCAAATATAATCTATGTGTGTCAGACATTTGAGGCCAAATGTCAATACTGTGAAATGCAAATTTTGCTGATAAGTATTTTTAAGTATCAAGAAACATACTATTTGACAGGAAACACATACAATTATTAATAAAACATGCTCCTTGTTCCTTAAAACATTATTACTCAGTATTTCTATGATTCATTCACAGTATGTAGGTATCTAGGTGTAATAATTTCATGAATAGGTGCCATTAAGTCCTGCAATTTCAATATAAACTAGTGACCTTGGTACTTTGCTAAAAGGCAATAATGCCAAATATCTGGAGGACATCTGGCATGTCATAATAAACCACTCCACATGTTCATAGTAAACACAGCTGATAAGACCAGTTATTAATCTTTTCATCCACCATTTGTTTGTTTAGCACAGCCTTTCCATTCAACTAATAATGGTATCAGCCATTAATAATCATGATCCAGCATATTTATGACGAAACTCTACATCTTGTTGTGCAATAGAATCTTACAGAAAATATATTTATTGAATCCATGTCATGTCATTACAATAATACATCAATACGGAAGTAAATAATTTGTACCATTTTCTGAATCAACAATCCTGGTACCTAAATAATTTTGAAGTAAGATAAAACATGAGCAGAGATCATAAATAGAACATAATAACGTAGTAAACATGCGTAACAAAGGAAAATAATAGCTACTCACATTCTGTGATTCCTCCTCCAAAACAGCCATGGCTTCAAAATCGATGTTCATTTCAACAATTTTACACACCGAATACAGTAAAAACGCGAATTATGTATTATGCTATGACGATAACTGAAATAAACAACAAGGAAATTAGATAATTTGTATCAAAAGTTGCTCTTCAAGGTATTGTTTACAAACTGGCAAGGTCACTTGACATATTTTGGTAAATATTATGGGTGCGTTCATTTCGATTTTAGCAAAAATGAAAAGCATCTCTAAAAATAGTAGACTAATCGACTATCTTACTAACGTCACTGTGACATAAACAAATAGTTCTTACTCTTACCAATGTTGCCACGCACAAAAAAATAGCGTCAAAGTTTTTCGACCTCGCTAGTTTTTCTCACTGTGATAAAAAATCGTAGCTTTTATGTTTTTTCATTGAACTTGTGATGTGGCCTTATAAACTATAAACCATTTTGGCTGCATATTATTTTAGAATGTGTATAGAGTGCGGTGTTACTGAGGTGGTTTTGTATTTTTATGTGCGGTTAATGCATTAGTGTCATTGTGAGATCACGATGCGTATCGGTTTCGTGTTTTATTGGTGCGTATTTGCTTTTCATCTGTGTAAAGCGGAAGATGTGGAGAGGACAGAGACTAGAGATAGTGGCAGAAGGCAGCAGTGGGGTCCCGTGGTGCGGACCGGGTCCTTTATGACCGACTCCGCGGTCTCAGCATCCAACGAACAGAGTAAGTTTCTCATGACCCTGAATACGATCTTTTTTCTGACTTCTCATGACACCTGTTGACGTCCTTCACTCGAGTCATCTCTGAAACAATTCGTAATTACAAGAATACATGCCAATTATTCATTTTTATACATTTGTAGTTACAAAACATAGTAATTCATAATCTTGTAGCATTTCGCGGCACAATTTATATTTCATATTGGGGGAATTCGAGAACTGTCTGTGAAGTTTTAAATACATTATTCAGCTTAGATTTAATTAGAAATGTTAATAATTAAATCGAAACTGTGCAATGCAGTGAGAAATTTAAAATAAATCACCTTCATAAAATTGTCATAAAAAAAATGGATTTAACAACAGTAAAACCATTAAAACCTTTGTCTACAAAAACTGCACATTGCTGATTTGTTAGAATTTTCTTTACCTATTATTAACATGCTCTGTAGATTCAAATTTTATTCTGAAAATGTTGAGTATGAAATTGATATCTAGAAAAAAAATACAACTATATTTTGTACTATCTATAGGTATCACAACTATTCAACCCATCCTGTAACCATAAATTAATTAATTTAGTATCCTTGTCTTTTTGTTTATATTACAAAAAACAAGAGCCAATCTCTTCAGTTCCCAATTCGCATCTTATCCCCCTACAATTAGTTCCAATTTCCTTTGACAAATCACATGAAAACACCAGATGTTTTTCATGGATCACTGTTAGGGTACTTTTATTATAGTGCACACTTAATCTTAAACTGTTGTCAGTTATAGTGGATGGAAGAGTTATGTCTGACTGTCTGACCACATGTTCAAATGTTTTGGTTGTTGCATATGAAATAAATTAAGACAGAATTTTTGGGTTTGTTTTCTAGAAATATAAAATGCAGTACTATTGTGAGCTTCAAAAGTGTAAACAAAACACTCAGTAAAGGGAATCTGTAACAAATCTGTATTTAGAAGATTCAAGGTTTCAACTTTGCATCTCACCAAACACCAGGCTGATGATGACTTTTTCTAACAATTATTTTTAAGCTGATTAAGAATTAGAAATCAGGGTTTAAGTATTCAAATAATCAAACCAAAGCACTCATATTGCAAGTAATACTACATCTTAGCATGTTTACTGTTATTTTTTTTAATTTTCCTTTAGATACATTTGGAACAAACTATGTAGTGGAATGTTAATGAAGAATAAAGAGAGACAATTGCATAGAGACAATATGCATTCTGTTATAATTTGTAGAGTGATAGTTGTAGTACAAAACATCTTGAATATCAAATCTGAGTCTCAATGTGCCCTTTGGCAAAGATTTCTTCCAAACAATTTTTCTTGTTATTCCGTGTCTGTCTAGTCCACATCCCTCCAGCCATGCTGCCATTTTTTCAAGGGTTTTGCAATCTCCTGGGTGCTATAGAGTATTATTACTTAACGTACTAAGTAATTCTACGGTGTCATAAATAACAAAGTAGAATCATCATAAAAATGTAACACAAACCAAACATGTTTCAAATAAAATCACACAAAAATAATAGCTCACGATATTGTGAAAATACAATTTGGCACAAATTCAAACATAGACATAGACTTTTTACCTAATTTTAATTTTGTTAACATGCGGATAATGTAGTGGGCTGCAATATTGTTAAAACTGTATTTATTATTCTTATTTGTAAACATCTTATATTGTAGCTGTTTATTGTCCCATAATAAATAAAATAAAAATAAAAATAGTAACAAAAGGTGTGCAATGAATTGTTTGCATTACAATAATACAAACTATTTTAATGGAATAAATGTATAGATAAGTAGGTATATGTATGTATTGATGAAAATGGTACACACACTACCTGCAGTATTGTCTCGCGTTCAACATTAAATCAATAAATGCTGTATGAACCAGTGATTGTTCATAAAAATATACACTCGAAACAACAAAAAGTATAATCATGAAAACGTTTGAGCCGTGCTTACATGCAAGGCTTCTAGTAGGCGACTGTTTCACGGGTTAATTTATCGAAAGGATTTCTATAAAAAATTGTTTCTAGCAATTTAAGATCATCCATTGCATCACCCTATGTAAAATTTTAACATTACATCACGTAGATCCACACGAGACACAATGGCTTTTTAATTGTTTCTGTAATTACCGGCATTCTACCGGTTATATCAGTAATTTTTATGGTGTTCATCTTCATCTGCCTAGCCTTTTCCCAACCATGTTGGAGTTGGGTTTCAGTCTAAGCAGATGCAGCTAAATACTAGTAAGTTTATGATGTACAAAATAAAGAGTATTCTTTGTCTATTGTCAAGAAAGTAACCCAAAAATTGCTGTCATGCATTGAGCAAACATTCTTATCAACGGTCATACCTTCTCTAGATGAGAACGGGCTATCACTTTGCAGTAGGACAATCATAGGCTGATATAATTATCATTATTACCTGCTGGCTTTAGGGAAACCCGTAACTATTGATTGTGTTATAAGTTTTATCAATTTTTACTTACATGTAGGTGTGATATCAGGGGTTCTAACATATTGTCACTAATGAGAATGATATGCAGAACTTTAAATAGAATATAATATGGTTTTATCCTCATATGTCACATTGTTTATTTTATTTAGGACCTGCTTACAGTAGGTGTCACCAGGTAGAACTCTTGGAGGGAATATCTTAAATAATGTTATAGAATAATTAAATTAATATAAAAGTAGTAGGTTAACAGCGGAAAGATCTAAGCCTTCATTTTGCTTGATATTTGATGAAACAGTATTAAAAAAACAATGATTATTTATTTGTTAATAATACTCAGAATTTAAGCTAACAACCAGCTGACCTTTTTGATAATCATTATTTCGTTTTACTAAAACACGTAGTAGGTAAGCGTTCATTTTCGGACATAAAAATAAAGATGAGTCATCATCGGAATAAATATGATTGTTAAAATTTCATGAAGTATAGAAGCATGACTGGTGTCTAATTGTAATGAAAAATTCTTGAAGTAACATGTACAATAATATTTTAGTGTGACTAAAGTGAAATGATACCTAATTTTGATTCATAGCAGTATTTTTATTTCTCATAGTCAGCTTTCTTTGTGATGCATGTCAAATGTGATTGATTTGTACCACACATAGTTGGATTTTGTGGTTAGAATGGCTCACTAAATGTTATTTCTGTCTGGTATGTTAGTTAGGAAAGGGACAGTTTTTTGGGTGACAGACAAAAAAGAGGGCAAAAATATAAAAATGTTTTTTTTTTTTAAATCAATCAGTCAAATCAACCTATCACAATCAACTGCCGGACATAGGTTTCTCCTAAGTAGTGCCACAATATTCGGTTCTCCACATTCCGCCTCCAGTCTGTCCCGACGGTTTTGAGGTCGTCGGTCTATCGTGTCGTGACCCGTGGGGCGTCCCACGTTACGCTTGCCGATTTGCAATCTCCGCTCAGGGATTCGTCCGAAATGCATGACCGATGGAAAGGCCGACGGCCGCTAAAGCTGTTATCAGACGTTTCACTTTTTAACACGCTTTTATTAGCTTCACCTGTATGTTTGTTTATTTATTTGTAACCGACTCCTTTTTTGGACTTGATTTTGACCCACTTCAAACGGTCTGATTTCTTTTAAATTTTGTAGACTTATCGAGGACCGATGACAATTGATAGTTTCTAAAAAAAAATGAAAAAATTGAAAAAAATATCTGAAAAATCACGCTTTTGTAGTAAGCAGTACTTACTAAAAAAATGAAAATAAAAAATAGTTTAAAAAACTAAAAAAACGCCTTAAAAACCAAACTAAAAAAGTAGAAAATAATGTAATTCTATTACATAGCGTGGGGTGCTTTTTGAGGTATTTTTATGATCAATAAAAATCATTCGGCGTTTTTAAACACAAAATTAATCAAAACTTCTTACCGAATAATGAAAAATGAAATAAAAGGAGCACTTGAACGTTCATTCGTATGAATTTTTGGATGTCGTGTGAATGTGGAATGAATAAAAAATGAACGTTCACGAGTGAAGTGTCTGATAACAGAATATCAGCGGTCATCGGACCTTCAAATGCTTTTTTGTTGTAGTCTACAAAAATAATGAGGACCTTGTGGCTATGTAGTAACAGCCGAACGGGTCGATCGGTCAGGTTAAGCTACGCTTGCCGCGGTTGGTCCGTGTATGGGTAACTATCTTTACATACCAAGACCCCTCCGCGCCACGGAAAGCACGTTAAGCCGTTAGTCCCGGCTGTCATTCGTAGATCTTTATCAGTTGTTACGTCAGAAGCCCGAAAGTCTGACAGCCAGTCTTCAGTCTCAGTGTCAACTGGGATGAGGTCAGATAGGCAGTCCGGTTAGACTAAAAGCCGACCCCGGAGCACCGCCGTGTCCTCGTGGAGGTGATCGGCGGCGGCGATCTCTCGCGTTCGGCCCTGGTCCAGGCCATAATACGGAGCGAGAGTGCATGGTTAGCCGTCACCTCCTGCGAAGCAGTAATGCTCGCGAAGAGGGAGGCGGCGCACGTGAGGGAGAGGCAGTATATGCGCCCTCACGGCCGTAGCCGCCGCGGGAGACGCCCTGGGCGTCGGGAATCCCAGGCTGATTCCCGGCCACCGTAGGCGCGGTCTTGCGGACGGCGAGTAATGGGTAGGTCGCTGTCTGGTAAGGACCAAGCCCGGGTCGACGGCTCGTTGTGTTCCACGCGCGCCTCAAAGAGATGTCAGCATCAACTGGTGGGGTCCGCAAGGGCCGATGCCTGCCAGGGGTGCGGGTTGTTCGAAATAGATACCGCGGCCCCTGGCACACAGGCAACTGAGAGAACACGGGTGGGTTTTAGTCAGTAAAAGTCTGACACGCCCTCCTGCTCCACCCAGAGCAGGAGAAGTTATTTGATGATTTCCCACCCTCAGAAAGGCTAGGCAGATTATGACGATGAGCAGTTCACTTAAAAAATAATCCCCTTGAAAGTCGGCTATACTAATAATGATCGTATAGTTACCATAATTTTTAGCCGGCAAACATTTATGTGTGCTTATCAGATTACATACAGTATCATTATTTGTTGAACCGCATGAACTAAGAGATAAGGAGGAAAACCATTTTGTTATCAGAGTTTCCTTATAATGGTCAATTATTTTTTATTATGACCACACAGGAAAGTGCTCCCGTTCTCAATCAAATAATGATGTGAATCATATTTTGGCGAATTGTATAAAAGAAAGAATAGGTACGCGTCATATAAAAAGAACGCTGAAAGAAAGTGGAAGGCGTGTGTTTGAGCTTGGGTAGGTACACTCGCGAACGAGGTAGGGTCATTTCACCTGTTCGCGTCCATTTAGTGCAGTTGGCAAGTTTGACGGCGATAATAAAAATATCCCAGCACTAATTTCTATGAAAAATTTATGTAATGTGTTCATTATATAGTCTATTTTAAGATTAACTTTCAGTTTTGTTCGAAATATTTTGAGTTTTTTTTTTAAATAGATAAACATCAGAATTAGGCGTTTTACCCAGTTTGCGTCCATAAAATCCGAATTGCGTCCACCCGTGGACCATTTCGCGTCCACCAGCTTAAAAAAGGAATATAGGGGTGATAGTTTTAAGAATTTGTAAAGAAAGATTGTATTTTAACAATTTCTTTATTTAAGAATATAAATATTAAACATCAACATTATTTTCATTAAAAACATCACTTTAAAAAATAAAAATAATTCTTCTGGCTTTATTTGGTGTAAGTTTTTGAACCCTCTTGGACCTAAAACTTTTCCTGTTTTTGGACAAAGAGCAAAACCACTTTCGTCCCCATTAAAAAATATTTTTGGGTCACTCAAAATATTTTTTTGGTGTATACTGTCCAAATATTCCTCTAATTCTCTAAACCACAATCTGGTTGACTCTTCTGTGACCTTTATTTAATACCCTCCGTATTTTTAAATAAGATTTCTTTATTTCTGGCCAAAAAAAAATCAAACCACTTTTGACCTGGGCGATCATCTTTGAATCCCCTTCTCGAACTATTTTCTGAACAGTATCCAACAATTCTTGCTTTTTCACTGGAAATCCACATTTGGAAATGTTAAGACGACCACTTTTTTTCACCATCTACTTCTAGTGCTGGTTCTGGTCCCGGTTTCTTTACTCCATCTAGTCTGCGCCCACTGATTTTGTCCAATATTGTAGTCTTGGGAATAGCCATATTCTTTGCATATTTGTCTTACCGATTTATTCTTCTCTCGAATTTCATTTAACGCTTTCTTTAAATCGACTTCTGTGTATGTTCTCTTTTCCTTCTTCTTTCTTGTCTCCGAAGAACTCATCTTAAATAGAAATAAAATAAGAATGAAAGAAATTACTCATTTCATTTAAAAATAGAATTATAAACACGTAGTCTTAATAAAAAATGTACAATAATAATAATCAATGCATTTTAAATTATTTTTACAAGCAAGTCAATTGTATTTAATTACCGAAAATAGTGGACGCAATTTGGTTTATTATTATCCCCTGTAGGTATAGTTTGCGTCCATTGCGGACGCAAAGTGGAAGTTTTGTAAATTCGATGTAGTAATTCGCGTCCACCTTATTTTATTCGTTAAATATAAAAAACATAAGCAAATTCATAATTAATATTATTCCTTTTTTCATTATAAAAGTCTAGAAACAGCTATGTATCCTAAAATTCACATAAAACAATAAAAAACTTACCATTGAACACGCCGCTGCACATTATTTTTTATCTAAACATCCCCCGCGTACGCACTCCCTTGATGAACGGCCAGACTAACTATTTTTTTAAACGGGATTGGTTTGGCGCACGGACCTTTTGTCCATTTGTGCGTGCTTCTTATACATTGAGGTATTAGCGGTAATGACTTATCGTTTAATTGGTGTGTTAGTTTACTTATTTTCGACGATTTTTAAAGGGAGATCCGTAAAATGGACGCGAATTGGGCGATGGACGCGAACAGGCGAAATGACCCTAGTAGGCCTATTATTTTATTTTCGAATTAGCCTTTCGCTCGCCGCCGCCCGATAAATCGACCGACCGACCAACCGATAAACCGATTTAAATAACATCAATCGTCAAGTGCGCAGCTTGATCGCCAGCGTTCTTTTTACATGACGCGACCTGTAAGTCATAGAAGTACCTATTTGTGACAGAAACATATCATCTGACTTTTTCCAAATATGTTGGGGATGGCTTTCAGTCTAACCGGATGCAGTTAACCGGTTTAGATACCAGTACTTCACATGGAGCGAATGTATACCCTTTCTGCAACGAATTGAAAGTTGTTCTCTCTAATTACATAAGCATAAGCAGCCTGTAATGTGTCCACTGCTGGGATACAGGGCTTCTTTCTGTGCGAGGGAGTGGGCCGTAAATAGCCCTAATCCACCACACGGGCCCAGTGCGGGTCTCTTTATTTACCGTACTATACAAGGTGAATTTTTAGTCACCGTTGAAATTCATCTCCCTGAATTTTTTTAAGGGTGACAAAAAATTCACTTTGTATTTTAAACCCTTACCCATATATTTATAAACGTTGCATAAAGTTAATTATGTAATGATTAGCGACTGTTTAACCATACATTTTTGACGTTTAAACATCTCTTAACTTTAATCAAAGTTTATGATTATACCCCAGCAGACTGTTTACAAATTATCTCCTAATATAAAACATCAATGTTTGTTTGTTCGTATTTTATAGGTGCTCAGCTATACCGTTAATTCGATTGCGATAAAACTTTGTCAACTGTTTGTTTTACACTTGCGCGAAGGTTAGGCATAGTCAAGAAACTACACGCGGACGAAGTCACGGGTAGAAACTAGTTTCCAATAAAAAATCCACATAATTTTATAAACTATCCTATAACTACACACAACAACTAAAAATCACATAAAAACAAAACTTCCTCTCATTTATTAATTTTTATTGAGCCAAGAACATAAATCTGAGGAGACATCCGAAACTTGACTAGCCCACTGGCACGTGAGAAACGAGACAGTGTTACTAGCAGACAGTGCATGACTCATCAAAATACATGATATCAATGGCAGACGAACGAGCGGTCGATGCGTGTTTTCATCTTATTTTAGACTCAGCAACGTGTCGACGTGGCATCGATTGTATCTTAGCACCTGACTTACAAAATGATAGGTACGTGTTTAGTGTTAGTCCCCAGGTGAAATGATTTTTAGCTCATCGAAGTGATGATTGATTCTCGATCTTTCCTTGAAAGTATTTTAAGGCCCTCCACGATAGACGGCGATCGTGTGCCCTGGGCACTTAGCTGCGCTTTCAACTTGCTGGCTGGATCTTCTAGCTACAATCTCATTTGCTTCGACCGATACAAATAAATTACAATAAGTCTTAGGTAAAAAAAGTCATTTCACATTTTTTTCTTCTTTTTATTGCTGAATGGTGCTGCGCTTGATCCCATCATGCCTGATGGAAAGCGATTGATGAGATCTATGATGGAACGAGCGTGCCCACAAAATGCTTGTTCCATCTTGTTATGAAGGCAGACTGGTTAAATGTGGAAGGCAACACAGATGCTGGCTGAGAGTTCCACACTTGAGCTGTGCGTATAATTAATGTGGAGGAGAAACGCTAAGTACGACTGCCTATTGGATTTTTAAGATTAGAAAAGAAAACATGCAACAGAGGACATTTGCTAAGCTGAACATTCGTACAAGGCCATAACGGGCCCCTATCTCAGCATAAAGCTGCAACAGCCATAAGTAAATACCGTTCAGATACTTGACCTCTGAAAAAGTGCGTACCTCTTTTTATCAAACAAAGACAAATCAATCTAAATACAACCGATAGACAGATAATACAGTGTTAATGACTCGCTAATGAGAATAAAAATCGACTAAACGACACTTCGCTAATCGGTCAAAATATTTCCGCGGTCTTCTTTGTATCAAACCAATTAAATATCTAATAAGCAATTAATTTCCTATCGAAAATTAATAATTGAAATCGGTCAGTAGGTGTCGGAAACTATAATTATGTATACTGTTTTTCCTATTTTTTTTTCTACTTAACCGGAAAACTGTTCGCTAACATGTATATTAGGCAGTCGCACCGGAAATTGTAGTCTACCGCCAATATAAGTCCTTAAACTATAAATAGGTATTTGCCTCCTTACTCCTATTATTGAGTCATCGAGCTATTTGTATCCTGCCTTGTAACGATAATGACTTAATCTTAACATTCCTTTTATGTATTATGCTTTGTATCTCCACATTATTTTATGTTCTGCGGAGAAACGCTTTTGGGATGTGTCTCAACATAGAATCTGAGGCATATTCTAGAACGATGCGTAGTCGCGAACCATAATAATTTAAAACTAGATTTTAGAACGATTGGTAGGAATCTGACAGGGAACAAGGAGCTAAGCTTGTTTCATTAATATCAACTCTAGTTCTGCGTTCCTAACGCAATGATGGCCAATCATCGTTTAATGAATACCAATCAACGGATGTAATCCCAAATGGCAATATATATTTATCTTTCTGTCTTCGGAAAAATCCTGAGCTCTACGTCATTTCCTACACTAGCTTTTTAAAAGTACTCTATGTGTTATTCCAGGTTATAAACTATATGTGTGCCAAACAACGAATTCCGTGCAGCCATTTTTGCGCCAATCCGGAACATACATCCAGACAAACAGGCAAAAATTCTAAATAGGTACTATATTTTCGGCGTCAGACTCGTTCCTACACCTCGTAGCAATTACTTTTTTTTTTCAAAAATATTTAATGAACTGTTTTCAATTTGTTACTATTTTATTATATGTTTTTCCTACATTCCCAAACAGATTGAAAAGGTTACACTCATTTGTTTATTTTCCTGCCCAGCTCATTGGAAAATCGTGAGCAATACATTTTTCTCTGCACTCCGAAACAGACTGAAAAGGTCACATTCATTTGTTTGTTTTCACACCCACCTCTAAGCTCCCCATCTTTTAACTGCACTCCCAAACTGACTGAAAATGCTACACTCATTTGTTTGTTTTTATACCCACCTCGTTACAGAATCCTGAGCTTTGCATCTTTTCCTACTCTCCCAAATAGACTTAGTAAAAAGGCCACACTCTTTTGTTGGTTTTTTTACCCACCTCGTTGCAGAATCCTGAACCCTCGCTTCTTTTCCTACTCTCCCAAATAGACTAACGAAAAAGACCATATTCATTTGTTTTTATGCTGAGCTCATTGGAAAATCCTGAGCCCTCCATCTTTTCCTACTCTCCCAATTAGACTTATTTAAAAGGCCAAACGCATTTGTTTGATTTTATGCTGAGCTCATTTGAAAATACTGAGCCCTCCATCTTTTCCTACTCTCCCAAATAGACTTACGAAAAAGTCCACAGTCATTTGTTTGATTTTATGCTGAGCTCATTGGAAAATCCTGAGCCCTCCATCTTTTCCTACCCTCACAAATAGACTTTGTAAAACGGCCACACTGATTTGTTGGTTTTGATATGCCCACCTCGTTGCTAAATCCTAAGCCCTCCGTCTTTTCCTACTCTCTCAAATAGACTTACTAAAAAGGCCACACTCATTTATTTGTTTTATGGTCAGCTCATTGGAAAATCCTGAGCCTTCTCTCTTTTCCTACTCTCCCAAATAGTCCTACCAAGAAGGCCACACTCATTTGTTTAAATACATTTATTTCTGTAAGTAGGTTTGTACAAACACTTTTACACGTCAATCATATTTTTTGAACTAGATGAGGCCGAAACAAACTCAGAGGTCATAGTCTCTTTGAAAGTGCAGACATAATCTTGGTCTGATTATGTGAAGACCATCTAGATTGGTGTCTGAAATGGTCTTTTGACGAAAGAACCAGATTGAGTGATTGATTTTATGCAGAGCTCATTGGAAAATCCTGAGCTCTCCATCTTTTTCCACTCATCCAAACAGTGTTACTAAAAAGGCCACACTCATTTGTTTCTCTGCCCCGCTCATTAGGAAGTACTGGCGAAAATTAATATTGTCTAAAGGGCGTCCACTAGTATGACATGAACGTAAACATCTGTTGGCACGACTCGGCCGATCACTTGATTAATTCCATGGCTAAATCAGTAACGTACCGTCTGGTCATTACAGCTTACGGCTGTGATGCTAATAGTACTTTTTCTGACGTGTTTTCGGCGCACGAGGGTTTTTATAGATTTTGGCTTGGAGAAAGATTCTTTGGTCTTTTGGGGATTTTCCACAGCTGCCTTTTGGATCTTTGGGAGTTAAATGTTGGAGTAAGTCATACCATTTAGATAGACGATCATCATCATCTGCCTATCTTTTTCCCAACTATGTTGGGGTCGGCTTCCAGTCTAAGCGGATGCAGCTGAATACCAGTATTTTACATGGGGAGACTGCCTATCTTACCTCCACAACCCAGTTTCTAGATAATACGATACCCGTACCAGGAAGACTGGTTGTCACTGTTGACTTTCGGGTTTCTGACAACCCCTAAAAACTGTGAAAGATCTACGAATGACCAACGACTGAACGTGCTCTACGAAGCACGGAGGGGTCTTGGTTCGTAAAGATGGCATCCATCCACGGACCAACCGCGGCAAGCGTAGCTTAAACTGATTGTTAGGACCATGCGGCTGTTTTTACTTAGCCACAAGCCCCACTGTGTTAGACGATCGTATGCGGAAAATTCTCACGTCTATTGTGTGCGATGAGATGCATCGAGCCGTCCGGTCCTCCAAAAAGTTTCAAGCTGAGAAAAACTGAAATAAAATTCGACCGAAACTGTTCGAGCTTGGCATAATCTTAATTATTTTATTTCTGTACTATGTGATAAACATTAAACTATTTTTACTTACAGTTCCGGTAAAAGTAATCAGTACGTTATATACCTACCACGGTATTAATAACTCATGCCATGTAGGTAAGGTTGGTATAAATTACCTTTCATTTCCAGTTGTTACGTGTTCTCGAAGTATAATTTTATTACTTGTCTTTGCATGCTTTTCTGTTTCTGTGAAGAAAGGGAAACCATTATACAGAGATGCGATTTGTCTGCATTTTAAGCACCCCTTGTAGCTTTTTAACACGCTTTTATGAGCTTGGTAGAAGATGAGCTTCTAGTATGTATGTAACGTATAGTAAAAAAAAAAACTATTAACACGCTTTTGTGCTTAGCCGAACTAAAAAATAGAAAATAAATTTAAAAAACAAAAACCAAAGTAAAAAATCATTGCAATAAAATCCAATTTTTGTTTAATTTTTTATTATTGTCCGTTATGTCCTAGTCATTTCATTATGTTTGTTCTGTAAACCCAAAGATTAAATCGACACGTGTAATCAAACTCCTATACAAAAAAGCAAACACAAGAGACTTGAAATGTAAGATGAGTCTCTGGGATTTAAAAAAGAACTTTAGGGTTCTTATAAAATTCTTGAAATTGCAGCATGAGTTGTGACGATACAGCACCACGGCCCATTGCTTAAACTAGAGTTCCATTTCATCAATATTTTTACCTTATGCATTATTCGGTTAACTCGCCTCAACCTGCCATTATAAGAGAGTACTCGCTCAGCGACCCTCGCTTGGCGGATAGGACACTCGCTGGGAGACTCGCGCTTGGTGCATATAGCGTGCATACTCGTCGTCACCGTAACGCACTCCCTGCTCGTTGCTCGCCAACTCGTTTTAGTTACTAGCTCTACGCGCTTCTCGTCCGACTGTGGGACAGGTGCCTAAATCAGCGACTTCCACTGTTTATGTCATCGAAGTAAAACCGAACTCATCGAGTTCGACCATTTCTGTTGTAGATTGCTACATGAAAAGTTCGTGCAATTATTCAATCTATACAAGTCCAGTATTAAAACGTAACTAATCGTTGATATTGATTGATTACTCTATACCTATTCAAGGCCAGTTGTTTTAATTCTTCCACGTTTCAAACTAGCCATTTAATAGGCTGATTTTGTTTATTTTTCGGTTCAGTCTAACCTTGGATATCATTGTGAAGAGCCTGACAGATTGACTTTCTGAAATAGCTGTTAGTGCTTACTTACAGATAGAATAGAACATTTTATTGGGTATTCTATTCGTGCTACAGATTTTTCCTCATATTTATCTCGTATGTCCATCGCTTATTATAGTTACTGTTAGTTTCATTGTTCTTCTACTGAATTAGCGTCTAGCGCATGTTTAGTTGTGGTCGGTTATTAGCATAAAAAGATAATAATCATTGACAAATCTTACTCGATTATCTCTTTCTCAGTTTTGTTTTTTTCTGTTTAATTTCTAGGCTCTCAGCGAAAACCAGCAACGTCACTACTTTATTAGTCATCTGCATAAAAATCAAGTTCCAAAATTCTAAATTACCGGCGGATCGTATTGACCTGACCTTGACCAGTCCTAATACGCAGCCATACCTGTTTATTGACGCAACAATCGTTATAAATACAGTGAACATAAGATAACGAACATAATAATACCACATAATAATATGTATGTAATCCATATGATTTAATTTACGTTCAGGATTCTGGTCTAAACTAGAGAAAAAAGTTATGATTTTATATGTTTTTTTTTTGTTAGGTACGCTTTCACGCAAAAACGGCTTATCGGATTTGGATGTAATTTGCACATGGGTAGACTATAACCTGGATTAGAACATAGGATATTTTTTATCCCTGTATTCCCACGGGACTGAGACCTAAGCGATTGAAACCGCGGGGCGACCTTGTAATAAATAAAATTATTCTCCTATCTAAGTAAGACTGTAAATGTATTTTATTTTATAAACAAATCTTTTTTGGTTATGCGAACCACACATAAGGCTAGCTAGCACACTCTTGTCCACTTATTTTACGTTAAAGAATCTCACCAAGTGAGGATGCTTCAAGTACGACTCAATCATCAATTTACCGAACCTTTCCCCAACTATGTTCGGGTCGGCTAGTAAGCCGCAGTAAGCCACGTATCGTGTTACCCAGTAGCTTGGGTTGTGGTATTCAGTTGCGTCCAGATACTGTCCAGACTACTGTCTATCTGGACGCAACTGAATACCACAACCCAGGCTACTGGGTAACACGATACGTGGTTTAATTCTCTTTGCACGATACCCTTGGTAGAAGTGACTGTCAAATATTTTTGCTTCTCAACTACCGTAACGACTGTACAACCACTGTACTATACTTTAAGTACTGTTATTGACAGGTTAATCTTTTCACCACTGTCTATAATATCCCATGTCGTGGTAAATACCTCAGCTATTCTGGTAGGGCTCGTGCCGATGTCTCTAGTCGATGGGTATCTCGCTGTTCCTGTCATTAAATCCACATTTACACTATGCTATGCCACAGGCAATTAAATCGCACCGTGTTGGTAAATCAGGCTTCATCATGCATCATCATCATTTCAGCCGGAAGACGTCCACTGCTGGACTTTAGCCTACCCAAGCTCCGCCACTTCTACTGGTTCTATGCTTCCCGCATCCAGCTGATTCCTGCGGCCTTTACAAGATCATTGGTCTACCTTGTGGGAAACATTCTAACTCTACGTCGCCATTCCAGAATTGTTCGGCCCCGTCGGCCATCTGTTCTGCGATGTGGCCTGCCGACTGTCACTTAAGTTTGGCAATTCTTCGGGCTATGTCGGTTAGCTTGTTTATTCTGCGGATCTGTTTATGTCTGATTCGATCACGGAGCTAAACTCCAAGCATAGCCCTCTCCGGCAAATCACGCTTAAAGAGTCATTTTTCTAGAAATCAGAACCGGCATTTACAACACCAAAATCTGTAGAGATTCCGCGTACTACCGCTATCTCGTGTTTCATTAAATAACAACGCACATTGTTTGTATTCACAATTACACCTAATTGGTTCAACAATCACGTTGCCAGTGGTTTGGACCTGTTAATTGTGGCTCCATTAACTCTCAACTAGAAATGAAAAGCTCCCTTGTTGACTATTCAGGCTATTAAGTGGCACTTGGTATTTTTTTTCACAGATGCCAATTATGAGACTTGTGGAGTGTGACGCTGTGGAATGTGATGACCCACTTATTTATTAATTCTAGTATTCAATATGGCTTGTAGATATTCTTCAAGGTTTAGTACATATATTCTGTCTGATATATGGGAACCATTTTGTTATCTTTGAATATTTGCTATTTATTCAGTTCGAGCAGTGCTGGCCCAGTGGTAACGTCCGCGATTTACGATTTACAAATTCATCATCATCATGATTATTTCAGCCGTAAGACGTCCACTGCTGGACATAGGCTGACCCCAAGCTCCACCACTTCAACCGGGTCTGTGCTTCCAGCATCCAGCGGATTCCTGCGGCTTTCACAAGATCATCGGTCCACTTTGTGGGTGGCCTGCCAATACTACGTCTTATCGGCGCATTACTTTGAGTAAATTATTTGATCACCACCACTGTTCTCAAAAACGCTGAAGGAAAACGTTGTGAAGAAACCGACATGTGCTAGAACCAAAAACTCGAAGAAATATGACATCTACCAACCCGCACTGGGCTCGCGTGGTACTGGTAGATCATACATAGCCCCCTAGAAGATACGAGCTCTGCGTCCCAGCAGTGGGAACATCATAGGCTGATTATAGATTCAGTTCGACACCTATAATTTTACCATGCTTTCTTGCGTCAAGGCAGACAATTGTAATAGTCGTTGCATATAATATAATACCGTACGTAATGCCAATGTACCATCAAGTGTCCACGACACCTGCCTATATTTACTACCGTCTCTATTGAAACATATTTACTACCGTCTCTATTGCAACTGCACTCCCAAATATCATCCCATAAATCACTTTTACAGCCGCTCAAATCTCGAGGAAAACCGTTGATCATTCGCGAAAATATCCCAAAATAGATCATAATCTTCCAGAGTACGCGTTATTGGGCCAGTTTGTTGAACTCCTAACGTGTGTCGGTGTGTCTGAAAACCTTGTTTATTTTATGAGCATAGCATCTAGAATGGAGCCAAATGATATGTTTCAATTGTTAACAACAAAGAAGATGTTTCCTGTTTTCATTTTGTAATGTAAATGCACTGATTACATCTTTGCATACGATTGTCCTAACAATTACTTGGATTCTTTAAAGAAACCCCTAGTGCCTTGGTAAGGTTGCTTACTTCAGAAGGAGACCGTAAAAACAGGATCCAGAAAAGCGTTTATAAAGAACCGATCGGTGGCTCATAAAATACTTTTGACTTTGCAATCCTTTTTGAACTGGACACTATATGTATTACCATTTAGTATCAGTATTTAGACGGATGCTGCATCACGCTGTCCTGATAATAAGTCCAAAGCCTTAATCTGACACCCACGAGAAGTTGTGTGACCTATCTGTAGCGTAACATACCACATACAAATACATAATTTATGAACAATATGTGTATCAACAGTGCTATAATGATGATGACAAAATAAACGTTAGAACAAAAACCCCACGTTGCTACGTGAGGTCTTTTTTCTAGGTGAAGGGTATCTTTTTACAATTTTTTGGCTGTATCGGTAGATACAGCCAAAAAAGTTGGAGAACGATACTCTTAGCCAAGAGTACTTACTACGTATGTAGTTCCTTAAATTGAAGCATACATTGGGAGAATAATATCCTGTTGTCATGGAAATATCTACAATACAAACCATACTATATTCGAACATCTACAAGCTACAGCTTGAAGTTCTATTTAATCCCCCAAAGGACCTTCCTTCGTAGGATAAAAACAATGGCTGAGTATAATCGCTGCTCATATAAGCAAGTACGTACTTATTGGCACTCCCGCAGTTAATATCAATGATAATATGCAATTGTTAGACTGAATATATTTTAGCTATAGCAAGTGTTACAGCGAGTTATCATGAACTTGAGAGTTCTTTTGCACGGCGCTTGACTCATGGATTGCATTGAATTCTACGTGTATTCTGAAGATAGGGGGATCAGAATAAACAAAATATACAATAATATACACTTTGGATGGTAGGATTGGAATCTTAATTTAAATGAATGGCCGGGGGTCCCATGACCACCATTGTAAATAGGCTCTTGTGTATACAAATAAATGAAATTGATCTCTGAAACGGCCTGATTGATTTTTATGATATTTGGTTTGGGGATACTTTGAACCCTGGGGAAGGACATTTTGCTACTATTTGTCGACAAACCACGCGGGTGAAGCTAGTAATTAATATAAATCTTCATAGATAGATACGGGCTGATTTTTTAGTCACCGTCCAAATTTTTCAGGGTGATAGTACCCGTTAAATTGAACAACTTTCTCCAAGGAACGTGGGTCGAAATATGAAAAAAAAAATCGGACCTCCCATACAAAATCGACCAGCTAACTATTGATTTTGCATGGGAGGTCGATTTTTTTTTTTCATATTTCGACCCATGTTCCTTGGAGAAAGTTGTTCAATTTCACGGGTACTATGACCCTGAAAAATTTGGACGGTGACTAAAAAATCAGCCCGTATAGAGAGACAGAAGGAGACCAAAATCTGAGTAATTATACGAATGTAACAGAAGTGAATGATAACACGAAAGACGAAAGAGAATCGAAGATATTGCGCCAACCACAAGTAAAAATGGCAGCCAGGAGGCGATTAAAGACAACTTCAAAGAAGAATAGAAATAATAGAATAGAATATTATTGTTGAATATCGTAGAGAAGGAAACCAATGTCTAAGCAATGATAATTATGATTCATGAAAAGAAAGTGAATGATAACACAAAAGATTTAGAGGAGACTAGAAGATGTTGCGCCAGCCACAAGTAAAAATGGCAGGCAGATGAATACCATTAAAGACATAACTTCAAAGAAGATTTTTGTACTAATAATGAGCGCATAGGTGAATGACATCAACTTACTAAGGTTACCTTTTAGTTGTCAACGACTCTGCAAAGAAACATGAGGTCACCTATACTCAGAATAAGACCACACCACAAGAAAATATGAATATTAATTACGTGTATACAGCTACGTTTCCATGCATATATGAAGCTGAAAGTCAGATAGAGAATACACACGTCAATATGGAACGAACATAAATCATCGATAACCGACATGAAACAAACAATCTATGAAAATAGGTAGCCATTAAATTATTTATGTTTACGGAATTATGAGTGCACTTGATAGAAATGGCCGATAGACGATTTATGTCGAGAATAGACAAAGTAGTTGAGCACTTTAATACATTCTAGTTCTCATCTAGATTTAATGTTGTTTGTTTATACCGCGGAGAATGTAGATCATAGACAATCCGTTGTCGGCCTAATTTAGCCCGTCTTTCACCATCCAATCTAATACGTCACGTTGTGCTCTGAATAACTGTTTGAATTATGTCATATATACAATACTTTATCACGCTAATCTCCTATGAAAGCAGTAACTGCATTAATATTAATCCATGTGCTGGTATTACAAGCATCTTAGATATAAATAAAGTATAAGGTATGTCTTTCACAAAAAAAAAACAACTTAATCCTGTTTTTGGTAATTGGCTTTCATTAAACCCACCCATCATGTAACATGACCAAACCATCAAATGCGTATTTTTCATGCTTGACAAATTCTTCCTACAACTTCTTGATCCCTTACCTTACTCGAAATATGAATAGCTTCTCCAAATCTTCAAGTGTGTTTTGGCTTCAGCAGATCATAAATATATATTAAGACTTTTATTTAAACTTTGCCTGCCAGCCCTAACTGCAACAGATGCAACCTAGATTCTCATTACGGGCGTATTGCAGTTACACGCCGTCAATGTCTCAGTGAGTTTATATTTTAAACGGTAAACCTTTCTTGGTATTGTTGTAACTCCGACTGATACCATCAATTAACCTTTTCACCGTACGGACGTGTAAAGACTTTCGAAATGCAACTGGCGCCAACGATGATCAAAACAATATGTACTCAAAAACGACCTTAGTTCTTTTACGAGTTTCAATTTGTTTACTTTGGCTTCCTAACTCCCATGTTTTGTGTTGTCATCAAATTTTACAACCGCTTAGAAACGTCTTCAAGGTACCATGCCGATATTTAAATATGTGTAGCTGTAGGCGTTACTATGGATATACCAAATATGACGCATGTTACTATATAGTAACGCGTCATATTTTGTATATCCACGTCTATTAAAATTAATAGCCTTCGACAGAACGTGAAGTTATTGCCCAGAAATCTCAGAATTTGGAGATAATACTCGTAGTAAAAAAAAAAACCAACGTCTATTGACCATCTTTTGTCATCTTCCTAGAACATAAGACAGAAAAACCAAATTCTAAGCATCGAATTTTCTAGAAGTGTAAATTAACTTACAGCATTGGAATTTCCCTTGTCGTGACTACATTTTAAATCCTCTACTATTGCTTACAATTGAGTGTTTATACAAGATATGTTTGCGTCACAACATCAATTGATCTTAATAAAAGGGGAGTTAAATGGCTCGATGTGTTGCTTCGTTGGACACGGCCAGTAAAATTGATTGTTTCATTCACTGCTTCTATTGTTATGACATCGTAATATAAATGACTTTTATATAAGGTGCTGGGGATACAATATGAATATGTACTTAGTCTTTTACGATCTCGGAGTCTTCCAGTCTGTGTACCTTTTGCTTGTAGTATCATACTTAAGTCTCGAGTCTCTTCAATAAGACTTCAAAACGGCCAATTGTCCTTTAGAAGAAAAGAATATACACGATTATCAGAATCTGCTGCAATAATACTTACAGCGATTTGTCATAAGCCTTTGGTGTTTTAGTTACCAAAGAAAATGGTTTCGTTTTAACTGTACCGTTTGTGCCTCAAGTTCATGAATATGATATAATGGATTTGAAATATAACAATTGCACTTCCCGAACTATGATTCAACATTAATAACGTGATAAAGTAATAAAGGTAATATTCGCAAAACATCAGCTGGATTTTTTGGCATTTTCCTGCTCTTCGCTGAATTTTCGTGACTAGAATTTTAAAACTAATTTGGCCTTTCTTCGTTCCCAAGGATTTGTTTGGGTATTAGGGTCAACTTCAAGGATTTGACAAAGCAATTTGTTTTTCGTGTCATGAACACTCCATAACAGTTCTTAGCCTTTGCTATACAACTTAGAATAATTAAGTGCAAGCTTTCTTTTGAATGAAAAGGACAAAGAGTCATTCTTTTCCATTAACCACTTTGCAGATTACATTCAGATTAAAATGATTCTTCGGTTGTACTATCTCATCAAAAATTATCTCACTAAGAGTAGCGTCTGTTTGTTTTGTTATAGCAATCATCTGAGTTATAAAGTCATCATTATCTGTTTAACAGCTTTGTAGCAGCTACTGGTGTTCCAACAATGCTAATGTTTATGGTACATTTAACGGCCGGTCATGTACTGGAGTATCCAAAGTGTTAGCTAAACGTGCATGACGTAACGTCGTAAAAATAAGTACGAACCTACTTACAATATATATTATGTGCTTAGAGCCTTTTTATGTGCATAACTTGTACTTGAGACGGATTTTTGTTCATATTTAATTAGTATGGTTTACTTATCATTCGAAGTCACGGGTTGTCAGTAGCCAGATTGTCTGACAAGCAGTCTTGCCAAGGGGTATCGTATAACCCAATAATTGGATTGTTGAGGTCAGATAGGCAGTCACTCCATGTATAATACTGCTATTCAGCTGCATCCGGTTAGATTGCAAGCGACCCTAATATAGTTAGGGATCGGTTAAGCAGATGATGACTTTTCACTCGTATCTGTGTTAACTGAAATAGAAGCTGAGTCCAAAGTAGTTGGATTATAAATTTTCTATGTCCAATCATGATTTTCGATACATACCAGAAAAAAAAATGGTGGATATGTAACGAATCAATAAATTGTCGGCAGTCCATAACCAAATACAAACACAATCGAATCTGAATTTCCGGAAATTAAACCGAGAAAAAAAGGAAAAAAGGTGGAAAATTAATGTTTGTTTTTCTATTGGCTGACTGATCTTCCAGAATTCAATTAACCTAGGTAGAGTCACAACAGCCAAAGGTTATTGAGAAGACTTCAAATTGAAGGTCTTTCTAATGCTCACCAAGTCAACTACACTATTGATGAAATACCATGTCACCTATTTCACTTAGATGGTTTCCCGGTCTACTAGTATAGTCCACTTTACGTTAGCAACTCATAATCCCATTAATAAACGGCTGTTACGACACTCGTGATAGGAAGCGGGGTGAACTATTCTTAGCCAGGAGCCACGTGGTGCCATCAAATGGTTGATTGATGCCGATAATAATGACGATGACGTGAACTAAATGATTTAAATCGCCTTCTTGGATTATGACGAAAACATTTAACATTTATTACTATTTTATTTTATTAACAACTCGTAAATCGATTATAAAATGATCATAAAATAATGTTTTGCGGAACTGCGCGCTTTAAACTAATATTCTCGTTGTTTTTGCGTTTTTCTGAGCCCTGGGGGACTTTCCACGTCCGTCAAAGAAGATACGTGACCGTTCGAAAGTAGTTCGAAACTTCAGAATGATGTAGGGTTCATTTAACTCTTTAGAACGGGAAAAACACTTTGTGAGTAGGGACAGTTGTCAAATCGTGGTGACATTCATTCTTAGTTCGAGCCCCAAACTCATTTACATCCGTAGGTGATGCGGAGTAAGAATCGCATGTAACTTCGGCCGATACTACGGATTTCGTGCTTAGGGAGTAGACCTGAGCTCTATACTTGAGCGTATCGAATGTGTGGTTTCATTGTTTGATGTATGTTTAGTACTAGCCACAATACCTATTATCCATTTGGTGATAGTTCAACACTTCAACAGTACTTCCAAAGAATTTTGTAATGATTGTTCAGGTACTCAAAAAATATTTCAAAGAGTTAATAGTCCGTAAATAGATTAAGGAAATTAAAATCTGGCCAGCTGAAAATCGTCACCTCGTCTATGATTTTAGAATAAAACGATGATTCGTATTCGCTCAGGTGCTATACATGTTTCGATAAATGCATTTTGACATTTAAATTGATCACATATAGTTCGTGTTTTATCGTGTTTACTGTGTGGTGACGATGTAGCCATTTTGTATGTGACCATGGCAGGCTTTGGTCTAGATAATTAAATAAACGTAACCCCCGGTTTGACTGATAAAACGGCTGTGTATAAACACAATTTAGTTTTATGTTATTGCCACCTACATAATAATAACGATTGTTTTATTAACTGAATTCATTCATAAATCGGCTTGTTCTCTGTCCTACTGAAACTTTCTTTATTAACTGATTATAGTTGTCTACTTTTGAATTATTTGTGCTTTTACCTGCCTGACTATTTCTTTTTGTGGCTATAGATGGCATTAGATCCTCAAAATCATTTGGTAAGTACGTCATCATCAATATCTTCAGCCCGTATCCTTCCTCTGCTAAGTTTTAGTTCTCCTGTGGCAATACTCTCTCGGTCAGTCTCTTTTAACCATTACTTCTATGTTCGTCAACCCACCTGGTGACTGGTCTATCAACGGATTCTTTTATTTCGGTGTACTGCCCTCTTTATCGAAGCTATATTTTCTTGCTACGACTAGCAATGTTTCTAGTAAATATATAAAAATCCGTTCTTCTTTTGTTGCAAAGTCTACTTCTTAGCGTGTCAAAGGCAAAAATAACACAAAAAATGCATTTAAATGTGTAGTTTTCTGAATTAGTTTGGCTCAAAATTCGCCAACGTGAATACCGTTCGCTGACACGGCCATTATGTCTTCACGTGTGCAGGTGACAGGGCGTGCGGTAAATGATGGGGGGTAAGTCGTCTGTGGAAAGACGCCGCATGCACACCGGAGGTCAACCTCACGCCTTTTTACCATGGGGCTAGGCAGGAACGCCACCTGCTACGATCCTTACATACTCCTTTTGCCTCGTTTATGTTCATACATCTGGTAAAACACGCACGCCGGTTGCGAGTACTACGCACCTGGTCTTTCTGAACAACATCACGAACTATTAGTGACCTTAGTGGTGATGTTATTCCTCCTAGGGCATCCTAAAGTCTATATGCCTATTACACTTACAAAACGATTTAGAAATTAGTCTTAGTAATACATCTACCAGAGAAATAACACTAACTAAATTATTGCTACGCCACAGTGGCATGGCATATAGTCCTATCCAATGTCCAGTATGGGGCTGCCCACTTAGCTGCTATAGTTTCCAAGATGCTGTTAGGGATGGCGCGTACCCTGCGGATGATGGTGTGAAAGCCATCTATCCCCGCTATATATTTCTGCTTAGCGGTGGATGAGTTTAATTATCCCTTTTCGACGTTTGTGTTTGGTTTTTTGAATTCAGTAGCCTTCAATTCTGAATAATTACCACGTAATTGTAGACGATTTCTGCTAACGCGTTTATAATGTCATGGCTTTGGGTGATGTCGCACGAGCGCCTCAAATTATTCACACTATGCTGATTATGTTGTGTCGGTGTTATCGCCACTACCTTGTTACCCAAGCCCTAACGGTACATGGCAGTAGTTCTAAGTGTGTTTTAACGATAATATAACACCATCACTTTATGCGCGAGTAATGTAAATTACTCTGTAGTTACAGTTAGAGCGAAGTAAAATTTTCTAGTGTTTCCATTTTGTAGTGTTTTAGATAGATAATGGTTCTATTTTTGTAAGTTGTTGCCCCGCATTGGTATAGCGTACAGAATCGAACATCATCAATGATATCGTAGGAGTCTTATAGACGCAGTTCAGGAGTCCAAAACCCGAAAATGTCTGTTGACGACCGCTATTCTTCCGACAACTTTTTGCTGTCGGGGGCTAGGCAAATCATGTTTCCGAAATGTGGCATTTGCGATACGACAGCCTGTCAAATGGTTGTGAATAGCTATGATGATCATCAATTATTTGCAGACTAGGATAAATTCAGGAAGTGGAAGATACAAATAAAATAAGGTGTCTTTATTACTGGTCTTTCCAAGCTTTTTGCTCGCATTTCGATGCGGCTAAATATTGCGTGGCTACGTCACCCCTTTTTTTCCTTTCTCGTGTTCTCAGATATTACTCAACCCACCAAAAAAAAAAAACACCATTAACCTACATGGGCACTTATGAAACGTCAGAAGCTAGGTGCACGGTTCTAATTGGTTTCCTATGAAGAAGAGCCGGCAAGAATCTCCACAGTAACTCTTTTAAAAATAACTGACTTCTGGTTTTTTCAACGTACAGTGTCAAATGGTTTGGAAGGACAGTTTTGTATATATCAACTCTGTCAATTCCTGTTTATTGTTAAATGAGTGTAGGGAACTCATTTGTGGGAATGGCCATAGCTATAACATTCGGGTCCCTGCTGGTACCAGTCTCGAGCCTGCTTTTATTTGTTCCTTCCGTGTGCTCATCATCAATAAAAATCGCTCACGGCGCATATATATTTTTCTTTTTTTTCCGACTACTTATTTTCAATTTTTATAATAGATTAGATAACTAAGCGTGTATTAAATGTATTAGTATCTTTCCTTTGTCTTATATATGACAATAAATGATTGCAAGCCTATTAATAAATGGGCTTTTAAATTAACCTAAATTCTTTATATTAACTACCTTGTAATGATCAAATTAATTTGTTTGCATACAAAACGATAAGTAATTAAAGTATATTACAGGCAGATGACTTCTACGCTGATCTAGAAACATGTTGAAATTAAAATTCTTGTTATTAGATAAAGGTAAGTACTTACGCTGATTTAATCGTAATGTGAGGTAGACGTCTGAAAATCGTTGATAAAGTTTTATGAAAAAAATCATCCTCTTTTTTTGGGGCAATACTTAAATATAACTTAATATTTTGTTTGTAATTATTTGTGTAATGGAAACATTACATATTTGCACGAGGATATCAGTGGAGGAGAGCAATGGTGGACCAGTGGTAACGGCCGTGGCTTACGAATTGTAGGTCGAAGGTTCGAACCCACACAGGTCTTTTACTTAGTGTAAATTATTGTATCACAACTGCTCTCAAAAAGGTGAAGGAAAACATCGTGGGGAAACCTGCATGTCCTACAACTAAAATTATAAGACATGTGACATCTACCAACCCGCACTGGGTCCGCGTGGTGGATTACGGCCCACTCCCTCTCACAGAAAGGCAGCCTGTCCCAGCAGTGGGAACATTTTAGGCTAATTACTAGCATTTTATAACTCGTTACTCAATGAATCACTGCATACCTCCAGGCTGATTCCCGGCCACCGTAGGCGCAGGCTTGCGGACGGCGCGTAATGGGTAGCTCGTTGTCCGGTAAGGACCAAGCCCGGGTCGACGGCGCGTTGTGTTGCTAACGCGCCTCAAAGAGAGGTCAGCACCAACTGGTGGGGTCCGCAAGGGCCGATGCCTGCCAGGGGTGGGGGTTGTTCGAAAGAGATACCGCGGCCCCTGGCACACAGGCAACTGATAACACGGGTGGGTTTTAGTCAGTAAAAGTCTGACACCCAGAGCGGAAGAAGTTATTTGATGATTTCACACCCAAAAAAAAACACTGAGTACCTGTATTTTATCGATTTCCTATTTTATCCGTTAGTTATTTACCTACACACTTATTCGTTTGTAAGTGCTAGTTCTGCCAGAATATTCGGCGATCGGCGAACGTTGAAATTCCTAGCCAACGCATCGTTGTAGTATTTGATAGTCGAGGTCATTGGCCAGACGAGAGTGAATGAACAAGAAGTAAGATAAGGTAAATAAATATTGAACTTGATTTAAAATATAAGATAGGTACAATAACATACACCTAGTGTTTACATAATAGTCTAGATAACTACCGTTTTAAGAAAATTCTGAAAAAGTACGTACTGAATTACCTGTCAACCGACGCATTCATGAAAAAATTGACAACATAAATATCCATCCCGCATAAGATTTACAGATTAAAAACAGCACGTGCAAGAAATATCTTTTCTGCCGACATAGTGAATGGCTTTATTGCGCATAATGTCGAACAAAAATTGACAACATAATATATATCCATCCCGCATAAGATTTACGGATTAAAAACATAACACACGATGCAAGAAAGATCTATTCTGTCGGCAACCAAATTTTGTCTGCGCGTTGAGATGGCTATATTACGCAAAATGTTGAACAAAAAACTCCAAATGCACATAACATGTCTTTTTTGTTGCTGTTTGTTTTGCAGTCATGTTTTTATCAGAACTTGGTGTTGTATTTTACTTGGACTGGGTGAACTCCCCTAAACACAAGAAGATGATGATGAAATCGCAAAGAATAGATAATGTCATCTTTCTGTTTAGCATTATGTAAAACCCGTTCGTTTCCGTGACATCTTAGCCTTTTGTCTATTTTATTTACGGAGACGTAGTGATTTCATCGCGGCAGTAAAGTTTGATTTGGTAGAAATATTTTTGACATTTTCCTTATCATTTTCTCTTTGGGAAATCCTCATTGTGGGAGGACTGAGGCTTATCATTTATATTCGATTCTTACCTTCTAAAACCCCATGATTTTCCGCCTGAAGTTCTGATACTATGAGCCGGTAGCATGGGATATTCCTCGTCCTAATGGACTTCCCTAGGGTAACTAAGGTGTTTTGAAATCAAAAACTCACTTCTGCTTCACCTATACCCCCATTAAATTGTCCTAAGCGATTGTTCCGAGCGTACACGCCCTTTACGCGTGGAGGCTTTAATTTAGGTTTTAAGTTCTGTTTATATTTTTGTTTTTATTATTTATTTCTGCTTGAGTACATTTTTAAATGTTTTTTTTGGTATATTGGCGTGTGCTAGCTGACATAATATGACAAATATTTTTACTTTATGTTTCGTAATCGTAACGTTAATTACGTAACTTCCATTGTATAGAATCAAGTTCTTCTAACATAACAGACAGTTGTGCTGCTGGGGAGTTTGTTGCGCCACTTCTTCCTAGCTAAAGCACTAGGACGTGGTGAAGGGCCGGAGTTTTGGGGAAGTGTCTTATGTCATTTTGACCTTCAAAAATTGCTGACACCAGCCTAGTTTGAATAAATGACGACGACGTCGACGATGGTGACGACGTTTGATGTTGTTTGTTTTAATTTTGATTTTAGACCTATTTAGCATTACAGATTTAGAATTAGCCAGTATGTGATTTATACGTTTTTAAATCTAATTTTAAATCTAAAAAGTAAGAGCACTGATTTCCAAGATACAGGTTCTTACCTAGTTTTAAATTATAACAGTATTTTTAGTGCTGAAGAGAATGTTCGGGAATTATCTGTAATCGTATTTCTGCTACTCGATCATAGACGGCGTTTAATCTTGTAAGAATCTACAAAACATTATTATTGTATTCAGCCAACAGTATTTTGATTACACACTATTGACAGCTCACTTGAAATTTTCACAGAATAACCGAGTAGTATCCTCACCTCAACGTTTACTTTCAAAGAAGGGTTTCAGTACTTCTTACCTGCATGGAATCTCACACCGTCTTTCTAGATCATTCGATATTCCTAACGTTACCGTGTTTTGTTTCCAGTTCTGTTCGAGGCTTGCCACAATGAGCCCACGTGCTTGCAGGACCACGCTGGTCTGGAAGCCATCACAGCGCTGCATCACCAGCTTGATGACGACGCCAACGGAAACGTTGACCTCAGCGAGAGTGATGATGTGAGTTCATGACTTTGACTTTATTCTGTCTCTACTTAAAATGGAGAATTATGCTTGAGCCTCTACTGGATAATATCTTAAATTCATTCAATTGTTCATAAACAACGCACAGCCTTAACCGCTAGGTCTACTGTAGAAGCATGAAATTTTTCCCAATCCTTCCTTTTATAACAAAGGTAAGTGCTAAGGCAGGATTTTTGAAAATTCTTCTCTTCTCCATCTGTTTAGTCTTTTTCCAACTATGTTGGGGCTTCCAGTCAAACCGAATATAGCTGAATATTACTAGTATTCACGGTTTACATGGAGCGACTGTCTATCTAACCTCCACAACCCAGTTACTGGGTAATACCTACGATACCCCTTGGTAAGACTGGTTGTCAGACTTAAGAATACCATAACATCACGCCTGTATTCCCCGAAGGGTTAGGCAGAGTACCTACACCCACATTTCGCCAGTTGTGTTTTAGTGTTGTCTTAGAATAATCAAAATCAAAAGTCATTTATTCAAACTAGGCTCTTAGAGTTAGCTCTTTTTAACCGACTTCAAAAAGAAGGAGTATCAATTCGACCAGTTTTTTTTTTAATTTTTATGTATGTTCGAGCATAACTCCGTCATATATCTAGATCGATATACAAAATGTAAAATTCTTGTTGGAAAGGGGTTTATTCCGAAATGGTCCCATATAAATTTCATATAGATCTGATGATGAGTTTCGAAGACAGACAACGGAACTCTTAAAAAAAATGACAACAAATAAACCGCGATTGCTGCTATCGCATAAATATGCATTGTTTTGACCCCAAGGATGATGAAATTTCGAGTTGATGTGTACTATGATAAAAAAGTGAAAAATAAAAACTAAAAAAAAAAACTTCTGGAAAAAAAAACACTACAAAGTGAAAAATAACTTTAATTTCGGACAGCGGTGACAAAAAATTAAAATACATATCCAAAGTCACCGACTTCCGAAATTAAAGTAATTTTTCACTTTGTAGTGTTTTTTCCGCAAGTCGGTTTTTTTTTTAACGTCAAAATTACATAAGACAGTCCTCAAAAAGGCCCACCCTTCATCACTTCCTAGTGCTTTAGCTGGGAAGAAGTGGCGCAACAAACTACCCAGCAGATGTATAATAATTATGTAAAATAGTAGATCTCTGCACATCATTATGTGTCCATTTTATTGCAGTTAAGAACAGCTTTGCATAGGGCAACGATCGCTTGTGCGATAGACCTAACCTTGGGCATGAAGCCTATATTAAAACCGGACTGTCTAGTAACTAGTTGAAGTAATGGAACTTTTAATGAGTGGGTAAGTAATCTATCTCGTAGCAAAGAGTCTGTACCTACTAATAAAACAGCTAAAGGGTAGTGTTGCCAACTGGGTATCAGGTTTTAGGGTTTAAAAAAGGGCTAGATTCGCACATAAAAAAAAAATAGAGCTAAATTAAATAACGAAAAATAAAGATTCATTAATCAAATGGATTTCATGAATAAGTATTGTGTAAATTATTAATAAAATACATCATTCTGGATTATATGTATAATATTGTTTAATCATAAAATTACGATCTAAATAGCAGTCATCTAATTCCTCTCGAAGGGTTTCACTTTGCGCTAACGACGTTGAAGGTTGGGCTTGGGCCTCATTGGGCGTAGCTTTGTTCAGTACCTATAAATTTAAATTGGATAAAAAATATATATTAAAGGAGATCCTATGGGATTACCCATGTGCAGTAAGTTTGGTTTAACTTGGTAAGGCCAGTTCGTATTTAGGGACTCAAAGTTCATCCTGATTCGTAATTTATGTTTAAATGGTTTTGACAGGCTATTTCGGGATATTTGGGGCTAGATTACGGGCTAGGGGCTAAATCATTATATTTGGAGGCTGAACAAGAACAAAAAGGGCTAGATAAATTGGCATCACTGCTAAAGGGTTTGTTTTAACGCGTTAATCTCTGGAACTACCAGACGGATTTGAGAAGTCTTGAGGAAGGCTATATGCTACTTAACTTCACGCTAGGTTGTAGCGTAGGAGCCGAGCTAAAAGAAAACAAGTCAGAAAGAACAACGAGCGAAAACGAAGCTATAGCGCCGGCCGGCGCGGGCGATGCGATGCGACGACGGGGTGGGTCGGGAAAACAAGAAATTTCACACAGGGCAGAAGCTTCTAACGAATAAAAAGCCACGACAGCAACGACCGAAAGTAGTTTAGACATCGAAAAAAAAACACCTTCATTATCCAATTTTAAGGCTGGATTTAGTGTGTACGCGACGGATGTCAGTGCTAACCGTCGTCGCCGCGTCGGTCGAGAACTAAACTCGCACAAAAGAGAAGAGTTCTTGAAAGTATTTGGGGAAGGCCTTTGCGGTGGTCCACTACGGGCAAAGAAAGGCTTTAAATGTAAAATTCACAAATAGACAACTAAGTCGACGTTCACACGTCAGACGTAATAAAATCGCGGCGGGATTTTTACGCACTGTATTTTCAACTCTCGGTGAACCGAGCATTGAGAATCCAACAGAATGCATCTCATCATCACCATTTCAGCTGAAAGACGTCCACTGCTGGACATAGGCCTCGCCCAGGTCCCTCTCCACTTCGATCGGTCTTGTGCTTCCCACATCCAGCGGATTCCCGCGGCCTTCACAAGGGCATCGGTCCACCTTGTGAGAGGCCTTCCCACTCTACGTCTGAGTGCATCTCAGCGCGGCAAAAATCGAACAGTATGTTTCACTGTTCGATTTTCAACCCCCGGCGCAGAACATCCAGTACGTGAAAACATCCAGCCGCGATTTTATTACGTCTGTGGGAACGTGGGCTAACGCAAATATAACTTATCTTTTTCCTTACTTATTTAGCTCTAAACTCTGAAAACTAAATGTGAATCCACGAACCGGTAGGTACTCTCGAAATCACGCTTACATTCTAATAAAATTCTCACTGCTTAAAATACTGAGAATAGTCAATTAGATGCAAGAACTTCCTCAAAATTAGTTTTTAAGTAGGTAGGTAGGTACGGTGACAGTACGAATTGCGATTTGCTTCCAAAACTAAACTTGGCACCGAAATAAAACACAAAAATAAGGAAAACGAATCAATTTTTTTTTGCTATTTATGTCCCGTGTGTGAAGGTTTTTTCCTTGTTTATAACTAAGCCTGCGGCCTCGTGGCCTAGCTTAATTGTTTGACCTGAAATAAATTCGTGGCATAAATTGGCCTTTTGTTTTCCTGAATTTCGTTGGCAAATGAAGGTTATAAAAGTTCACTGTTCCGAAAACAAGTTTTTGTTTACCATGAGTTTCGAAAACGTGTATTGGTAAACATACAATGTTTTGTCTGAAAAGTTGTGTGGAAATCGGTTGTCATGGTATAGGCATGTGATACAGAGGAATGTGGAAAATGTCGTGAAAGTTTTGAGTATGAATGTCGATGGCTATAAGAGTAGGGGGAGACCAATGAAACAATAGATGGACTGTGTGAATGATGATATATTTAGAAAGGGTGTGACTACGGAGATGACGCCTAATGGAGAAGTGTGGAAGGATAAAAATACATGTTACGCCGATCCCGAATAAATTGGGATAAGGGAGGAGAATGCTGACAATGTTTTGCACAGGTATTAACCACACGGTCCCGGCCCTGGTCCAGACCATGGTAAGGAGCGAGAGTGCATGGGTAGCCGTCACCTCCTACTGCGAAGCAGTAATGCTCGCGAAGAGGGAGGCGGCGCACGTGAGGGAAAGGCAGTATATGTGCCCTCACGGCCCTAGTCGCCGCAGGAGACGCCCTGGGCGTCGGGGATCCCAGGCTAATTCCCGGCCACCGTAGGCGCACGCTTGCGGATGGCGAGTAATGGGTAGCTCGCTGTCCGGTAAGGACCAAGCCCGGGTCGACGGCGCGTTGTGTTCCACGCACGCCACAGAAAGATGTCAGCACCAACTGGTGGGGTCCGCAAGGGCCGATGCCTGCCAGTGGTGCGGGTTTCTGAAAGAGATACTGTGGCCCCTGGCACACAGGCAAATGAGGGAACACGGGTGGGTTTTAGTCAGTAAAAGTCTGACACGCCCTCCTGCTCCACCCAGAGCGGGAAAAATTATTTGATGATAAAAATACAACTACTACCCTCAAAAAAAAACGGTGTCGGTTGCAACCACAAACCGGATTGGGTAATTATTTACAAGATGAATCTGGACTTTTCGAGATAATTAAGACAGCAGCAGCAGTTTGGCAGAAGATTTATGTATTTTTCTATGTAACTTTTCGTGAATAAAATAAATAAATATACGCTTAATAATTAAGGAGTTGTTAGCCCGCGAAATTTTATTTTGTTTTACGTTCTCTTTTTTTTATTTTACATGTCAGTTTTATGTTGATACTAGCGACTTCGCCCGCGCGCAACTTTCATCCCCTATTTAACTCACTTAGGGGTTGAATTTCGAAAAATCCTGCCTTATTCCTTGTCTACATTATAAAGGGAACCTCTGTGCAAAATTTCAGCTTTCTAGGTCCAAGGGTTTGCGCTGGGCGTTGGTGAGACTTTTCTTTTATTTATATAGATGATTCGCAACCGTACCATGTATGTATTTACAAAAAGTAATTCAATGGGATTATATGTATGAACTTAGGAGGTTGTATAATTGTATTGACGATTCAAATGATTATAATCCTGTAAAGCCGTATTTGTGACGGTCGGGAATCATATTTTAATCAACATACAACCCGACACGGGTAACATTAGCACATCCGCCTCAATTATCAAACTACAAATGGTCCTGACAAGTGTCAACTTTTGAATAACAACTTAGGAGACGTCCTTCCCAAATCATTATTAACTTTCTAAATAAGGTTTTTGTCCGCGGAATACTGCTATAGAGGTATAAGGAACAGGTTGTAATGGGTGTCCGGGAAATACTGCTAAAGAGACAAGAAACAGGGTGTGAAATTCACTCAGCGTCCATAGAAAAGGGAGGATCCTCCGACCCGACGGGTGTTGTGTCTGGTGGGCAACTGCCCGACGATTGATGTCGGGACTTTGTTTAGAAGCTAGTTGTGCGGTTAACTCTGCTTGCGCGATGCAGGATTTTAGCGTGACGTGTCAGTGTGATGCGTAGTTCGCATGTGGTGATGTAGATGCACACACTACCACCATAACAATTTCTGGCCCCAAGAAGCGCTGGAGTGCTCCAGTTTGAAAGGCGCCGATGTAATTACAGTCACATAATATTTTATAGCTTTATCTCTTTAATGCCTTGGTTATTGTAGGTCCATAGAATCCATAGGTGGCACTGATCATTTACCATCCAACTACGCCTGATGCTTGTTTGCCATCCAATGTTCATAAGCTGTTACTCCTGTTTCCAGTTCCTCCGCGAAGAGTTGCAGTACGACAGTGGGTATGAGAAGCGGCAGCGCGCGTTCCACCACAACGATGACATGCACATCTCCGTTAAGGAGCTGTGGGAGGCGTGGCTCAGATCTGAGGTCAATATAAATGTCACCGTATGATTGTGAACTGCACCATACTGCTTACAATATAAATAGGTTAGGTTAGTTTAGAACTGCGACCTAACGCGTGCGAGCGTAGCGAACGGTGCCGCGCTCCCGTGCCAATCCAAAAGCCTGTAACTCAACTTTTAGTGTTTTAGCACGTTTAACGTTCAAATTAACGTTTAAACATGCTGAAAACTTGTAACAAAGCTTACAGTATCTCACGTGTGGTTTTCAAAAGTTACAGTGTATTGGATTGTCAGGGCAGCGGCAGCTGCCGACGAACGCTACTTCCAAGTTAGTGGCAACTACTTGGCTATTTAGTAATAGCGCAAGGTACTATCCGCTTTGATACCAGTTCACAATTTGACGATTTTACTTCGATAGAATATAATCTACCGAAAAATAATGTGTTAAATTGTAAGCAGTATGTTACGGTTCGCAATCTTTCGACATACACACCATACATACACCAGTGTTTTGAACCATCCCATAGTTGAGAATTGAAAATAATTCAAATTTGTTCGAGGAACGCAGTTAGTTTTTATTCTCTGGTCGAGTCTCTCAAAATCTTATCATATTTTTAATCATCATGTCATCATCATTCTGCCCTCCCTTATCACAATGTATTTGTGGTCGGCGCAACATGTCTTTTCCTTCCACACTTCTCTATTAGTCGTCATCTCCGTAGTCACACCCTTTCTAACCATATCATCATTCACACAGTCCATGTATCGTTTCGTTATTCATCCCCTACTCATATAGCCATCGACATTCATACCTACCACGAATACCCAATCAAATGATCATATTTTTTATCATGAGGTGCTAAAAGCGTTGTTTATCGATTATCTCATCTCCACCAAGAATTCAAGATCTTTGATCAAATAAACGAAGCATTGTGTGTCATTGATCAGAATTCGTATTTGGTAAGCTTTGACTGTTAGAGATTTGCCAAAAGCCGTTTAAAACCATAACTTTTATGACTTTCCACCAGCATTCGATACTCTTCGATACCGAATCGAACATCTATCAATGTTATAGTAGGATTCCTATAAACGCTTTTCACAAATCCAAAACCGATTTTTCGTCAGTTTAAATCAAATAGACGACCGCTATTATTTCGACACCTATTTGCTGTCAAGGGCTAGGCAAATCAGGTTATTGAAATGTGTCATTGTCGATACGATGGCCTGTCGAATGCTTATGAAAAGCTTTGTAGATGAGATCGGGACATAAAGATCTGAGTTTGATGCAGTAAAAAAATAGTTTTTTTTTGTAATGAACAAAATCCTGATCTAAGTTTAATTATGAAGTTCAACCATCCACATGAAGTGAATCCACTCCTGACGACTAATTTTAGATTCGTTGATTTTCGAATCTATAAGGAAGCCCATTATTCTTATTGATTTTACAAACTTCAACTGCAGGTGCACAACTGGACAGTGGAGCAGACGGTAGAATGGCTGTCACAGTCAGTGGATCTGCCGCAATACAAGACTCTGTTCCTTCAGCACAAGGTCACCGGCGCTACCCTGCCCAGGTAACTAATATTTCTATTAAAACTTAACTAGGTAGACCAATGACCCAAAGGCTAATTCCCGTAATAAAGATGTTCAAAATCGGTTGGCAATCTCATCTCTACGACAAACAATGCATTTTTTTTTTACATTCTTTATAAAACATTCTTTATAATACGGAAATGATCCCCTTAATAAGGTCTTGGAAATCCGCAGAGAGCGAGAACTACAGGACCAATCGTTATGGCTACGATTTTGGGATTGGACAGTTTCGGGTGAATTATTATAAAGGTGCTCTTACACGAGCAATCTTTTGAGCAATTATTGCTCGGCAATACTAATGGATCAATCAATCGGCCGGCGGCGCGCGGTGGGGGGCGAGCGTATTGCCTATTTTTAGGGTTCCGTACCCAAAGGGTAAAATGGGACCCTATTACTAAGACTCCGCTGTCCGTCCGTCTGTCACCAGGCTGTATCTCATGAACAGTGATAATTAGACAATTGAAATTTTCAGAGATGATGTATTTCTGTTGCCGCTATAACAACAAATACTAAAAAAAAACAGAGTTAAATAAATATTTAAGAGGGCTCCCATTAGAGAATACAATCCCGGGATCCCAAATCTCGGGATCCCGGGATCCCGACCGTTTTCTGGCCCCGAAAATCCCGGGACTGTACTTGGCTAATCTCGGGATTTTCGGGATTGCCACAAACAAGTCTAGTTTGTATTCCGTAGTCCGTTGCGTCTTGAAAATAACCTTGCCTAGATTATTTTAATACATTACGACAAAAAGCAACTCGTACAATACGTAGGTAGGTACCCACTATTTACTACACAGGTACAGTCCTAATAATATGTTTGTCGTTGAACTTAGAAGGGACTTCCCCACTCGGAATACTTTAATACAATACTCTTAAGGTACTAAATTGTAATTCCCCAACGGACCAACAAGGGAATCACCCGATCATCTCATATCATAATATTGTTGCGGGTATTTCCCGTCGGGGATTCCCTGTACGAAAGTATAAATATGCAAATCAGGTTTTATTTTTTTCATTTATTGTTCTGTCAGTGACGGGTTACGTAGGCTACGCCATTAAAATTTAAAAGTCAATTATCTGAAATTAAGTATTTCAAATGGCGGGAGACTTTGTTAAACATAAAAAAGACAGTGATACGACGTCAGTGTGGAGTTATTATTTAGTTGCGAAGGACGGGAATAGTGCTAAATGTAAGCGATGCCCAGCCATCCTCAAGACTTTGGGTGGATCAACTAAGGGATTACATACACATTTGTTATCAAAACATAATATCAAGGTTATATCAGCTTCAACAAGTCAAGATTCTGAAAATCTGAACACAGCACCGCCGCCAGCCAAGCGAAAGTTAGATGATTATTTTACTAAAAGTGCCGACGATAGCCTGGATGATATCTTGGCAAGAATGATTGCATTAGATGGATTTCCATTCAGTGTATTCATAACCTCAGATGATTTGAGAAAATTGCTCTTAGCAAAATACACGGATTTACCAAAGTCAGCCGTCACTGTTCGAAAACGTGTTATGAATTACAGTGAAAAAATCAGAAAGCAAGTAACTGCAGAATTACAACATTTGAAAAGTGCAGGTGAAAGATTTAGTCTTTCTTTCGACGAGTGGACTTCAACTTCCAATAAACGATACATGGCGGTCAACGTTCATTCATATAAAAAATTTTGGAACTTAGGACTTGTTCCTATTTACGGAAGTATGACAGCTGAAAATTGTCTTCGTATATTGCAAGAGCGTCTAAGTAAATTTGACATTTCCCTAGAAACTGACATCGTGGCTATTGTAACCGATGGACCGAATGTTATGATAAAGGTGGGGCGGCTTGTTTGCACTGAACAACAACTGTGTCTCGCACATGGTATCAATTTGGCGGTCTGTGATGTGCTTTATGAAAAACATAATAATTTGCAAGATAGCCCTACCTCAGATGATAGTATAAATGAACCAGCTGTGAATGTTGATTATATGGACGACAGCGATGATGAACACCATTTAGAAGACTTAGACTGTCCAGAATCAGGTTTAATCGTAATGTCACAAAATGATCTTGCGCCAGAAGTGCCAGAACACGTACCAGAGTTAACACAATATGAAAATATTAATGAGCTGATAAAGAAAATCCGCAAAGTTGTAGTGTATTTCAAAAGATCTCCATTGAAAAATGAAACAGTACTTCAAAAATATGTGAAAATTGAACATGGAAAAGAGCTGTCACTTCTTTTGGACTGTAAAACCAGGTGGAATAGTCTTTTAACAATGCTGGAGCGATTTTATCTTTTAAAAGCATGCATTCAAAAAGCTCTTATAGATCTCAATCATCCAATTCGTTTAGAAGATGTTGATTTTGAATTGGTAAATAAAATTGTTGATGTGCTGACCCCAATTAAATTGACAGTAGAAGCAATCTGTCGGCGAGATGCTAATTTATGCACAGCTGATGCCGCTCTGAAATTTCTTATAAAACAACTGTCTAGCAAAAACTCAGCACTTGCCAAAAAAATTAAAACATCCTTAGTGGAACGTATAAAGCAACGACGAAGTGATGATTTAACTGGCGTGTTAAATTATTTACAAAATCCACGAATGGATGATGAAAATCAGTTATTATCGGATTTGGAATGGCACGACTTATTTCCAGTTCCGACACAGGCTTTAGTGAGGAAGCAAATAAAGAGTATTGTTAAAAGACTTAATAGTCGAGATAACACGGAAGAAGAAGCAAGGTCAGGATCACAAACAGATGATGAGCTAAGGTCAGAAACCTCCCAACCCCAATTGACATTAAAGGAAAAGTTACAGCTGGAAATTAACAAGAGTATGAAATCCCCAGATCCTGAAGTACAAGTACAAAATGAATTGGGGTTGGCAAATAGTATTAGACGTGAAATGAGCCTGTTCGAAAATGGAGGAGTTCGTGGATATCACTTAGAAACAGCATATAAGTATCTATTGTCTATTCCTCCAACCAGCGTAGAACCTGAACGAGCGTTTTCAGCTGCTGCTTATGTTGGCAATAAACTACGAAGCAGGCTCGGAAGTCAAACATTGGATGCTTTGATATTTCTGCGACTATATTTTCGAAATTCTAAATAGTTATTTTGTGCTGTTTTTTAATTTCTTGCAAAAGTATTGTATTTTTTGGTTTGTGTTTTTTCTTTTCTTATTATTGTTCTGATTTGTGTTGTGCAAAGACATTAAAGAATTTTTTTTTTTATTACTCGTTTTTTTAAATTTTAGCTCAATTAGAAACCACATAGTCTAATCCCGGGATAGGCCCGGGATCCCGGGAAAAGGCTTCAAAAATCCCGTAAGCCCGGGATTGAAAAACATGCTCGGGATTGTATTCTCTAGCTCCCATACAACAAACGTGATTTTTTTGTTCGTTTTTGCTCGATATTGATAACGCCAACAGATAGACGCTTGAAACATTCACAGAATATTTAGTTATATATTCACTTTAAAAATAAATAATTAAACTAAAATAAAACAAATATTTAAGAAGGCTCCCATACAACAAACGTGATTTTTTTGCCGTTTTTTGTAGATAATGGTACGGAACCCTTCGTGCGCAAGTCCGCCTTGGACTTGGCCGGTTTTTTTTAAGTTGCTCCATAATTACATGGTATTGTGTGACCGTATGGCAACAGGTTGCTACATGTTGCCATTGCTCTAAATTGCTGGATGTAGTCGTGACGTCATAGTTGGCGAGAATTGACCAGGATGGAGCAATTTTGAACGGACGAAAAACGGAGGAGGTTCTCAAGTCGACGCGTATATTAAGGGTAGGAAAACAGGGGATAATTTATTGTACACTCACTGATTTTTTAATAGTGAGTTGTGTATTACAAAAAGTAATCTTTCGGCGGTTTAACTTTTTAACAAAAAAATTAAACCGCCGAAAAAAGTAAAAATTATAAACCTTTTTTGTTTAACCTTAATAACTAAGTTCGGAAGTCGGTGACTCTGGATATGTATTTTAGTTTTATATCACCGCCTTCCGAACTTAGTTATTAAGGTTAAAAAAAAGGTTTATAATTTTTTGCTTTTCAGTTTTTTCGGCGGTTTAATTTTTAGTTCCTCGTCTTAGCGCACCTTTATGATCAGTGGCAATTATGCAATCATTCAATTTGAGGAAAGTAGTAGTAAATAATGCGAGGGACTCGTGACTAAGCCGGTCCGTGGATGGGTGACCATCTTTATATACCAAGACCCCTCCATACCTCGGAAAGTACGTTAAGCCTTTGGTCCCAGCTGTCATTCGAGGATATTTGACAGCCGTTAGTGAGAAGCCCGTAACGCTGGCAACCAGTCTTACCAAGGCGTATCGTATTACCCAGTAACTGGGTTGTGAACGTCAGATTTTTCAGACGCTCCATGTTAAAAACTGGTACTCAGCTGCATCCGGTTAGACTGGAAGCTGACCCCAATATATGTAGTTGGGAAAAGGCAAGGCAGATTGATTTGTTAGTAAGTACATAATGAAGACATCTGAAACTTTTGATTCTCCTCATTTGATAGTGGTTGAAAGTAAGCATCACAAATATCAGTAAGTACCGAAACTTAAATCAACTATACTCCATTTGAAATAAGATTAGACATTTAACGAAACCTTTTTTACAGTCTGATCAACCGAGTTTGACTTCTATTGCGTTGGTGGCATGACAAATGGCAGCTGCAGTAAACAGTTGGTAATGTAACTACTTTTTTGCTTTTAATGCCATCCTTATGCCTACGGTATAGAAGTCAGAATCAGTTGAACGGACTGTAAAAAAGGTTTGTTTAAATGTCTAATCTAAACCGTACGCATAAGGATGGCATTAAAAGCACAAAATTAGTCACAAAACCAACTGTTTACTGCAGCTGCCATTTGTCATGCCACCAACGCAATAGAAGTCAAATTCGGTTGATCGGACAGTAAAAAAGGTTTGTTTAAATGCCTAATCCTATTTCAAATGGAGTATAGAAATAAGGTTTCGTTTGCAGACAGAAGGTAAATATTCGTTTAAATTAAATGGAGCAACTGTCACTCGAACTAGGCTTATCGGGGACGGCTCCTGTCATAACTGTCATATTGTAGCCGTTAATGACATAACCGGGTTATCTAGTTTTGAATGAGCACAAAGGCATATAGGCATTTTGCTTTGGATGTTGATTGTGCACCTTATAATAGGGATTCGATTGGGGCCATTGAAATATGCACAGGCCCGTCGGCTTCCAGTCTAACCGCATGCATCTGAATACCAGTATTTTACTTGGAGCGACTGCCTATCTGACCTCCACAACCCAGTGCAGTGGGTAACTCGATCCCCGTTGGTAAGACTGGTTGCCAGACTTTCGGGCTTCTGGACGACCCGTAACGACTTTCAAAGATTCAGAAATAACAGCCGGACCTACGGCTTAGCTTGCTTTCCGAGGCACAGACGGGTCTAGGTATGTAAAGATGATCACCTCCATCCAAGGACCGACCGCGTCAAGCGTAGCTTAACCTGGTCGATCCAACCGTGCCGCTGTTACCACTTAGCCACGAGCCCCACGAGACCTTTGCCCTGCAATGGGACAGTAATAGACTGCTATTATTATCTATATAAATAATATAATATTATCTATACTAATATTATAAACGCGAAAGTGTGTATGTATTGTATGTATGTATGGATGTTTGTTACTCTTTCACGCAAAAAGCAGCTGAATGGATTTGGATGAAATTTGGCACATAGATAGTTTGTAACCTGGATTAACACATACAGGATACTTTTTATCCCGATAGTAGGTTCCCCGGGGAAATTTTCGACGTACGCGCAGCCGTTGCCGCTGGCAAAATCTAGTAATAAATAAATAAAGTGTCTGTTTGTGATGTCAAAATAACAGCTTTTAACTAAATAAGAACATTATAAAAGTTTATACGACACTCAAAACAATAAGTAATAAAAACAATTTTTAATATTTTCTATATCTGTCTGATTATTTCAACTAATATCTGAAACGGCTGGGCCGATTTTGACAGGACTTTCGTTGGCAGATAGCTGATGTTATAAGACGTATTAGAGGCTACTTTTTGTCCCGATAGCACGTTTCCGTGTGATGATTTCCCACATCCAAGCGGATGAAGCCGCGGACAGCAGCAAGTTTTACTTATAAAATATCACAGTCACAGTTCTAACAAACACCCTGCTTCTTCCCCAACAGACTAGCTGTAAACAACATGCAGTACGTGAGCAACGTGCTGGGCATCAAGGACCCCATACACAAGCAGAAGCTCGCGCTCAAAGCGATGGACGTCGTGCTCTTCGGACCCCCTAAAGGTAGCGTGCAACTCTTGGACATAGAGATATCTACTTGATAAAACCACGTTCACGTATACAATATCGAGACGACAATATAGGCCTTGTAGATTTGTAGACCATTTTCTGTTTTAAAGTACCTGGCACTTGTTGACAGGCCTGCAGTGTCCTCCCATACCTATTAACACTGTAATATTGAAACCATTGTAAAAACCAATTATTTTGAAAAGAGTAAACTTAGAGATTCCTGCCGGCTCTTCTCCATAGGAAATAACCAATTGGAACCTTGCACCTAGCTTCTGACGTTTCATAAGTGCCCATGCAGGTTTATTTGAATAAGGAGCGACTGCCTATCTGACCTCCACAACCCAATAACTGGGTAAACGATACCCCTTGGTAAGACTGGTTGTCAGACTTTCGGGCTTCTGACGACCCGTAACGACTGTCAAAGAACCACAAATGACAGCCGGGACCGTCGGCTTAACGTGCTTTCCGAGGCACGGTGGGATGTAAGTAAAGATGCCATAACACAGAAATATAAAAAGTTTTTCTTTTTTTTTTTCAAACGTTTTAAATTGTAGTTTTGAGCCGACTATGGATTTTGTAGTTCAGCCGACTAGCGTGACTAAACTATTGTATGTACTATTTAAGGTGAACCTAATCCACATTTTTTGCATACAAACTTCGGGAGTGTTTTACTCCACTGTCTGACATGGCTCATCCAAAGTAAAATATGATATCGTTTTGTCTCATTATTAATATTGTCTGTACGGAAACAGAATACTAAAATAAAAACCCATTAAAAAGTTAGGAAGCCAACAAAGATTCGTTTTTCTTGCAAATTTTACTTAACTTTGGGCGTGTTTAAGTAATAAAAGAAGTGTAAAATCTCTAAAACCAAGTCGGTACCGACAAAGTTCAACTATTGAAAAGTTACATAAACTTTATTGGTCATTGATTTATGCATTGGCTTTTTCTTTTTAATAACGTTGTGCGTGTAGACAAGCGTCTAACTGCTCATCACTGATACTATCTCTATCGGACACGAAGCCTGGTGAGACAGCCTGATATTTAGCCAGGCCCACCAGTGAGTTCGAGCCCGCTACTAGGTCCCCCTTAAATGAATTTTCGTATGCAGACTGGGAACGACATTAGATAAACGCAGTTTCATTTACTGTCGCATTGTCGTCTCCACCTTGAATAAATGATTGAATGAATGAACTATACTGACCGACCTCTGCATGGTTTGACCACACTCGATAAATACTACTACTCAACAGACACTTATGGCATTGACAAATAATGAGGTCACGTTTGGCGCTGACGGTATTTTGTTTTATTCGCTAACATATTACATTTTACTGATTATTTAAACATACTCGGCCTTATTCATAAAAAGTTATTGAACATCTAAACACTTCCTAAAGTCTGGTTTTTCATAGGGTAACCACACTTTAGCAACTGTTTAGATGTTCGATAACTTTTATGAATAAGGCCGACTATTACATACTGTAACTGCCCGTGACATCACATCGCTCGGGCTCTACCAGAATACCAGCGCTGCGACGCCTGCGACACTTTTTAAATATCGCAGCATCGTACTATGGTAGGAGCCTTTTGGCCTCGTGCAGGACTTTCATTTTTATTTTATTTTTTATTATTTTTTACTTCCGAGAAATTTGTTTTTTGTAATTTTTGTACCATTGTGTGTTTATTTTAGTATGTGATCTTCCTGTGTGAGTCACAATAAATACCTTTTCTTCTTTCTTCATTCTTTCTATAAATCAAATGAACCCCAAGATTTGCACAAGGCCCTGAATCCTCATGTTCCATGGTGCTACAAAAGCCATTGCATATCAAGGAGTAGACCGGGGGGCGCCGTTATGGTAGGGAAGACGTGATCTTAGGGTAGAGAAGGATTTTGAGCCGTACCGGATATGTATCCTAGAGTAGGCAGTGGAGTAGTGGAAAGACGGGTGATATTATTCTATGAGTGGGCTTTTAGTGTAGAGACGGGTGGTATTCATCTATGGGAGGGCCATCTTTAAAGACGTCGCCGCCAGGTTAGGTCAGGTCGATCTTCACCTTCAGGAGAGCAGTGGTGGCCCGCAACTTACGAGTTGTAGATTCGAACCCAGACATAGGCTTTACTTTGTGTAAATTATTTCATCACCACTGCTCTCAAAACGGTGAAGGAAAACATCGTGAGAAAACCGGCATGTCCTAGAACCAATAATTCCAAGACAAGTGACATTTAGGAAACCGTACTGGACCCGCTTTTTAGATTACGGCTCGCTTACAAAGCGGAGGCCTGTGTCCCAGCAGTGGGGTCATTATAGGCTAATTATGAGCTTCACCTGTGACACTTTTGGCAGTGTTAAACTGTTTTCTCAGCTCTTTTCTATGTCGTCGCTCCGCTGTGTTAAATATTGCTGTTGTAGCAGCACTACAGAAAAATACTTCGCAACAATATCTAAAAACACAAAAAGAGAAGTGGCGCCATCTACAATGCCACAGGCGAACTACGCAAGACTCACGTCACACAAAATCCTGCATCGCGCAATCAGAGTTTACCGCGCAACTCGCATAGGTACAACATCCCGACATCAACCGTCGGGCAGTTGCCCACCAGACACACACTCGTCTGGTCGGAGGATCCTCCATTTACCATAGAGTATGAGTGAACTTTACACCCTGTTCCTCATACCTCTATACTGTTTTCAATGTCTTCGCCTGAAGTCTCGCTACTATCCGTTTCCAGTTTTTTTGTAAATCTTACTAGCAGCGTTCTTGTTGATATTTTTCTTCTGTCTTACGTTGTTGCATTGTCGTTTCCATCTGGTCATCATCATCTGTGAAGCCTTTTTGCCGACTATGCTTCAGTCCATTGAAATGCAACAATTAGTAATGGAAGCAGAAGGAGTATGTCAGGATCGCAGCAGGTGGCGTTCTGTAGTCTCTGCCTACCCCCATGAGTAAAGTCGTAAGATATCTAGGTCTCTTTCTTAAGTTCTTAATATCTATTGCTCTATTGCGGACAAAACGTTTGAAATTTAGTGTCCCAAAATACTTAAAAATCATCCGTAATACTTAGGTGCTCACACACATCGCATCTTTAGAATAATAGAGACCTAATGCGAAATTAGCCGCAAGCAAAATTATTTAGAATTATTAGAATTGTAGAGACCAATTTTGGTTGCGGTTAATTTCGCATTAGGTCTCTATTATTCTAAAGATGCGACATGTTCCGATCGGCACATTCGAACCGGCAGTATTTGTTGAACGTCAAGCCGACCCGAAGCAATTACTACCTATAAATTCTGCTTTCATTCGGCTAGTGCCGATTGTAAAACTTCGTGCGGTGTCTACGCCCACCCTTGTTTAACTATGTGTATAAAGTACGTCTATGGTTCCACTAGAAAATAATTTAATCGCAAATTAATACCGAAATAACCGGTTTACCGGGTACCATTTTAATATAAATAACCGGTTTCAGATTATCTAATACTCTTGGCGAACAATATAGTTCAAGGAAACCGGTCCCTCTAGTAGTCTCATCAGATAATAATATCATTTGTACTAAACTCGTTAGGGCGAACTGGCAATGCGTTTAATATGTATTTATGGTTAAATCATATTTTGAGTGTAGGCCACGTTCTGTATTTTCTGCCTACCCGACATGGGTAAAGTCGTGAATTTATGTACTTATGTACCTCCCTATGTCCTTTGATGTTTTTTCCAACCATCACTAATTATTATTATTACAGTAAGTATTCATTTGTTCTTAAATAACCGTCATGCATAATTAAAGGTAAATAAGCAAGAGGTGTACTTGACTTTTTTTTCCTACCGTACCTAATATAAGTCGACATTCATACGGACGTAATAAAACCGCGCCGGTTTTTTTTTGCGCACTGGATCTTCAACGCGCTCCTTAGCGCCAAGATTTGAAAATCGAACGCTGTGTTTTTTCGACGTGCTGCACTCTGTTGGATTATCAATGCTCGGTTCAATACCGAGAGTTGAAAATCCAGACACCTATCTTACTTAAATACTTCAAAAAAGCGTAGGTGGTAAGTACGCTAACGTCATATCTACGTACTCCATTCAATTCTAGTAACATCGACTTCATAAAAACAAAATTAATATTTTGCTAGACAATGTTTGTACACACTGTTATGCCTTAACGTTTAATATTTTTCACTGGTAATGATTCCGCGTAATGGCAATTTAATGGTGAAATAACTAAAGGATATTATGATCGCGTGTAATAGCTAGTTTGACGTTGTTACAAGAGTTATTTGAGAAGAGAATTAACTAGCTAGTAATATTGCGCGTTAAAAAAACAAAGAAAAAACGGTTGTCGGTATTCAATACCACCTAAGTATGTAGATTAAGGAACAAAGGACACATAATGACTTGAATTGAATTGTGCGACCACGTAAAAACTATTTCAATAATGAAAAGAGGGAGGGGAAAAGAGGCAACACACGTGATTAAAGGATGGCCATTAATAGATACTATTCTACTTTAGGTTTCTGTAATGTTTGATACTGACATGTGTCAACATATGCAAAATTAACAGTACAAAAATCTATGTTGTATTGCAAAGAAATGGCCAAGCCCTGATCCATTCATTATCCTAGTGCAGACACATTTCATCAAAAGTTCTCTGAATAGCTCAAACTGAGATTACAATTATTGTAACCTCCTTTCAGGGATCCTCTTTTCATCTTTCAATATGGGACCAACTTGTGAGGGGTGCTATGTTACACACTACACCCTTGTTCGGGTCGGCACATTCGATTGGGCAGTCTTAGTTGAACAACAAAGCTTACCCGAAGCTATTATTACACGGCTTTCATTCGGTTTGTGCTGATCGACAAACTCCGTTCGGCATCTACCATCGTTCAATCATGTTCAGGTCGACTTGGCACAATTTGGGCGACTTTTCCCGAACATGTATCTACATAATAATATAGTCGATTTTGCGGCCCGGCTGTCTCGAACAGTGCCGAGTCGAACATATAAGTACACTCCTTAAATCCCTTAAAAGGATGCTAAGTGAGTTCAAATTCAGCCAGTATTCCAGAACGTACTATCGTTCTATAAACCCAATTATATGGCCAATGTCGCTACACAACTCACAATACCAACCAAGAAACACTCACCAATGGAGCCAACATAAAAATAAATTGGATGTCACCAACATCATGGGCTCGATTGAAGGTCAGTCATAGTGCAAAAAACGTTTCATTATGTGCCCGATAATAGATCTACCGCCATTGTTGTATACTGATAAGGTTTTGTTCATACGTGTCGATGGATCGCTACGTGCGACAGCTGTAGTCGGTGTGGCAATGTTTGATGTGTCTGGCGGACTATTTACAAGGCTTTATCTGTTTTATAATGAACGTGTCCATGGCATCGTCGTTGCAGGGTGTACTCCCATGTTTTGCGACGATAGGGTAGGAGGTGGAGCTTAATTTTGGGCAAACAAGATCTGAAATACTGCTTTATTAGTCGATTCGCATGAATTAATACGCCCGAATCGGGCGAATCGTCTCTTTAAATGATATAATATTTTCTATCGGCGATTCGCCCAAAGAATTTTTTTCTGTGGGCGAATTGACAATAATACGCATTAGGTAAATGGCACGTTTTGAATAAAACGTTAAGGAAACCACGAAAAGTTAACCAGGAATAATTGCACTAACTTTATTACTTACATAAAATACAAAACGTGAAATATTTGGTAAGTTATGTAGTTTTCAGACATTAAGACTAATTTTAGAGCCTAGTTTCAGAAGGCTGAAATAAAATATTTTTTTTAATTATGCAACGAGTAACATAATTAACGCAAGACCTCATACACCCCAATTAGAGTAAATACGATGACCAATTTTTTTTTTTTAAAGCTCTCTGATATTATTAAGAAAAACGTGTCGATCGAAGTATTACTTTATGCATTTAAAATTGAGTCTTATTTCCTCTGAAATAAGATTGAATTTTCTTAGGCTCAATCTGTGGTAGGTATGGCAAAATACATAATTTAAAAAAAATACTTACATTAAAAGTTACTGAAATCGATTCAGTAGTCAATTAGGAACAAACTACTTTCAAGTCTTGCGTCGATCTGTTACACCTTGTATAATTATGTAATATTTCAAAAACTTCAGCCTATTGTCTCGTCAAAAAAAAAAGATTTATTGCCCCTTCCGTCGCCATTGTTACAGTAATAACGTTTTGCTCACGCGTGACGACTGTCCTATACGACTTTATTTGCATTAAGTGATCTCTGTATAAATATCGCATACGTAATGAAATCAGCTGCTCGACGTGTGTGTGTCTTGAGTCGTAGGATTTAATTATAATTAAATTACTGATTCATTTATGAATGAATAACTAAATAATTAATTTATCAATGACCCTATTTACTATGCTACCCTGGCAACAAGCATTTCTTATCATCAGATTCCACTAAATACATCTTTTATTAAAGGGGATTTTTTTTACCGTCGAAATTCAAATTTACTTACGTTTTTTTGCAATTTGCTGGTCAGTGTCAGGTTGTATGTTGATTAAAATAGGATTTTAGACTATAACAAATAAATGGCTTTACAGAACTATAATCATTGCCTCTTCACAAGGAATCACAGTACAGAGAAGACACAAGCATTGATCACTTGCTCAAAACTACTATTTCAGACTTCTATTAACTACTAGCTGTGCCCGCGACTTCGGTCACGCGGAATAGTATTTTTTTTTTTACTATTAAACAAAAATAAATAAAATTTCTGAAATAAAAGTAGCCTAAGTTACTCCTTATTACATCAGCTATCTACCAGTGAAAGTCACGTCAACATCGGTCCAGCCGTTTTAGATATTAGCCGGAACAAACGGACAGACAGACAAAAATTGTAAAACAATATATTGGTATATGCACCGTGTATACATCTATATGCATTTAGTAAGTAGTTATTTTTATATCACAAACAGACGCTGACTGTCCTGACTGACTGACTGACTCATCAACGCCCAGCCAAAACCCTTGGACCTAGAAAGCTGAAATTTTGCACAGAGGTTCCCTTTATAATGTAGAGAAGGAATAATGAAGGATTTTTCGAAATTCAACCTCTAAGGGAGTTAAATAGGGGATGGAAGTACCGCGCGGGCGAAGCCGCTAGCAAAAGCTAGTTTATCTATATGTATGTATAATGTATAATAAATCCAGGTTTCCTCTCGATGTTTTCCCTTCACTGATGTCAGTTAATGTCCAAGATAAAATCCGAAAGTACAAATAAATTGAAAAATTGTCACATTGGCACTGGCCCGGATTTGATCACAGAACCTCGTGCATGAGAGGCGGGTCGTTAAGTACTGGGTCATCACGACGATTATAAGCAAAGACAGATAGACATCAAAATCTCAAAGATATTCCGTCAAATCCTAATTTATTTATGACAGTGTATGATCTCATAACTATAATGGCCTCTTTACATTCTACCATTACAAATGGTGTGCAAATAGGTATTTAATTGCATACATAATTTTAATAGAAAATAAAAAAGACAACAACGACAAACACGGTTACAGTTACGACTGGTTACGGTACCCTGAAAAACATCGTTTCAAAGTATTCACTGCTCTGTAAGTCGACGTAATAAAACCTTGGTGGGATTTTTTCGTGCACTAGATTCCCAACGTTCGGTTGAATACCGAAAGTTGAAAATCGAGTGCGCTAAAATTCCCGCTGCGATTTTATTACGTCCGTACTTATAAACTCGTTTAGCTATGAAATTATAACATGTCAACGTATGAAGGCATAAAGTGTTGTCTGATTGTGTGTACACGTTGTGTATTGTTCTTGAAACCATTACAATTGTTTGCCTCTTTTTGTTGGTTTCTTTTATATTTTCCAAAGAGTTACCGACTTCGATTGGCGTTAGACGAAAGATTTTTTAGTTTTCCTTAAGTTAAATACGAAAATCGTTCAGTTTTATTGTGCTTAGTGATTTCGTTTGGTGTCTGTGAGTTTTGTGTTGATAAAAAAATTGGCTGCTCTGTGAAGACAGAGGATTCAAAGTGTTTAGGGTGGGATATTTGTTTTGTATTATGAAAATATGATTTTTTTTTTGGGTGGGAAATCATCAAATAACTTCTCCCGCTCTGGGTGGAGCAGGAGGCCGTGTCAGACTTTTACTGACTAAAACCCACCCGTGTTCCCTCAGTTGCCTGTGTGCCAGGGGCTGCGGTATCTCTTTCGAACAACCCGCACCCCTGGCAGGAATCGGCCCTTGCGGACCCCACCAGTTGGTGCTGACATCTCTTTGAGGCGCGCGTGGAACACAACGCGCCGTCGACCCGGGCTTCGTCCTTATCGGACAGCGAGCTACCCATTACTCGCCGTCCGCAAGCCCGCGCCTACGGTGGCCGGGAATCAGCCTGGGATGCCCGACGCCCAGGGCGTCTCCCGCGGCGGTACGGCCGTGAGGGCGCATGTATTGCCTCTCCCTCACGTGCGCCGCCTCCCTCTTCGCGAGCATTACTGCTTCGCAGAAGGAGGTGACGGCTACCCATGCACTCTCGCTCCGTACCATGGCCTGGACCAGGGCCGGACGCGAGAGATCGCCGCCGCCGATCGCCTCCACGAGGACACGGCGGTACTCCGCCCAAGCCGGGCAGATCTCCACGGTATCCTCAACCGTGTTCTCAGGGCGATCTTCGCAGTGGAAACACCCGGGCGTTTCCTCCCGCCTTATTCGAAACAGGAACCTCCCGAAACAACCGTGGATATGATTGTGAGAAAATATTGATGAAATTCAATAAAAAATAGCTCGTTCATTAGATCTTTCATGTTCTGAATTATAACTTATGGGAATACAGTATTATACTTAACTTTAAAAGTACTTCGGTAAATACAAGTAAATCAGCGAATTCGACAAAATTTCGTATACGGCGTCTTAAGTCCCATGCAATAGGGGGCGAGCCTATTGCCATCAACGGGGCACAAAACAATCACACTCAGGTCTGCTACTGAAAACTTCCAGATAGGTAAACCCAATATCACTTTGCCCGATATAGGAACCGAACCCAGGACCACGTGCTCAGTAGTAGCGCCACTAGACCAACGAGGCAGTCATATATTGAAACGTCAACCTCTATTGTGAAAAATCTTTAATTTTTACTGAATCCAATCAATAACCACCATGTTGAATTTTTCTTAAATATCATCATCACCCATCTCTCCATTAGTCCATTGCCTACTCTAGGTTGGTAGGATGCAAATCCGGTAGGAACCGCAATCCTTCCCTATTCTAAAGGCACGACTTCCCTACCATTACAGCGCCCCCGGTCTACTCCTTGATAAGCAATGGTCTCAGTAGCACCATGAAACATGAGGGTTCAAGGGCTAGTGCAAATCTTGGGGTTCATTCGATTAATCCAGTCTGGTTAAAACACGCTGTGGTCTATACATTTCATTCATTCATGCAGATGCACATTAATTGCGGTCATTAGAGCAATACTCAATTTATTTTAATGAGTTCGCCGTCAGACGAACAAGTCTTCTAGACAGTTTTATCGAAGGCTAGGTTGTGAATCATAGCTCAAAATAAAGTTCAGTTGTGGGTTATTTTAGATGTCCATAGTTTACCAATACATGTATAAAAAAATAGTACAAGGTATCAGGGACATCGATGCGCAAATTGAAAAAATCCACCTGCGTAGAAATTTATCGTCGGTTATTTAAAAAATCAACGAACCCAAACAGGCGCTTCTTTTTAAAATTGCTTACACTGTCTCACTTCTGAGGAAAGCCCCCCCCCCCCCCACAAATCCTTCCAGGCTTCCTTTACCAAAGCCTTTACATAGTTTAAATTATATCAACACCACTGCTCTCAAAACGGTGAAGGAAATACATCGTCAGAAAACCGACATGTCCTAGAACCAAAAATTAGAAGACATGTGACATCTACCAAACCGCACTGGGCCCGCGTGGTGGATTACGGCTCTCTCCCTCTCACCTAGAGGAGACCTGTGCTCCAGCAGTGGGAACAGTATTAGACTGTTATATTATGTATAAAAAAAAACTAGCTATGCCATACATTTTGACCGCGTACGTATTGCACTTTATTATGAAAAACAGATTTTTTTTTTGATAACCGTCTGCCCGACCGTCTCCGGCTTTATCCGGACGCCTGGCAACACTACATGAAGGCGATTGAGAGATATCTTTATAAAATTATTGTGTAAATGCGATATGAATTCGTCAAGTCCGCGTTTACTCGACATGTATATAGAGCCAAAAAGCGATGAGTGCTGAATAATCTAGAAAGCTGCTTTTATACGGCTTTTTGAAATAATAGGATCTTTCATACGATCTTTTTGCTAGTTGGCTATTACTTTTAGTTACTAATTTTAGTTACTGTGATGTTAGTCAATAAACTATTTTTGTAATGTACCTTCTGTGGGTATCAAATATTCATAGGTAATAATTCAATTAGTAGAAATAAACGGCCCAAACTTGATTTACTTGGCCATTTACGAGTAGCAATCAGTTTGTAATTTAGTGATATTTTATCCTGTAGTGTGACCATGAAGCCATCAACTTGTTCCGAGGACAGTCCGCTCAGTACTACCGGTGGCTATTTAACTGCTTTTTTGTTTGTCGATATTGCGATCGATACTATATCTGTTGCCGTTGTGTGCCCTTCAAGTTTAAAATCTATCCTACTTATAATATTATAAATGTGAAAGTTTGTATGTTTTGATGTTTGTTACTCAATCACGTAAAAACGACTTAACGGATTTGGATTATATTTGGAAAACAGATAGTTTGTAACCTTGATTAACACATAGGATACTATTTATCCCGATAGTACGGTCCCGTGGGATAATTATCGACCTCCACGCGGGCGAAGCCGCTGGAAAAAGCCAAGTCTGTCATAATAATAAGTATGGAAACGCCTAATCATTCGTATAAAAAGATTTTAAAGGTAACTTCAGCAGTAAATGCTTACATATTAGATAATTAGTCTTTAGTCAACTAATATTGACACTTATAACTAGTAAAACATCCCACAAAAGTTAACAACTTTAGATAACAATAAACCTTATACTTTTGTTACTGAGTCCGACAATAAAACTAGATTAAACGATATCCTATGGTTTGTGTCGCTAGAATGCATGTAACGTAATGTCAGACCGCAAGTTATAACTACATTAAAACGTGTTATTACTAGAGTCACCACTTATAAGGCGTTTACACCAGAGACTGTCCTACAAATATCGGCCTAAATTATGTTGAGCTTTGCCCTCCTTATATCCTTGATTGCTGCCCACTCGTCAATAATGAGTTGTGTTTGTTTAACAAGATATTTGCGCGTTGTGTCTATTTTTTACCAAGCAACAGACTATTGAAAGCGTTTCTCAGAAAAAACTTCTTCATCAATGCTTCAAAAAACAAGTTAGGAAGTTAAAAATAAATCTTTGCTTGGATTGTTTATTTTATTTTAAATACCTGTATTTAAGTGAGTTTCGCCAATTCATTACTGTATTAGAAAGTAAGAAAGAAGATACATTTACTTAGCACAGCCTTAACACTCAATATACAGCAGAGAAAATAAAGTAAAGATAAAGATACTTAATATTCAAATAAAAGGTGTAATGTTTGAAACTAGTTATAAATTGTGCCTCACGATTGCGCTAAAAAGGCCTAGTTCAGCAAAAATGTCCAACAACTAGTGACAATGCCTGACGCTGGTTTTCCACTGGAAACTTTTATGAAAAACAGTTGCTAATTAGAAGCGTCACAGGTTTGTAAAAACATCGAAATTATAAAAGAGCGTGTTCACATACAAGTGCCCACCTGCGTCAAAAATAGATTTGCACGTAGTACTTACTCGAAGAATTTTATTTCTCCTTAATAAGATAGTGAACTACAACAAATCTTCATCTCATTAATAGAATATTATTATGATCACATTTATATAACACAGCGTTTGTTTTAAAACCTAGAATACGTGGGAAGTGTGAAAATTAAATATTTCATGCTATGACTTTATCGTATTTAGTCGCACAAGTTTCAATGACATCATCGTGTTTGACAAATACGGCAACCGTGACGTGTTAACGCTGAAATTACAGTGTATTTTTTCCTCCATGTCTTATTTGGTAAAAAGTGGAGTATGAAAATTACGAGAACATCAATAACACTCTCTCAAGTTGGGTATGAACATCTTATTAACTTATTTAATTTATTATTTGTGTACACCCAGTAAAATACATAGGAGATACGGCATAATGAAACAATTGAGTACAAAGGTACTGCTAATTTCTTTAGAAATTTCTTCCAGCAGACCTGCGACTTCATCTAAGATATCTTCATAAACACATACGGTAACATGAAAAACTGTTTTTCATTAACCTTTGCAACACATTAATTTTATTCTATATTATTATCTATAATTTCATCAGCACTGTTCTGTGGTGGCGAAACATGTCCTAGAACCGAAAATGCGAAGCCATTTGACATTTGCCAACCCGCACTGGGCCCGCATGGTGGGTTACATCCGACTACCCCTCACAGAGAGGAGGCCTGAGTCTCAGCAGTTGAACATTATAGGCTGATAATTATGCTACACACCAATTTTGCAAAAATCGAAATCTCATCTCACAAACATTTGTTTATATAAATAAAAAAAAAACACTAATATAAATACAAATTAGCATGGAGGAAAAACCGGAATCGCTTATAAGTTTATGTCAAGAGTAGCGTACAATATTCAGGTTAATTTTTTCCCAAGGTAACAGGTATGTCTCACGTTAAACTAAAATGATGGTGTCACTAGCGTTACATCACAACTTACAAGAGCGATTTAGCTTCATTCAAACTTGACTTTTGTGATCGGTAGCTGTGACACTGAAACAGTTTTATAAACACGCGCAAAAATTACTCTTATTTCCAAGTGATATTTAAAGAAATATAGTGATTATTGTTTTAGGATTAGCGCATATTTTCCTATAATAACACTCGTATCTATAGTGATGACTCATTTTTATTAGATACAGCGTGAAGTGATTGCTACTAGTATGTGATAATAAATGTTTGAGACCTGGATCGCAGTGTGTGCTTCGTATGGTGTATACCTGGCTTTTAATGGGCGTTATGTGGAATTAAATGATGATGGTAAAAAAGTACATATCTTTGGTACATAAGATCCTTTTTCCTACCTATAGCGGATCGCTGTTTGAATGTGTTCCTAACCGTAGTTTATCTATTCGATGGTGCTATTGGTTTGATAATTAGAAACATTGTATTTCTGAGCAATACAGAAATATAACTTTGCTTATATTATCTTTGTCAAATTAATTTCTATTGAGAGTTTATCGTAGTAACTCAGATACAGGGATAAGTAAGAGTGAAGCAAATTATTTTTTGGAATTTGCAGGTTAGTGTCAGGTTTGATCCTACTATAATATCATAAATGTGAAAGTTTGTATGTTTACATGTTTGTTCCTCAATCACGCAAAAACGGCTGAACGGATTTGGATTAAATTTGGCACACAGATAGTTTGGAACATGGAATAATACATAGGATACTTTTTATCCCTATAGTAGATTCCCGAGGGATAATTTTCGACCAACATACGGGCGAAACCGCTGGCAAAAGCTAGTGTAGATTAAAATATGATACGCGACCGTAACTAATCTGGCTTTACAGAATGATAACTATTAATACAACCCTCCAAATTCGTTTAATCCCGTTGAATGACTATTTCATGAAAAAGTCATTCAATGGGATTAAATGAAGTACTGGCTACTTTAGCGTATCTACCTTAAAAACGACTCGGGAGACAGTCTCAAGTCTGGGGTACCGACGCCAGCACATCTGCCCCAAACTGTATTTTTTTTCCAATTGAATATGAACCTAATTGTTAAGTGATAAAGTTGAAAATCTATCAAAGAAATTTGACAGATTGGGGTAGCTTGATGTGCTGTCGTTGCCTTATGCAAAATAAATCAAGTTTGACGGAATTTTGTTCTAACTTCTACTGCGTTTAGGCGGGAGCCAGCCAAAACTTTTGTAATTAATAAACTTGATTTCTATTCTTGGCTGTTCAAACGTGTTACTGTGGATAATCGTTTACATTAGCTACATTCCATCACAAATGTCATAAATGATTTGTGTACTACGGTGTCGCTATGCCTGCCTATACAAAAATCTACGAGTAAAGAATAAAAGCTATTTATAATTCACATAGTTTTTCCTTCTTCATTTGGCCTTTATTGGTGAACTATCTTAGCAAATATAAGCATAATCCGTAGGGATCGGATAATCGGATGCATATTTACCTAAAGTTAATGTTTAGTTATAAAAGTATGGAAGTGGCTTCTTAAAATATATTTTTTGGAAAAAAGTCCCGGGATGTCAGGAACACCGGGAATGCTTAACTAATCAGGTGTATAATATGGAAGCGACTTCTAAATTATTAGGATTGCATAACTATTCAGATGCATATTAATTTAAAATTAACCCCAGTGCAATTGTGTGTATGGAGGGTGTAAGTAAGTCTGTAAGAGAAGGGGTGGTGTGTGTTAGTGAACACAAGTGCGCGTTCCATATTAGCCAACATCTCAACTTTAGGTGAATATGCATCCGAATATCCGATCTCTGATAATCAGCCCATAATGTTCCCAATGCCCCTCCTCTCCTCAGGAGAGGGAACGGGCTGTAATCTACCACGCGGGCCCGGTGCGGATTGGTAAATGTCGCATGTCTGCGAATAGGGTATTTTTCAATTTATAAAAAACGTCTAGAATGATATGCTGAATTCATGGTTACAGTTTGCGCACTGGTTAAAAATGTATCCTGTATTACTTTAATTGACAGCAAACCTATACTCAATTTGAAGGATAATTCATGTAATGAGGAAAATTATGCTAACTGCCGCAATCAGGGACGTTACTTAAAAATAAAAATAACATAACATCACGCCTTTATCCCCGAACGGTTGGGCAGATGTGTATCTATAGCACACCCACATTGCGCCAGTAATGTTTAAGTCCCATGTAATAGGGTGCATATTGCTAGGAATAAAAATTATAATTTCTATTTTGATTAGAAAATTATGTTTCACAGATGTCATTTTCGCTAATCATCTGTGCAGTATCGCCCAAGGCCAAAAGGGCAATGGCCTGAATGACCATGAAAAGCATTTAATAATATTTCGGCGTATACAGTGTGTCATTCGTGGATCTTAGGCAGTCGTTACGGGTCGACAGAAGCCCGAACATCTGACAACCAGTCTTACTAAGTTGTATCGTGTTACCCAGAGACTGGGTAGTGGACTGATAGGCAGTGACTCCATGTAAAATACTGGTATGCACTATACAGCAGTACAGCTGCATCCAGTTAGACCGGAAGCTGACCCTAACATAGTTGGAAAAGGCTAGGAAGATGATGAGACAGGGTGGCAGGGACATGATGCGCAAACTGAAACCCTGGATTCAGCACATGATTGTAGACACCCTAGCATAGAATGTTTTCGTTGAATTAAAAAAAAAAAATCATCATCATCTCAGCTAGGAATCATCCACTGCTAAGATAAGCCTCCCCCATTTTCGCCATACTTCTCGGTTCCGTGCGTCTTCCATCCATGTGTTTTCCGCGACTTTGACGATATCATCAACCCAACGCGCTTTTGAACGGCCCTCTGACTCACGAAGTCCGTCGTTTCGGTCGAAGTAACGGGCGTTTCCAACTCCGTATCACTTACGGACAGAAGATTAGTTTAGAGCCCGAACTGAGAATGAATGACAACACGATTTGACAGCTGTCCCTACTCCCGATATGTTTTTGTCCGTACAAAAAACTTGTTTCAGACGGGCCTGTATCTTCGTAGACGGAGTTAGAGAGTAGGCCCCCTGGTTTCTTTGGCCTGACCTTGGTCACCTTTCGGTCACACAATTGTTTCATAGAAAAGAGTAATACCCGCGGTCAAAATGTATGGTAGAGCTGGGTATTTTAAAAAAAATAACCAACGAGAAATTTCTACACATGGGGTTTAGAATCATGAACTGAATCCATGGGCAACAGGTTGTGCGTCGATTTCCCTGCCGCGCTGTATAGCGTTTTTATGACAATTGTTTGTACCAAAAAAAATTAATAGCTTACCTAGCTTATCTAGTAAATAGTTTTACTAGTTAAGTGCTAGCTTTGATTTCACACCAAAAAAATGTTTTGTAAGTACAGTCATCAGCACTGCAGTGGTGCCTTTATGTCGTAGCTGCAAGGGTGGTTTTCGTAGTGCAAGTGTTACCAGTGATGTGAGGCTTATTGTACAAAAACACAACCTTCAAAACGTGATTCCTCGTAGACTAACAAAGCGTGAAGCACTTATTGTGCTATTAATGTTTTTCCACTGTTGTTATTTCTCCTTTTTGAATGCCATCGTACACTATTAGCCGTCATTGTTAGCTGTGAAAACCATTAAAATAAGATAAATTGCACGTAAGCCATCACAAGCATGGGCGATTTTTATCGTAGGTACATTTGATTTTCAATTCTGGGTATTGAGCCGAGCATTGAGAATCCAACGGAGCGCATCCTAGCGCGTCTAAAAACTGCCCTGTTAGATTTTCAACTCACGGCGTTAAGGGGCCATCCTTTTATGGTTTTGACTCCCCCCCCCCGTCCTTGTCACAGGTGGTCACACTTGTGAAACTCCCTACCCCCTTGTGTGATGTCACATATTTTTAAATTTAAAATTTAGAAGTAATTAAATTTAAACAGCATGTATTTAATTTATTTAAAAATAATCTTCAACAAAAGCAAACATAAAGTCAAATATTTTAGAATGATAGAATACGCCTGATAAAATATATGTAGATCGAGTAAGTAATATTTGAAAGTTTTTTTTTTACATGAAATTTCGAGTGTAAGTATTTTAGATTTTAACATGTCCAGTCACAAAGCCTTTGACACCCCCCTGTCCCTTGTTACACAATCTCACATTTCGTTGACCCCCTCCCCACCCTTAACGTGTGACGTAATTTATGCATGGCCCCTAAGCAGTGCGTTGAAATTAGAATTTCAGTACATTTACAACTCTTGGTGTAGAACCGAGCATTGGTAATCCAACAGAGCACATCCCAGGCGTCGAAAAAACACATTGTCCGATTTTCAACTCTCAGCACTAACCAGTGCGTTGGAAATCCAGTGCGCACTAAAATCCCGCCGTGATATGTGAACGACGACGGCTTACGTGCAATTTACCTTGTTTTAATGATTTTCACAGCTGGTAGGAAAATATTATGTCGACTTACGACTACATATTTTATGGCCTGATCTCACCTTTAGATTAGCTGTTAACCTCCGGGCTGTAATCTGTAGCATTGATAGCATAAATGTCTGTTGAAGTACCTATCTAATTAAGTAATACCCTTTTTTTAATGCGATACAATTTCAAAGATTATAGATAGACATATAAGTTACTGTAAAAAACGCACCCCGTTTTAATTAGTGATGGGCCGAATACGGGTTTTACCGAATACGAATAATCGGCTGAATACTCGGTAAAAAGTATACCGAACCGAATATTCGGCAGGACTTGGCGCGCGTTAACGTGCATCTCAAAAAATTAAGCCTGTACTTGTCGAACGCGTTGAAGCGCACGTTCCTTCGGCCCGCTGACGCCGCTACTCCCGGATAGTATTAGCAAAAATTCGTTTTTGGTTATGTTAATAGTAGTGATGTACCGACTAGTCGGGCCATTTTTTACTTGTACTGATATGCTTAAAAATAAAAAATAAAACGGTGATTGAAATAAAACTGAAATCGAGTAGTTTTTGCGTAACAAACATCCATACATAAAAACCTTCGCGTTTATAATTTTAGTAAGGATATAAAGTTTTAATTGCATAGCTTTTATACTTTAGATTTTATTGATATCTAAAAATCCCTGATTTCGTCACTGACTCACTGATGATCATCAAAATTCTTAGGGTACCTACTTCCTAATGTCCTAGAAAGCTGAAATTTGGTATGTATGCTAATATTAGTACTTACATAAACAACAAAAAAAAAACAACTAAAAGTTGGAACTTTTATCCCCCAACCAAAAGCTGAATTATTTATCTACTTTTTATGCTGACTGTACATTCGATTTGCCGAAACAATGCTTGGTAAGAAACTTATTTTGAACTTGATTTTGGGAAAATCTAATTTTTGTTGTGATTTTAAGATAATGTTACCTACGTATGTTAATGGTTAAGAGACAGGTAAAATAAATTAGATTCAATTAATTAGATGCTTTTTAAGCTAGATCTTCCCAGACAGTTTACATCATTGATCTTGGACGTAACACTCATCAATTGAACTACACTTATGTACTGTAGGTGTATAAAATTGTCGCGTCTAGTAATTACTCAAGATTTCTAGGCAAGATATCAAGTGTTAAAATGTCACATGTCGCCACCAATCGCGTTGATTAATTTGTAACTTGCCTCATCGACGCTAATAGTAGGGCAGCACGTAAAGTGATAACACGAGTGAGACCACACCGAGTATGTCGACATTCACACGAACGTTAAAACTAAAACTGTGTGTGTGTGTGTTAATAAAACTGTGGCGGGTATTTTTAGCCACTGGGTTTTGAACTCTCTGTGTTGATTTTCAATACTCGCGGTGCATTCTGTTGGATTTTCAATACTCGGTGTATTGAAAATCCAACAGAATGCACCGCGAGTGAGCCTCAGCCCGTCGAAAAAATACACTGTTCGATTTTCAAATCTCAGCGCTAAGCAGTGAGTTGAGTGAATGAGTTTCTCACATATTGAAGCAACAAGAATAATGTTCCCAAGATTTTGTAATACCTAACTTGATTTAAAAGAGTGTCCTTGGAGTTTCTTGCTCGTTCTTCTCCATAGAGATCTACGTTTTGGAATGGCAACTAGCTTCAACTTTCCAACTGATCGATTTTTTGACAATTCAAAAGTGCCTGTAAATGGTTTAATTGAAGAAAATGCTATGAGTTTGAGTTTATCAAAAAAATCCCGCCCAGTCCAGTCCAGTAGTAGTCTTTGTAGGTTGAAAAAATGAATCAAATTGGCGCCGACACTAAACCTAAATTGTACTAGATAAGGAATTAACAATTTAATTCAATTTGTATTCTTAGTAATATAAGGTTACCAGATATCAGTTTCACTTGTCTAGATACTAGAACTTCAGACATCTCCAGTCTGATCCGTCAAGTTTTATCAGGAAAGTCTGTAGGTAGTACAATAATAATTTAGGTATAGCATAATCATCATCTGAAGTACTAAAGATCTGCCAGGGGTGGTGCGGGTTGTTCGAAAGAGATACCGCGGTCTCTGGCACACAGGTAACTGAGGGATTACGGGTGGGTTTTAGTCAGTAAAAGTCTGACACGTCTTCCTGTTCCACCCAGAGCGGAAGAAGTTATTTGATGATTTCCTACTCCAAAAAAAAAAAGCACTAAAGATCGGCCAAATACTTCAACTTAGTAACAAGTTTTTACACGAGTGGCCTGTGGGTGGCATACACGCGTCGAGCCTACAGCATCCTGCGTGTGCAATTTAATAATGCTTCTAGGATGCTGTTGGGTCTGCCGTGGCGTTGTAACGCCTCAGGAATGTTTGCGGAGGCCCGCATAGATGTTTTCCATGACATCATGAGAAAGAAAGCGTCCTCCATGCTACAGCGTTTGCATGGTAGTGACAACAGCATTCTAAAAATAATCGCAGCCAGAACCGACTGTCCCTTTCAAAAAAATAATATTTTTTTGTGAAAACTAACAATATTAACCTATCTTTCTAAGCACTATTGTTAATTGTGTTACTCGTTGTAGACGTTTCGCGAATGTAAAAATATCGCGGCGGGATTTTACCGAGGACTAGATTTACTGGGTTAGGGCTTTTGGCTAAAGTAATAAAAGTCGCACGGTTCGATGGATCAGGTTAAGCTACGCTTGCCGAGGTTTGTCCGTAGATGGGTGACTATCTTAACATACCAAGACCCCTCCGTGTCAAGGAAAGCACGATAAGCCGTTGGTCCCGGCTGTCTTTCGGGGATCTTTGAGGGTCATTACGGGTCGTCAGGAGCCCGAAAGTCTGACAACCAATCTGTTACCAAGGAGTATCGTATTACCCAGTGACTGGGTTGTGGATGTCAGATACGCAGGCGCATTATGTAAAATATCCAGCGGCATCCGGTTACACTGGAAGCCGACACCAACATAGTTGGAAGGCTAAGCAGATGACAAGTTTTCGATATCGATAGCCAACACGTGGGTAAAGTATTGCCAGCTAATTAAATTTGACTTTGTATATTCGTTAATATTAGAAAAGCAATTATCTAATAACCAACTCGTCAGCTTTTTCTAGAACATGGCATACGTCCTGTTTAGTTCCATCTCTATCGCACACTGGAACAAAGATGGCCCCAGGTCGTCGATCCACCTTCACCTTAGGCTAAACCCCATGCTTGTGTCTCCAGAAGGCAGTAGATGGAAGGACTGGCTTCTCGCGTCTCTACTCTTGGGTGCCGTGGTGGGCGGATGGGCGGCGCTGCGGGCAGGACGCGCCAGCCGTCACCAGGTCCAGCGAATGCTCCGCGACATGGAACAGCTCCGGAAGGCGGAGATTGCGCTGAACGATATGCAGAAGGAACTGGAGAAAGCGCGTTTGGAACAGGTCAGTTGAAAACATACATTTTTATAGCTGAGCAAAGACCGATGTGATGAAAATATAGGACATCTAATGAAGAAGTAAAGTAGATAGGTACGAAATGATCGAAAATGCTTACAGATTATTTGTAAGATTCCTGGCGATGATTTTGCTATAGGCGGACCGATACCGCTGTACCACGCCTTAGGTATGCGCTGCGAGGCGGGGGACGAGACCAATGAATGAGCGGCTTGCACTGACGAATTAATAGCCTGCACTGCTCCCCCGTCTTGCCTCACCCATGCCTAAGGCGTGGTACAGCGGTATCGGTCAGGCTATAATCAATATAACCAAAATAAAAAAATAAATAGACCTGTTCTCCTGCTGTCAAATAGTTGAAGCAAAGAAGATAGTATTTGGGATTGATATAGTTTTATTGAGTGCCCTGACGGTAATCCTTAGTCCACCAGATCATACTGCGCGCTACGCAAAAACTGGCCATCAAAACGAAACTTAAGCCCACGTTCACGCGGGCATAAAAATATCATGGTGTGATTTTATCACTCACTTGATTTTCAAACCTCGGTATTGAGGCGAGCATTAAGAATCCAACGGAGAGCATCCCAGTGCGTCAAAAAAAATACACCGTTGGATTTTCAACTGTGAGCGCTAAGTGGTACGTTGAATATCCACTGAACGAAAAACAATCGCGACAACCTCTGCTAAGGTTGACAGACGCAACATGAGTCTGGTGCAACGATGTCTATGAAAACTGAATCGAAATTGTTCTACCGGAGTCGCTTCGTGCTTGTCTGCCTTAAGTTTTCTAGACCTTACGTATAACGTAGGGGCTCAGTCGTTTGTTCCAATCACAGCAATTTACGCACTTAGCGCTTCAACACCGACATGTAAACGAACTGCTGCTAACTAATGGTCTACTATGACCTTATTTGTGTCTCATCAACATTGCTAATTAACTGCAAAACCTCAGTGCGTCATTGACGAAACCTTTATGGCAAAGTTGATGAGTTAACCTAAGTTTCTTTGGAGTTCTGACGCGAAATGGAATCGCATGTTATGGAATATTTGAATTTCTTTCAATTTGTGCGATAGCTTGTACAGTGCGCTGGATTTGGGGGCGGGGGCGGGGGGAATTCAACAGGTCACTAGGCCTTGTGTAGATGAACGGTGTACCATGGAATAATTATGGTGGAAGCACCAGGATAGTCAGCGAAATTCATTCATTTGTTAATAGTTCAAGTTGCAATAACAAATCAAATGTACCTAATCAAAATCACAAAGGACCATGGGGGATTTTGTATGAACCCCGTCCCCACCCTACAACAGTCATGGGATACGCGTCAATTTGTTCATTGGGACCCAAAAAAGCCTGAAGTACCTGCATTAGTTGCAAAAACTATTGGGTTTATTTATAATGAAAAAAAAAATACTTTTCCGCAAAAATATATTAATTTTTAAACAAAAATATTTTTTTCCACAAACAAATAGGCATATTTAGATAGATAGATAGACGACATAAGGAAAATTGGAGGAGCTCTCTGGTCCAGAAAAGCTAGAGACAAGAATGAGTGGAAACAGCTGGAAGAGGCCTATACAGAACACGCTGATCTCTAAACCGGAAAACCCGATGTGTTACATTTACGTTTTTTCATAATAATAGAATAAACTTGTGTTTAGCTCTTCAGCAAAAAATGCTTGATAAAAAAAAGAGAAAAATACAATCGGGTGCTATAAAAACCGTTACCTTATATGAAAACATTATTAAGACCGCCATATTCTAATCCTTTTTATTGCATACTAAGTAAATGAGTTAAAAAATATATTTAAAACAATATATTATAAAACCTAAACCCCACGTATTTGAAGGATGTCGCCATAGTAAAAAATTATCTATCCTACTAGACGCTTCAAATGACACTTATTTCAAATCTGTTGGATGGTGGGGACGTTTCTTCTCATCATCCTTTATTATGTAATTGTAACCGTCGAAGTAATCTTCTCACTCCTACAAAGGGGCCATTCCAGTATTACGTAAGCACTACAGGGGGCGGGGGAGTCTTTGCTTTGCTTATTTTTGAGGACATGGGGGATGGGGGGGTCTGGATGATGATTACGTCAGCAGTATTTTTTTTTTACTATTTTGGATTTTCTACCCTACTTGTCTATGAATGGCTCGCAGAACCGATGACGATATTCCAAAATTACACGAAAGTTAGCAGACACACAACATTGAGCAGAAAACATCTAATATCATCGAAGACTTAGGAGTCATGGATTCGTGTCATCTATTCCAAGCATATTCCTTATTTCTAGACTTATAACTGCTGCTCATGCAATGAATCAATAGATAAACCAGAACACATTGAAAACTGCATGTACCAATGTTTACGTAAACATGGGAGGGGGAAAAGAGCTTTGTTTGGTTTTCCTGACAAGGGGGAGGGGGGTTTATAAACTGCAAAAAATCAGCTTACGTAATACTTGAATGGTACCAAAGCCACCAGTTTTTATATCTTGTACAAACTCTTCGCGCATCTAAGACTTTTTTTGGCCGTTTTTACTAAGAATTCACGTTTTTAATCAGAAATACAATTTATTTTTTTGCTAAACACGGTAGATATACGTACTTACTCAACTGTACATGGTGTGATCAAGTTTTCAAGGCCCAATTCGGTTTTTCTAGTCATCAGAGAGCTCACGATAGGAGAGAACTATGCAAATTACAAGGTATAACCGAATGTACGCAAGACCTGAAAGGAGTTTGTTCCTAATTGACTACTGAATCGATTTCAGTAACTTTTAAGATGGTTTTTTTATTATTTTTATACTATGTATTTTGCCGTACCTATCGCCGATTGAGCTAAAGAAAATTCAATCATATGTCAAGGACATAAGACTCAATTTTAAATGCATAAAATAATGCTAGGATCAACACGTTGTTCTTAATAACAGTTAGCTTTTAAAAAAATGTTTTGGTGATTGTATTATACTTTTATCGTTTAATTGGTGTGTTGGTCTTACGTTAATTATGTTACTCGTTGTAAATTATTTAACTGAGTGACAATCACCGCTGAGCATAGGTCAGATAGTCAGCATAGGACAGCAATGTTTCAGAGTTAAATCTTTAATAATATCCTCTTAACATTTTTAGGAAAACGTGACAACAGAAAAGAAGAATCTGGAGATGAGATTAAAAGAAGCAGGTGACACACCGCTACTGAACTCTGCGTCATCAGACCTTGAGGTCACGCAGCTGAAGGCGGAGATTGAGGTGGGTTAACTAAAACATTCGTCATTATTTACACTAGACTTGAAAAGAAGTCATTATTGTACCTAATATTGTGCACAATATAGATCCATCCTGAAATCGCAATGAAATATCAGCTGTTCCCTACATTTAGTCGATTTATGTGAACACGTAGTTAATATGAAACAGTATATTAACTACGTGTATTATATTTTTTAATTATATTTTTTTCCGTCTCACAATCAGCCTACACACACAAGCCTCTGTGAGAGGGACCGGGCTGTAATCCACCACGCGGGCTCATTACGGGTTGGTAAATGCCACATGTCTTAGAATTTTGGTTCTAAGACATGCCGCTTTCCTCGCGATGTTTTCCTTCACCGTTTTGTGATCAGTGGTGATGAGATTAAATACACTAAGTAGAGTGCTTGCCTGGGTTCGAAATCACGGCCTACTTGTAAATTGGGGCTAATACCACTGGGCTAACTATGTTAATCTTGGACATACTGCATCAACTCTTGTCAACTACTGATAATTGTACCTCAAATCCACCTTTGAGGTCCACTATCTTTGTGCTTTCAGCAGCGTATACGAGATTTTTCAGCAAACATCAATCAATCAATCAATTATTTATTTGCAACGAATGTAGGTTACATTGAGATACAGGTGGAGTAGATAAGAGAGTGCCATATACATTCTGCCTGGAAATAGGCACGCAAAAATTATAAGAAAAAAAAATGTTAAGAAGCTAATTACAAATTAAAATGTCACAGTTAGAATTACTACAATACATTCATTCATATATTGAAAGATGTCAAATTAATACGTTGCTACAGTCCATCCAAAAGTCTTTATGGATACCAACTGTAATTGAATTCAATTTATTAAAAACGATTATCTGTCATATCAGTACAAAACGGTGTAAAATAATGGTGGGACCGCCACAGTGCCACCATAATTAACTAATTATACGCGATTTTCTGCTAATAAGATGACTTGAAGATTTTATTTTGTTTTGCTGGTATTTTGTACGTAAAAGCGGTTTTTAATGTCTGTTCAAGTTCATTCAAGAACATGTGAATCAAGTGTCTACCCTTTATTATTATTCTCCTGCTTATCCCAATTTATTTGGGATCTGCGCAACATGTAGGTATTTATGTTCTCTATTTTAAGTGTCTTTCCCTTAACATAGTGAATAAGAAAGACGTTATTGGACGATTTCTTAACACCTTCGTGGACAGTACTGTCTCACTGCAGGCTTAGCATGACGCGTTCTATTTCTTCTGTAGTGTAGAATAGGAATCGCTTGTCTACATTTCTCGGTACAAAACTGTCAACTGTTCATACGGAATCGTCCTTTTTGTCTACTCTTCCGACGACAAAACGCTTGTCTACAGTTCTTTTGCTAAGCCTGCTGTTTGCGGCTACTGTGGCACTACTTATTTTCTTATATTGCTCACAGGCGTAGTGTCACGATGGATGGTTAAAATGGTTCTTTTTTGAATGAGTGCGTTTAGGTACTTTCTTTGACGATTTTTTTTTTTAATTGTGTAGTGACAGAACGAAAGTCTTAATTATACCTGTCGTGACAGTACAACATGCCGTTCTTTATGATAGTATGGAAAATCGGACGTCGTATGGCGTACTGATTTTATGCAAGTAAAAACTCAGGCGTTGACAGGCGTATTGTCGTATCACTTTTAGCTATCTAGACGCCTGTGGTTGTTACTGTCCGCCAACGTGTTAATTTTATAGTTATTTAGCAGTTTAAGTTATATTTGAATTACTTTTTTGCTAAAAGGCTGAAGGTAATGTGAATTTACAAAATTATCACTGAGTCATCATGCCTAGCCTTTTCCCAACTATATTAGGGACAGTTTCCAGTCTAACCGGTGACTGCCTATCTGACCTCCACAACCCAGTTACTGGCTAATACGATACCCCTTGGTAAGTTGACTGGTTGACAGACTTTCGGGCTTCTAACGACTCGTAACGACTGTCAATGATCTAATGACGACCGGGACCAACGGTTTAACGTGCTTTCCGAGGCAGGGGGGGATCTTAGTATGTAAATATGGTCAACCATCTACGGACCAACCGCGGTAAGCGTAGCTTATCGATGGACCCGCTCGGCTGTATTACTTAGCAACAAAACCATAAAAAAAAACGAAGTTAAAACATGTCCCCCTATAATTGAATTCCAGATGCTTCGTGCTGAACTCCGTCGCGCCGAAGGCGAGTTAGAAGACAGATGCTGGGCGCCCCCTCCTGGATTACAGCAATGGCTGCAGTTAACTCACGAAGTCGAAAACAGGGCGTATCTAAGGAAAAAGCAACAAGCAGACATGCAGCTGCAGCAAGCTAGAGACGCTGTGAGTATTAACACAAGTAAACTGTACCACAAAAAAAGCCAGTAGCACTCCGGAAGTGCAGACAGAAGTGAAAACTTGAATAATTACGTGTTTTTTTTAAATCGTCAATACAGGATTTCATATTATACATAATCATAATTTTGGTCATATCTTTTAAACGGGTTATCCGATTTTCATAATTCCAATTGGAATATTAGCTCTGGACCTAAACCTATCTTTTGAGACTAAAAATAGAGGTGTCGGTAACGGTGTCGCGAGTTCAATTGTTTTTTTTCCCATCTCAAAAAATGCCCAACGCGCCTAAAGAAGTTTTCACTTCAAAAATAGGCACAAAACCTGGGCTGATCATCATCATCTGAGCAGCTGAGTACTATTTTACATGGAGCAACTACCTGTCTGACCTCCACAACCCAGTTACTGGGTAATACTGGTACATCTTGGGAAGACTGGTTGTCAGATTTTCAAGTTTCTGACGAACCGTAATGACTAGAGTTAGCAAAATAGAGATGCTGTGAGTATATTCTAGTCAAGGATTATATCATCATAATAATTATCAGCCTATAATGTTCCCAATGTTGGGACTCGGTCCTACTCTCTGTGAGAGAGGCTGGGCTGTAAATCCACCACGCGGGCCCAGTGCGGGTTGGTTGGTAGATGTCACATGTCTTCATATTTTTAGTTCTAGGACATGCCGGTTTCCTCACGATGTTTTCCTTCACCGTTTTGAGAACAGTGGTGATGAAATAATTAACACAAATTAAAGCGCCTGTCTGGTTTCGAACCTACGACCTACATCTCGTAAATCGCGGCAGTTACCACTGAGCCACCACTGTTCCATGTATTAATGCACTTAATGTTACTTAAAACTTACCTGGCCTCAAGCGAAATACATGATAAGGGCGCGGAGAATCCTTCGCTATCCGTTGGCACTCTGTAAACTTCGAACGATCTCAGTTCTTTTTCCGATATTCGAACTTAATTTGCGACGAACGTTTAATATATATAGATAAATAATCATTTTAATCATCAATACATGATAATGTGGGTTGTATTAATATTCTCAATGATTTATAAATACAATTTGAGTTAACCCTTTCCACTTCTCTTTTCAGTGCGAGAAACTACGCAAGAAGCGGTCTAGTTTGGTGGGCGCGTTCGTATCGACGCACGGCAAGTCTATCGACGATGTGGATCGGTCCATTGTGGAGGCGCGCACGGCGCTCAACGAAGTCACGCAGGAATTACAGGTAACGTAGCCTTCTTCTTAATATTACATTAAAAAATATACAGGTTGGAAGGGACGCGCAAACTATTACCATGGAATTCAGTACAAGATTCAGAACACCTTAAAAAAAAATCATAAGTAATTTAAAAAAAAAACAGTGGCACTCCAGGAGTGCCGACAGAAGTGAAAACTTGAATAATAAGGGTGTTCATGAATATTCAAGCCAACAGTTGGCGCCACTTTGAAAAGAGGTCTTCCAGTTCGACAATGAACTTTAAATATTTGGTGTCATTCGTTTCATTCTTTCGTTCACCATTCAGTCTGTACGCGCTTTGACACTTTTGACAGGTGCCCGGACCTGACGTCTGCCACCTAGTGAACGTCATTTCAGAACACCCTCATTACGTGTGTATTTTTTTAATCGTCAGGAAATATTTGTTGAATCGTCAGGAAATATTTATTGTGCAGGAAATACTTTTCAATGAAGTATTTTTTATTCATCAGCAAAAATGTTAACTGGTTTTACATTTTTTGTAAAAAATAAAACAAAAATTTGTAGTTTGAGTAAATTTTGGCAGCTATTTTACAAGTAGGTAAAATCTTTTATTACATGTAATTTATACTGATCAAGCTCAAGTAAAACGAACTTTCATATACAGAGGCGTCGGTAACGGTGTCGCGATTTCAATTGTTTTTTCCCATCTCAAAAAATGCCCAACGCACCGAATTCAATTCAATTCAAAAAAAATCTGTTCCATACTTTCTACATCATACTTACTACGTAGATGTTACATGTCTTCGATTTTTGGATTCTAGGGCATGCAGGTTTCCTCGCTATGTTTTCCTTCACCGTTCTGAGAGCAGTGGTGATGAAATTATTAAACAAAGTAAAGCGCATGTCGGGGTTTGAAGCCCTGACCTACAACTCGGTGAGTCGGGGCCGTTACCACTGGGCTTACTACTGCTCAAAACGTTCAAGTCAAATGGGAAAAAATATAGCTTATAGTCTGTGAGAAGAACATAGACGGGTGGGAAGACATAGGCTAGTAAATACGTGATGCTTTCCAGGAACGCATGCACAGGTGGAAACAGATCGAGCGTATGTGTGGGTTCAACATCATCAATAATAATGGACTTCAGTACCTCGAGACAGCTCTCTACAGGAGCGCTAATGGACGGCCTACAGGACGAGGTAAATAACACTATGGCCACAAGCTTTTATTTAACTTATAATGTTTTTATGTATATTCGGTTCAAATCTTGCTAGCTGAATTAAAACCACTTTCTCTTATCCTACGAAGTTGAAATTTGACATATTGATTCGGTTTCGGAGACAATACAGTTTCAATACAGTTTCATGTCATGCATGACATGATTCTACACCCAGGATTGGCTCCAGACGAAGGAACTCCTTAACGGTCAACGATACCGATACGATTATTTTTTCGCAGTCAGTTTTAATCATGATCTGGTTTGAGTAATTTATGCGGCCTACCTAAATGGCTGGTATTGTTCGTCGAATCGTTGAGCTCCTTAAGTTCTTAGTTGAGCTGCACAATTACTGATGCTTGCACTGACTGGTCTACTCAGTCTGTGTGGTTCTATCCTCAAAATACCATTTTAGCCACCAATCTACATGATCCTCCTTAACTAGACGCCTCCCTGGAATGCGCCCTCCTCCCGCTCACCAGCGTGCGTGTGCGATCAGCAGCGATAGCATGTCTGTGTTGTGACGTCACAGTGTCAGGTGCCTAGTTAATTCGCACGGGTAGTACAATTGCTTAGATCATCGTGTCCTTTGTTTAAACACCAAATGAGCAATCCAAAAAAGCTATGACTGTCATACAAAAACATATCTTCAAACCCGTATTCTCCTTCTAGGTCGCATCAGCAGTTCTCAAGATGACCTAAGTATCGGTGACGACGCGTCCATATGCGGCTCAGGTAAGAACTACGATGAGATGTCCCTCTTCCACGAACACGTCGAGTAAGCTAGCTAACGGCACTGAACGTAGGTGCATTCATATTCAGATCTACTTATTAAAAATATTTAATTCATTCATTCATTCTGTCGGGGTACGTAGCAAGGTGTCGGTGTTTTGAGGAGAAACAAATGTTTATGTGGAACACTATTTATTTACTCACTCACAAGTTGTTCATAATGTTAAAATGCTAATATGTTAATGAATGTTGAAATGTTGATGAATACACCCGGCTAACGCGGTAGACAAAAGTGCACTGAATCTTATGTAAAATCATAAGTAAAAGTAATGTAAAATTAGGTCAACGCGTCACGCCGATGTTGCTAACTAAGGTGTTCGGTGAAAACACCGAACATATTCCGGGCCACGAAAGATAGGGATGCTGAGATGAAACAATGTTAGGTTAGTAACTAAATGTAATGATCATGATGTTATGTTTACAAGGTGAAAACAAGCCAACTTAAGATTAAACTGTTAGTGGAACAAAAGGAAAATAATTTGAATTAAAATTAAGAGCTTATTGTTCCTAAAGGATTTCTAGGCACGCGAGGACACGCCCTATTCACCATTGTATTGTTTAATTCACCATAAATATGTGTCGCACTAGATTGACGTTCACTCTTGTTTTGCCGCGCACTAACACTGACCCTATTGACGTTCACATCACTAACACTTCTGGTGGGTTGAAGTTCCATGTCCGCCGTGATGTGGGCGCGGCGCGCTCGGCGCCGCAGCCCTCTGTACAGCAGCGCTCCCGCCGCCAGCACCAGCGCGCCGACCAGGATGTAGCTTACTGTATACTGATGGATGTCATGAGTGGATAATGTTTCTCCCACTTCCACTTGACTATTTTTCATGTCATCGATGCGTTTGTGTAGCTTTTTTAAGGCGTACGTCATCTCGCCTGAGTCTGTTACGTCTTGTACGTTTTTGAAAGGCATGGTGCTGTTAATTATGAAGTTTAACTGATCCATCTCAGGTATAAAAATGTCCGGGCTCATGTCAATTCTGTTTTTCTTTTCACTCTGAATGTTCAGGGTAAAATCCTGACCCTTCAAGAGGCAACCTGGTTCTAAGTAAATGACACCAGCTTTGCTTAGTTGAATCTTGTTTATCTGTTCGCCGCAGATAACTTTGACGGCATAAATGTTGCAGCAATGGTACAAGAATAGTGACGGGTTTGTTAGTGATGTCCATTTGTTTTCACATCTAGATCTTCGTACCTTGCACTTGTTCGTGTCTCGATCAAGATCACAAAAGTTGTTCTCGTTGTTAAGATGATAAATCGGTTTTTTCCAATCGCAAATAAAATTAACATCTTCTTGTTTACATAGTGAAAGTTCTCCCGACGTAATTGTTAAGTACGAGTCTCTTTTTAGATCCGTAGCGACGTATTCTGAAGACGGGATGAACTCCACCATAGTGTTGTTCATCTGGTGTGGTACAGAATGTATTTTGTACAACTTATATCGGTCTCTACTGATAAGTGGGAATGTTATTTGGAAGAGGAAGTATTCTTCAGTTATTCGTGCTTTAATACTTATCAGAGAATATAGCTTTCGAATATCGTGCGGTTCAATAGGTAATGTTAAATCATTGGATAAGTGCCCAGAGATAATGTTAAGTTCCTTTTGGAGCTGTTCAGGGGTAAGCAGATGAATGTTAAACTGTCCATGGTGGACATTGGTTAGGATGTCAAGTAAAATGTCTTGAGTTCTTTTTAAGTTATGTAGTAAATTACTGGCTGTTAGGGCTGTCATGGTAAATTCTTGAAGTAAGGATATGTTATTTATCTCTCGTTGTAATTTGTTTGAGATGTTATCCAACGTTATTAGATGTTTATTAATTATTTTATGCTGTTTTTCCATAATTTCTTCTGTTCTTTTCAACAAATTGTACTCTGATTCGACAATCGACGTCTGATTCTTCCATAAACCGGCCAAATGTTTTTCATTTTGATGTATCATATTAATGTCTCGGCTGTATTTTTCCGCGAATTGTTCGTCTAATACGCCGAATAGGGAATTTGCAATGTTTCCAACTGCATTGATAAGTCCCCGCCGCCGTCTGGGGTGTCCCCTTACGTGTTGCGTCATCAGAAGTTCATTGTAGTATTTCAGTTCATTACACTCGTGGATCAGCTGAGGGACTATCATGTTACACTGTTCGCTGCCTGTTGTTTTGCATGTTTTGTCGAGATATGCTGTTACTTTTTCGAATGCCTGCATACCTTCCCAATACGGAGACATGTTATAGAATACAACTAGGACCCAACTGTCTTTTACTAAACTAATTTTGGAGATTGGGTCAAAGTAGAAAGATTGGTTATTGTTTAGTGACGTTATGTTGTAGCTGCAATTTGCAACGCTGCAAATTGACATAAAAAAGATTAATGCCATGGCGACATACGATAACGTGCCTGGTGTCGTTTTTCTTGTTCGTTTTCTGTTATTCTGGGTCCCCGAACCCTGTTCAGCTGAGCTATCTGTTTCAGTAGAACTGTTTTGTTTGTTGATTGTTTTGTTTTCTACTGGTAATAACGAAAGTTTTACTACTGGTCGCTTTATGATGCCATTTTTCGTTTTCAATGACACCACTCTGACGTAGCCATCATTACCGGGATGCAGATCTATCACTCGGCCCATAATCCATCGTCCAGCTGGAATGTTATCTTCATGTACTACCACCATGTTGCCTATTTTTAAATTTTCCTGAGGCTTAGACCACTTTTCTCTCGCTGTTAATTGGCTCAAATATTCATTCTTCCATTTTTTCCAAATCTGTTTAAAAATGTTGGCTGTTAAATGCCATCTTGTTCTCGCATCCTCCTTTGTCTCAATCACTGTTAAGTCGGATCTTCCTGTTAAAAAATGTGCCGGTGATAAATAATCCAGATCCTCAATGTTTTCTGTCAGTGAACATAACGGTCTCGAATTCAGACACGCTTCCAATTGTGTCAGTACAGTGGTGAACTCTTCGAACGTTAATCTTTGTTCACCAATTACTCTTTTCAGGTGGAATTTCAGACTGCGGACGGCTCTTTCCCACAGTCCGCCAGCGCTCGGCCAAGACGGAGCGTTGAAATGCCATTGTATGTTCATTTCCGCGATTTCTGCCTGGCAACTATCCCCGAAAACTTGTTGTAATTGGTTGTACTCCTCCTGCAGCAACCTATTTGCTCCGATAAAATTGGTTCCTTGGTCACTATACATATTATGTGGTGTTCCTCTCCGGGCTGCCATTCTCTTAAGTGCAGCTAAGAATGCTGAACTGGTAAGGTCAGACACCAATTCCAAATGAACTGCTTTCGTGACCATGCATATGAATACAGCCACGTAGCCTTTCAGTGTTCTCACCCCTCTTCCCTTGTTTGCCTTGATGTTCACAAAACCTGTGTAGTCCACCCCAGTGTGGTAGAATGGGGGAGCGGGGTTGGTTCTTGCTGCGGGTAGGTCACCCATCAATTGATATTGCTTCCTTGCTTCATACTTCCGGCAAGTTACACAATTTCTTAACTGTTTCTTGGTTGTACTGTATCCGCTTGTTATCCAGTATTGTTGTCTGAGAGCAGCTAAGGTCAGTCGAGGACCTCCATGGAATGTTAACTGATGAGCTTCTTCTATGAGTAACTCCGCCAATCGACTTTTGTTAGGGATTATCTTTGGATGTTTCATCTCGTCGCTCATATTTGCGTTTCTTAAACGTCCTCCCACTCGGAGAAATCCGTTTTTATCGACGAAAGGTTTTAAATTCAATAATTTGCTGTTTATTGCTACATTACCATTTTTCTTCAATATTTCAATATCTGACGTAAATGCTGTATTTTGCACTCGTTTTATAATAGCTGATTTGACTTTTCGCAGTTCTAGTAATGTTAGGTACTTCGGTAAATGTTTACGCTGCGACTTTGGCGTCAATGCCCTCATTACCCATGCCAAGACACGAGTTATTTTTATGAATGAATTATGTTGTAATAATAAGTTATCTATTACACTATTACTGTTAATGTCTTGAACAATGTTAACTAATTTTATCCCTTTCATCTCTTCCTCTGTTTGGTAGATAGCCTGTTTTTGTTCCTTTTCTACGTCATAGGACGCTAGCCATGCTGGTCCCTTCCACCATAAAGGGTGACGTAATAGTTGGGGCGCTGTTAAACCTCGGCTGGCGCAGTCGGCCGGGTTGTCTCCTGATTTCACATATCGCCAGCAGTTTGCCGGCATTATCTGTTTTATAGCGTTAACTCTATTAGCCACGAACGGTTTCCAACGCGCCGAATCGCCTTGTAGCCACCCTATGACCACCATAGAATCACACCATCCATAGATTTCTAATTGACAACTTATACTCTGTTTGATTTTGTTAATGAGCTTAGATAGTAGATAAGCACCACAAAGCTCCATTCGTGGTAATGTTACGCTCTTTTTACTTGGTATAAGTTTCGATTTTGCTGCGACGATTACTGTTTCTTTTTGATGCTTTGTTCGTGCGTATACCACGCACGCATATGCTTCGATGGACGCGTCGCAATAGCCATGCAGTTCGATGACGTCATTCCCGTTGCATAATATCCATCGAGGAATTTTACAGTGTTTGATGTTGTCAATTTCCGTAATCAACTTGACCCATTCATTATGTATGTCATCTGACACCTTATCATCCCATTGCATATCATGGTTCCATAACTTTTGAAACAATAATTTTAGTTTCGTGGATAGAGGTGTCAGCCAACCAAGAGGGTCATATAATTTGGATATTTCTGATAATAAGCTCCTTTTAGTCGGTGTTGAGGTTGTTTGGGAAAAGTCGCAACGGAATGTAAATTGATCTCCTTTTGGGTTCCAGCACAAACCTAATGTTTTCAACATGTCATCATTTTTGAAGCTGTAAACGAATTCCTCTTGCATTGTTGATAGTATGTTCTCCAATAATTCCTGGCTGTTCGATGACCACTTTCGAAGATTAAAGCCTCCTGATTTCAAGAGCTGAATTAAATCTTTTATCGATTGTTTACCCTGTTCTATGTTATAGCAACCGTGTAACAGGTCATCCATATAAAAACTGTTTTCCAGGACAGCAGCCGCTTCTGGAAACTTGTATCGCTCATCCGCTGCCAACTGTTTTAATGTCATAATTGCTAAAAACGGTGCGGCCTTTGTCCCATATGTTACCGTATTCAATTGATACACTTGTATAGGTTGTGTTGATGACTCACGCCAAACGATTTTTTGTAAATGTTGATCCATGGGGTTTACTAAGATTTGGCGGTACATCTTCTCGATGTCAGCAGTGAAGGCAAAGGGATATTGCCTCCATTGAAGTAGTAACGCCTGTAGATCTTTTTGTAGATTGGGCCCTTTCAGCATGACGTCATTCAAGCTGTATTTTGTCGTTGTTTTGGCAGATGCGTTGAATACCACGCGAAGCTTTGTTGTTGACGATTCTTCTCGTTGCACGCCGTGGTGAGGCAAGAAGCATTCGAGTGTTATGTTATTGTTTTTCTGTTCCGGTTTCATGTGGTTCAACTCAGCATATTCATGCATAAAATCCTTGTATTTTTCAGCTAAAGTTGGTTGTTTTTCTAAGCGGCGTTCCAAATTCTTTAGCTGAGCAATAGCCATAGGTTTGGAAGTCCCCAATTGCTGTTTTAATTCCTCTTTCAGTGGTACTCTCACCTCATAGCGACCCTGACTGTTTCTTCTTGTTGTTTCTGTATAGAAGTCCATACATTCCTGATCTTCTACCGATAGGTTTGAAGGTTCTAAAATTTCCTCAACTTCCCAAAATTTCTGAATCTCCTCGATGTTATTCATAACCACATTACATTGGTATGTCCGTACGTTACCGCATAGTAACCATCCCAGCTGTGTTTGTTGTGCCATCGGCTGTTGAGCCTGTTCTCCTTTTATAATTCCGCCTAGCATAATGTTTGCATAAACGTCCGCCCCGAAAAGCAAGTCAACTGGTCGACTTTTGTAGAATTCCGGGTCAGCTAAATTAATGTTTTTTATATATGTCCAATTTGGTTTAGCGAATGTTTGATTTGGTAGACTTTTGATAAGTTCGTTCATGATGAGCACATCAGACTCGAATTCAAAATTGTTATATGTCGAAGCACATTCTATGCTTATCCTCCCCTTACAACTGTTTTCCTTTTGCCCCACTCCGAAGATGACTCCTTTGCATCGTCGTCTCTTGATACCTAACATCTGAGCCGCTTCCTCAGTTATTAAGGATATCTGGGACCCTTGATCGATCAAGGCGCGCATGGTTTGGTAAGTTCCATCCACACTTTTGACCTTCACCAGAGCAGTCGCTAGCAATATCTCCGCCTTTTCATCTTGAGAAGCATTAACGGTGCCCGTTATGGGTTCATTGCGCTTTGCGTTCTGTTTCTCAACGTTGTTACCGCTTGACGACCGAATTGATGCATTCGCTAATTTCGCAAATGCGTCATGTAAAATGGTGTTATGTTGATCTTGGCATTTTCGACATGTTAAATTCGAAGTGCATTGATTGCCGAAATGGCTAAATAAACAATTTGTGCAAAGTTGCAATTTGGTTGCAGTTTTTAGCCTTTGGTCGTCACTCATTTTTAAATATGTTTTGCAATTATAAATGCCGTGTTGGTTATTGCAGAGAGGGCATTTTCTGTTTGATACGTGCATCGATTTCGCAACTGATCTATTTTCGTTGCTTTTGTTGTTAGAACTGTTATAATTATTTTTAGATGTTTGATTGGGATAATTGTTTTGATGAGAAGTCTTCGACGGCACACTATCCTTACGGCGAACTGTTTCCAGGGATGTAAATTTTGTTTCCAAAAATTCTAAGAACTCCGCCAAAGCCGGTAGTTCTTTAGAATTCTTCAGCGACTCTATATAGTCCGTGTATGTTTCTGTATCGAGCTTTTGACCTAGAACGTGTACGATCATTGGGTCCCACGATGTGGTATCAACTCCTAAGTTTTTGATGGCATTAAGACATTCCAGCGTAGTGTCATGCATTCGTTTAATCTGCTGTAACGATTGCTGTTGTATGTTTGGCAGGCCTAGCAAAATGTTCATATGGGACGAGAATATTAGTTTTTTGTTGTCATACCGATGGGTGAGAATCGTCCAGCACACCGAATAGTTATCGGTGCTTATCGATAAATGTTGTATAAGCTTCTCAGCTTCTCCCCGCACCTTACCCTTTAAATACTGCATCTTTTGGCCGCTTGATAACGAGGGATTGTTGTGTACTACTTCCATGAATAAGTCTCTAAACGATACCCATTGGTTGTAGTTCCCGTTGAAGTTCGGTATCTCCAGTTGAGGTGTTGATTTTTCCCTGTGTGCGACTGACCACATTTTCGTGTTAATAGCCCTTTTCAGGTTGTTGTATATTTTCTCATACTTGTCGTACATGTTGTTGTATTGTTCGTTCTCTCCCTCCAGTTCAATCTCAATGTCCCAATGTAGTCTGTCGATAGCTGACCATCTAGCCTGTAGTGACCTCAATACGTCCTCAAATTCCCACTTATCTGAGATAGAGTCCACATCTATGTTTGCGGTGGTACGCACGAAGGCTTTAAAATTAGCATACTGTTTTTTCAATAAATCGTCTAGCTTGCTGTTTGGCTCCATGTTCAACTTCTGAGCTGGTTGGTCGCTCAGCTGCCTTGAGCAACTTGGACCCACCTCCTCACCTGTTTTCTCTTCTGCACGCATACTCGATGCCGATGGTGATCTGTCTCGAGCTGTTGTCTGTTCACCTGTTGATAGGCTTCCTGTTTTCATGAAGCGCAGCTGATACTGTTGATTGATCAACGTCTTGGTTGACTCATACAGCGATCTTGTTTTCTCGTACTCTCGGTCGGTAAAATAATGATCAGTTTTACTTACCTCCCCCTCAATGCGCTCATGATTAACTTGGAAATCGTTCCAATAACTCTCCAAAGTATTAAGCTTGCGCTTAAAATAATCTACTGTTTTCCTATCAGCACTATCTTTCTTCAAGTTAATGCTTAGTTTTATGATGCTATCATAGATCATTGACTGCGTTTCAATGAGTTCCGACATTGTTATAGGATGTTAAACTGCATTCCTTACTGACTAAAAATAAGGAAATTTATTACTTGTATTTTCCGCTGTTCGTACTCAGCCCTTGCTGCTACTTCACTGTTCTTCTCCAATGTTCACTCCGACCGCCCCACGACGTACACACACTGTTGTTTGTTACGATAGTTCAGACCTCGCACACCAAAATTCCGAATTTCCGAAATTACGCGACGCGTGATCCCATCCGGCTCGAAGGACCAAAAATATGTCGGGGTACGTAGCAAGGTGTCGGTGTTTTGAGGAGAAACAAATGTTTATGTGGAACACTATTTATTTACTCACTCACAAGTTGTTCATAATGTTAAAATGCTAATATGTTAATGAATGTTGAAATGTTGATGAATACACCCGGCTAACGCGGTAGACAAAAGTGCACTGAATCTTATGTAAAATCATAAGTAAAAGTAATGTAAAATTAGGTGAACGCGTCACGCCGATGTTGCTAACTAAGGTGTTCGGTGAAAACACCGAACACATTCATTCACTGACAGAAAACGCACAGCCTAAAACAGGTCTAGAAGTTGGAAATTTAGCACAAGAGTTCTTAAATAGTGAAAGGATTTTTTTTAATGCATCTAAGGGTTAATAGGGGATTGAAAGTTTGTAGGAAAATAATGTCCATATAAAAAATTGCACCCAGATACAGCAGGCTTAGCATGACGCTTTCTATTTCTACTCTACCGTAGAATAGAAATAGCTTGTATACAATTCTTGGTACAAAACTGTCAACTGTCTACACGGAAACGTCATTTTTGTCTACTCTTCCGGAGACAAAACGCTTCTCTACGGTTCTCGTGCTAAGCCTGCAGGAGACCCCTAATGTGGGTCACGGGATTATTTTAAAGACAAACTCCAGTAGCATAACATCACGCTAGGTTTCTCCGAAGGGTTCGACAGAGGTATACGCGCCCAAATTTCTGCCAGTGATGTTTAAATCCCATGTAATAGGGGACGTCCCTTTTGGCATCAAACGGGCACAGTTCCAGACACCGGGCTGTTACTGACTTGAACTTCCAATAAGTTTAACATTATTAGTTTTTGTATAAGCTAAGGGCTTCGTCGGTAATGCTACCGACGTTGCGCGGTTGCAGAAGGACTACTAGTGGATATTAAAATAAGCCCTAGCTCTCTAATTAGCGCGTCTATAGGCATATTGTAAATTAAATTAATCATCGACATCTTCCTGCCTTTGTCCCATATTATTGGAGTCGGCGCAACACGTTTTTTTTCTTCCATTCTCCCCTGTCAGCCGTCAAGCTATCACTCCCTTCTCTTTCATGTCATCCCTCACACAATCCATCCATCTTTTCTTTGATCTTCCTCTCCTTCTCCATCCATCAACATATATATTCAGCACGCTATTAATTACAAGTGTTTCTTCCCTCCTCATCACATGCCCATACCAAGACAAACGATTTCCTTTAATTTTTTCTGTCACTGGCGCCACTGTCGAACGTCCCCTTTAATAATAGATTTGAGGCTTTAGATTTTCGCCCCATATCCCCCATACTTTAGTTTCTTGTTTTGTGAGTGGCAAGCATTATAATTGACTTGTTTAGGCATCAAGATAAATATTTGAAATTTTGATATATCTAACACTATGAATGCATCTACTTCATTGATATGGTTCTGTGCAATCGTTCGATTTCCGAACTGAGTATAAAATCATCGATTTCAACGTTATTATAAAACGTTTTATATAATAGTCCTTAGTGAATCGAAAAAGCGCAGCTAAAATATATCGAGACGAGTCTTGAGTTTGTTCTCGATATACAGAAAATCGATCGTCGAAAGTCGAACGATCGCACCGAACCATCACTTCTAAACTAGAGTACACTTTTATATAAAGTTGCCAAAAGACATATTTCGATAGACACGTTTGGTTTGCATTTAGTTTAGCAAACGTATTTTCAAAATCTTGCTATGGAGTGTTTTATTTAATAAAATTTTATACCATAATCATTGAGCAATATTTGACAATAGTTTTCAATTGAATCTCAATACGGTTTCATGTATTTAAATCAACAAACACTTCATAATGAGTTTTGTAAGCAGTAGCGGCCTTTGAACGAAAGAGGTAATACATACGGCCGAAGAATAATGGCCGGTCGGAATTTTGCGCAGAATGCTGCGCATTAAATTTTTTTAGAAAAGAAAAGGTGACAGGAGACGAGTGTGAGAGAGACAATATGAGCGAAAGTTCGCAGACCCTATTTTTAGACCGGTCATGATTTGTCGGCCGTAATGTCAGTCACTAAAAAGACAAGTCGGATGTAGTTGAAGTTTACTAAAAAACCGATGAATGTTTTCGAACAAAATTTAATTAATCGTAAACAAACAGTTAATTTATCAAATTAAATTTCATTCGAAAACATCTATTGTACTATATCCGACGACCCTGATTTCTTTGGTGACTGAACATACAACGGCTTTCTTACAAGGACCTAAGAAAAAAAAAAGTCTAACCCCTGGTTTTGAAGGGCAGTTCTATTTTTTATTCGTGGTCAAATCTCATTGATTGGCTGTGGTTTTTACTGACAACCAATCATAACTCTCGAAGTTGAAGCTCTTTCCACAGTTATTTTACCTCTGATTTTGCATCACTATCAAAATCAAAGTGATCTTTACCAACATTAAAATAAGGTGGTTGTTTGGTTACAGTCACTGACAAATCTGTCAAAATTTGAGTAAACTTTAGTGTCGTTAAAATAAGCTGCAGTTGGGTTACAGCCACTGAAAATCTGTCAAAATCTGAGAAATCTTTATCATCTTAACAATAAGGTTTTTGTCGACTTGCTGTTATCAGATGTAAAATAACTTTGAAATGACGTAACGTGACATTTTATATTATCAGAGATGTGACCCTCAAAAACTGGAAGTTAGTCATTTTGGGTCCCGAAAGAATGTTGTTTTTCGTTTTTTTATTACAAGTCTTATTCCATTCTCTCTTTCATACAATAATGTTCATTATGAACCTCAATATGTGAGTTTTGTCGGTGACCACTTCAAAAGCGGCTATTACTTCTAAGAATAATGTTTGAAAGTATTAGAATAGTCAATAAAATATTTATTTAACAGCTTTGGCGGCAGCAAATTTTAACTTATTTTGCCTGGTGTTCTTTTTATTTAAAATAGTATGCAAACCTTTAGCAATTTTATAAAAATACAAAAAAAGATATATAAACTTATTCTTAATTTGCATGATCATGTTTTAAACCCTAATTCAAATGTACAAAATGATGTTTTATTTTTATTCAGAGTAAAACAAATGTTCAAAAATATGGATTTCATTTACAAATGTCCAAGTTTAGAGCTTCTGCAAACTGAATTATATAAACTAATTTTTGAAGCGATGTGATAATATTTACTAGTAATAAACAAGTAACAAAGGTGCTTGCTTGTGAAGTGATAACTTTAAAAGTTAACCTTGATGTAGCTGAAACTATTTGAACTGTGCTCAAATTATGTATCAAATAAGCAGAATTTTTTAGTGTTGTACTTAAACGAAACGATTAATATATCGATATAGATATTTTAGTCGATTTTGAAATGTCATGTCAATAAATCGTTTTGTAATTTTTACTTAAATTAATCGTATATTATTATAATTATACAAAAATAACTTATTATATGAGCATCGATTTTCCCATCGAATTGTTTATTGTAGACCGTAGACAGATTGATTAGTTTACAATATATTTTATAATAATAAAGATTTCATTTAATAATCATAATATCTAGTTCATCTTCCATTGATTTGTTCAAATGATTAATCGTTATACAATCGAATTGTTAGTCGAGTTCCTGATGTAGATCTTAAATGTTTCATAACGGTGACATTAATAATAAGTTTGAAAAACATTGTTATTTATTATTATTAGTTTATAAGTAACAGTTTTATGTATGTATTTGATTGAATAAATCGTATTTTTTAAATTGTTTCGTCACAATCGGTAGGAAGCTTTCAGGCCGAATAATTGATACAAAAATATTTTTTTAGTTTTAATCTGAGGTTTTCCAGATAGGTAAAGCATGTATGAAGTAATAAATTTTATTGTTGTATATAATATCTCCTATCGGTGTGGGTTTTTCTTTCACTTTTCTATCCCTGTGCATGTTTGTTAACTAATACCACATACAGAGTAGTCTCATTTAGTTATAATACGCTTGAAGCAATTTTTCTTGGCACGCAAGTAAAAAATGTACTAAATAATGACAACGAAATTGTAAAATGCATATAAAGGCTTGAACTGACAGCAATCAATAATGTTCTCAATAGCTTATTGAGTTCAAAATAATAATAAATTAGCTTGAAAATAATACTGCTTGTAATATACTCCAGCTTGATATGTTTAGTAGATTATTTAGTCGATTTTCAAAAAATGACTTGAAACTCTATGCACGTTTGAAAGCTTTTGACGATTGTGATTTTGTTTTATTTTGCCTTCCCGGCTTCCATCAGTGTTGCAAGGATTTTCCAGTACATAGACTATATATAGTTATGCTTTATCAGTGTTTTTATGGCAACATTTTTATTCTTTGGCACTTTACAGGTAAGAGATTGTCATGTATCAATATTTTATGCTTTTTACTGTAGAATATATTACTTCAATATTATTTCATACATGCTTTCATCTAAATTAAACGCTTTTTGCCGAAAAAGATGGTGAAATGGTAAAAAAATGGCGTCTGGGGGATTATTTGCTTGTTTTTTATGAGGTTTGTTGGGAGTTATTACATATATTGTGATAATTACAGTGGCTGATAACTTCCTGTGGCGCGAGGATTCATCTGGTAGCGAAGCAGACGCCCCACACTACCCTTTAGACCTGAGACTTGCGGAGGCGAGGTGAGTTATCTACTTTGACAGATAAAGCTGTAAATAAACCAAAAAGATTTTTTGCCAAGAAAACGTTTTTTTTACCGATTTATTTTTTATTTATTAGTGATATTTTTTTGGGATTTATCGTCAGGTTTTTAATGGATTATCCAAATACAGATTCCGCATGACTTTTCAAGCGTACATTCCTTTTTGTCGAAAAAAAAAATGTAACTGATGAAGTGTTGCTACTTAAAAGAAAATTATTAATTAAACCTAAAGCTAATCGACTAACGATTAAACAATATTACAAATGATTTGCGTACTCACTATACTCCATAGGTTTAGGTAGTTAAATAAAGGTCAACAAATCGTACTAAGGGTTTTTTGTAGTTGACACTTTCTTGTTTAACAATATGATGTAACAAAATTATGTAAATTTATTTACGATTTATACGATAGTTTCTAAAGCTGCTCTTCTTAGATGTAATTACTTGAGCACAATTTTTTGTTTGATTTTACAATAATATAATATTTTATAATCTCCTTATTGTAAAGAGCCCAAAATGACACGTTCCCTAAACCTTTTTGAAAATACAACGAATTAGATAACGTTGCTAAATTGAAAAGTACAACTGTGATATGGTATGGCAACTTAGTGGCAGGTATGACGTTTAGTCGGTTAACCAGACGACGGCTTTGACAGCGCTCTCGACATTTACGATTTTGCGAGTGCGTTTCGATTATCTTAAATTGTGTTTATTATAGCTAGCAAAATAATTGATAATTCAACGGAACGATTTATTATTAATGTGACAGATAGTTCACCAAACTCTGATTCATATTCAGAATAGAGCCCATTATTATATGACTATAAATAATATGATTTTAACATTTGAAATAAAAGGTTTCGTATCTTGAGTCACGTGTTTTTTTTTTTGTTTTCCTTTATTTAACAACCTAAACCTATGGAGTATAAGTTGACAAAGTTTTACGTTTCGCGGGTATCGTAGAATTTAATTTGTTTTTATAACCGGCCTTTTGACAGATCATACTGAAGCTTTGGTTTTGAATTGAAGACTTTCTCTAGTCTACGTTTTTGTTGCATAGTCAAGGAAAAATTAAACCGCCGATTATACTAAAAAGCAAAAAATAATAAACCTTTTTTGTTTAACCTTAATAACTAAGTTAGGAAGTCGGTGACATAAAATTAAAATATATAGATAATATATCTAGTCACCGACTTCCGAACTTAGTTATGAAGGTTAAACAAAAAAGGTTTATTATTTTTTGCTTTTCAGTTTTTTCGGCGGTTTAATTTTTTTGTTAAAAAGTTTTTATTTTATATTTTTTTATGGCTATAATCTACTAATTAAGTACTACATGCTTAATTTTTGATTACTTTTTGTAATACACAACTCGGCATTAAAATCTGTGAGTGAACCATCAATCATCCCGTTTTCCTACCCTTAGGGTTGGATATTTTTTCCAAATTTATATGGGACCAACTTCGGGGTATGCCCTTTCCAATAAAGTATTTTCAAAATCGGACTACTCTGTAAAAAGGTATGCGTGGTCAAACATAAAAAAAAAATACGCGTCGACTTGAGAACCTGTTTTTTCTTCGGTTAAAAAACCCTTTTTATGGCATATAACCAATTCTCCAGATTACAGCTCGAAGAGCGTTTAGCTCAAGAAGCTCGCGAGCGACGTCAAGACGAGCGGATCGAGCGCCGAGCGGAGGACAAACGAGCCGCTTTAGAGGAGTATCGCGCGAGGACGTCGTACAACGACCTGCGCAAGAGTCCCACTGATGAACGGAACAAAGACCAAGTGCAGTTCATACTGGGGGGTGACAAGTAAGTAATGATATATTTTTTTTTGCTTTAAACTTACTTTGAAACAATAATTGCTATATTTTTTTGTTTTTTTTTTTCTGGGTGGGAAATTATCTAGTAACTTCTTCCGCTTTGGGTGGAACAGGAAGGCGTGTCAGACTTTTCCTGACTAAAACCCACCCGTGTTCCCTCAGTTGCCTGTGTGCTAGGGCCCGCGGTATCTCTTTCGAATAACCCGCACCCCCGGCAGGCATCGGCCCTTGTGGACCTCACCAGATTTTTGGTTGGTTAATCGCGTATACATTTGTCAGCATTTGGGATATGTCAAAATCTATGACATGTAGGTATCTAATGACTGTAACTGTTTGTGGACAAGCTGCATCTTCCACTTCACGCATGCTTTGTGTTCTACGAGGACGCCTTTGCTGCGGTTAAAAATAGTAGTAAGCCATAGAAAGTCACCGTGTCAGTTTGGTAAAAAATTCTGCGGCGGCATTGTTCCCTAAAAATGAAAGATACGCTTACTAGTTCCACGGTTTTTTGACCATCACGTTATTTCTAATGAAATAAGTTTTTTTTGCCAGCGTTAATTGGTCAAACGAAGGCTCGCTGTCCCGCGCAGTGGAGCTGTCCCGCGCGGCGACGTCCGCGTCGCAGCCGCAGCTGCGCGCGTCGCTGCGGGCCGCGCCGCTGCCGCCGCCGCGCCGCCCGCTGGCCGCGCCCATGGCGCGCTCGCGCAGCACCGACGTCGTGGCGCTGGCCGCGGATGACCCCAGGCCGCCGCCTAGGAATGCGTTTACAAGACAGAAGCCGTTAACTGAAGGTTACTTGATGATTTTTCATATTTTTTTTATTTTTGCCGTTGCGTACCTCAAAATGAAAACACAGAACCCTTATACCATTTTTCTCAGGAACCCGGATGTATCATGTCGAAATTAATATGAAATACTTGCTTCTGAATCGACGTAACAAAAAATACGGCCATTTATGCGACATATTTTGATACTCGATACCCGTTAATCTAGAATCATGAAATTTGGCAAGAAGCAAGGACTCACATTTAAAAACATAAAAAAATCAATAATAAACTTACATCTGCAATTGGAGAATTGATTGTGACGTATTAAACTATGTATGGAAAAACATGTTTTTCAAGTACGATGTTAAGTTTGTTTTTGGGATCGATTCGCCCCAACTATGGAACTCTTCATAGTGCGTGATCCATCCGACACGCTCCGGACCAATTTTCTTTTATGGGTCTGCTCTTAATTTCAATCGCACATGATGTGAAAGTAATGGATGAAGTCTACAATAGAACGGGCGTGCCCAGAATATACGCCTGTTCACTTTTGCTTTGAAAGCTGACAGGTTATATATGGAAGAGAACACACACGCTGGCAAAGAGTTCCAATAATGAATTCCTCACGAGTCATAAATAGAAAACTAATAAATCATGTACATTATCTTTTTATTATCTTTTCTGAAGCAGCTAGAGTACTTTACAAACTAGCTATGCTAAGGTTTTGTTAAATAGTGATAAGTATGATTTTGTTAAGCCAACCAGGGCGGCATAATCGCATGTGCGACAAAGCCCTTTTCTCTTGAATAAAAAAAAAAAAAACTCTTTTTATTATCTCCAATTTTCATATGGCCTTGTAATATCATAAGTCCTCCAGAAAATTTACCAATAATCTAGCAATTTTTTTTAAATGATTTGAAGTTGTTTCCCTCTTGTGCTAGTGGCGCCATCTATACACCTCGTTTCAAGTACACTGTCCTTTAAGATATGTAATAAATAAGTGTGTGATCAATTCGAAAGCTGCCGGGTGTAATTACATTACAGACCAGATACATAAGACATTTAAGCTTATTCTCTAAAAGCTATCGAGTCAAAGCTGAAATATCATTCGTGCGAGTGTACATCACAGTGGCATTGGAACGCAACTCTGATGGTATTGGGCATGTCCATAGATGATGACCTCCTATTATCAAGTGGATCTTCTGCTTATTCCCCATCCAAAAACGTAAAAAACGGTTCTGTATTTTCTATATTACCCTAAAAAAGTCATTTAAATCATCATTCACCAATTCCAGACGCCCCAACACCCTCTAGCAACACGCCACCCGAAGAGGAATCAACTGACTCCTCCCTAATGGACGACGAAGGACTTCCAAAGCCACGTAAACGTCGCATACACCTGCCTTTCGGTAAGAAGACCAAAACACCGGCGTGACGTCACTTGGACACGTCGCGGTAGCATTCGATGAGGCACAGCTGAACGAAGCGACTACGGTAAGAGTATTGAAGAATGTTTTTTAGTACAAAGTTGAAGGGTACAGGAAGCAATTTTTGGGAGGTTTTTGGTGAGAAATTCTTCAGATCTGAAATAATTTTGGAAAATATTGTTGTCTCTTACTTTCATAATGCATTAACAAAAAGAGGGTAGAAAATCGGAGCTGTCAAACGAGAAAACAAGTTTTTTGACATGCTGAAGTTATACAGCAGATCTAATTCGACTGCTAGTAAGCTACATTTTATTAGCCGACTGTGGCAGAGCCCAAAAAAGGGTATTGTTTTGATATTTTTATTGCGTCTTTTTCTTATTTTGCGCTTTAGTAAATTGCAACACTATTTTTATAGAAAATCTCTCAAAAACCCGCCAAGACTCGGTGCCAAGTTATGTATGAATTATTTCCTGTATCTTCCTATTTTGTACTACTTAATAAAAATACGAAACTATTGAAATATTAACTATTTTGGCAATAAATAACTCCGTTTCCATTAATTAAGTTGATCTTCCTTAAGTAGATTCTTGTAGAGTAATAGAAAATTAATAAATTGTTCGGCCTAATAAAGAAATGTTTTCGTTTCTTCATTTTAAAGTCAATTATAGAAGCCAAAAAACATGGTGAAGGCCAGTATACATAACCGTTAGATTTTAATAATAATTATAGTGTATTTTTTTCTACTTCTCTTATTTGGTAAACAAAAATATGGAATCACACACGTTATGTTAGTACGACCATGTAAATTGTTGTAAAAAAAAATAGAAAAAGCACTTTCAGTTTTTCCGAATTTTCCAACTTTCCGGGCAACTTTTGCGTTTTCGATTTTTTTTTTATTAAATAGCCAGTTCGGGCCAGCCGTTCTTTAGTGCCATTTTTTTGAAATAGCCAGTTCGGTTTAAACTTTCTTAGGTGATGTGCTTATCAAACAGCGTTTCATTTTTATTTATATAGATTAACCATAAAAGCTCATACATTTTCTTAAAATCCTAATGTCAATACGCCATTTTGTTTGCAAAATACGGTCTGTAGAAAAAAATACGCATTACCTCTTAATGTCAATTTTGGTGACCATATTATATAAGTTAAATGTCTGTTTGACAGCGCGCTTCGTCACAGCTGTGTTATAAACTCGGTTGAAATCTGACTGAGCGTCATTTTTTTTCTTCAATGTTTGATTTTCCCCCTAAAATCATGATTTCTTGCACTTTTTCAGTTTGGTTACACATTTAGTAGTAGTTTTGATTCATACATGAATTTTGTAATACTATTTATGTACTTAAATTCCCCCTTTCAACCGTTTGAACGATATTTATTTCTAAGTATGTGTTTGGCTATGTGAAATAAATCATGTCCTAAAATCTAAGTTTGGACAGAATAATAATTATTATGATTGTAATGTAATTTATTTAAAGTTTGTTTCAATCATAACTGCATGAATTAAACACACTTCATAGATCCGAAAATGTAAATGGTAATTCAAATACCAGCCAGCACAAAAATAGAACAGAACATACTGTCAGAATTATGTCAGGCAATTCGTTTGGCTTTTGTTATTTCATTCAGCCAATCACGACTGTTTACATGACTTTGACAGTTGGTTCTAACTACAGACGCCAGCACATCAAGCTATGCCAAACTATCAAATTTTCCCAATTGAACATGAATCTTATATTTTTATAATAAAGTTGAAAACTATCAAATAAATTTGACAGATTGGGGTAGCTTGATGTGCTGGCCTCTGTACTTACTTACTGGCTCATTTCTCAATGTTATAATTTATATTATTTATTCTAAGGATAAAATTGTCTTTTGATGACGGATTTGATTAGTGTAACCCTAGGCTATGTTGTGTGTTTACTGTATGTAGAAGCAAAATTATACAGGAGAACGAAAGACATTTATTTTGTATATTAAGATTATTATCGACTTTGCCTGTCTAGAAATAAGACCACGAATTTGTTTAATTATTTATTTTGATTTTTTCTTTATTGTGTAAAGACATTTTTAAATGTTCTTGTCCGTTTTTGGAATGTTGTCTTTTGCAATCCAGTTGTTCCTTTGAAAACTCCAGTACTCTTTTTTTTAACTATATTTCTTCAAGGTTGTAAAATAACGTATATTTTATTTTTATCTTTTAAGAAGGGGTCAGGCTGGGAACCCTTATTTTGTGCAAACGTATTTTAGTTAGACCGTACTTTTAAAGATCATAAAGTAATAATGTGTCTTGAATTTATTTTATTTTTTTATTCATATTAAATTATTTATACTTTGTAACTGATGACTGCCTAATGCGTGTTTTCATTTGCTTTTTAATCCTGTGACTAGATTCAATTGTTAATTGAACATTTTACAAAGTTTACTTTTCATAAAATTGTTACTTTCTACTTTTCTTGACATTGGTAATGTATTTGTTTCGTGTATATTACATCATTTACTTGTAAACGCTAATAATATAGTTGTATGTCCCATTTACAGATGTAGATAGACCTAGATAACGCAAGTATCACGATTGGTATGAAAACCAAGCGTAACAGTTTTGGACGTCAAGTTCATGACAGGCACGGCCGAACGGGTCGATCGATCAGGTTAAGCTACGCTTGCCGCGGTTGGTCCGTGGATGGGTGACCATCTTTACATACCAAGACCCCTCCGTGCCACGGAAAGCACGTTATAAAGCCGTTGGTCGCGGCTGTCATTCGCGGATCTCTGACAGTCGTTACGGGTCGTCAGGAGCCCGAAAGTCTGACAACCAATCTTACCGAGGGGTATCGTATTTCCCAGTAACTGGGTTGTGGAGATCAGATAGGCAGTCGCTCCATGTCAAATACTGGTATTTAGCTGCATCTGGTTAGACTGGCAGCTGACCCCAATATAGTTGGGAAAAGGCTAGGCGGATGATATATGACGTCACAAGCACTAGTGATGGGAAACGGTTATCTAGGTCTTTCTGTATCTGTGGTCCCATATCATTGTTGTTTTGTGTTCAAATTCAGTTGTACTGTCGACCAGAAAGATGAGCGCTCAGTTATGTTGTGATTATTGTAGTGTTTATGGAGTTTCGGAAAATGTATAGTGTTTTACATCATCGTGTATATATTTTACGAAAACTTGCAAATGATTTGCATAGCGAACATAGAACCTGGCACTGACCTACAAATTGCCAAAAACATAAGAAAGTTAGAATTTCGCGTGATACCTTATCGAATAACGTTTTACATGTAGTTCTATTTTTATTTGCCCATCACTAAAATGTTCGTTTAATAATAGTAATAGTACGGTCGAACAACATATTTAATATATAGTTAGCTAACCTTATGTTAAGCCACTTTTAAACAAAGCTGTATTCACAACATTGTCGTGCTCGTGTTGAATAGTCAATTCTTTGCTTTTTTGAAAGTAGGTGTGTAAAAAAGATGGAAAACCTGTCAGTTTTTGCCTGTATACAATTAACTTGTTTGACTGTACTAAATAATATATTTGTAAACGGCCGATATTTTCTGAAACGCCGCGTTTGTAAATCATTTGCAAGTTAAATAATCCAATCGCAGTTTAAGTTACGATTAACACGAGTTTACCATATCGCATCATTCCCTTTTTTGCGTAGTTAATGATAGCGATATTATCGACCTTTTAGCTGTACGTATAGAGTTATTTGTAAGGCAACATGGTGCTAAATGAACGTTCTCAGACTGAACACCACGCATGGCTCAAATTTTTGTATGAATTTTAAATATTCTATTCGTTTCTGTCGTTTTTGTACTAAATTGTAACGTGATGTTGCGTTTAGCCCCTGCCGTCTTAGTAAACGAGTAAATAAATCGTTGGCGTTAATGAAAATTGATCTTTAATGAGCCTGACATAAGTTCTATTTCTATTGTTTATAAAATCATTTCGACTTATTAGGGCTCGTTTTGTTACGCTAATGTCAATCAACAAATCAGTATCATAGACAATAGTTCAAGTTGATAAACGAAGGCTATACGTAAATATTGTAGTGAGATATCCCAGTTGTGTCTACAGTCGTGAAATATTAAGAAATTCGTACTTAATGAAATTAATAGTGTAATGCAGATGTTGAGTACAAAAGTGGTTTCTTAACGAGTGGTAAATAGAAATGCCTACATGGTACACTTGTTGTCAATAATGTTAACTTTTAACATGAGTTTTAGACATATTTTAATTAGTTATTTTTTAGATTTATTTTATGGCATCATACCATGTAACGAAGCAATAATTCAATAGTATTGTGATAGACAATATAATGCTGTAAGATAACTATTACAAAGAGCAGCTAAAATCTTCCTCATGTAGGTTTAATTTAGGTCAGAACTTGCCTTATTTTTAGTTTGATGCCATAAAATGGATGGATTATGTAGACCCCAGATCTGATCGCGTTGTAAAGACAAATCGTGATAAATAAATTGTTACAATCATTGAAAGTTAATAAATTGATATTACAAAATTGTGTTTTATTACCTTTATCTACCAAATAATACTTAGTACCCAAAGGGTGCCAACTGCCAGCGAAGCCTCCGCTGTCTCTCCGTCCGTCAACGGGCTGTGTCTCATGAACCGTAATAATTGGTTCCGTTATGAAAATTGATTGTAATGGTGAGTTCAATTATACGTTAAGGTATAAGTAGTAACTAACAGTATTTTCATGTAACGAATCGACGCGCGCTATACTTGTGGCAACTAAAGTGCGAATTACACTATCCAATTAGACTAGGAACACTCAAATGAGGAAATTGGAAGCTAGTGATCACACTGGACTGAAATTCAAAATCTGACAAATGACTCTTATGCGCTTATGAAGTAGAATTACATTGGAATGCAATAATTCAGGAAAATAGTGCGGCCGGGGCCTTCCAATCGCACTAAATTGGATCCAACTGTTCTAACTTCGATTACATCTTCCGATTTCCTAGAAATTGGATAGCACTTAATCACTTAAGTGTACAAACACGGTGTGAATATGTATAAGCGCTGGAGTTGTCGGTACCATCCGAGACGTTAGCGAAGTCGGAAGTGTGTTATGTGCTGACGCTACTCGCCGTCACAGCATGTGTACAATTAGGGTCAATCCCCACTAAAAGAGCAGCGGCCGTAAGAGCAAGTGACTGAGCGCGGCGCCGCAAGGGGCAGTATGGCGCCGCGCGGGGCAGTGCGGCGCCGCGAGAGGCAGCGCGGCATCCCGAGGCGCCGCAATGAGCCTCCGCGTGGTAGCTTTGAAAACTAGTGTGCGATCTACTTCACTCAAGGAAAGTTGTGTGGCAATAAATATGGTGGATTTGGATTTATGTATCATAGCACTGGCTGTAGAAGAAGAACAAGAAGTTTTTTCTCACGGAGCGTAGCACGTTCTAACTTGATACCCTGTAATAAAATGACGCGAAATGCGCAAGCGGCTTTAAATGTTCGCTCGCGCGCAGCCGCGAGTCTGTCAGCTGCACCGCGGTCGGCCGCACGTCAGCTAGCTGCGCCGCGACCAGCCGCGCGGCGCCTCTTTTGACTAGTCGGTAGAAGGCTCGTGCAGCCTCGCGACGCCACGCTACCCCTCCTTTGCCTTCAAATGACTATGAACTTTTTAATCACGTAGATAAGATTCAAAATAGTTTGTAATATTTTGCCTCAAAAAGACGCTGCCGGCCGCTGCTCTTTCAGTGGGAATTGACCCTTACCCTCTTATTTATAAACGTTGCTTAAAGTTAACAGATCTTTAACTTATACTTGATAAATCAAGTGGACTGGTGGTTTCGCCAGGAAGTATACTCCGCAGCGCAACCATTTGAATTAAAAGTTAACGTCGAAACTAGAGATATAGACTTTTATTTTATAGGACTATAGACATTTCATAGAATTTTGTTAAATCCACAGACATATTGGTTAAATCAAAGGTGAATCCGCCAGGGAACATGACGTTGACTATTGGAAATAAGTTTTTGTTGGGCATGTGTCTACGGGTGTAACTTTGCTTTGTACGTACGTAGTCATCTAAATTAGGGTAAGAGAAATAAATACAACAGACATTTCATTACGAAATTTATTTAAAAATGTTATGTGTACAAATATCCTATAGCTGTGGTGTACGCGCTGCGAGCTTATGCTATACAGTTCATCATAAAAAAAGGTCTAGCATTGGAATCACACCGAAGTTAAATTGTAACAACATAACAATTACGCCTATAACATAATAAATTTGCATTGTGAAGACCTGTTACCACCAAAAGATGCTTATTGTAACGACACCGCAGTACGGTGCATTTTACAAATACAAAATAACATTATTTTAATATTAATTACTGTCTCATAGACCGTTAATTCCAAGTTGTTAACAGGCAGTGTTAAACTACATCACATCTCAAACTAGCCTAGCTGTCGTGCCGGAAGCACCGACCAAGTTAGATTACTAAAACAATGGACAAATTAATAATAAACGACATTGAACAACTGAAGGCGGATTATTAAAACGGGCTATAGTTTCGAAACGGGGGTGACAACGGCGGAACTTACAACAAATTAATTGAGCACTCTAAATACATTATGCGGCGCTCACTTGCGAAGTAAAATTGTTCAATGGAAGCATACAACGAGGTTATCGTCACCGTTTCGAAGGCTGCCTTGTTACATTCCTTTACTTTTGGTGTGTTTTCACATGAAATTAGGAATGTGAAGGAAAAGACGGCATGCGAGGTCACTCAGTCCAAAAAAATCATGTGTTTCTTTTCTAAAAGCATCCTATTCTAGATATCAGTCACTGCATTATAATTTAGCGCAGTTGTGTATGGCGAGGTCGCTGGAGACTGTTTCTCTTTGCTTAAGTTCACGGTAGTAATCTTCAGAAACAAAAGCATTACAACATCACAAATATCGATATAATAATTTCTTTAGTAAAACGACAACTTGAAAGATGTTGCTTTAAAATCCGGTTGTCTCGTCCAACACGTATACGAAATTGATTATGAAGGCCTATAAATACAGTTTACCTTATATGAACTGATTAAAGAACATTTCCGCTCACTACAGAAGACCCGATACATTTTTAATCAAAATTAAACCTTCTCGGGAGAACCAAGTTAAGTATAGATAGCTACAATGGCCGAATGTAGTGAAGGGTAAGTAGATATTCAGCACCAAACATACTTCTTGTATGCACAGACCTCGACAGTAAGACACGAGTAGCGCGTCACGTGCGCGTTACTGCTGCTTGCACTCGGCGGGGTTGTCCTGCAGCGCGCCTGCCTTGATAGCCTTCCTGCCTCGTCTCCGGCCCGCCGGCTCCTCGTCCTCGCTCTCTTCCGTCGAACATTCCTCCTCCTCCTGACAACGCCAACACAACGTCAACACATATTACGAAACGCCAACCTCGATCTCGTTACCTCGCATAACATTGAACGTGAATTCTGCAACCATCTGCATTCTCGACAAACTCGCACAATTGCATGCAAATAATAAGGATAAGATAAATAAAACACACTCGAGTAAAAAGCATACAATTTTAATGTCATCATTACGACATCATGCCAAAAACATAAAGCCATTACCGATATATAAAAACTACCTGTCGAGCTGCTATACATTGACATTATTATGCTAACTTCAATAGAAGGTTATATAAATAAAAAATATACATCTATTATCCGACCTAACTATTGTCAAATCAGTATTCATTATTAAAATACATATTATATCGGATAGATCACAGTTGGCGATGTTCAAGTGATGTAAAAAATGCATTTTGGCACTAAAAAGAGATTCAGCGAATTCAATTCCTGGGCAGACAGCCGTCACGCACGGTGCGAAGGTTCTACTAGCGTCTCAATGGAATGACAGTACTTTAATTTTCATTCAATAGGAAACATTAAATATAGCCTTAGAGAATAGTAATATCACATGAAATTTCAAAGTACTCAAACGAATATGTAAAATTCGTAAACAAAAATACACACTATAATTACTGTATAATAAATAAAAACGAGTAATGTATAACTAAACTAGAAATGCAAAATAGTTGTCGCAACAGACATCTAACAAGTTAACATGCATTATACATCGATAATGAAGGCACCTCTCTCTTCTCGCGTCAACACTACGCGAGCCCGTCGGGCGCTCGCTACTAAATCTACTCTAAAACATATTTATCTGGCCAGAGGGATAAACCATGCATAGAACGGACGACTGGATTCGCGAGAAGTTAATTATAAAAAAAATATTCTAGCGTACAAAATACTACCGATTTAGGACAATAACCCGACGCGTCGCAGGAGTATGGGTTATCATCACGTTTCGCTTGGCGAATCGATTTTTGGTACAATTTAAAAGGGATATGGGTTGATATGGTCGCGATAAGACTAAAGCGCGCAGAGCTCGTGAGCCGAGCCGCTAGGGGCCCACTTCGAGGGACGTGGGCACGTAGCGAGCTGCCGAGTGACGGATTATATAACGCTAGGGCGGGCGGACAACGTCTTGCATCAATCCTCCGCGTCGGACACTTCTTCCGTCCCAGAGTCTTCGTCAAAGTACGAATCCTCCTGAAAACAAATATACCGCTTTTGTTTGTGCAGCCACCGCCAACACCCACCAGACGTAGATACTGTATACTCCGTTACCCGTGGAAGATTTATGCAGACGCACTTATATTACACTATAATATAGGGAGCGGGGTTTAGAATACATACTGTACCTTCGTCTGATATGCGGGGAGTGGGGGGAGGCAAAATCAATATTAGCACATCCAGTGCTAAACTAGCTAAGCAAGCAATAATAAAAATGTTCTACCATGCAAGTGGTTCAAACTAACACCTCGTTGAAATGCTAGATGGCTGTAGAATTCACTGTTCCTGAAGTTATGCAGATAAGCGTTGATCTTAGACGAGATTATGAATAATCGTCATAGTTGTTGTGACGAAAGTTCAATCAGAAATAGCTTTGAATTCAGTATCCTATTCAGATAGTGTTGCACTTGAAAGCGATGGTTAGTTCGTTAATTTAGTATTTCAGTTTAAAATATTGTTAGTTAATTACTGCATACTTCTGATTGAACGATTTGACACCATCTAGTTTTGGAAACAAAATAATCAGCATTCATGTCACTACTATTTAAAGCTACCTGCTTATTTTGAAGCGAATTTCACTGACATCGAAACAAAAAAAGGTCAGTCAGGGAAGCACTACGCGAGAATACCTGGGCACACTATACCACATTACAAACCCCAAAAACAAAAAAAAAAATAGAACTGAATACAACCTATTATATAATTGTTATTAGATTATTTTGAGATGGTCTGTAAATGCAGAACTTTTACAAAATGGTTGCAAGTAAATGGAGATAAATGAGGTTATTTGGGTCGTGAACCTAAAACAATAAAAATAAAGTTAATTAAGCTTTACATGACATGTCAGTTATTTTATATACCCCTGGTTTTTTTAAGAGTTTTTAAACCCACAAGTCATATCGTATAAAATAATTTATCGAAGCTTCTTAAATCGTAAAGTTTCAGACAGTTGTTTCAGTCCTTCAATATTGCAGAAATTTTAATTAGACTTACAAAAAATGTAGGAAAATGCAAATCCCAAGCAATATCTTTCCCTATATATCCATAATCATATGGTACTAGGTACATTCACCAGTTAAATATGACATTTAAAAAACAGAAATGCTTCCCAACTTGGACCCCATGGCATTTAGTAAGTTTCACGCAATTCCCTCAGCTTTCTAGCATAGTACTTCCTTGGCAGACCCATTTACATGGCGTCACGTATGCAAAAGCTGTACTGACCTCCTCCTCATAATCGTCGTCATCATCATCGTCCAGGCCCTCGCCGGTGTACAGCAGGACGGCGCGGGAAACCACGCGTTCACGGATGTAGTGACCAATCTCGAAGTCAGCTGTGAGCAGAGCCTGGAAATTACGTGTGTATTTGTTAAATTTGGAGTTGTTTCTTTGTGTAGTATCATCATTTCAGCCGAAAGGAGTCCACAACTGGATATAGGCGCCTCCCTCAAGCATCTGCCAGTCCTGTTCGTCTCACAGCCAGCGGATTCCTGCAGCCTTTAATAGGTCTTTGCATTTAGAATCTGATACATAATGAGTGCTCAATTATTCATGTGTCATTGAACAGATAGATATATATGAGACTTGCGCGAATTACCAGCACATTTCATGTATTATAGCTTTCATCACCAATCAGTCAAAAATACAGAGCTGTTAAGTTTTTTGCTTTTCCTAGCCAGTACCGATCTTGTTCCCACTTGAGTGAATGATTGAAATGCACCAATCCACCAGACTAGATTAATCGAATTAACCGCAATATTTGAGCTGGATCCCATTATATCTGAAAAGCTCTGTCTAACACATCGATGCATACTGGGAAATGCGTATCATTCGGATGGCTCGCGCAACGCATTGCGAAACCCCTCCAACAGCACTCATACAGGCGCCCTCACTCTGCAAGCAGGTGGTACAGTTACAATGCAGATGTAAGATGACACTTCAATAACCATAAAGGTCATATTTACCTGGATATCTGAGGCTAGGGTCGAGTTAGGGTCGTCGGGCATGGTGGGCGGCGAGAAGAAATTGAAGAATGAGTCAGCCTGCACCGACTTGGTGACGGTGCGCACCGAACCGCGCGACTTGTGCTTCTGCTTCTTCTTTATCGTTTTCACTGTCACGTTCTTGCCTTTCTTCCAGTTGATCTCGCAGCCCTGTTAATGTAAATTTGTGACACGGGTATAATAACTAGCAAACAAAACATAAAACCGTTATTGCAGAATGACGAGTAAAAATTTGTCGGTCATTCCCCATTCTGTTGCACTATCCAATAGTGTGCATACTTGTTACCTATTCTTTTCCATAGGAACCTATTAGGTGCAGCGCAGACGACAGACTGACTATCCGTGGTGACACACTTTTTAGTCTGTGAAAATAGAACAAACAACTATACGCCGTAACGCATACGTCACGCAAAAAGTCCGGCGCACAAAAAATCCATGTCATTCTGGCAGAACGCGCCGCACAAAAAGTACGCGAAAAATAGAACGTTTGCTTCAACGCGCGCGAACGCAGACGGCGCACACTTTTAGTATGCAATCTGCACTCGTTAGTGGGGGACGTAACGTATAATACCAAGGCGCTAGAGACCGATGTATCGATGTTAATACAAGAAATACAAAACAGACCAGCAACTATGTCTTAGGAACTGTCCTTTCAGTAATCTCTCTGAAAGTATAAGATGTACCCAAAATTCTCTATTTCTTCTTCTTTTTTCTGTACTTCTAGTATAAAATATTACATCGCAATCTCTGCATTTCCATAGCTTCTACGTCCCTATAGTTCTGCTGATAGAATGATAGAAGATATGCGTCGTGTGAGTTGAGTCTGCGTAAAATCAGCGACAGAGTTTTTGCATGCCATGCAGACATTTTGTGCGCCAGACTCGATCGTCTGCGCTGCACGTTACGCTTTGGAATGAGCTACTAGCTTCGTAATCTTTCTGTCTGACCAACTTCTTTGACAATTCAATAGTGCCTTTATAGGGTTTAATTTTCCCACATTTGCTATGAATTTTGTATAATTAAATGGTTGAGCCATTTCTGGTAGTGAACTATAGTTTTTCAATCTTAGTAATCGCAGTATTTGAGTCCATCATAAAAGTCTTTTTACTATTGTACTTAGTGATACCGCTCTGGTTTGGTTAATTTAGGCACCTCATGTATCGTAGAATGTGATGAACATAGTCCTTGATCATTTGGAATTAATGATAATGTGATTTTTAAACATATGTTCGATTAAACACAGTTATAGGACATAGCAAAAACTGTTACCATGAATTTAGTACACATAATTCTAGAACCAATGTAGGAATTATTCGTGTTACTAAAAAAATCCAATGTTCCATACAACGTTTAACGTAACACGCTTGTAGTTATTGCACTTATGTATAAAACGGCACTTTTTTTTTTGTATCCACGATGAAAATTTTCTGGGGTTTCTGCAGTCATGTGTTGAATTCATGGATTGGCCCCGTAGACCGTGTATTCTATTTGAAATGCTAAAGAGTTGTGGGAAATCTTTGTTGCTGAATATCTAGCATGACTTCTCTAATATCTATGTACCATGATATTGTGCCAACCGTGTGCATACCTGCATATCGACGAGCATACGATGCCGGCGCTGTCGGTACTGATCCAGCGCGAATTGTGAGCAGCGGGACAAAGCGGTATCTATTTAGCTGTTAAGCAGTACCCCTGGCACGAACGAATGGGTCTACCTAACAATATCGATAGCTAGCGTTTGCAATACAAGATCTAATTAGGCAAAAAGTCCAACTTCGACTGGCTCACAAGCACTTTACGATCACAAAATGTTCAAAGTTGCGTACTGATCATTTCAGAGCTGAAGGAGAGTATAAGTATGAACGATTTTTTACAGGTCAGAGTATACCCTAGGGTAAAATATTAACAGAGCAAATCGGTTTGAAATACGTATGTGCAAACCTTTTGGTATTTTGTTCATCTAACTTAAGTGGTTATTACATTATCCAATTTGTAGAAACGAATTAGGAACACTCTCATTAGGAAGTTGGAAGCTAATGATCACACTAGACTAAATTGAATTCTAAATCGGACAGACGACTCTCAGTTGTGAAGTAGAATTACATTTGGTTGCAACAATTTAGGAAATAGTGCAGTCGGGACCTTCCAATTAAACTAAATCGGATCAAACTGTTCTAACTTAGATTACATTTGTCGATTTCCTACAAATTGAATAGTGTAATAGGTGCTTTAACCTAACCTAAATTTATATTAACAAAGACCATATTGAAACAATAAAAATATTGACACACCTGGAAATTTCTGCTGCACGTTTACCTATACATAATTCTAACTAGTGACCATATTAAAGTTAAAAGTTCGTGCTAGGGGTAATGTTGATACTCTATTTCACGCAAAATGTGTCCTGGGCCTGGGATTTCTCTTTATCACGTTTTTACCGATTGCAGGACAAAACCTCTTGTGAACAAAAAAGTACTGAACACCACTAAAGTGTGGTGATCAGTATTTTTTTCTCTCCCGTTTGACAGGACACATCCCATGCGAAACAGAGTAAATGATAATGATGGCTTAAACAGAAAATTTTGATCTTAGACCTAATGTTTCTAACATACTTACATAGTGCCCAAAAGTAAAATATTTTCAAGAGAACTCTTGTCAAGCTTTTGAATGTGTGAAATTATTGAAAAAAAACCTATGAAAGTAACTTACCTTGCAAGAATAGATTTCAGGCCCTTCGAACTCAAGGGGGTTCTCATCATCAGGCTTGCACTTCATTGAATACTCCTTAGTCAGGATAGTGTTTGTGAAATAATCGTTAGGCGCGAAGTGGAATTCCAAGGTGAAGCCAATAGGGTCCTCATGCATTTGCACTGAAAATGTTGATAATGTTAGATAACAGGTCTAAAGATGTTGGTTGGTGATGTTGGAATGAGTTCCTCAGTTGGTGATGCATGTAAACAAATCAATCATGATTTCTTCAGTGATTGGGTGTTGGATTGTCATCATTAAATTATAGATGTTATTTGTATGCCCATTTGGACTTAATTCTCACTTCACCACCTCCGGATAGATCCCAACTGATTGTAATTCAATAATTATTTTCCATTTTGAAATCTGGAGGACTCTATTCAAAGGTGGTGGAACATGACCTAATTCTGCTTATTTTGATTTATGTTTTTTTCTGTATTATTTGATAATCTTACCTTTAATGTCCAGCAACGTTTTAAGAATAGGTTCATCATGTTCCTGCATCATTTCACACAGCATTGAAACATTCTTGAATATGGTGTACCAGAAGTCTGGGATGCCCTTAACATTGGGGTCCATTGGTGGTCTGAAAAGTTGTCTATATTTAGAAGATTGCAGAGATATTGTGTGTGGGATTTGGTGTGGGTTAAGCCTCAGTTGGTGATGCATGTTAACAAATCTGATCATGATTCTTTCAGTATAAGGTGTTGGTATGTCATCATGTAAAGTTGTATTAATCGCCCCTTGAAATGAAATACCTAACTTTACAATTTAAGGTAAACTGTACTCTATCAGTCGTTCAGCCATAGTACTAACTTTCTTCAAAGACTAAAGCTACTGCCGGGTACAGATTGGTGTAACGAACACGATATGTAACATAATTAATAATCCTAATTTATGTAAAATGTAACCCAATACATTTTTCCCACCCGTACGCAAAATACGCGCTTAGACGTGGAGTTGCGGACAACAGCCCGTTTTACCTATTACCTATTAACCCAATAAATTTGAATCAACATGTTACATTTCAGCTTATAACTTTGATTTTTGTATAGCTCTTTTCGACACAAGGGGAAAATACATATACATATATATAACTATCATAATTGTTCTGAATGATTATAATTATGTAATTGTACTTTAACATTGCTGATTAGGGAACTGTGGGCTTAAATGCAACCGTGCCTCAAAAACAGCAAAGAATAGTAGAATGCTTACTCAAAAAAAAAATTTGGAACTTATCGCCCTAATCATCCCCAATCCCTATACTACGGAAAAGTCAAATAACAATACTAACTCGGCAGGTTTCTCCTCAGCCTTCTTCTCCTCAGTACCGTCGGTGATGGCAGCGCCTTGAACAGCGCGGGCCAGCTCATCCTCTTCGTTCTCATCGCGCCACGGGTTCAGGCACTCCTCGTCATTAGGCTCGTAACCGCCGTTCACAACCAAGGCGCGCTGCGTACAAAAGATAGTTGTTTGGTGATATATAAATGGAAACTAAATTAAATGAATACAAAATGTTGACGGAAGGACAATAAAGACTAAAGATAATATGGACGGATTGTGTGAGGGATGGTATTATAAAAGTATTGAAGTGAAAAACGGGAGAATTAAAGGATAAAACGTGATGCGCCGACCCCAACTAACATGGGCAAAGGGGCAGGAATATGGTAAAAGGTAGATATGAACACATTATGCAAAATAAAGTCCGGATCAGATTTCTTTAAATTAGTTGACGACTAGTCGGGACTGTTGAACGTTCGATTTCAAGTTTGGGCAGTGTTGTTGAGTTTTACCATAAGGAGTCTGAATTTATAAGAAGATAACAGATTAAATGTCGCTTAATTATATACCTCTGCCTGTTGCTCCGGGAAATATAAGCGTCATGGATGTCATATGAAATTTAAAAATAATTCGGATTTGTACTAAAATAAAAGAGCATGGATTGACTCTTCTTTGAGTCAAGTTGAGAAGACTATGTTTTGAATTGAGTCAGCACAGCACGAGCTGTCCCGCGATGTATTGATTTTGATTTGTCGGAATTCTATTAGAACGATCTTCAATGTTCTATCCTTATCAGTACTTTTGTTTTAAACACTTGAGACGATAGATTTACTTATTTTGATAAGAATTCATAATAATTGTTGATAATATAACCAATAAACATGACCTAACGATATTTTTAATTTTTTAAATATGAATACAACTTTTTGTGACTTAAATATAAAAGTTAAACATATTATGCTGTCACTGACTTTTTGTAGGCATTATCAAGCTCTACGACTTTTCTCTAGAACTCAATCATATATCTCTCATCTTTAAGGCAGCGTTCGTAAGAAACGTTTTCGTTCGACCGTTTTTTCTCCGACTTACTTTGCAAATCTGACTACCACGAAAAAGTCTTTTTTATTTTTCAGGTTAATATTTAGCCTATGACACTCACAAATACCGTGGCTTTCTATTGGTAAAAGAATTTTCAAAATCAGTTCAGTAGATCCAGCGTTTACCCCCTACAACCTCACAAACCTTACCTCTTTATAATATTATAAGTATAAATATCTCCATAAATTACAAAATCAAAAAAAGCCGACTGCCTAAAAAGTGAACTTTAATTAAAAAATATGGAAATAAGAAACTTTTTTTAAAAGGATGACTATTAGACTAAATACTATAAGCAATGTCATGTAGTCGGGAGGCAATAAAGGTCATTATTGTAAAATTTAAGAAGATGCCTCTGACTGCATAAAATTGCTTATAGTATTCAGTCTAATAGTCATCCTTTTAAAACAAGTTTCTTATTTCCATCTTTTTTTAATTAAAGTTCATTTTTTAGGCAGTCTGGTTTTACGATTTTGTAATTTTTTTTTATTTCAGTTTTTTGTTAATATAAATATGTTTGACGTTAATGAGACCTATTTATGAAACCCTTTGTTTTGACACCCCACTCAATAGGTTTGAGAAAAAAAAAAACAATATCGCGCCAAAAATCGGCATCTTTTTTTTCAATTTTGATGTACCCAGTGTCACTTTCACAATTAAGACGAATCTAACGGCACCTCTCAAGCTGAAATCACTCAAGCCGTTTAGGCTAAAGAGCGTGCCCAAGAAATATACATACACTCGAAAAACCGCCCTCCTTCTGGCGCAGTCGGGTAAAAAGGGATTTTCATACCTTTTCAAACAGAGGCTTGTACAGTTTCTCGTACTTGCACTCAAGAGCATGAACTTCGCTGTAGAACTTGGCTTCGATGTCCACGAACTCCTTTTGGAGGGTGCGCAGAGCACGGATACGCCTGCGCACGTTCGGTGGCAACGACGCCATTGCCTCAACATGGATGCGGTTGGTGATGGCTGCCAACATCTCGTTACGGGTGATGCCGCTGTTGACAAGAGAGAAAAAAATGAAAATATTTGATTTGAGACAGGTTTGTTTGTGAAGAAGAGGTGAATCCTCAGTTGGTGATGCATGTAAACAAATCTTATCATAATTGTTTCAGTAAAAGGTGTTTGTGTGTCATCATGTAAAAGTACAATTTGCTCCTGCAATCAGCTAGTTCACTCTTTGTCACAGCCATATCTCAAAAAACAGCCAAGAAAACCAGCACATATTCTAATAATATAATTATATGAAACTCAGCAGGTTTCTACTCTAGATTTTTTAAAATCAAAGTTTCCATGAGTGATACCTTTTAATTATAAGACATGTGTGTACACGTTGGTAGAATTACAAGCCACATATACCCATATATTTCGGATTTATCGAATAATTTACCGACTTCATACGGTTGCATGTTATTCTCAGAAGGTATAATAAACTTGATCCAGTTTAAATACATAACCGATTCCGATAAACGTCGTAAATCCTTGAACTAGCCTTGTTTCATAGAAACTGAATACTCATGAAAGAATCGATTAAACAACACGTTTTTGCAATGGTTCCTCAGGCGTGTTGATTTTAGTTACAGATTTATTAAAGCAACAATCGCATTGATTTAAAAATCATTGTCGACATGTGAAAAATTCTCAAAATACCCGAGCTTCTTTTCACAAACAAGGAAGCTGGCTGGCTGGCTTACGTACATAACAACCTAATTTACGTTTCATGACATAAAAACACCAGACTTTTCATCCCGGTGCGCAATAGATTTACAGTTGCGTGCGCGATTTCCCTGAAATAGCCCCGTTGCGCAACAAAATAAACAGGTTTATAAACATCAGTAAACCTATCCATGATGTAGTCTGTTACGGTGTTACCTCTTCAAGGGTTATGACGAGAGGCGTACGACCTTCACTAGTTACTACCAGCGGTTTATTACGAACTAACGATGCACAGATAGTCTGTAAAGTATGTCATACTACGATATCTACGATTGTCTGCGACCCTCGTTAACTCGGTGTTTAATTGAAAAGAAAACACGAAATCGTTTCGCTCCATTATCTCTGTACTTTTTTACTTCAAAATATTGTTTGAAGCTATTCCAAAAAGAACTATTTAAACGAGTACGTCTTTCCATTCGATTGTTGGATCACGTTATTTGATCGCAGTTTACTTGATTCGGAATAAAATGAAGCCATACAGTGCCAAGTGCCGTGATTTTGTTGCATGAAAAGAAAACCGGTCGGGACTATACAAGGACAATATTAGTCACTTATATACTAGTATATTTTTAGCCGAGATGAGCCGAATTCTTGGGGTTGTCTAAAGATATTGTGAATTCGGATAAACTGTCTTAGTCTAGTCTATAAAAGTATAATTTTTATTGATTGTGCAGTCATCTTGTTGCTTGATTGCATTGTTGTTGTAAACCCCACAAGAGCTACGCACCATAACGGATCAATACAAGCACACACTACATTCCTCAATATAATTGCCTCGGAAATCAATACGTAGCGCGATAGTCTAGGAATCTTATAAAGTTTTTATTAAAGCTTTTCGATGCGCAGACCGCCTTTCGCTACGGTTACCATTTGTATGCCAATATTTTTTGCATAGCAAGCCATGATTGCGGTTTTTGTTGATATAGAAACGGACGTATTTGGCGTTACATTTGATTTTATCTTGTTCGTGTAGTGATTGCTTCTCGAGAGTGCAAAAAGAAATTAATTAGACATAAAGGTTGGTAGATATACAGGGTGATTGGAAGATGGGTGCAAAGCTTTAAGGTGAAGATAGTATAGACAATTTAGAACCATTTAAGCCATGGTTGTCTTAGACGAAGTCTTACCAAATTTTTTTTTAATAAGGTTTAAAAGACGTATTGTACAATTTTTTTTATTTTTTCTGAGCTTTAAATGTCTGTAAAAAAATGTCTAATGACACAGAAGCCTAAAAAACATGTTTTGCTTGATTGCTTACACATTACTTTAATTAAATAAATAAAAAAATGAATTCATTTATCATTCAATTTGGCCATAATTATGCAGTTTACATTAAATTTTGAGAATTTCCGAAAAAAAACTTAAAAATTTGGTTAAAAATATTTGGTAAGACTTCGTCTCAGACAACCATGGCTTAAATGGTTCTAAATTGTCTGTACTATCTTCGCCTTAAAGCTTTGCACCCATCTTCCAATCACCCTGTATATTCTTACTATATGTATTATAACGTGATTGTCTAATTGGTTTAATTGAATATTTTAATCTTGTCTTTTTAACATATTATAGGAATTTAGCACGTATGCTATGATGATTGAAAAATACGCCACGATAATTAAACAAAAAAGTGGGTGATGCAAAAAATCTAGAACTTAGAAACATCAGTTGTCAGTGTTTATACGGAAGTCAGCGAGTAGTTTTTATAAATCTCTTTATTGCGTCTGTGTGAAGGACCGGAGACCAGGGAAGAACCAGATTTTTACATATTCATGCACATTTATGTATTGGCTTCTTGCGTAGGTCGTTACATTCGACGTAAGATGGCTATACCTACTTCCGTCGTCAGTCCGAAATCAGCTCAAGGATATATGTATTTCGCATGTGCGAAAATCTTGCTAAGTTAAGCGAAGTTCATTGTTATTTCAGTCCACGTGTAGTAATAACATTTCGGTTAAACTTATGCCTTGCAGATGCGACTTGAAATTCTCGAGATTACCTTCTTTTGAAGATAATTCGGTTAAAATTATTTTAATCACGCCCAATTGCATGCTGCAGAGGAAATAAAAGAAATAACAAGTATCAGCTGCCCCACATCCTGAGTAGTAAGAACGGAGAGGGAAATGGCTTATTAAGTGCGCATCGCATAACATTAATGCAACGTATTCGCTCCCATCCTGACTCATTGCCATTAAAAGGTCAGATCGTGACCTACCTTGGTTACTTATGTTCTTTGCCTTGTAAGTCGCCCTTCGGAATGAAGGTCTTACGTCTCTAATGGAAGGGTTAATGCAAAAAGGGTGCGAAATTGGCAAGCTTAATAACTTTGATTGAGGCCAGCAAAAAGTCTTTGTACGTACAGTATGCCTTTGAATTCAGTCACAATAGCTTTATAATGTGCTTAGATATAAAAGGAAACATTACTTTTTACAAAAGAAGGCCTGGTACGGATGGTCGTTTTTTAAATACTGTTCATTTATAGATTGTGTGCAAAGGCTGCTTCAAATTCATCCAAAGAGGATTACTAGATTGCTACAATTCATTTTTTTACAAAATTATCAGAGCATGAGATGTTTTAACGGTCGTATTATTATAATTTTATCATAGCGTATTTGTAAAACGTGTTTCATCGGTAGGTTACTGCGAATTGAATAATAGTTTTTATCAATAACTGAAAGATAAGCTAATAAATGAGTTTAGAATACAGTTGTACTTTATTCTAGATACTATGAAGCCTTTGTAGCAGCAACGTTTTCGTTGCTAAACTGCAACGTTCTTCCTTCATCGGAGTTGGAACTCATCGATAGGTGGAAACAATTGTTACATTTGGATGCAATTTTACCAAAATATTATAGCATCATTCGACGTTTATGATTCCGAGTGAGATGTGTGTGAAATACCTATGGCGGAATTCTCACACGATTATTAATTGCGACAGATTTTACTATAATCTCAACACCGGGAATGCTGAATACTATATTTGAAGGCAGTTAATTTTTTTGTACATTCGAGAAGTTTTTGATTTTTACCAAAAACTTCTTTTTTTCGCTATTTTGATCTTGGGAGATAAATCATTCTCTAATTAGACATTGCTTACGACACTAAGATTCAAGCACAGTTTATACCCACGTGTTAAAATTTAAGTTTGAACTTTGTAATTAGATTTCGAACTGGTACCAGCAGGTTATTTCAATTTTCTATCTACTCATAGACACTGCATCTGATTGAAGTCAGTGCATTTTTGTAGCTTACAAAGATTTTATGCTCGGTTAAACTTAACCGCGTCGTGCTTATAAATTCCGTCAGCTAGTCTGAACATTTATTGATCAAGTAGAGCGTAGAATGACTCATTAGTTCAATGACCCGTAATCTCATCTCGCGCCTTTTTGTCCATGCTTCTTAACAAGTAGATCTGAGTCAAAGTAATCATAGATAATGTCTGTGGCCAGTTGGAAAATTCGAAAGAGGTATTACAATTTTTTTTTCTTTTTATAGGACTTGATATAAAGTACAGCTTTGTGCAGTTTTTATTAGAAATAAATTATTCTTGCCAAATGTTCCTTTAAAAGGATATTTTTTTGTGTCCATTCTTTGGGGTCTGATACAATATTTTTTTTTGTTTTGTGAGTATTTTTTTTATGAACACTTTTTTATAATTGCTTATTCTGATAAAAACATCAGCGCTTGAACATAAAATCAAATATATTTTGACGACACTAAAGAGTTATCATTATCTGATTACAGTAAATTGGTACTTAACTGTAAAGTTTAAAATAGCTTGAATCAAGCCGATGAGCTGTTTTAACATTTTATGAATGTGATTCATCTAACATGAATTTAGGAGTTACCATGTGATGTAATCATTTTTAATGGGAATTAAACTATGATGGTATGGATCTCTGTTGAATAAAGGAACATTAACATAGAACATTCAGTCACTCCATGTTAAATATTGGTCTTAAAAGACTTACGGTCTTATTCATAAAAAGTTATCGAGCATCTAAACAGTTGCTAAAGTCTGGTTTTCAAAGAGAAACCAGACTTCAGCAACTGTTTAGATGTTTGATAACTTTTTATGAATAAGACCGTTAAGAGTTAGACTGGAAACCGTGTTTGATAACTTTTTATGAATAAGACCGTTAAGAGTTAGACTGGAAACCGACCCCAAAAAACTTGGATATGGTTAGGCAGAACAATTGATTAAAGGTCATTGAAGTTCGATTTCGATTTTTACTTTAAAATAGGTAATTAAAATTTGAAACATTTCACAATATGTATGATGAATATTATTGGCAACCATTTCAGTAGCCTGTTGTTTCACCACATGGGTGAAAATGATTTTTATATATCTATTAAATAATTAAACGATACTGCTAAGGTGACCCTGACCTTGTTGTCAGGTTGTCAGGATGTCAGAAAGTAAAAAGTTCATGAAACTGCATAGGATCTGTCAAATTACTAGCAGGTCTCATGACAAGTGCTAACATTAATTAAGTAAATAATACCTATGTTTCCAATTTCAGTCATGTATAATTTAATTTATAAAATTCTTGACTGTTACTGAGTTAATAGTAAGTACCTATAGCTGGTTTTAAGAAGGAGCAGAGTTTTTATGTCAAGTCAACACATGGTGCTGACCACGACAATAGTGAGGACAGAGCTAACCTATACAAGGGCAGTCTTACCTTTTCATCAGGTGTTGAGCCAGCTCACCACCCCCAACAATTTCCTCCTCCTCCCCAGACTCCACCTCGGAAGTGTGGTCATCACCAGCGCGCTCCACTGTACCCATGTTTATATCTAAAACAAGAGCACCTCTTTAGAACAACGGCGTTCGCGCCACGTTGGTTACCATACCGGCTTCCGACAAGTACTTTTACAATCAATATCCTAATACAACACTACCGCACCAACTAACTTAGAACTACTCAAATAACCTATCTAACCAGCATACTTCATGATTTTCCATGTAAAACATAATGCGTAGTACGTTGAAAAACCATTTTGAACGACCACATGGCCGACTTTGTTCTTGCACATTTTAGAAAACTAATACCACTTACGGATAATAAACGGACTTGCAAAGCAAATGAAGTAGCGGTTGGACAAATTTTTGATCACAATTTCGATTTATTTAGCGAATTATTCCTTTTCAATAACGTACCTTACTGCCGACAAAAGTTGTGAAAAGAAAGATGGCGACGGCGGAATACGGCGAATGAGTGACCACAGTGACTTGAAATTGAAAATGACGGCGAATGAAATGAAGTAAATGAACGAAACACGGATACAGAATGAAACTGGCAAGTTTATGAAGTTTACCATAATTTCCGGATCTTTTTTTCAGGCGTCGAACAATTTTTTCGAATACACGGGAGAAAAATGATTGTGGCATTAAACTTTGTGGTTCCCAATACCGTCCCAAACTGGTAATTTTTTTCTTAATTTATTGCTGAAAAAAGAAAGATAAACGATCCAAAGTGGTGCGAGGTATGTATCATGGCCCACGGTCTTTGGGAGCCCACTCAGTGCTCTAAGCTGGGAGCTCTGGCAAGTGAATAAGACACTGGCCTAAGGCTGCAGTTAGCGAGAAGGTTTTAGAATTAAATACATATTGATATTATTTGCCTAAAAAGAAAGTGTTACATAATCATAATCCAGGTGTGGGACCCCCAATTTATACTATGAATGCTCGAAATAAAATCTAACCAATTCGAGCCCGGGTGCTAAAAAATACGAGCGTGTTCTTGCAGTCTAGGTTCTCTTGATTCTAGAACTATTCAGGATAAGTCCACAGAATCCACAGATTGTCGCTAGCGACGAGAAAGGGGAAAACATTATACTTAGCGGCGGTGGCACTATGTCATGTGGTTTTAAAAAAAATATATATATAAATAACACAAATAATAAACATTATCAGAGGAAAACACCTGGGCTGACAACTTGAATTTTATAAAACTACAACTAGAGTTTGAAAAAAAAGGCATCAGGTACGGGATATTTCCTTTTTGCAACAGGGTGGCAACGTTGATTGAACAAAGAATGGGATTAGGAAGCTATGATACGCACATCAATGGGGGAGGCAACTGTCAAAAAGGCGCTGTCGTAACTAGTTCCCAACACAAGCTATTTTTACAAGGCATGAGGTGGGTTTATTTTTGCGAAAATGACGCGTTGTTGTGATCCTAAATACCCACTTAAATCTCCCGAAAGACCCGACTAGAAGATTGTAGCTTGAACCTATTCCTGGATATTTTTAAAATAAAACAGAGATCGTCGGTCGACGGAGATCGGCAACGTTTTGAAAAAGTTATTACAAGGACATATTTAAGGTTTAAATTCTGAAACTTTCCATGTCAAACACTAAACTTGATCTAAAATATTGAAATCACCGAAAATAACGAAATATTTGAAAAAAGACAATAAATTCATGAGTTAGCTAGTTATTATTTCAAAAATTTCGTTGACAAATATCTTGACCACGAAGTGAAATGAATAAACGAAATGCCTTTATTGTAGACCGTAGGCACCAAGCTATGATCACGCCATCTACTTAGCTTTGCCCGATTTTCCCCATTCACACAGTATTGATCGAATGCATGACTACCGACAAGACGAAAAATGGAGGGTTATGGAAAAATAAGACAAATTTAATGTTATGTGGACCCCAAACAAATTGGGTAAGAGGATGATGATGACTAATGTCGAATGCATCGGGGTGGATGAGCCAGATTCGTCACCATTTCGTCACGCAGTACCTCGCACCTTTGCTTTGATGACAAGCATTTCATTGAAGCAGGCTCTGGAGATTCACTCTCGACGAATTGGCGAAAGAAGGCAACAGAGAGAGAAGAGGGACATGTAAAATCTATGGGGCAGTGATATTTTCTATATGTAAACCGAGTAACTGACTGAGGGACGATAGGGGGCAACCTCCTTTGACTTGCTGTGGGACCAAAGACTATTTCACACAAGTTATTTTGCGACACTGTTAAAACCCGGTTAAAACCAAGTGATCTTTGTTCTTGTGACATGAGGGTCAATTCTCGTAATTTTAAGAACGTTCACAGTCTAATCTCAGTCTCAATCTGTCAAAAATGCCTCAAGTTTCCTTATATTTTTGACAAGTATTTGACATTTGATTATCGCCGAGATGAGACTGCGACTAGATTTTGAACGTTTAGAATTGGCCTCCTGGTTGCTGTTGGGTTGCTGTTGTCACTGCTGTCAGAGGTAAAATAACTGAACGGAATTGCAGAAAGGTCCCTGAACCAAAGGAATTTCTGTTCCAAAATTAATGTTGCTAACACCAAATAATGCCATGTTGTCAAAATGATGTCAAAATCATTAATCAATCAATTGTCATAACGGGAAAATAGACTACTCCTCGCGCGTTGTTTGTTGTAATTTCGATGAAATGGTTTGTAGATTTTCATATTTTTGATAAATCAATGTTTCTGAAATGTTATAGCAAATAAGAGAATATATAGGTCGTGAAAATGCCACCTACCGTTCAAACAAATGAGCCGGAAAGAGACAAACGTCCACAACGTACGGGCGAAAGGAGGTTAGTACGTTTTCACAACTTTCAACCAAAAGAGGACGTACATCGAAATTATTGAACTAAATTCTCAAATTATTTGTAGATCGGAGCTTGTGACGCGTGTGAAGTACTGCAACACGCTTCCAGACATACCGTTTGACTTAAAATTTATTACATATCCGTTTCCCTCGACGAGATTCATACAGTATAATCCGACCTCTTTGGAAAAGAATTATCGGTATGAAGTGCTCACGGAGCACGATTTGGGAGTTCACATAGATCTTATAAACCGGGATATATATCAGGGCGATGGCAATGCGATATTAGACCCGGCTGACGAGAAGTTGCTTGAGGATGACATCCTCACTCCTCAAGACTCAAAGAGGTCCCGACATCATGCCAAGAACGTGTCGTGGCTGCGGCGCTCCGAGTACATCTCTACTGAACAGACGAGGTTCCAGCCTCAGTCTATGGAGAAGGTTTGTTACCACCATTCTAATCTGCCGGTACATTGGTATAAAAAAAAAAAAACTTATTATTAAATAAGCTGAAGAGTTTGTTTGTTTTTTTTCTTTGTCTGAACATGCTAATCTCTGGAACTACCAGTCAGATTAGAAAAAATATTTTTGCATTTGACCTAATTCTTGAGGAACGCTGTAGCCTATTTAACATCATCCTAAGAACCTTAGGAGCCGAGTAAAAAGAAAAAAAACAGGCAGCGATAATGGGCAGGCAATAAGGTGCGAGTTTGTGGGTTGGGGTAAAAATAAATTTAATTTAGAATTGTCTGACTAACTGAGTGGATCAATTTTATTCATCTTGAGCCCTACTATTGTAATTCAAGTTTTATTTTACAAGTGTAACCAATATTTCATGGTATATGGACAGGTTACAAGATTTATTTAATATAATGAGTATAAACTTTGATGCACCACTTAAACAATAAACATTTCAGGTTGAAGCGAAAGTCGGTTACAATGTCAAAAAGATCTTCAGCGAAGAGACACTTTACATGGACCGTGAGAGTCAAATCAAGGCTATTGAAAAGACATTTGAGGACAACAAGAAAGCTATAGAGAAACATTACAGCAAACCAGGAGTTACACCCGTTGAGGTTATGGAAGTATTCCCCGATTTTGAAATGTGGAAATACCCATGTGCTCAAGTCATATTTGACTCAGATCCTGCACCTGTTGACAAGAATATTGCTGGACAGATTGAGGCCATGTCGCAGGCTATGATTCGGTGGGTATTTGGAACCTATTGTAAAATTTTCTTGTTTGATTTCCTGCTCGGTAACATATAATTTGTAACTGATCTTCGATAATTATGACGTGCTAAAAAAAATAGTGTGGTAGTCATATTATGAAAAAAGATCGAGCCATGCTGGACTATGTTTTAAGTTAAAGATACGTTCGATGACTAAATGCCTTGGAATTAATTAACTAGTTTAAAAATATTGATAAAGACATGTGAGACCCTCAAGTGGCGTAAATACCGTAACCTTATGGGTAACTACGGTTTTGAGCCGTTTAGGGTCGAAGCGCTCGGATCATGGGGCTCGAGTGCACGTCTCCTCTCTAAGGAAATTTCTCGCCGGCTGGTCGACACTTCACGTGACCAGAGGGCTGGGTCATTCTTTGGCCAAAGAATTAGCATTGCCATTCAATGTGGCAATGCTGCCAGTTTTCTGGGCACTTTTCCTGATGCCAGCGATGCGGACAAATACTTCGCCGCCTAAGTGTCCTTTTGTTTTTGTATTTATTTGTTTAGTTAGTTAGTTTAATTGTTTTATTCTTATTCAAATAAAGTACCTTACCGTATTTTAACAAAGACATGTGTGCTTACAAAAATAAGATTTCATATGCTTTTTTCACAATAAAACAACGATTGCTTTCACGTCTAATAACACATAAAGTTCCTAGTCTTGGGCTTTGTTCAAAGCAAAACTTACTGTAAAGTATTATTTATTTCTGAAATATTACCAACAATTCCACCATTTCTCGTTTTCCAGAGGTGTGATGGACGAAAGTGGAGAACAGTTTGTGGCCTATTGTCTGCCAACTGAAGACACAATCCTGAAACGTCGTCGCGACATTACAGACAGTATATTATACATGGACGGTGACACATATGAGTATAAGATGGCTCGAGAGTACAACTGGAACGTCAAGAGTAAGGCTTCTAAGGGTTATGAGGAGAACTATTTCTTGGTGAGTGTTTAAATGCAACTTTTGAATTTTGTGTTTGGTTTGACTGGCATGTTGGTCAAGTGGTCGCAAGCTCTACTGCTGAGCATGAGGTGCTGGGTTCGATTCCCAGGTCGGGCAAAGTGTTACTGGATTTTTCTATTTGGAATTTCTCAGTACCTGGATTTCCTGCCTAGGTGCGGGTTGTTCGAAAGAGGTATCGTGGCCCCAGGCACACAGGCAACTTAAATTTGGTAGAAAAACGAATCTTTGTTGCCTCCTAACTTTTGTAATGGCTTTTTATTTTAGTATTCTGTTTCCATGTAGACAATATTAATAATGAGACAAAACCATACCATGTTTAATTTTTGATGTACATTGTCGAACAGTGGAGTAATACCTTCCGAAGTTTGTATGGAAAAAATGTCGACAAGATTCACCTTAAGGCCCGGCGCCCACTATCGGTGGGCATCGGTGCGGCTCGGTACAGCTCGAGCGCTTTACGCCGGCTTCGAGCGGCTTAGGGCGCCTTAGAGCTCCGTCGGGCGACTTCGGGCGGCCTCGGCAGCCGTAAGCATGGCTAAGGATGCCGAGGCGGTCTTCGGGTAGCTCGGGTGGCATTTTCGGATCAGACACGTCGCAGAACAGTCATTTCGATCACCGCAAGCGCCTTCATTATCGTATCGTACAAGTAGACGCAAAATTAAGTTGTAAAAATATGTTTGTATTTAATTTTATAAGGTATCAAATATTTTCAAACAGTTGTTATTCAAGTAGTCGTTAATAGATAACTGATATTTAACTATATCATGTCATTCAACCGAAAAAAAAATATTGCTTTTTTTTATTAAAGTCGATAGAACGAAAACTAAAAAATTGGAAAAGCGCTCATCCAAGCTGACAATGAATTAAAAATGTTTTTGATTAAAGCTGAATAAATAATTAAACCTAAATGAAAAAAAAATACATTATTATTTACCTTAAGCACACAGATAATCTTTCTTCAACAGATATACATGAACGGAAAGTAGATGGTTTTTTCATTATGTAAGGACGGAGCAGAGCAACCAAGGCTTCAAAGTTTTCATAATCCATCCTATAGTAGTCGTAAAATTTGCGAACGTCATATCGTAAGTCATTAAACAAGTTATGAAATTCACCGAAAGTACATCTTTCCTTCCAAAGCTTATTCACCCAAAATCTTCTTCTTTGTCTTAGGGCTCCAAGTTTCTCTTCTTCTTCAGCAAGATGAACAATGAGAACTAAGTCCCAATCCACCATTATAAATACACACACATAACTGTTTTCACGGAACGTTACGAGTGACTGCTCTGCGATGTTTCTGCAGCCAGAACTATTCTTAGGCTACCCAAAATCAGCTACGGCGTCCTTAGGCGTGTTTACGACTGCCGAGGCAGCTCTCAGGCGCCCAAAGCCGCCCGAAGTCGCCCGACGCAGCTCTAAAGCGCCCAAAGCCGCCCGAAGCCGGCGTAAAACGCTCGAGCTCTACCGAGCCGCACCGATGCCCACCGATAGTGGGCGCCGGACCTAAGAGTTTATGGATTATGCTGTTGCATTTCTAAAATATGTGATACCTATGTTTTTTAGTTTTGCTGGCCATACTTTTATGCTGACAGTTCTTCAAATTGCCAATAAGAAAATGTCCTTATAAGTTTGATAATATTGAAGTATTATTTATATCAGCGAAAGTTCGCAGGGCGTAAAAACTAACTTTCCCTTTACAAATCCCAAATTTCCATACTTTACAACACTTTCTTTCACCCAAATTTAATAGCCAAACTATCCAACAGGTGGTCCGCAACCACTGTGTCTACTACAACGAGTTGGAGACGCGCGTGCGACTATCAAAACGTCGTGCGCGCGCCGGAGTCGCAGCACAAGCGCTGACACGACTGGTCGTCACGCACAGACCGCTAAGCGCAGCTGAACATCGAATGTTAAGGCTGAGAGAGAAGCAGCTTGAGCCGCCACAGGTAAGCAGTTATTTTGAGTACAAAATTGAGTAGTCGCAGCTCAGGCGTTGCCGTGGCTAATCGTCATGCACAGACCACTTAAGCGTAGGTGAACGTTGCAGTTTAAGGCTGAGAGAGAAGCAATTATAGTAGAAAATAAAGCACCACTCTTGATTATAATATCCACATAATAATCATTAATGCCATAATGTCACATGACTTCGACCTTTTGGTCCTAGGACATGCACGATGTTTTCTATCACCTTTTTGAGTGTGTGGTGATGAAATAATTTACACAAAGGAAATTAAAAGTACTCGTATTTACATTGAAATTAGAGTACTTAAATCGTGCGACAAGCTTTTATCTATATATATAAATATGAATTGCTGTTCGTTAGTCTCGCTAAAACTCGAGAACGGCTGGACCGATTTGGCTAATTTTGGTTTTGAAATATTTGTGGCAGCCCAGGGAAGGTTTAAATGCTGAAAATATAAAGAAAACGTATATATAAATTAATTGACGATTGTCAGTCTCACAGAAAGTTCAGAAATCTTTTATCGGCGGTACGAAATTTGCCGGGTCAGCTAGTAACATATAAATTGTGTAAGGGGGCGTACATTAATTACGTGAGTAAATTTTGGCGATTTTTCGACCCCCACCCCCGCTCTTGTGAGATGTCGTGAGATTTGGCTCGACCCTCCCCCCTCCCCATAATCTCACGTGAGATATTTCAAATACGTGGTTTTAGTGTAAAAACGTTAATCTGTGCTTATTTGCGTTGGATTTATGCGTTGCATTTGGCTGACTTGGCTGGGTGGTGGCGGTTTAACCATCGAGGGAGTACTGTGCTACTTTGTGCCGTTCGCATAACTGCGATAAATATTATTTTGTAAGATTTTGCCATATGGGTGGAAAAACATGTTTCACATAATTTAACCCGGTTAACTCGTATTGTTACATTGTTTCTTTGCGGGAAAAAATATAAATTACGTGATATTTACAAAGACCCCCCTCTCCCCCACGTGAGATTGGGTGAGATTCGACTCGACCCCCTCCCACCCCTAAACGCCTCACGTAATTAATGGACGCCCCCTAATGACGTAAGTTGATAGTAAAAAGTTTAAAGGAAAAGTTAATTTTATTCTTTTTAGCACATCTCAATAAAAGCTTGTTTTTAAAAAGGTTTTTAGTTTTTAGTTATTTTTCGAGTTATTCTCAGCAAGCCCTTTCATTTGATACCCATATTGTAAGTGTGCATTAAAAAATAATAGTCCGCTATCTTAAGTGTTCCGCCATGTTGGATTTAGAAATACGTCACACGGCTAACCATGCAGTGTCATCCAAACTAAACGTGTATACAAAATTTCAGCTCAATCGGTTAATGATATCTGCTTCAAAATTGAGTTGCAAGATTCCACCCGAACATAGTTAGCATGTAAAAAAGTGCCTGTTTAGGCTGGAACCCACGAGCTACAACTTGTAAGTTGCGGCCGATACCTCTGGGCCACCACTGCTCTAATACAAAATAATAGGCTATAATCTAATATTAGGCTCACATAAAAATATCCTGTCATTTTTCACTGGAGGGACATATTGACAACCAATCCTTTGAAGTTAACCAAGCTAGCTAGTTAGCTAATTTCTTTTTTGGTAATAGGTTAAATCACGCCCAATATACTACGTCTTTTACTTGTGTATCACGCACTAACGAGTCTATGTACAGCCTATTCAAATCTATGCTAGATTTAAGCGCAGGCCACACCGCCAGCTAGCGGGCGGGCGGGCTAGGCGGGTGGGCGAAGCGAACGAAGGAAACTATACAAACTACGCGAACGCGGTGTGAACCGAAGTATGTAAAGAGGTGAAACGATGTTCGCCCGCCTAGCCCGCCCGCCCGCTAGCTGGCGGTGTGGCCTGCGCTTTAGACGAATCATAATTTAAAGCGGTTTTTTTTTTAAAATAAATTTTTGTTTTATTTTTTAGGAGGAAGACGAAGAAGAAGAGGAAGACGATGATGATGACGACGAAGATAAACCAGGACAGAATGGGGATAAAGACAGGTACATATTATATGTTACAAAGGGCCTAAAGCTAGGTACAGAAATTTTGATCCTATAAGGGCACAGCAAAATGATAAAATTAATATTAAGACAGAGAGATAAAATTAAGATCATTATACATACAGGGTTATTTATTTATTTACTATGGTAGGTATCTATTTATTCAAACAATAGTTTGATAAAGTGGCGACATATAAAGTTGAAACCTAATTACAAATGAGTGTGTTACTAATAGGGTATTTTTCAATTTATTAAAAACTATTCTAAGTTGAAGATTGGGACTAAATATGTCACAGAAAAATAAAAGCAAATTGATTTATATCCATTTTCTCATTAAAAACGATTTAAATCAAATTTATTATTCGCTGTTTTGAATTTACCGCCAAAACGCTCCTTACGATGACTTTTTGTCACGTGAACACACGTGACGTCAACTTCGTGTAAACTAAAGTAGTTAGTACGTAAACAAGTGAATGTTGAGTTTATAATTAACAAGATTTTTAATGGATAGAAAGTGATATTACTGGCGTGCGTTGCCTCTGTGCACAAATACTTCAAAAACTGAGCCAAACAAGTATTTGTACCGGTGCCGTTTACACAAAGCTGACGTCACGATGTCAGGTGATAAAAAAGTAATGGTAAGGAGCGTTTTGGCGGAAAATTCAAAACAAGGAAAAAATAATTTGATTTGAATTGAGAAAATGGATAGAAATAAATTTATTTTTATTTTCTATAATCTTCAAATTAAAATAGTTTTTATTAAATTGGAAAATACCCTATTCCCTATAGTGAGTGATCGTGTAAGAATTTAACCTGGAAGTCTGTTTACACTTTCATCAGATATTTATTGAACAGACCATACAGGATAAATGTTTAATCAGTGCGCAAACTGTATCTATGAATTCAACATATCATTCTAGACCCCTAGTGTAGAAATATTTCGTCAGATAAACAAAAGAAAATCAGTTGTTTCATAGAAAAGTGTAATACCTACGCGGTCAAAATGTATGGAGCAGCTGATTTTGTTTTTGATAAGTTATTTAATGATTTCCCACCCAAAAAAAGGGTGATTTAGAAGTAGGATGTCAAATCAAAGCACCCCATTTGAAATTTTGAACAGGTACATTTTCAGATTCATTTGTTTTATTTTTCATTTAAATAACATACTTTTGGAATATACTATAGGTGCTATACCACAGGCGTTGGCTACAGATGAACTATTAAAGGCGCCATAAGCCGCAGGTTTATTTTTTTTGAGGTTACCTGTAATTTAATACTTTCATCTCTTAGAACACCGGCGGACCAGATACTACAGGATGTTTATGAAATAAATCTAGCATTATAATTATCTCATTATCATGTACATATATATAAAATACCTTGTTGGTATTGTAGTCACAAGTGCTACCTGCTGAGCGTGGCGTCCTGTATTCGATTGCCAGTGTGGCGAGCACGGCCTACTGTGACAACGCTTGCGTCACAATATTAATATATTAAAACCTTTCCCAAACTGTGATAAATTGTGTAATTCACTTAAGAGGGTTTTTTTTTTTGTAAACTTTGCCCCACACTAGGAATTTCTCCTGTATTGTGGGTGCGTTTTACAAACATTTAAACTCACATACACAAACAGCCAGACCCGGAACAAATACTTGTAGGTCATACAAATATTTGTTCCGTGCAGGAATCCCGCGACACGCAGCGCAGCAGTCAATCGCTTAACCACTGCGCCAACTGTGCTGTCAAATTACAAATTGAAGTATTTAGTTTTAGGTCAATTTAACGGCGCGTGGTAGCTGATCGTGCGTGCGTGTATAGTGAAGTATGCTACTCAGATATGCTAACCATTATGATTCGGACGCCCAGGAACAAACCGGCGCGGACTTATAGCTAAAGCCCGCGCGTCCCGAGATATTTGTTTAAAAATATTATTTTACTTTTAAATAGACTGTTTCTTTTTTCAAGCAAGTTGACTTAGTAACCTTAGTTATTAAATACTTTTTGTTTGAATTTCGATTAAACATACATAGATAAAAAATATGATTTCAGACGAACAATGGGGATTGTCTAAAATTTTTAACCATTCTATTTTATTTTAGTTTTCGAAAATATAGAGCATGTTGAAAAACTAATTTGAATATTTTGATGATGGGCTCAATAGTTATTTCTTAATTTAATATTTATTCATTTAAAATTTTTGAGATAAATGACGTCATCAGTGGCACTAAAGATCGTTGCCTTTGCCTCACCAGTACATAATTAGAAATTTAAATCTGTCAACACAACGTCATCCATCTCATCTGTTAAAGTGTCAGTAGACGTCATACATAATCGGGTTGTTCCCATTGGTTCACGAGTGTATTGTTCTCGAAAAAAATAAAATGAACACTTGTCTTCCCAACGGGTCCACGATCTTTTAAAATATAAAATATTTTATTTCCCTACTGGTCCATGAGAATGTTTGGTACAGTCAACAATAATCGGGTTGTTCCCATTGGTTCCCGAGTATATTGTTCTCGAAAAAAATAAAATGAACACTTGTCTTCCCAACGGGTCCACGATCTTTTAAAATATAAAATATTTTATTTCCCTACTGGTCCATGAGAATGTTTGGTACAGTCAACAATAAACGCTTCGCTAAGGGATGATTTGTTGGATTTGCCTCCGCCCCGAATAGTAGAATAATTATTAAACATGAAAAAAATCACGAGGTCAGCTTTTTAAACGCTTTATGCCTCCCAAGTACCAGGTTGTCATAACTTGGTAGGAGCATACCTAACATAGTGGTATCAGCTAGAAAACGCTTTACGCCGTCAAAGTACCAGGTGATCATACCACGGAAGGAGCACACCTAACATAGATGTGTCAGCTAGAAACCGCTTTATGCCTTTGAAGTACCAGGTTGGTATAAATCGCTAGGAGCACACTTTACATGGTAGTGTCAGCTAGTATTTATTTATTTAAATTTCTCGCATATAAAACAAAGGTACAAACGCGGACTTAATGCCTTAGGCATTCTCTACCAGTCAACCATGGGTGTTGAAGAGATTAGGTGGCAGGTGCTTTGATTGAGAGGAACAATGATAAAAAAACCTATAAGAATACAAAAAAATACTGGTTGATTGATTGTCTTTTTACGAGAAATTGTTTTTACTGACTGTACTTTGGATACATCCGGTGGACCCGTTGGGAATTCATTGAGAAGCATTTGAAACATTATAATTTTTTCATGGACCCGGTGAGAAAACAAGAACAATAGAATCGTCAACCTTTGGGAACAACCCGAAATAAGGGAACCAAAAGTTCTAATGTAAGTAATGCATACAGCATAAAATAATGATAGTGTAATGAGATTTATACGAGATCATGAGGTAAGTCGCAGGAATAATAATTGTAAAAACTTTATAAATATGTAAATTCATATGTTTATATTTTTGACATTTATATTAATTTGACACTTGGCAGACCATAGAAAATACTTGTCACTTACTTTTTATTTTTTGCGGCAACGATACAAAACTGTACGGCCAAAGCTGACGTAATTTGAAGGGCAAACAAGGTTAATCGTATTTTATCAAATATATCAATAAAATATAAATATTTTTCATGATTCATTAGTCCGCAATGATCAGTAACACTATTCCTCGAAATGGTTTTTCAATTACAACATATTAAAAAATATGAACAATGCCCATTATCTATTTTTGGGTTATTATTGTATGAAACATGAAAAATTGATTTGAGCATTCCAAATAACAAGCTACAGTCCTACCACAGACATTTTTATAAATTACTAAACTATTATATGTTCCATGTAACAGAGCATCAAAAGATGCCCGAAAGTAACATTTTACGAAAGATCCTTTGCCGAGCCAAGGTTTTTACTGACTTATGTAAACAAATTGAAAAATTTATTTAGAGCGCTCCCTAGACAAATAATGAAATTTTCCCGGACATATTTTATTTTTATTTTTTGCCTATATCTAACCTACACTCATCAAATCTCGAGTCAAACGCTGAAATTCCAGAAAAAATGTGTAAGCGCCCTTAACTCAAGTTATGTCACAGTAGGCCGTGCTCGCCCCGCAGTTCGGGCAGTGTTATTGGGTATGCCCATCAGGAATTTGTCAGTAGCAGCCCAGAGGCTTGATATGTCCCTGTTGATGCCAATAGGCTCGCCCCTTATTACTTGGCACTTGAACATAACTGGCGAAATCCGGGTGTACTACATCGGTACACCTCTGCTTAACTATTCGGGGAATTTAAGTGTTTATCTTATGTATCATGCATTACAGATCGCGTTCTCGTTCAAAATCCGGCTCAAAATCTCCCCAAGGCTCGGAGCGGTCAAAGTCCAAGTCCAGATCAAGATCTGGATCGCGCGATCGGTCCAGGTCTAAATCCAAGTCAAAATCCAAATCCAGAAGTAGGTCTCGATCTGGATCCGGCTCCAGAAAATCCAGATCTCGTTCTGGGTCCGCACGATCGGGTTCTGCGAGGTAAGTGACCGAGGTTTTCTCATTGAAGTAGTGTGTTTGGTAATAAATGTTTGTAAATAAACCCACCCTATAATAACATACAAATTAATAGATCCTCACCAGGCTAAGGAATTATTAATAAATAGCTTTTGCTTCCTATTGTTCATTCACAGATCTGGTTCTGGTCGCTCTCGGTCTCGCTCCAAGTCCCGTGCCTCATCAAGAGGGTCTTCCCGCGCCAGTTCCAGGAGTGGGAAGGGTTCGCGAGCCAGTTCTGCCAGTGGACGAGGGTCTAGAGCCAGTTCCAAGGCTAGCGGAAAGGTATGAATTGATTGACTTGAGTAACAATTTTTTACTTTTTCGTCGGAAAATGAGAATTGCCTGAAAGGATATTTCGGCCGACAACCGAAAACTAAATTCGGGCAGAGTCTAGTCTGCATCCTAATTGTGAAACACGCAGGAAATTACTTATCCGTGGCTTGAATATGTTCGAAAAATTTGTCTGCTCAGCAACGTAAATAACGCAATTAAAGTTGATCTTTCAAAATGGAAGCCATTTCTATTATTCGTGTGTTACGCAATTACCCCGCTAAGACCGTGGTATGCCGTTTTGGAACCTATCCTTTTTTCAACGGACTTCTGAAAACTGACAGCTATAGAGGTGTTGCCAATAAAAAAATATTGCCAAGCCATTCACTCAATTCCATTATATTCTCCAGGGGTCACGAGCAAGCTCCAGAGCAAGTTCTCGCGCCTCATCGCGAGCAAGCAAGCGTTCCTCAAGAGCTTCGTCCAGAGCCTCACGAGCCTCATCTAAATCCAAAGCTTCAGGCTCTAAGGCGTCATCCAGGGCCAGTTCTAGGAAAAACTCGGCGTCAGGAAGTGGATCTGACAGGTCTAGGAGTAGGTCCGGCAGTGGATCTAGAAAGGTGAATATCGGATATTGTGTTATATTACCACAGAGCATAAAATGACTTCTAAAACTTGAATTTAGATAAGTTTCGAAGTACAAACTCGAATGTCATACACAACAAGGTCTAAATTCTATTGCAACCAAAAGTTATATAGAACCTTTTTTATAAGTTTATAATCTACCTTAGCGTAGTATTCTCTAAATTGATTTTTGAGTAACCAATTTTATTCATAAAAGTCTGAAATTTTAAGTCCCGTTTGCACCACCAATCAAAAATACATTTGCAAACGATTGACAGAAATGTAATGTTTTAATTCATATATCGTCAAATACATTTAGCGAATTGTGGTGCAAGCGGACCTAAGTTGAGTTGTGGGGCACAATATTTTTTTTTTGTTAAAAAAAATATTCAAAATCTTCGATCAACAATAGCAATAGATTAAGGATTAATAGCATATAACTTGATTGTAAACCTTAACACTCGAACATAGAGTTTATTATCGTCTGCAATCTATTTACTACTTCGATTGAAAAGTTAACGTATTTTTTTTTTATAAGAATAAAAATATTTATAGAAAAATAAAACATTTTGTGAGCAATACTGTTGAAAAAACTGCTGTTGCTTTTTTTTTGTTAGATTTTTTTTTTTATAGTTTGTATTTCCTGTGAGGGTCCAAATAAATTATGTGTTTTCTTTTTTTTTTCATCTGAAATCTAGTACTATTGATGATCGAAGTTTGAAAACAAACTTGTTAATTGTCTATGATTCTGAATTCGAAACTCAAATTTTATTCCTTTCATATAAATGAATCCTTTAAATTTTTCCAGGGCTCCCGTAGCCGCAGCGGTTCGGCATCCAGCGCGTCATCTGCTCACAGCGGCTCCGACTGAACAGACAAAACCTCAGACAATGTGTTCACTAGTTGTCGAATATCTTCGTTGCTTCAGTTTGACGTGTAAAGTGTAATTTCAATAAAGCGTTAAGTATAAATATGTGTGTGTTTTTTAACCGCCGACCGAAAAAAAGAGGTATTATAAGTTTGACGTGTCTGTATATGTATCTGTTTGTCTGTTGTGGCATTGTAGCTCCCAAACAGCTGAACCGATTTTGTTGTCTGAAAGGTGACTTGATCGAAAGTGTTCTTAGCTATGATTGAAGAAAATCTTTTCAGCTGTTTTTAGTCACCTTAGAAACAGCTACCAGAGAAGGAAAAACGGAACCCTTATAGGATCACTTCGTTGTCCCCGAGTCTGCCAAGACCCTTTTTCTCAGGAACTTATAGAAGTATCGTGTTGAAATTAATATCAAATACGAAGGCTTACGGTCCCTTGGAGCTCTAAAAAAATACAAGCTACTAAGTCAACGCAACAAAAAAAAAACACGGCCATTTATGCGATGCATGTTGATATAAATCAAAACTCGGGTGCTTCTCGTTTACCTAGAATCATGAAATTTAGCAAGAAGCAAGGTATCACAGGTGCACGGATCGCTCAGTGCGCTATGGAAAAGCAGGAATTAAATTATCCGGAAAAGAACCGAAGTCACCGACATAGCTTGCAGAATAAGCAAGCTGAAGTGGCAGTGGGCTGGCCATGTTTGTCGAAGGACCGATGGACGATGGAGCAGATGAGTTCTGGAGTGGACACCGCGTATTGGCAAGCGTAGTGTGGGACGCCTCCCAGCTAGATGGACCGACGACTTTAAAAAGATGGCTGGGACAGACTGGATGCGGAAGGCGGAGGATAAAGTGTTGTGGCGCAGCCTGGGAGAGGCCTATGTCCAGCTGTGGACTGCGATAGGCTGAGTTGATTGATTGAAGGTGGTTGATGGAAGGTCTAACATAATATGTAGTTGGGAAAATGCTAGGCTAGAAATCAAACCAAACCTTGTATTATCAATACTTTTATTAGTGCAACATTCACTTGATTACATAAAAATACATTGAACGAATATTTCGGAACGACTAAGACAAATTAAAACTAATTTGTTCCCTTTTCTTTTGACACAGCACAAGTTTTGTAACCATAACGTAAAAAAAAAGTTGGATACACAGTTTTTGGAAGTGTATTTAGTCTCAATTTGAATATTTATCAGTCATGTATAAATTATCAGGAAAATGTTCTCCAAAAAATATGTAGCATTTATTCACATGTATGTTATGAAAATGAATTGTCTATATTAAAACAATAAGAAAATTTTCTTTCAAACAAAAAAATTATACAATGTCAGCATGCATCTTCTAGAGGAAGTATATATATATCTATCATAATATTAGTGAATCAATAGTAAATAAATTAACCTATCGTGAAAATCTCACTCAAGCAAAAAGCTAAACTATCTTAATTTTACTGCACAGAAAATTACGACATAATACAATTGATTGTTAAGAGGCAGTACCAATACTAAATAATCAGGCCTATCAATTAGTTTCGAAACATTTAAACCATGATGTGTTATGGAAAAATAGCTTTAATTCCCACACTTGAAAGTTCAGTTTGCACAACTACTTCAAGCATTTTTTTTTACTTTTCAATGTACTGGTTAGTCATTTTAAAATCAACTTAATTTGCACGTTCATAAAGTTGATATTTGTTTAAGTTGAAATATCGCCAATTGCAAGTGAGGATTTCAAAATGGAATAGCTGTTAGCGCTTTAGTCCTGCAGTGTGGTTCGTGTAGTTAGGAGTCCAACTTACCCTCCACCCTTCCCGGCTCCAGGTATCCAAGAGGATTTCCTATACGAATTTAGTTGTTTGTTTTCTAGACCACCAGAGGGTACAGAAAAGGGTATTTTCCAATTTATTAAAACCTATTTTAATATGAAGATTGGGACGAAATATGTAACAGAAAATTAAATTGATTTATATTCATTTTCTCAATTAAAAACGATTCAAATCAAATTTATTTTTTGTTGTTTCGAATTTACCGCCAGAACGCTCCTTACGATGACTTTTTATCACGTGATCACACGTGACGTCAGCTTTGTGTAAACGGCACCGGTAAAAATACTTTGTGTGGCGTAGTTTTAGAAGTATTTGTGCACAGAGGCATCGCACACCAATAATACCCTTTCTATCCATTAAAAGTTTTGTTAATTATAAACTCGGACATTCACTTGTTTACAACTACTTTAATTTACACAAAGTTGAGGTCACGTGATAAAAAAGTCATCATAAGGGGCGTTATGGCGGTAAATTCAAAACAACGATAAATAAATTTGATTAAAATCGTTTTTAATTGAGATATGATTTTTAAAATAGATATGATTAAATTAATTTTAATTTTTCTGTTACATGTTTCGTCCCAATCTTCAAATTAAAATAGTTTTGAATAAATTGGAAAATATCCTATTGTCTATGGATCAGTAATCACACAGCCGCATAACCTGATTGCTTAGAATTTGATCATTGCCTTTTTTATGCTAAAACGTTACATTTTTACGAATTAAATATAATTTTAACGTCATACAGAGCTAGTTAATTATACAAGGTGTAACAAAACAAACACAAACCCTGAAATTAGTTTGTTCATAATTTACTACTGAATCGATTTTAGTAACTTGATGAAAGATTTCTTAAAAAAGTATGTATTTTGTCATACTGAACGTCAGAAAAAGAAAATTCAATCTTATGAAAAGGCAATAAGACTCAATTTTACATGCATTATGTTTTAGACATTGCATTAATTATGTTACATATTGTAGATAGCAGTTATAACAATTCATTAGTTTAATGAGTGCACAGCCCATAAAATACATTACTTATACTCCTTAGTTTTAGGTAGTTAAATAAAGGTAAACAAATCGTAAAAAGGTTTTTTTATAGTCGACACTTTCTTGTTTAAAAATACGGTGTAACAAAATCAAATTTATTTTCTATTTATACGATAGTTTCCTCTTTTATTAATGTATATTAAAGTTTATCATTTATGCTTAAACTACTCTTCCTAAATGAAACTACTTGAGCACAATTTTTTTGTTAGATTTATATAATAATATAATATTTTGTAATCTGCCTATTGTAAAGAGCCTAAATAGACAGGTTCCCTAAACCTTTTAGAAAATACAACGAATTGCAAAATTTAAAATTACAACTGTGATGTAGTATGGCAACTGAAGTGGCAGGTATTACGTTTAGTCGGTTAACCAGACGCCTTTGGAAGCGCTCTGTACAATCGACATTTTCGATTTTGCTAAATTGTGTTATTTTAGCTAGCAAAATAATTTATGATACAACGGAACGATTTATTATTAATGTGACAGATAGTTCATCAGATCCTGATTCAGATTCAGAATAGAGCCTATTATTATATGACTATAAATTAAATGATTTTAACATTTGAAATAAAAGATTTCGCATGATCTATGAGTCACGTGTTTTTTTTTGTTTACCTTTATTTAACTACCTAAACCTATAGAGTATAGGTACTTCATTATTAAACAGATTAATAAGTTAATTAATTACTTCATGAATAGATTATTACCAGCTAAACAACTATGTAAAAAAAAATAGAATGGACAACTTGCTTCATCTTTCTAACTCACAGACCTTGACAATTCAAGAGTGCCTGTAATTGGTTTATTTGAAATAAATGCTTTGAGTTTGAGTTTTGAGTTCATGCCTTTGTTAATTGGGGGCTAGGCTGACGTGGCAGTCGCCATGATTCCTACATAGGCAGGCATATATTTATAATATAAATTTAAACTAGTTGTTGCTTGCGACTTCGTTCGTCAAATTCAACCTTAATCAATCTCATTTTAGAGTATGAAATTCACTATGACAGCTCTTTATGAGTTGAATACTTGAAACGTCACTTAACTTGAATACATTCTTAAAAGTCTTTCTGTCGCTACAATACACCTCCAAATTACAAAGACAGTATAAGATTTAACGATGACCTGAAATTAAGTTGCGTTTTTGTATTGTACGCCGTTTGTACTACGACAAATATAAGTCAGTAAAACACTATTCAATTACTTTTTGATTACGAACAAGGATAAAAATCTCTATAATATTGCTATAGTTCATTACACGATATAGTATTTAAAAACTTTCCAATTTAAACATTTTTCAGGCCAATTTTAAGCACCTTTACATTGCCTAGGCAATATATAGAGTGACTGGTAATTAGTAACCGATATTTAAACACATGATTGTACTCATCATAACAAACAACTTTCCCAAAGAAACAATGTTTTTTATATATCTACCTTATTGACCCTAGTTTTATTAACCTAATAGAATATTGAGTATCTAACAAGAATAATACACCATCAGCTGTAATCTAATTTAGTTCCCTACTAACCAAAAAAAAACAATTTTACCATACATTTTTTTTTCATTAATTTAACAACAGACCGCGCGCGCGCTGTCAGCTGTGAGTCGCTTGACCCCGTTGTCTCATGATACATGTAGTGCTACCGTACCGTGTAAGGGTCAATTCTCACCGAGACGCGGCGCGACGCGCACTTTTTAAGATAGCAACAGAATATCTAACTTATTTACAACACGAAAAGGTATAATTTCACTACGAGCGCGAAAGCGTGTCGAAGAACGCTAAGGTGCACCGCGTTGTGCAGCCCGTATACCTTATTGTGAAGTAAATAAGATCTATTTTGTATCGTGATCTTAAAAAGTGCGCGTCGCGCCGCGTCTCGGTGAGAATTGACCCTAACAGTGCGAAGGGCAGTGCGGGTTTTTTGTTTGTAGGTAACTAAATTAAATTACAGCTGATGGTGTATTATTCTTGTTAGGTACTCAATATTCTATTGTGGTCAATAAGGTAGATAAATAAAAAAAAATCGTTTCTTTGGGAAAGTTGTTTGTTATGATGAGTACAATCATATGTTTAAATATCGGTCACTAATTACCAGTCACCCTATTTATTACAAAATATAATCAGCGTGTATTGCCCCATTGCGAGGCAATCCTTACCTTTTTCTACTCAACTCGATGCTGAGCCAATATGGACCAAACCTTTATGCATTTAAGGTCTTCCGCGATGCCCCATTGGACGTTTTCAGGGACCCATATTGTGGTGGTATTACCCCACAATGCATCCGACATGCGGCAAACGTTTCCAGCCCAGTCCCACCTCAGCTTGTTTGCTTTTTGGGATATGTCTGCGATTTGCGTCATAGAGCTCAGTATCGTGTTCCGTATTTTATTAAAATTTCTTATAATTGTATGGCTCTGTTATTAATTTTCATTGTAATATGTGATTTAGGCGGAAACCAGTCATGTTTTATTTATTGAATTAGTTCTAATGCTAATTAGGTTAAAAAATAGTCTACTATATACTTCTGTATCTATTTAAATAGTAAAAAATCTAGGGAATGGATAATTGTTACTAAAAAGTAGGTTCAACATGCATTTTTGTATGGTAAAGATAAAAATACTAATATGTAAAGTCGACAAAGTAATTGCTTTATCACCATTCGTTGAATGTCACTTGCACGTCATAATATGACAAGGTATATTTGTCTATTGGATATGGTGTCAAGAGTAGTAAAACAATTTCGAGGTCGACTATACAGGAAAAGTTTACATCCAGTGCACAAACGGTAACCATGAATTCAGCATATCATTCTAGAGCCCCAGCGCAGAAATTTTTCGTCAGTTATAAAAAAATGTTAAAGTTAGCACACTGAATAAAAACTTTTCCTGTATAGACCACAGATCTTTATAAACATTTTCTAGACGTAGTTCAAACTCGGGCGAAAAACTCGCTACATGCATAAAGAGTAACGGTGGAGTTTCTTGCCCATTCTTCTCCATACGAAACTACATTTTTGAAGGGGCGACTAGAATCAATTCTATTTTAATGTAAATTTTGACGTTCAAAAGTGCCTTTTATGTGCCTATTTGAAATAAATGCTTTGACTTTGACTTTAAAATAAGTGACGCTGTGTCTTTTTTCATGAAAACTTTTTTACCAACTTCTGCTGCACGTTCTTGTAAAAACCTGTCTTAGCTTAGCACTCTACTACCACGCCCCTTCCAACCTAGAGCAGGTTTTGATACCTTTGGTTTATTTAATTGTAATCCATACTACGCCGATTACAGGTTTAGAGTTCAGATAGGCAATCCATGTCAAATACTGGTATTCAGCTGCATCCGGTTAGATTGGAAGCTGACCCCAACATACTTGGCAACCGGCTAGGCAGATGATGATGACTACGCCGATTACAGAAGGGCTAGTTAACAGTATTGTTCATTACAGCGTTGTCGCAATAAAAAACAAAAGAAATCTGGTAACTACCACCATACAAGTAAAATGTTATTAATTCCTGTCCACCGAACTTTTTTTAAATACCAAATAGCAGAACTAAAATGGTGATCTCCTTTATAATAAGATGTCTTGCACCTTTTATTACATCGAGTTTTTGGCCCGAGTTTAACTATTAGTTACATTGTGCGAATGTATGAAGGGCAGTATATTTCAGAAATTGTAACATGAGATGTCCGAAAATATCGGAGTTTTATTAAAATATACAAATATTAGTTTCAACTACTATACGGGTGGCAAAGGCACCGACGACGCACAAACTGACATCATGAATGAATACAGCAGATGATTCTAGAAAAAAAATGCTGTTTCATAAGCCGGGTACAGACTTACGAAATGTAACATGCAATGTAACACACAATGGAAGAATTTTCCGTCCAAATTGTCGCAATGTATCAGAATTCCCATAGTGAGGACGCCTTAGCTCGACCCTCCCCCCTCCCCATAAACTCACGTGAGATATTTCAAATAACGTGTTTTTAGTGTAAAAACGTTAACCTGTGTTTATTTGCGTTGGATTTATGCGTTTCAATAGACTGGCTTGGTTGGCCGGTGGCGGTTTAACCATCGAGGAGATACTGTGCTACTTTGTGGCGTTCGTATAACTGCGATAAATATTATTGTGTAGGATTTAGCCAATTCCGTGTGGCTCCGGACGTAAAAGAATAGCACCATCCCATTTCTTCCCGTGGGTGTCGTAGAAGGCGACTAAGGGACTTATTAGAGAATGGGCAGCAGCGTTCTCTATGCATTTGACCACCATACTGCGATTGCCAACCCGCCTGCCAAGCGTGGCGAAGATGGCAAATCCCCCCCTTTTGGGGGAGGCTTATGTCCAGAAGTGGACGTCTTTCGGCTGATATGATGATGATGAGGATTTAGCCATATTGGCGGAAAAACATGTTTTACATAATTTAACCCGGTTTTCTCGTAATGATACATTGTTTCTTTGCGGAAAAAAATATAAATTACATGATATTTGCCGAGACCCCCCTTTCCCCCACTTGAGATTGGGTGAGATTCGACTCGACCCCCTCCCCCCCTAAAATTAATATTGAATGTATTGTAAAAATGAATGATAGAAAGCATGCCATTGAGCGTAATATACATATAATAAATATAACATAATGTTTTGCATGTCAAATTGTCTGACTATGTATTAGGAACTCAATTACCTACTTTAAGACCTACACTGTACCAATATTTATTGCAAATAAATGATTATGATTAAACGCCTCACGTAATTAATGGACGCCCCCTAAACGCAGAAAAAAATTCTTCACGGTGATTCAGAATCATGTACTGATTCCATGGTCTATGTGTCGATATCCCTGTCACCCTATATTGTATTTACTACAAAATACTGTTAAATAGTACCTACAGTTATACTATCCCGTACAAATATTAGGAAGCACATTAATGGTTATTTAAAATGCATTATAGTCCTTTATAAAAAGAGGGAAGATTGATAAAACTCTTGAAATCAGAATCATAGTAGTTACATTGCCACTTAATTATGTATTTTAATGTTGTGTAGTCCAAGTCGATTTTGAGTTACCATTTGTAATAACAGATTTTAAATAGATGTTGGTTGCAATGGAATTTGAACTTTGCCGCGTATGACATTGAGTTTGCAGTTTTAAAGCTTGATAACGAGCTATGATTCTGAATTCAATTTCAAATATTAAACTTTTTAGATTTTTTTCACCATTACATAAACATACTAAAGAAAGGTTAATTTTGCCAACGTCAGATATTTCATCCGCAAAGTAATATTGAATTTTTGACAGTTATTTCAAAAACTCCTTTCTCAATTAGTTTTATCTTTCTAACAGACCGACTTCTTTGACAATTCAAAATTGCCTGCAAAATGGTTTAATTGAAATAAATGCTTTGAGTTTGAGACGTAAATTTTATTCCACGGATAAAAGATATCTGACGTTGGAAAATCAACTATAAAACTAAAGAAATAAAGCTTAACTTCTACTCAGCTCTTCTCCCACGATGTCCATGTAATGCGACGTGAAGACTGCCTTATTGTGCATGACGTAACGGAGCAATGTACCGGATACTGACGTCAGTTCCTTAGATAGGGCTGACAGACCGATCGGTATTTGACGGGAACCTCCTCCGCATACTAGGATTATTTTGAAGAATTCGAGGACTCGTTGGCCTGAGGAGCAAATGATTGCAGTGTAATTTGTGAGGGTGGTTCGGAATGTGTTAGCGTTATTTTTGTATACAGTCGGAGAATGAAATGAAAACACTTTTAGGTAACAAACCGTGATACACGATTTTTTATAAAAAAATATACCTAGTACCTAATAGGGACTATAGACCTCAGTATCTGGCATAAATTTCAACTTGCTAGGTCCACCCGTTCCTGAGACAATCGGACAAGAGAGTGATCTTATAAAGGGTTACTTTTTTATCTTTTGAAGTACAGAACCCTAAAAAACAATGTGAGTTACAAAGACGACGTGCTACATAGCAATCCGATTAGCCATTATATCATAATCAGCCTATCATATTCCCAATGCTGGGACACAAATTTCCTCTTGGTGAGAAGGACTGGACAGTAGTCCACCACTAGGGCCCAGTGCGAGTTGATAGATGTCACATGTCGTTGAATTTTGGCTCTCGAACACGCCGGTTTCCCCACGATATTTTCCTTCACCGATTTGAGAGCAGTTGAAATAATTTACACAAAGTACAGGTTGAAATTGAAAACATGCGACAAACCGTAATGGGAGATTGTACTCATCATTATGAACAACTTTTACTAAGGGACCAAAGATGCAATCGCAAAAAACAAACAGCTGTTCCCTACATTTTGACGAGTCATGCGAACATAAATGTAGGGAACAGATGTTTTTTTTTTTCGCGATTGCATATTTGGTCCCTTAGTAAAAGTTGTTCATAATGATGAGTACAATCTCCCATTTCGGTTTGTCGCATGTTTTCAATTTCAACCTGTATAGTGCCTGTCTGGGTTCGAACCTGGTCCGGTAGTCGTGGCCGTTACCACTGGGCCACCACTCTCGATGAGCCATATTATATAATCGGCAGTATTATGCCTGTGGCGGCATCTAAAACGCCACATGCGAACTACGCATCAAAGACCTAACATCACACAAATCCTGCATCGCGCAATCAGAGTTTACTGCGCGACTGGTATATATATGTCACCGTATGATTGTGAACACCGTTAGTTCATAATCTATCTCGCGGGATTATAAACTGTCGATAAATTGTGAACTGCACCATACTGCTTACCGTCCGAATAGTATAGGTTAGGTTAGAATTGCGACCAACCGCGCGCGAGCCAAGCGAGCGTAGCGAGCGGTGCCCAGCGCTACTTCCAAGTAAGCAGTATGTTACGGTTCACAATGTTTCGACAGTTCACAATCTCGCGAGATAGATTATAATCTAACGGTATTTACAATTTTACGGTGACATATACTACGTCCCGACTTCAACCGTCGGGCAGTTACCCACCAGACACAACACCCGTCTGGTCGGAGGATCCTCCTTTTTCCATAGAGTATGAGTGAACTTTACACCCGGTTCCTCATACCTCTATATAAACCTACAAAGTTTTGCAAATACTTACGAACAATCTCCCGGACCCTATGTTCAGGGTCTCCGAGCGACAGGATCTGTGTTCTGATGACCTCCTTAGTTTCGGCAGTGAGTGGCGCCTGGTTGAGGTTCTCGAGGAGTTGTTCTGTCAACAGGATTATCTCCTCAGCCACGGATGGGAGGACGGCCTTGAGTTCGCTGTAACAACCATTCATAATCCAGGGTCAAATTAAATTTATCACCGACTTCTTTGACAAAACTGTTTGTAAATGGTTTTATCTTTAAACGAGCAATTCTTGTATATATACAGGATGTGACGTAAATAATGGATAACCCTGAAACTGTCGATTGGCCAGATTATCATCTATCATTTATCCCACTTACGGGCTGTAAGGGTAAACACCGAAATTTATCCTTGAAACCAGTTAACATGATCGATCGACCCGTGCTGCTGTTATTTCTTTACATATCAAGACTAACAACCAATCTCACCAAGGGTTATCGTATTAACCAGTAACTGGATTATGGAGGTCAGATACTCAGTCACTCTATGTAAAATACTGGTATTCAGCTGCATACGGTTAGATTGGAAACTGAACCCAACATATTTGGAAAAAAGGTTACACAGGTAGATTGATTTTGGTATTTAGAAATCGGCAAGTACCAACTTCCATGGTTTTAACAGCCTCTATATTAGATTTAAACTCGTCATCACGCGTTCGTTTTTTCCGAAAGATGACGATGATTCCCGAACCGCATACTTTTCCTTGGAGATCATAGTACTTACATATCATTCCCAGTGCTATCAATGAGGATGAATAACTTCTCCTTCAAGGCTTGTTTATGCGTAGCGGCCGTATTCGGGTCACTGCCGCAAGCCGGGCTGGATAACATTATAGACGTGACGCATATGAGGCGGTAAACTTGCGTGCCGAGTTCGGCGAAGCGCGGGGCGTCGAGGGAAACTGTCTGAAATTGAAAAAAAAAAATAGTTATAACGAACGAACCTCTGTCAAACCGCTTCCACCACAATCCATCCGTCCAATAAGAGCGCAGTTTCTAGAATGTTCTAGAAGCCGTGTGAGAAACTTACGACACGCACCCAGCGCGCAGACGATCGTCGACTGGGCTGCGGTCAGAAACCTTTATCTTACTGCTAGTTTTTGCCCGCGGCTCCGCCCGCGGGGATTTCGGTTATCGCGTAAAAAAGTAGCCTATGTCCTTCTCCATTTCCCAGGCTATATCTCTGCCAAATTTCATGACGATCGGTTCAGCGGTTTAGGCGTGAAAGCGTAACAGACAGCCATACATATAGAGTTACTTTCGCATTTATAATATTAAGTAAGGGATTAGCGAAGCTTGTTTCGTCGCCCCGAACTCTATTGTTTTATATACCTATTAAGTTACATGAAATGAAGTATTTACATAACCTGTGTACGTTAGACTGCGTACTACACATATTTTTCGACGAATTAAGTTTGCGTTTGCGTTGCAGTGGGATAGCAGTATAGCACAGGCTTCTAATAATTACAGTTACAGAAAGCCTGAACAAGTGTCTGATCGAAAAGTATAAACAATCAAATAAGTTAGGTCTGAACTTGATAACAGATTAAAAATCTGTTTGTATATTTTTTTTCCTCAAATTGCAGTCTATTATTACGACGTGATACATTATTTTATTTCTGTATGTACGTTTGTACCAACACTTTTACACGTTAATCACATTTTTTTAATTAGATGAGGTCGGCGTTTCCTATCTGACTACTCTGAGAAGAAAGGCCGAAACAAACTTAGAGGACAGTCTCTTTTAAAGTCCAGACATAATTATGGCCAGATCATGTGAAGACCACATGGTACTTAACTGGCAACTGGCCCAACTTACTGGCTTAACTTTATGATGTCCTACTAATATCATAGATGTGAAAGTTTGTATGTTTAGATGTTTGGGTATTTCGATGTTTGTTACTCAATCACGCTAAGTTATATACATACAGAAAAAATAGAAATTAGTATAGTTAGTATAGTTTTATTATATTACAAATTGTGTAAAGGTAGAGGTAAATAAAGGCTATTTTTATTTTATTTATTGATTACTCAATCACGCAAAAACGGCTGAACGGATTTGGGTGAAATTTAGCACACAGATAGTTTATAACCGGGATTAACACATAGAATACTATTTTTTATCCCGGTAGTGCGTTCCTGTGGGATAATTTGCGACCTCCACGCAAGCAAAGCCGCTGGCAAAAGCTTGTATATCATAAAGATTATTTAAAAAAAAATACAGTTGTGACCTTACCTCAGGGTAGTTCTTAGATGGCTCCCACTCCAGTAACTCTAGGTAGGCCTTAGCTAAAGTCTGCGCGGTCACGTTTCTGATGATATTCTTGTCTGTGACCGGGAGAGTGAGTCCTTCCAAGTCTATGTGGCGTTTCAACCATTCTCGAGTGTATTGGAGACCATCTGTTACGACATAGGTAAAATTAAAATAAATAAAAATGTTCTTCTATTTACTGCCATCTTCTTATGAACCAATGTGAAAAATTACTTCAGTGTGAGAAAGAGATGGAGCTATACGTCTTGTTTAGCTCATTCAATTCTCTCACTGGTGTTAGTTTTTTTTTTGGGAAGTTCATCTTCAAGATGGCGGCAAGGGACAAAATGGATCGGACTGATGATGTAAGATCAGAATAATGTGGAAAAAGGGGGGTTCATAAAAAGGGGTGGTTGGGCCCCTAGAAGTCATAACCCACAACTTTTGAAAGCGACATTATTCCAAAATAACCTTTTTCAAAGCTTTATTTCCGTACATTTTTTTCCAATTTTGCTAAGTAGGTACAGACGCCAGCACATCAAGCTACCGCAATCTGTCAAATTTCTTTGATCGATTTTCAACTTTATTACAAAAGCATAAGGTTAATGTTCAATTGGGAAAAATTTACAGTTTAGGATAGCTTGATGTGCTGTCGTCTGTACTGTTTTCTCAAGTTGTATTTGCAGTTTTTTACCCTTTAGCCAAAACTTTTGAACTAAAAGACGTGGTACAATCTAATTAAATACATTCTTAAATTTACTGATAGACAACACTCAATCTAAACTGCTGTCTCTAGAGGCATGAAATTTTGTACAAGAGTTCCTTTTATAACGGAGGTGAGACCAAGAAAAAATATTATTTGAAAACTCATACCCTGAAGTTATGAATGTAAAAACGGTGAAGGAAAAACATCGTGAGTAAACCGGCATGTCCTAGAACCAAAAATTCGAAGACATGTGACATCTACCAACCCGCACTGGGCCCGCGTGGTGGATTATGGCCGACTCCCTTTCGGAGAGAGGAGACCTGTATCCCCAGTAGTGGGAACATTATAGGCTGATTATGCATACGCTGAAGGGCTTAAATCTGTCAGGGGTCCGGGTTGTTCGAAAGAGATACCGTGGCCACTGGCACAAAGGCAACTGTGGGAACACGGGTAGGTTTTAGTCAGTAAAAGTCTGACACGCCCTCCCGCTCCACCCAAAGGGGTAGAAGTTATTTAATGATTACCCACCCAAAAAAAATTTTTGTAAATATTTGTATGGAAGTTGTTTTTGCCGATGGGAAATCCCATGGAGCAAACGGCTTGTCTCATACAATAACCTTACTGACCTTCAGAAACCTTGAGTATCTCATCGAACTTGGCCCGCTCGTACTGAACGCTCTCCTGTTGGACGTGGGGCCTGATCATCGCGATCAGCGTGTTTGCAAGATCCAGTTTTAGGATTTCTAATGTTTCTAATATTGCACGGAATACGTCCACCTGGAAAGAAGGAGTTTTCTTAATATTTATTAACATATTGACGTACCAATAAGGGGTTGTGTTGAATTGTAGTGAGAGAAAGAGATGAAGCTATACAGGAAAAGTTTTTATTCAGTGCGCAAACTGTAACCATGAATTCAGCATATCATTCTAGGACCACCAGCGCAGAAATTTTACGTCGGTTATACAAAAAAAAATCAGCTGTTACATAGAAAAGTGCAATACCTACGCGGTCAAAATGTCAATTGCCTTCAATAACAATTATAATTACAGTTAAAAATATACCATAAAATTCCAAATGCCAAACTGCATCGTGATGGATTATACAATGCTTGCTCATTTTTTATTCGAATTTATTACAACAGATTTTAACCCGTATTGGATTGCAATAAGAACTATTATCGCTCATAACGACAATATTTAAAGTTACCAGGGCCTTAAGCGAACTCAAAACCAGGGGCGAATTACTTACAAAACTAAGCGACAAGGGGTACGACCCCCGGCTTAGGGTATCGCTTGGGGAAGGAAGCAAGATGGAACAGGCTGGATCTGGGATCTGGTGCACCATCAGCTTGTTTGCTACCCAATTTATAGTAATAAAAAAAAACAAAAACACAACTCACAGTATCAGTAAGCGTCGTAATATTCTGTATGATCTCGTCCCGCGCCGGCGCAGCAAGCTTCGCCATCAGGTCGATGACGAAGCTAGCATACTTGTGGAAATCCAAGCTATTATTCTCAGCCTGCTGTTTTATGAACACCGAGTCTAAAACCTCTTCGATCATCTCACGAATACGGGTGTGACGGGGGAGGAGGATTGCGAAGAGACCCTGTAAATTGAATTGTATTTGTAAGAGAAAAGGGTTTAGATTTGTGTGCTCTTGAATCTTTAACATCAGAATACTTAAGTTTCTTGGATGCTTTGTTTAATTGTTCCAACAATAAATTTGTTTTTATAAACACACTAGATGATTATCAGGAAGGAAGTGGAATGGCGAGCGACAACGGTCGAAACTTCGATCCCTACCAGTTGTCGTCCTAGTCCCATTCCTAGAAAGATCAGTAATTTAATCAGTGTCATATTCCTATTATCATTGGGTACAATTTAAATGCTCACCAAAATAATTTTTAGACCCTAAGACTAAGTACCAAGTAAAATATGTTAACTTCAAATTAAAATAAACCCATTCTATACCGAGGTGCCTAAAGAACAATGTTTTATGTTCCAAAATAATTACACACTCATCAGAATAATAATTGTACGTGTTGTATTTATATTCTTTTTGCCAACCAAAATGGATAAATGCTCACCAAATCTTGTTTCCCTGAAATAGTAACATTAATACCCAAAATTACAGTTCTAAATAGCTTTAGTGTAATCAAATTATCCAGCCTGAATCAATATGTTGTGGTACAAACTTTAGTGAGAAACGAATCGCTGCAAAACCGACTTCACGCAGTCTTGCTAGAGTGTCATTTAAGCTCGAGTAGGCGCGGAGGGGTGAGGCGGCCCGCGAGCTGAGGAGCAGGTGGTGACCGTTAAAACCATCTGCAACGATAAGCTCGCGTGGGGCCGCCCAAACCCCGCAGCGCCGAAGCCGTGACAGAAACAATGCTTGTTGCATGTAGCATGCCTGCTTGCATGTTACATGCCTACTTGCATTCTGCATGCTTGAAGCAAGCATAAAACAATAAATAAGTAACATGTGTTTGGGATACGCATTATTATATTTGATATTCAAAAACATTGTACGATTGACTGTTAGCTTTTTTGCCTCAGTCAAACTGACTAAATTGAAAGTCGCGAAATAAAATATTGGTAACATCTATTTAGCGATAATACAAAATATTTGGTCTGAAATTAACTTTAAAGGCTTAATAAATCTTTATGGCATAGAATAAAAAGGAAAATAGGTTCATTTCTACAATACTTTATGAAACACAATTTGGTGAGCATTTATCCATTCTGGCAGGTATTTCGAATTTCGTGGTAGTAAAATAGGTACTTTTCTGGTAGGCGTTTAAAAACAACCCATTGTCATTAATACTATAAAATAAAATAAATGTGAAATCTACTTTATTAGTATTATATTGTTCTGAAACCATCTGAATCTCTATTTCAAGAATGCCAAGGAGACGAGTTCATTTAAGTTCATTAAAGTAACAATTATAAATAACTGTTATACATTGGATGTGTGCCAACTATTATATAAGACGTCGCTGGATTTCAGAGCATGAAGTAATTAAGAAAACTGTAACAGTTACATAATTAAATTGTGATGCTGCCATTTTGGTTTGTTTAGATCTAGCTTGTATCGGCGATTAGTGGAAATGCATATTTGCTTCACTTATTTTTTCGTAACAATTACTACTAATATCTAAGGCTATTCTGCGTAGCATAACCAGCCTATGTTCCCATTCCTGGGACACAGGCCTCCTCTCTCTGAGAGGGAGCGGGCCGTAATCCACCACACGAGCCAAGAGCGGGTTGGTAGATGTCACATGTCACCGAATTTTTGGTTCTAGGACATGCCGGTTTCCTTACGATGTTTTCCTTTACCGTTTTGAGAGCAGTGGTGATGAAATAATTTACACTAAGTAAAGCGCATGTCAGGGTTCGAACCCACGATCTATAGCGCGTATGTCGCTGCGGTTACCACTGGGCCACTACTGTATTTTGCTAACGGGTGAGAAAATCTATTATTCAATCCACCCGCTGGGGTGAGAGGAGTGTGAGGAGCTGTCGTCAAGGAAAGCCATCAACGCCTGTCCAAACCCATTGATAAATGATTTTATTTCCATAAGTAGGTTTGTACAAACACTTTTACACGTCAATCATATTTTTTTTAAACTAGATGAGGTTGGCGTTTCCTATCTGACTACTCTGAGAAGAAAGGCCGAAACAAACTCAAAGGTCACAGTCTCTTTTAAAGTCCAGACATAATCTTGGTCAGATCATGTGAAGACCATGTGGATTGGTGTCTGAAATGGTCTTTTGAGGAAAGAACCACACAGATTGCATTTGATATTTGACTATTTGCATTCATCCTTTGTCAATCAATGAGATCGACGCACAAACTGTAACCATGAATTTAGCACAAGATTCTGGAAACCCTAGAAATTTTTCGTCAGTAATGAAAACAATAAAAAGCTGGTGTTTCATAGAAAAGTATGCGATATACCTATTATGCGGTTAAAATGTAAGGAACAACATTTTTTTTTTTTTTTTTTAATAATCATCAATGCAGTGTGGTTCCGAATCATGTACAAACCCATGGCAACAGGTTCCGCTTCGATGTCCGTGCCACTTTGTATAGCTATACATAAGCATACCTGTTTGACATCTTCTAACAGTACAAGAGCTTGCTTATATTCTGGTGGGTCAGAGTTGAGCTGCTCTCTTAGTATATCGAAATACGCCTTGTGCATAGTTTCTTTGACTAGTTTCTGATAGCTGCAATGTAAGAAAAGTTTGATTAAAATTAATACTTTTTAGTACTTATGTATGACGTTACTGGACACGTCTGTCGTATGTTAGACGATCAATGGGCCAAATTTGCGACCTAGTGGGTCCCGCTTAGTGGCAAACGACATCGCAGTCAGTCCAGGCGGAGATGGCGGGATGAGCTCGACTTATTTCATAAAGATTGCTCCTTGGCAGGTCTGGACACCAGAGAGAGGTGGAAAGAGTGTAGGGAGGCCTTCGCCCAGTAGTGGAACTTTAATAGCTAAATAATAAATGATGTTAATTAAGTAGTTTAGTCATTTCTATCCAATTAACATTTTTTTTATTATTATTTAAAACCAGAGTACTTGTCAAGGCGAATCAAACAAGTCCAAACTAGCTGGGGTTGCGTCGTTTCATTACAGAGTCCCCATAGCCGTCTCTCAGGGTTTCACCTTCTGCTCCATCATCCGACCCTGGATATCATCTAGGACCAGACTCCTTGTCAAGACAAATCAAACAAGCCCAGACTCGATGGGGTTGCATTGTTTTATTACAGAGTTCCCATGGTGATCTTCTGGCTCCACCATTAGATCATCTCCGTGTCATAATAATATTCAATTGTCATCCGATTTACAAATGCAAGCACAATTTCAGCTCAATCGGAAACCGGGAAGTGGGTCAAATTTACCTTACAAGTTTTCTTCCAGACATCGGGACAGTTGAAACTAAATGAAATCTTGTGAAATAGGAAGTAAGAGTGAGATGAGAATATTCTATATGTAATTTTGTATTGTATAAATCAAAATGATTATCAGGAAGTGACAAGCTTCTGGTTCCTTTTAGCAAATTACTTCCTGATAAGTATTTATGTACTATGTATTAGGAAGGAAACAAGATGCAAGTATTGCAATGCAGGAAGCTAAATTTTGTTGTATGTTTTATGCTGTCTATTTACAGAATGTTGCCATCTCATAGTATTAACAAGATAAACTGTTATATAAAAAAAATTGTGTCACTTTTAACTGGTACAGTACCGCTGGCCCAGTTAAGGGGCCATTACAATAGATCTTCATAATAACTGAAATTCAAATGATGACAAAAGTTTTATTATGTCTTTGTAGACATGATATGTTATTATTATTATTTGGTTAGACACACTAGCAGCTAATTAGCAGATGCTTTTGTATCAAATAGTTGGAGATATTTAGTCTCTCCAGTCGATTCTTGAAGCAGTTGAGTGTGGGAGCCTATTCCATGATGTTACAACTTGGTTAGACAAGAATTGCTTCAAAAGCTTTTTTTTTTTGATGAATTTTCCCATAACTTAAGGGAGTGTCCATGCAAATGTTTATTGTTTGTTGCCCGGCCGAAATGGAGGATTTTTGAGAGACCTCCGTCCAGCAGTGGACGTGTTTTGGCTGAAATGATGATGATGATTCAGAGTGTAAAGATCTTGAAAGCTGGGCACTTTGTAGTGTTCTGTTAGTATTTTGTACTAATTGTTGTAATTTTATTTTACCATAATATGTTACTTTAAGTACATGACCAGTTTTTTTCGCTTCAACTAAGCTATAGCTTGAACTGTTCTATTCATCTATTAAAACTGTGAATTATTGTTCCTTAAATATAAATTACTTACCTATTATCTGGTGGTTCAAAAGGTTCCAGCTTGAAGTCCTGGTCCACAGCAATCTCATGGGCTAAGGCCATATTTTGCATGCCATGAGCGGCTTTCATAATGTCCTCCAGGGTCACAAAGTTGGGTGGAGAAGCTCCAGTAATTGTGGATCCTCTCACTCTGAACTGTATTGGTTCGCTGGCGTAGTAACTGTGGGAAAGAAGTTGGCAAATACTGCAGATACTGAGAAGAAACATCAAAACAAACTCAGAGGTCAGTCTTTTTAAAAGTCCAGATGTTGTCTGGGTCAGTTCATTTGAGGACCATGCGAATAAGCAGTTTGGGATCTAATGTTTTAATTGTTAAGATACTTTGTAAATGTCCTCCTTTTTATAAATAAAAGATTATAACTATTAAAAAAAAAATGTAGTCATAAACTAATGCCTTTACTCATGGGCTCATAGAGAAGTAGTATTGATAAATACTCCATGGATTTTGACACTACCCTTTTTACTCAAATGTGGCAGTGCTCAGAGTGTAATGTTTTTTTATAAACCATAAGGCTTTCTTATTGCAGAATTATTTGTACACTAAGCTGGGGTTTAAGTAAATAATTTTAATGTCTGTGTTATAGAGCTACTGTATAATTAAGGAAGTCAACTGAAATACCACTAACTGCATTTTAATAATAAAGTAATAAACAATAAGAAAACTCAATAAATCGATATTACGGTTCATTTTAGAAGTTCAAGAACAATGCTTTATTTTGAGTCTCAATTAAAAACTGACAGATTTCATACTATTGTCAACTCAATCTAGTTTGAAATTGAGATTTATTGCCGAGCATTGTTCTTGAATACAGCTCTATTAATTACTTTTGTAAAATTGATCAAACAAAGCAACCAAGGAAATATTAATTACCTATGTCTAAAAAAATAATTGCCGGGTCCTAATATTACACTTCATATATAAATGGGGGCTCCTAAATGGTAGAAATAGTAATCATACTTTAATTATTTTATGACTTGTGCAAACATCTGCTTTACCAGTAAACAATGATTTTAGAAAATATTGTTAACTCTATTTGTGATTATGACATGAGATCTATTGTCATTTGTGAGTCATGAGTGATTAAATTGATTTAATGATGTTGTACCACTTAGCAAAATACTAAAACAGTTATTGTTGAAATTTATTTACTTAATGACGTTTGAAACTTTTCCAATCTGTGGTTAACCATTTTTAAGATACTGACAACTACTTATTGCGCCGAATACTGTTGGTATACATTACATTTCTTACCTACATATTATCTTAATCAGCTTGTTGATTTTATAAGAAACATTCAGGTAATAAAATCCAAATGTTCAAGAAATATTTTAGATACTACAACAAAACAAAGAAGCCACAAACCTTGAAGCAGCAGCAGGCATTGGCTGTGATGCGCTACGAGTATTCTGGTCTCCTTTGTCGGACCCCTGGGACCCCGACCCACTAGCATTCTCGCGATCGCCCATTGCGAAAACTTAACACAAACTGACTGAGCTGAGGTAAAAACAGTAATCTCTGTAACCCATATAAGGCTACCTACTCATCGAAACTGCAGCTTGAAAACGGTCAAATCATTGAACACAATCACCTTGAGTCATAACAACACATAACCTAACTTTTATAACAAAGCAACGCTAAGTTTTTCGATTTTCCACGAGAATATTTTATACAGAAACAACACATCAGGTTTTTTATTGTAGTTGTGATTAATTTGTACGACTTTTTTGATGTTTTCGTTTATTTTTAACGAAATTCAACAGCTGTTTTCATTTACTTGTCAATTTAGGATGTTGTCAAAATTATGGTTGACGTTTTCGTTTCGTTACTCGAATGTAATGTTACGTTTTATACAGCCAGTGCAGCCAAGAGACGAACGCGGTGGTTTACTTCACTAAAATTATCATCAGAATGTTCTTTGTGATCAAGCGGTAAGTTTTTAATTGATTTTAACAGAACCATTGGTTTTTCTGTTGTTTCTAAACAAGGCAGCTCGTTACAACTTAGGTAGGTAGTACAACATTGTTTACGTGCTGTAGAAGAGGAACTAGGTACGGAGATTCAGAGGCTGTCCAAAGTTTAGTCTCTGGTATGCTGACCAGATCCTGGGATTCTGCAAGAAGCAAATACATGACTCCATGTCCCATTTCATCAAACTCAAAGTTCTGGCAAACCCTTCAATTTACCGAGATCATAATCTAAATAACACATTTTCATATCATTAGGAATACACCAAGTCCTTAGGTCCCGTGAATGTGTTAAATAGACGGACTTTTACCGTAGAGTACAATTGCTGGTAGGTCAGCCTGAAAATTAACTCCCATTATTCCGGTAAGGCCCTTTGTACACCGCACAGTTTCTTACGGTACCTACGGCGCGGGCGCATAAACCGCGCCATAAGAAAAACATGTCTACCGACAAGCTTCCGTAGTGATCCATACAACACCCACGACTGCGCTTACACACGACGAATGAACTGTAGTTTTTTGGCAAGAAAAACGTGTGTGTCCAAACGGCCTAACGGTTGTGGTACTTAGGTACCTATCTTCCTTTGTAAAGTTTTCAAGTTAACAATGGTTGCAAAAGCTTTTAGTATTTCGCGAGTCTTATTCTGCCGTCTAATAACTTTTATTTCCTTTGTATTTTTCTTTCTCTATATTTCAATGATCATTAGCATAAAGAGAAAGAAAATGAGAAAAGGAGACATGAAAAGTTACACACATATAAATACCAACTTACACAATGAGGCCCCGTTCTCACTATATCGTGACGACAGATAATCGTGTCGTTTGAAATGTCGTGGCTTGTGTATTTAAATGGAGGTGTTCACTTAAAGGACGACACAAGTAACTGTCATCTACGACTTTTTTGCAGTGACGACAGATTGTCAAGTCAATGGGAACGGATAGCACGACAGACGTAAAACGATAAAAAAAATGTCACGACTTATCGTGACAGTAAATCATGTGTCGTTATTTCGACTATCTATCCTTTACATGTGTTGTCTTCTCCCCTCACGCCCGTATAAAAATGTCGTCACGATCCAATGGGAATAGCTGGATACGACAGTCGTGCAACGATAAAATATTTCGACAACACATGACGATAAACAGTCGTTATAATGGGAATAGCTAGAGACGACAGTCGTCCAACGACAAATTAATCTTTATGACATAGTGGGAACGTGCCCTAACTCAAAGAATAAATTTCAGCTGTTTCTTAGAAAAGTGCAATACCTACGCGGTCAAAATGTATGGAACAGCTGATTTCTTTTTGTATAACCGACGAAAAACGTCTGCGCTGGGTGGTCTAAAATAATATTATGCTGAATTCATGGTTACAGTTTGCGCACTGAATAAAAACTTTTCCTATGTTTAATAGGCTATTACACTCATTTTTGAAAAGTGTCTAGATTGAAAGATTCTAGAGTGCTAATAAACAACTAAAAAAAATTTTGCGCGTAATTTGACAAAAACGCTTTTTTTTTTTTTTTTTGTTGGGCATCTCGCAGTTGGCCTTGAGAGGCCGTGACTGCTCAACCGGGCTTTCCTGGGGCTGCCATTAAGATTTTACTCTTAACGCCTCCAGCCAGGGCTTACAAACTAAAATTTAAAAACTAAGCGACTGCACGCTGAGGGCACCCCCTGTGGGGTACGGACCTCGGCTCAGGGCGTCACTGATAGGGGGACAGCTATCACTATTGGGGACAGGCTGGATCGAAATATTGGCATTATTATTATTAGGGGAATTTAAAGCTACTGGCTCAGCTGCGGCGCGGGCTGGCGCTTCAACGAGCAAGGGTCGGTCGGGAAACAAAAACGCTGGACGCAGTAGACGCCATATTGCTCTGTGGGTATGACGTCAGTTTGCTAAAAACAAATGCGCTGATATTTGTATGACAATTGTTTACAATGAAAAAAAAATTAGTTATTTTACTACTTAACGTTGGTTTGCTGTTCCTGAATGCAAAATATTATAATTAAAATTACTTTGGTTACGAAAATAATAAAAGTACAAAGTTGCTCAGTTGACCTGCTGTATGACGAAATAACATGGCGACTACCTACTATTTCATGGTGTTCAAACACAGATTAAAAAAACTGAAATCTTTAAATTGTATTTTAAAATTTATTTTGTTGTTTCATGAACTAAAACTAACATTTTCCGACTGCATTCTGCCTATGCTATCGCAATAATATATTTTTAGATTTTTTCTCGTATAAAGTAAAATACCCTATTAACCTGCTAGGCTTATAACTTATAACGCCTTATAACTTATAACGCTAGACTTATAACGCCATTGTTACTCTCACGTGCCGAAATACATAATCAACTTAGTATTTCCCTTTATGAAGTGAACATTATGCCAACAATGTAGAAAGTCGCCCAACACAACCTACCTGAGGAGACTTCTTCCAATTAATTTTTCACAACTTCTAAAGACGCGGCCACACACTCAATCCTACTTGCATTAGTACCAATTTGCACAAGCAAGCATGTAACGTTACGACGGCGAAACGGTATGTCGTGTGCGTGCCGTACTGTGCACCATGTCAAAAAAAAAATACAAAGAAAGGGTGTTTATTGGGACTAGCACAGGAAAAGTTAAAAAGTAACTTTTTTGGGTGGGAAGTCATCAAATAACTTCTCCCGATCTGGGTGGAACAGGAGGACGTGTCAGACTTTTACTGACTAAAACCCACCCGTGTTCCTTCAGTTGCCTGTGTGCCAGGGGCAGCGGTATCTCCTTCGAACAACCCCCCTGACAGGCATCGGCCCTTGCGGACCCCACCAGTTGGTGCTGACATCTCTTAGAGGCGCGAGTGGAACATAACGCGCCGTCGACCCGGGCTTTGTCCTTACCGGACAGCGAGCTACCGATTACTCGCCGCCCGCAAGCCCGCGCCTACGGTGGCCGGGAATCAGCCTGGGATTCCCGACGACCAGGGCCCAGAAGCGAGAGATCGCCGCCACCGATCGCCTCCGCGAGGACACGGCGGTGCTCCGCCCAAGTCGGGCAGACCTTCGCCGTATGTTCCACCGTGTCCCTCCGGACGATTTACACAGTGTTAACACACGGGCGTTTCCTCCTGCCTTATCCGAAACAACTGTGTCCGGTGAGGACCTGCGCCAGGCGGAAGGTGAGGACGCCGTGTCGCCTCTCAATCCACTCCTCAAACAGGGGACTTACCGCCGCAATTGAGGCGCGCCCAGCACTGGGTTGCGAAAATCGCACTCTCCATATCGCCATGAGATCTCGCCGGAGCTCTGTCCACTGCGCCGCGATTTCTCGCGGCACAGGTCTTAGGTAACATATGGATTCAAAGAAATCTTAGAAAACATCCCCCTAATGACGTGGTTGAGATTCAAAGGGCGCAGACTGATATATTGTTTTATTAAACAAATAAATTAGTCTTCAAATAAATTATACTTAGGAGATGTACATTAAGACAGCGTGTTATGTATAAAAATATTTAAATTAAACGACTTTAATTTCAGCTGTTACAGTGACAGATTGAAAGTATATTTTATCTTAACTTCTTTAGTAAAAAAAAAAACCTAGAATTTGTTTTGCAAGGGAAATCTAGACCGTTGCTTGTAATTTAGGTAGGTATTTATTTGTATGAAAAAAAAAATGTAGATAAAATACTCATCTAAAAATAAAGCAGAGAAATTTCAAAATAAATAAAACTGAATACTACGTATACTTACCTACACATATAAAAAATATGGACTTTTACCTTAAAATGTTTTAATCTAGGCACGTATATTTTCAATATTAACATTAAATTCTCAGAAACTTTAATTTGATCATTTTCAGTTTACGTGGATTACAGCGGAATTTCGAATTACAGCTTTTGCATACAACCTACGCTATATTAAATTCCAGATCAAAAATGCTGCTGATCTTTTTGGAGCTTTTAATATTTCGGAAAAAAAGGCTTAATGTGGTGGAGTCATGACTGCGTTTTAAAATAAATAAATCTATTAAATTAAAATAATTTTTGCCTTTATATAAATAAAATAATTTTTCCTAACTACATATGTTGGGGTCGGCTTTCAGTCTATCCGGAAGCAGCTGAATACCAGTATTTTACGTATAGACAACCCAGTTACTGGGTATTTCGATTACTTGGTAAGACGGTTGTCAGACTTTCGAGCTTCTGACTGTCAGCGGCTGGGACATCCGGCCGGGACCAACGGCTTTACGTGTTATCTGAGACTCGGGAGGGATCTTGGTATGTAAGATGGTCACGCATCCACGGACCAACCGCGGCAAGCGTAGCTTAACCTGATCGATCGATCCGTGCGGTGTGATGATATAACCTAATATAATTATTAAATACTTAACAATGATTGTGAAAAGTAACTATATAGTTCAAAGCCAGCCACGAAAGTTTTCAGGTTTTTTTAATCTTAGATCTGTGTCTAAGATTTAAAAAACCTAACATCCCCTGGCCAACGTCTGTCTAACTACTAATCTTATCTAGACCAATCCAACGAGTCCAAACTCGTTTGGTCTACGATTAATAAAGCTGAGTTCCTGTGTTCCCGGTCCATCATCAGACTATGTTCACCAGCTCTAATTCAATTACGCATCAAGCTAGACCAAATTATTGAACCCAAATACGATGCCTGTTGTTAGTTGTTGAAGAGTTGGTAATCCAACTTTGCTGACTGCAGGATCGGGTCAAGGTTCCTAAATAATTGCAGTAGGAATTAACAAAATATATTATATGAGTAGGCATGTGCTGCTGGAGATTTTATTGCGCCACTTCTTCTTCCCAGCTAAAGCACTAAGTGGTGAAGGGCGGGCGTTTTGGGGAACTGTCTTATGTAATTTTGACGTTCAGAAAGTGCTGATTTTCAGCCTAATTTGAATAAATTACTTTTGATTTTGATTTGATATAAACTAAACCAAATTTCAAGACGATCGGACGACTTGAAGTGAAATAAATTATCAGTGTGTGGCTGAGCTCTTTACACCAACCAGAAAAGAGCTGATTATCTTCAAAATTGCAGAACAGATTTACATGAAACATACTAAGAACCATCCTGATTATAGCAAAAGCGCATTGAAATCGGACGGCCCATTTGGGAGCTACAATGCCACATGATATACACAGAACGACAGAGTATTCCCTATAAACGTCGTCGAGGGTAAGAAAAACATTTTATAAAAAAAACAACCAACTCCAAAAAAACAAACAGTGAAAAATAAATTTTCGGAATAAAGGCTCCCGCAGACCGGCGCGACGTGACTCCAGTAGATAAATTTTAATGAAGCTTTCGTAGAATTGGTTCTATTTAAGCCGCGCCGCGCCTGTCTTCAGAACTTCAGAAGTCGGTGTTTTTGTATTTCTATCTCTATTTTAGTTTGTTGCCACCACGGATATCGATATCTATGGTTGCCACCGACTTCCGAAATTAATGTAATTTTTCCCATTGGAATGTCTCTTGAAAATCGGTTGTTTTTTTTTGTAAAATTTATATGGTTCCATCCCTGAAATCGATTCACAATTGCCGGAGATATTGCGTAACATACACACAAAAAAAGACAGACGAATGCCGAACCTGCTCCTCTTTGAAGTCGTAAGCAAAATGAAAATCTAACTTTCACCCCTCATTTTCCATTTAGCACAAACGAAATAAGCAAAGCAAAAAGTAAACTAAATCAATCCTATTAAAACGTTGAAGATAAAGCAAGCAAAGGCATGAAAGTAAATTTTCTCAAGTTTAAAATGAAATAGTTGTGAAAAAGCAATCTGCTTCGGCTTCGCCAAAGGCAAGGCACTACGTTTGCCTAGGTAAATTAGTTGCTACTTCTGTCTGTGAGCAAGTTAGATTGCCTCCTTGACTCTGCACGGCTCTTTAATTTTTCTCTGAAATATACTTAGTTGTTGGATTGAAAGTTTTTGCGTGGATATTATAAAATAGCTTTTGGCATTGGAGATGAGATGATGTAGGTATAGGAGATTTTCCGCCTTAGGTAATCTTAAGAAGAGCAGCTAGTGGCTAAATTATAGCAGGCGCACGGGCCGATCGCAGGTTAAGCTGCGCTTGCCGCGGTCAGTTCGTGGATGGGTGACCATACGTCACATATCGAGACTCCTCCGTGCCTCGGAAACCACATTATGCCGTTGGTCCAACCAGTCCTACCAAGGGGAATCGTGGTACCCAGTTACTGGGTTGTGGAGGTCAGATAGGCAGACGTTTCATGTAAAATACTTGTGTTCAGCTGCATCCGGTTAGACTGGAAGCTGACCCCAACATAGTTGGGAAATGGCTAGGCAGATTGATTTTTAGGTAATCTAAAGACTGTGCTAAATAATCGTAGGTGTACCTTCATGGATTAAATGTACCTACGTCTAAAGATTGAGTTTCATTTTGTGTCTCTGTTCTAAAAGAATCTTTAATGGCAAAGCAGTTGTTAAGTGCTTTGGCTTCTCTCTCAACTTCTAAATAAAATCGTCAAATGGATGCCCATTTGCCGATTTTATTTTCACTCTAGACGTTTTAAAGCTCATTTAATTTGCTACAATTATTTTGACCATTGACCGGCCCAGTGGTAACGGCCTCGACTTACAATTTATATGTAGGTCGTGGATTCGAACCCTGACAGGCACTGCTTTGTGTAAATTATTTTATCACTACTGCTCTAAAAACGGTGAAGGAAAACATCGTGAGGAAACGTTTATCCTAGAACCAAAAATTAGAGATCATGTGACATTTATAAACCCGCACCGGGCCCGTGTGGTCGATTATGGCTCAATCCTCTGTGAGAGCACAGAGAGGAGGCCTGTGGCAGTGGGAACAATATAGGCTTATTATGCTTTTGCTATTTTGACCATGACCATATCATGACCTCAGCAAAGAATCTTGCAAATAATTTTAATCTTGCAAGATTCTGCTTCATTTACTCTCATACGTATTTACTCTGCTCTCATTCATAATTTAAATGAAACTCCGTACAAAATTACCTTGTTATTCTGAATCAAAATCAGTAGAAACTCTAATACGAACAGTTTATATTGTGAACCACAATATTTAACTAATAGAGTGTGGAACTGCGGACTTATGATCGCCGCTCGTTCCAATCCGTTGCAGTTGAATTACCTCGGTTGAATTTACTTCTAGTTCGAGTGTTGGCTTAACTAGAGAGTTTAGTGCATTTGTAAGCAAGTTAAACAGCTTTGCAATTGCATTGTGTTAAGTGGGAAGCTACATAGATTTGCTGTTGGTAAAGAATGGGCCATTCTGGAAACTCGTTCTTTGAAATGAAATGTTTATTAAATATCATTTAAGTAATCTTTAGTCGTCTTATGTGGCAGAACACTTTTATACGTCAATATTTTGTATTAAAAAAAAATGGCTCCGGCATTTCCTAGCTGTCTGATCCCTGAGAAGAAATGCCGATACCAACTCAGAGGTCATTGTCTCTTTTAGAGTCCAAACATCATATTATTAGAATATTATGTTATTCTTACAATGCAGGGCCATGTTTGAAAAGGCATTTTGAAGATGGCTCTTCATTGCAACTTTGAGCTGACTTGTCCAGACGGCTTACAGGCATCTGTCATCTTGTAGCTCAACCCATTTCAACGACCTGTCACAAGACGCTACTAGATCTGCAGGACATTTGCGTAGGCCATATACAAAATAATCAAAACCACCAGACAGTTATAAAGTCGTGTATTCAATCTAGCCCCCATGGTACACACATTCACCAAAGTCAGTTTTCTTTTTAAATGTTATCAGAAATATCATAATTATATTTTTTATAAGTTATGTAGGTAAGTTCATAAATTAGGTTTAGGTGTTAGAGATGGTAAAGAATGGCCAAGCATGGATGACCATGTTATGTTGTAGCATTCTTCTTTATCAGTAGTAGGTTCATTGTAAGCAGAAAATCGAAGTTTAAAAGAGTCAAAATTTAAAGTAAGCCAGCATGCCTGGCTGGCATTGGTCTCGGTGTGAAGGTCCCTGTCGTCGATCCGAGCAAAATGTATCACAATGAGAATGATGTCACCGGATTTGGAATACGATATGATACGTATATAGTGATGTGTCTTTGTTCTAAGGGCTTTGATCTCCTGCACCTCGAATCGATGTGTCATGAACTCGGGCTTCTACAATTGCGCACGTGCTTTGTTTGTAAAATTTAAGTAAATCTAAATTGGAAAAGAGAAAACCAAATAGATAGGGACCTAATAGAAATACCTTCTTACTAATAGAGGTAAACACGGAATAAAGTTATACCAGGAAAAACAAAGGAATAACCATACATTTTTATAGGTTTAAAATTGGAAATATTTAATTCTGTGTTTATTCCATACATTTTCCAATAATTTATTGTAATGTTTTTACTTGTAAAATTCTTACATAATTGTAAGGTTTGTTAAACAGGATTTGTCATACAACTTTACAAATATGTCACTTATTTTCAAAATTGTCGGATTGTAACGTTTATTAAGCAGGGCACTGGTAGTAGACCACTACAGTGTAGTGGCACGGCACGTCGGGCCTCGGGGTCACCAGTATAGAGGTAGGAGGAACAGAGTGTAAATAAAGTTTACTCAACCTCCATAGAAAAAGGAGGATCCTCTGACAAGACGGGTGTTGTGTCTGGTTACAACTGACCGATGATTGAGGTCGAGACGTAAATATTCTAGTTGCGCCGTCAACTCTACTTGCGCGATGCAGGATTTTGCATGAGGTCAGTGTGATGCGTAGTTTGCATGTGGCGGTGTAGATGACGCTGCCACAGCATCCAATGGAATGAACCATGCAAGTCTTGCACCGGCGAATTGCTTTTTTATTTTTTTATTTAACCGTTTATCGACCACGTATAAACAGATAAGAAGAAAAGAACAGAAAAATACGTACAAAGGTAATCGCTTTGGTTTGTTAAAATCCAAATGACGTATATAAGTAATAAAAAACAGCTGATACTTACATAAATTAATAGAAGGAACCACAAGCTGACAAGATAAGCATAATCGTTATCCTACACGCACGAAATTATTAAAACAAATTGAATCACGACAAAGACAAAATTATTACTTTTTATCTTATGGGACGTCTTAACTGCTATAATATGCTCTATAGTTGAATTTATTAGCACTTCGGGTGTGCACTGTGATTAGAAATGTAGATTTTGGGGACAAAAACTACGCTCTGTAGACCGAGGAAGCGTTTAGCATAGTAATTAAGTGTTTTGGATGTGCCGGAATTAATAATGTGGATGCGTTCCCTTTATTATCTTGCTGGGTCGGATGAGATTTGGCTCGTATCGATTTGAGGAGTCGTTATGGCTTTGAGGAAGAACTTGAGCATGGCTTGTATTTTCGGCGCGAAGTATTCTTTTCTGCATTTTTTTTGTGGCTATGTAATGACAGCCGCTCAGGTTGGTCCGTGGATGGGTGACCATCTTTACATTCCAAGATCCCTCCGTGCCTCGGAAAGCACGTTAAGCCGTTGGTCCCGGTTGTCTTACGTGGTTCTTTGACAGTCGTTACGGGTCATCAGAAGCCTGAAAGTTTGACAACCAGTCTTACCATGTGGTTACACAGTAACTGGTTGTCAGTTGCATCCGGTAAAACTGGAAGCCGGCCCTAATATAGTCGGGAAAAGGCTAGGCAGATGATTATGATGAAGCTTTGTTTTTTTTGTAAAGCTGATACGTCCCACTGTCCCATTCCTTCCACTTCTCTCGAGTTTACTTCACTTTAGGGTGGTCGCACATCTGAACGCAGATGCGTAGCATAAATTTTCGGTCGCGTAACGCCAGAACGACACTAACACTACTGACAAATGCGCACACTGACTGTACAGATTTCACTCAATCTGTGTGGTTCCTTCCTCAAAATACCATTTCAGACACCAATTTACATGGTCTCATAATCTGGCCAAAATTGTCCTCAATTGCAGTGATCGTAAAACATAGTACCCACGTATAAAATCCTTGTCAATCCTTGGAATCGTAAAAGTAGACAGGGAAAAGGGTTTCTTTGATAATACATAAAAAGGACGATGGCCGACGGGTCCGCAAACTGTTATGTTTGACGTTCCGTGCATTTTACAGCCACCATTGTTTGCAAGAAACTCGATCAACACGTTGGGTTTGACACAAAAGAAATCCAAGAAGTATCTTTTCGAATCGAATATTCAAGTTTGTTACCTTATTTAAAACCGGATTATGTTATCGCATAATAGGCATGCTTATGCGTAATGGATCTCTTCTTATCATAGTAAAAGTTTATTTCATACAAAAATTACCTAAGTATACAGTTTGTTTTCCCCAGTGGGTTGGGAAGGTCAGACAGGCAATCGCTACATGTAAAATACTGGTATTCAGCTGCATTCGGTTAGTCTGGAAGCCGACCCCAACATATTTGAGAAAAAAGCAAGGCAGATTAATAGCAAATTCGAATTCCATCGAAGTAACATCTGTATCTCTTTGTACCGTATATTTGTAAATCCGAATTACAATGTCCCAACAATAAAATTATACAGACAAATCTGGGCCTTATTGACAATTAAAACCAGACTGTTATTAACCCTTTTTTATAACAGCACGAAAATTATCACCAGCAATAACGGCATCGAAAGCCGACCGACCAAAATCACATACACAAACAAGGATTAAAGAGTTTAAATTATTTTAAGAGATTAAAACGCATGATAAAGCAGTGTATCCGCTGTCGACACTCCGGCCCAATGTTAATTTAACTTTAAATCCTGTTTTTAAGCAGATTGCTCTGGCGGCCATATTGTATTTATTGTTCTTAACACATTAAACAGGATCAGAGTTTTGTACGTAAATTGTGTTTTGGACATCTGTGTGTTGGTTTTAGTGGATTAAGTAGTTTGAGTCTCGTGATTGGGTTTTCATTTTATTTGTGAGGCGAAATTGTAATTATGTATATCTGCTGTAGTAGGTTTTTGTAGTCAGCTCAGTAAGTACTTAGGTACTTATTCTTCGCCATGTCGATGTTTTCAATTGTTGGTTTAAACAAGCTCCGATCAGAATTCTGCCACTTCGACAGCGTTAACGTTGGCCTCACAACGGTCTTCCATACTGCATGTGTTATTGCAAAGAGAGGATCAGAGTGTTAGTGACAAGAGGTGGGATAGTTAGCGATGTGGCTCCACAGTCGCAGTGCATCTCATCGGAGTAGGTACTGCTGTATTACCTCTTTGACTGCCCCTTTGGTCTCGTGTTCATAAGCGCGACTACTGAGCGTGGGACGTCGGTCCGATTCCCTGGTTGACCAAAGTGTTGATTGGGTTTATCTATCTGGAATTTTTCAGTAGCAACCCAGAGTCTGGATTTGTGCCCAGTTGATGGCTATAGGCTCGCCCTTTATTACATAGGAGAGTTAAACATAACTGGCGAAATGTGGGTGTTATTGGGTTTTTTCATTACGAATTTGTCAGTAGCAGCTCGGAGTTTTGGAAGTTGGCGGTGTGAAGCCTCCGTGTCTCGAAAAGCACGTTAAGAGCGTTCATTCCACGCGGGCTGGCAACAACGCATTTATAGTAGTTTATCGTGATTATTTCATTAAATACAATCAAAAGTACTATTTTTTTTCAGCCAAGCACTAAATCGTTCGTATTTATAATTATTTTTAACATTTATTCTTTAATAAAAACATTTAATCGTGCTAAGTAACGTAAATAGAAAATAATTGACGCTATGTCGATTTTATAAGTAAATACCAAAATAACCGTAAAAAAAATTGCATACAAACTTGAAAATACCAACGATCTAGTGCATGGCTGAAAAAAATGTTTACTTTTGTTTGTATTTAATGAAATAATCACGAAAAACCGCCACGAATGCGGCGTTGTTAGCCCGCGTGGGGATAACGCTCACGTTGTTCCCGCGCCTGATCTCCGTCTCTCTGTCCGGTCTTTTGGGATTACCGACCATCGGACTATGAGAGTGAGGGAAGAGAGAGTGCAGCTGCGCACACACTTGTGTACTATAATATCACTCGCAACGCTTTCAACGCACTGCTTAGCGCCTAGAGTTGATAATCGAACAGTGTGTTTTTTCGACGCGCTGGGATGTGCTCTGTTGGATTCTCAAAGCTCGGTTCAACACCGAGAGTTGCAAATCCAGCGCGCGATATAATCCCGCCGCGATAATTTTACGTCCGTGCGAACTTGGTCTTAAATCAACGGCACGGTTGGCGCAGACTGCTGCGCTGCGTGTCGCGGGTTAGATTCCCTACAAATAGTTGTTCCGGGTCTGGCTGTGTGTGTAGAGTAAATGTTTGTAAACGTACCCACAATGGAGGAGAAATTCCTAGTGTGGGACAACGTTTAAAAAAAATAAAACCATGCCCAAAATTTTGCTAAACAAGAAATCGTTCTTTTTCAACACCTCAGTTACCTAAGCTCCAATTAACACGTCAAAGAACTTTTATTGCCACATAAAACTTCAAATCCTCTCCTTCCTCAAAACGTTTTCCACCATAAAATAACATCAACTACCTAGAAACAAATCTGTAAATAACTAACAGGGATCCAAAGCCGTCGAGAGACTTTATATTAAGTCTATAAGTCAGAAAAGTTGCTAGTTTGGTGGAGGCACCCGATGTTAAGCCGCTGGCGGGACTTCCACCACATTTTTAATGAACCGCTCCAACTCTTCGGTACTAAGAAATTGTTTTCTGAACGCTTCTGAGGTACTGTATTTTCTTGCTGTGATTTAAAAAGTAAGTTCGAAAACTAAAACCTGACTAGGTACTGAAAAATCACGCTCTAAAACGTATGAAACCAGCAAATACTCTCAGCTGTGTAGCAAGTCAATATTTTCTTGCTTCATACTTTTTAGGGCGTGATTTTCCGAAGCCGGATTTAAATTTTTCAAATTACGTACTTATTATTTAAATTATTTTGGGTTTGGGTCGCATTACATAATTTTGAAATTTGCTAATTAAGCCCTATAATTTCATACCGAACACGGCATTATTGCAAAAAGTTTTTTTTAGGTTCATCACTTTATTTCCTCTAGAGGGCGCCGTATTCAATTTATAGTAGTAGTAATAGTAGTTCATGTGTCAAATTATAATAAGCAGTTTAGACATTTATGAGGGAACAGATAAACATAGATACATACATACGCACATACATACAGAATTTAATTAAACAAATTAAAGTGCCCAACCTTCACCCGAATTGCGTAGTGCAGGATCAATCATAATCTGTTTCATTTTGACAGTTCAACAATATTCATTGCGTTATTTACGTTGTTGAGCAGACACATTTTGCGAACATATGAAGCAATGGATTAGCAATCTATTTCAAAATGATTGAGATTATGAGTGATCGTGCGTTACGCAATTAGGATACTGGGTTCAAAATTAAAAATAGACAACTAATCTAAGTACCAATATTTAGTGAAGCCGCAGCGGTATTTATAAAATGGATTCCACCATTTTCTGAATCCATTATAAGTGCAATTATGTTTCAACCAACTTTCATTGTTAAGTAAGTGACACAACCTGCAAGCGTTAAGAACTTTGGCCTCCTTGATAGCGTAGTGGTTCCTCCATCTAAAGAAATCGTAGTACTTAGTTTTATTTTGAATCGCTTCGTACATCAGTTTAGCTGTCAGCTCTTCGCCTAGTTTTGAGCCCTCTAAGTACGAGTTTGGGGGTAAATGTCTGTGAAAAAAAAAAGTTTTGTGAAAAAAATTACGAACCTTCGACAACTCGTGAGTCGCGGCCGTTACCACTGGGCCAGAACACTGCTACAAATAACAGGCACAGTGCAATAAATTAACAAGACATACGCTTACAAATACACAAGCATTATACATATAGCAAAAGTGTCGTGTCGGTCAAAATGTTATTGTATTTCGGTCTAGCTGTCATTTGCCAAGTGTGCAGAATATAACTTGCGATAAGAAAGAAATAAAGAAAAACGTTTTATTTGAAACACACACACAGGAAAAAAGAAGATGAAATCTAATAATAAAATCATGAAATTTATTACGAAAAGAATATTAAAACTTTAAATTTTAGCTAAGGTTATTACCTAAAATGGTGAAAACAATAAGAAAAAGAAAAAAACATGTTTTTGTAGTTAGCAGAACTAAAAAATAGAAAATAAATAATAGTTTAAAAAACTAAAAAAACACGCTTTAAAAACCAAACTAAAAAAGGAGAAAATAATTTAATTCAATTAAAAAGCGTGGAGTGCTTTTTGAGGTATTTTTATAATCACTTACTGTCAAGCACCCCACGCTTTTTAATTGAATTAAATTATTTTCTTCTTTTTTAGTTTGGTTTTTAAAGCGTGTTTTTTAGTTTTTTAAACTATTATTTATTTTCTATTTTTTAGTTCTGCTAACTACAAAAACATGTTTTTTTGTTTTTTTCTCATTTTTTTTTTATTATTGAATTGTCATCGGTCCTCGACAAGTTTACAAAGTTTCAATGAAATCTGACCGTTTAAAGTGGGTCAAAATCGCGCTCAAAGGAGTCGGTTACATACAAACATACGAACAAACAAACAAACAAACTAACAAACAAACATACAAGTGAAGCTAATATAAAGCGTGTAAAAAGGAAGACCTGTGTGAAGCAAAAAGGCTCCTAGCAGCATCATGCTGATAGGTTGCTGAATTTGAAAAAAATACAGTCTTGAGTATAGTTTTGAGTATGAATGTCGTGGCTATAAGAGTAGGGGGAGCCCAAAGAAACGATGGATGGACTGAGTGAATGATGATATGGTTAGAAAGGGTGAGACTATGGAGATGACGACTAATAGAGAAGTGTGGAAGAAAAAGACATGTTGCGTCGACCACAAAGAAATTGGGGTCAAAGTGTCATCTTGGGGGCACTATGAAAAAAATACTTAGAATGTTTCGCAACCAATTTCGAGGTAGCGCTCGCCGGGCGCTGCCGCGGCACCGCTCGCTTCGCTCGCTCGGCTCGCGCGTAGTTGGTCACAGTTCTAACCTAACCTAACCTATGGATATCTTTGCAGGTACACACCGCTATAAATAAAATTTAAGAAGACGCTTTAATTAATAAAAACAAAAAACCAATTCATATAATTAGTGACTGCGAAGCAAGCACTCCCTCAAGTAAGGTACAACGACACTCTGACCAAAAAACCAAAATTTTCTAAGTCCTCGCTCCATAGTGCCCCTAAGGCTACACTCCAACCGAAATTGGAATGAGGGAGGGGAGAATGATGATGATGATATAATTATGAAAAATAAAAGACTACCGCAGCGCTAGTAATTGCATGAAAGATTAAAGCTGCGAAGAAAAAATTCAATACCTGTTATAATTCGCTCCACCAAGCACGACCGGAACAGCATGGTTGTGGTAACCAAACAACACGATATTGGTGATAAAGTCATCCGCTAACGAATCTTCAAACGCTAAATAGAAGTAGTAAGTCGTCCTGAATCTATAAAAGCATGGCTTCATAGAGGTCCTGCCACATTTCCTGGTACCACAGGGACCAAAGATATCAACGGTGAGATTGTATTTTGCTAGATGTATCTGTAAGTTCTTAAGGAAGTATTCTCTTTTGCTGGTGGTGGTGCACTTATCGAGGTATATAGCAGCAGCCTGGGTCTTCGACGAGAGGGAACTTTTAAATTGTGGGGTGATTGGCTTCATGTAGTAATTCCAGTTTATATCTGCACCTAACTCTTCGTTGTTGGTGTTGTATACGGTGATGAATTTATAGGGTATGGTGGAGTCGAATCTGGAACGAAAAAATTTAATAAAATGAGAGGTTAGAAATTCTTTGTTGATGAAATTAATGGTTTATTGTGAGGATCAGCCAGGGTGAAACTAACTAAATAACTAGTACCTACATTATTATTAAAGATAGATATTTATGAGATTCTGTTAAATTGTTGCACTACAACTACAACTTGGATAAATAGCACTTCGATACTTGGAAAATCAAAAGTCATCTATTCAAAATAGGCTACGAATTAACACTTTTCGAAAGTCAAAATTACATAGGACAGTCCCCCTAAACGCCCACCTTTCACACTTCTTAGTTCTGTAGCTGGGAAAAAGTGGCGCAACAAACTCTCCAATAGCAAAGCGGTTTGTTCAGTAAGATAATATGGTTTGTAAAGATAAAAGTAGATATGTAGTATGTAAAAAGGGTCATTTAGGAACTAACAATATTGTTTAAATATGCTTGGATAGCTAAATTGCAAACTTATCGCATCTTTCCCTAGATAAAAAAAACAAAATGATCAGCTTACTTATATGTCCAGGTCCAGTTGAAATATCCATCATACACAGGATCGCAAACAGGGTAGTTACCAGAAGATTCGTTCGAAGCAAAAATATACTTCTGAACTAGACTTCGCACCTTCGGCAAGTCCCAAGCTTGCTGGCTGATGTCCTGGGCATTGAAAACAACAGCATCGAAGTATCTAAGATCAGCAAAAAGACTTTTGTTCATGGTGAAGTAGCAGTTAAGATGATTACAGCCATTTCTCACGAAATATCCCTGTCCATCCTCGTCTATACCAGGAACTCTGGTCCACATTAATATATGCTTCATGTCTGGCATATATCTTTCGATTTTCTTTGAAATTTCTATCGGTTTCTGTTTCTTGATGAAATAGCTGATGAGCGTCAAAATTACGATATGAGCAATGAGTTTTACACACTTTGTTATTCGTGCCATTACCTATGTCTTTATGTAGGATGAGCACGACACAGTAATTGGTCGACGGTATTGTGGATTCGGCAGAGCAGTAGTCATGACTGCTGGACCTGTTGTGTAAAAAGGTGTTCATTGTTCTAACGTAAATGTCGAAGGTAAGTTGAGACAAAGATTTCTAGTAAACACGCTTCTTGGTTGTTTACATTTTTGCTTGTTTGTACTGTCTCGCATATTTGCGTCAAAATAATTTCCAGAATACGACTGGAAATGCTGAAAGATGCGCATAGTTAAGATGCATTGCATAACTTTTTAGCTCAGCAGGTTATATTAGTTTAGCAATATTTTCACATTTTCTAGCGCTGAATTATTTTATGCACCGTATTTGCTTTCATACTGAAACATTCTTTGAACGAAAGACTTCGTTATCTAAGAAATATTAAAATACAGTACAGGAGCCCGAAGCCAAAAAAATAAATTGTTATTTGATTTGTCACAATACGATTTGGCGCGCTTTTTTCCAACATGGCGACAATGCTTCGCGCGCTTATTGTGCACATGATGTGGGTTCGGACGGACAGCGAACAAAATTGTCCGAGTTTTTTGAATGGCTTGTCCGATTAATGTTGGTACAAGGAAATCATTTTGATGTACGCTTTAGAAAACATTTTTTGTGCTTCAAATTGTGATGTATGAATGTGTTAGGGGAAAATAAAAGTCTAAAAATACCCAAAGGTTTTATACACGCTTACCGTCGCCTGACACCCAAAAATCACATAAATACATAATAGGAATACATATAAGGCAGATCGCTTTGACAAACGTACTAAAAATATTGGAAAACAAAAAGGGAATTTACATGAATTTTCCAGGAAATACCTGAATGAACGTGGCAGTCTATTCAGGTACCTATTTCTATTCAGCGTTAAACGTTAAACTCATAATAACGCTGACAACGCTGACGCTGACATATTCTGGGAATTTAAAATGGTTTTTAGTCGACGTTCAGACGGTCGTAATAAAATGGCAGCGGGATTTTTCTCGTACTGGATTTGCAACTCTCTGTGGGTTTCAATGCTAGGTTTACCGAGCATTGAGAAACCTACAGAGTGCATCGAAAATCGAACAGTGTATTATACGGTGGTACGTTGTTTTATAGCTAATAGTTGTATAGAATTTCGTTTCACATATTTTTTTTCTCATATTTTCGTTTCATAGAATATTCAATGCGCAGAATGCTTACTTTGGAGATTTTTAAATCATTGATTTTTGTTTTACATAATGTTTAATGTTAGGATAATCATATCATAGAATAACAAATCAAATATTCTTGATCCTTATATTGTTTATTTAATATAAAACTTATTACCAAAATAACATTTTATTATTGTTTATGTTTATTACTTTATTCTTATTATTGTGGTTGGTAATTTCTGTTTGGGGTCTCAGTTCTAACAAAACCTACTGCTTGCATGCTGAAAGAGAGCATGCAGCATGCAGCGTGCAAGGAAGCATGCAGCATGCAAGCGAGCATGCAACATGCAGCTGGCATGGTTTCTGTCACGGCTCCGGCGCTGTGGGACTCCAGCGGTCCCACGCGAGCTTATCGTAGCAGATGGTATTCACGCTCACCACCTGCTCCTCACCTCGCGGGCCGCCTCGCCCCTCCGCGCCTACGCAGATTTAAATTACACTGTAGTGGTAGGAGGGCAAACGAGACTCCGTGAAGTCGGTTTTGCAGCGATTCGTTTCTGTCACTAACTTTTGTAGCACAACATATTAACTTTTTAAGACAATATTTTAATTCGTTATGAAAAAATACCCCTAACAAACAATACCTATTCGTAAAAAAAAATTATAAGTTTGTTAAACAAAAAAATGAGATAAAAAAATCATTGAATTGTGTTTCTGTGAAATGTGTTTCATTCAAGTCTTTGAAACAATAATATTCGAAATAAAAATACAAGGATCAAATATTATAATTATGAAACATTTTCTGGGAATCGAAATTCTATGAAATTTCTGTCTGCCAAACAAGGGGACACCGTGTTTTACTGTTCGATTTCCAACTCTCGCCGCTAAGCAGTGCGTTAAAGATCCAGTGCGTGAAAAAATCCCACTGCGATTTTATTACGTCCGTGGGAACATGGGCTTAGTGTTCAATTTGTCATTGTAAGTACCACTTTTAACGAAAATTAAAACAGCACAGATAAAGTTTATATGAAGAAGGAATGCAGAAAACAAATATTTTTTACTATAGTTGATTAAAATTTATACGAGTTATGGCCAACAAAGAAACGATTTTTTTATTTTTATCTAGTGCATGTCCCCCAAACACCCCAATAGAATATTGAGTACCTAACAAGAATAATACACCATCAGCTGTACTTTAATTTAGTTACCTACAAACAAACAAAAAACACTTTTACCATGCATTATTCTTTTGTCATTATTTTAACCACCGTGCACCGTACGGATCGCGCGCGCGATTGTTAAGTTCCCAAGAAATGAAAATTTTGTAGGCTGATTTTTTTTGTTGGGTGGGAAATCATCAAATAACTTCTCCCGCTCCGGGTGGAGCAGGAGGGCGTGTCAGACTTTTACTGACTAAAACCCACCCGTGTTCCCTCAGTTGCCTGTGTGCCAGAGGCTGCGGTATCTCTTTCGAACAACCCGCACCCTTGGCAGGCATCGGTCCTTGCGGACCCCACCAGTTGGTGCTGATATCTCTTTGGGGCGCACGTGGAACACAACGCGCCGTCGACCACCCGGGCTTGGTCCTTACCGGACAGCGAGCTAGGCCGTTAAGTAACATAAATTTTGATGATTCCATCACTTGAAAGCGTCAAAGCCACTCTTCTTAGCTAAATTTACTTTAAAATACTTTAACTGCCGGATGAAATGATTATATATTATCTAGTATCAATTGATGTGTTCTACAATCAGTAACGTGAGTATCACAGTTTTAATAAATAACGATCCACGCGTTTTTTGCCATTTTCTGGGAAACAACTTTTAAGCCTCATCGCCTTCCTAGTTAAAGGACGGCAGTTCTGTGAGAGGAAATGGGTCGTACGTAGTCCACGACGCGGACTTAGTGCGGGTTGGTGAATATCACATGTCTCGATTTTTTTTAATTTCATTTTATTATCGGTTTCCTCACGATGTTTTCTTTCCCCGTTTTGAGGGCAGCGGTAATGAAATCATTTACTCCAAGTAAAGTGCCTGTTTGGGTTTGCACCTACCAGTGCTCTATACAGGGTGTAAGGGTAACGCTTCTGAAGCTAGAACGTAGGTCATATACAACCTAAATGCAAACGGATATCTACCAATAACTTTTCACCTTAAATTGGTTATTTTGCATCAATTTAAAACGTTTGACGCTTCTGTAATGTTTCTAACTTTCTACTTATTTTATTTTGGCGGCGCTTTACAAGTCGCCGCCTGGGCTTGGGGTCGTTTTTAATCTCAAATAATGGTTCATTTAATTGTTCTCACAGCCTAATGTACAAAAAATGCTAAAAAAAGGTAAAAATTATTTTAAAAAACTAGATTTTTTGATGGTACTGTATCGAGAATTACTAGCTCTATTACCAATTACCTGTCTATGTTTTCGGAAGCGTTTCCCTTACATCCTGTATAACAAATAAAAAATCTAAACAATGGTGAAATCCGCATCAAAATCCTTTGTCAAGTTTAAAACAACGCATGAACAACGCGGTCACACAGACAGAAAAGCGACTTTAATTTATAAATGTTTCAGTTATAGACTATGCAATATTCATACGGCATACCGAATACAATCCCAGTCGATATGAACAGTATGTCAGTGGTATATATGAGATTTAATACAGAGATTCTCAGATATTGTCGTGCGGGTTTAGTATTCAGAGGGAGGGAGTGATTTTCCAATGAGCGGGCTGGTACGAATGCAAAGACGCGATGTCTTCAGTGTGCCGCGGACAACGGAGCCGTATTCTGAAAGATAATTCGATTATTTGGAATATTTTCTACGTTCTTGTAGATAGACTTTTTTAATTCGGAACTGTTGGGGACATTTAATGAAGGTTTATAACCAATGAGAATCTATGAATTTATGGATCCTACTAAAATTATAAATGTGAAGGTTTGTATGTATAAATGTTTGGATATTTATGTACATGTTTAGATGTTTGTTACTCAATCACGCAATAACAGCTGAACGGATGTCGTGGAAATTTGGCACACAGCTAGTTTGTAACCTGGAATAACACATAGGATACTTTTAATCCTGATATTACGTTCCCGTGGAAGCCTAATTTTCGACATACGCGCGGACGAAGCTGCTGGCAAAAACTGGTAGATTATATTTTGAAGTTAGAGAGGGAAGGCCTCATTTAAGGTGAACCTAGTCTACATTTTTTGCATACAAACTTCGGGAGTGTTTTACTCCGCTGTCTGACATCCAAAGTAAAATATGATATCGTTTTGTCTCATTATTAATATTGTCTGTACGGAAACAGAATACTAAAATAAAAACTCATTAAAAAGTTAGGAGCCAACAAAGATTCGTTTTTCTTGCTAATTTTATTTAACTTTGGGCGTGTTTAAGTAATAAAAGATGTGTAAAATCTCCAAAACCAGTCAGTACCGACAAAGTTCAATTATCGAAAAGTTCAATAAACTTTATTGGTAATTGATTTATGCATTGGCTTTTTCATAAAACCCGATCTTCTAAAGGACTTTTCTTAATTTGTTCGCAATTGTTTTACTATAAATGCTCCTGCATCTCACTCAATAACGTTGTGCGTGTAGACCAGCGTCTAACTGCTCATCACTGATACTATCTTTGTCGGACACGAAGCCTGGTGAGACAGCGTGATTTTTAGCCAGGCCCACCAATGAGTTCGAGCCCGCGACTAGGTGCCCCTTAATAGACCGTTTTGGGAGTTTTGTGCCTGTAGATTCCATTTTGACTAGTTATATATTAGGTCTTTACCTATGAAATTGCCGTTTTGCAGTACTGGCCATTTCAAATCAAAATAATTTTTGTTTGGGTAAGAATTCTAATTTCAAATTAATTTTATTTTAAAAACATGGATTTTTTTTTCCAAAAGTAGTCATTTGTTTATTGATTAGTGTTACATTTTCATCGCATTTCAATCTTTTTCGTCATCATGGATACGTTAAAAATTCGAGTAATTATGGAATATGAGTACCGTCGTGGCAGCAACGCGGCACAAGCGGCACGCAACATCAACGACGTTTACGGAGCTAACACTACAAACCAACGCACCACCTGTTATTGGTTTGCTCGCTTCCGTTCTGGAAATTTCGACCTTAAAAATGAACCTCGCGGTCGTCCGAAGACTTTGGTCGACAATGACGAATTAAAGGCGATTGTGGAAGTTGATGATACACAATCTACGGCTGAATCAGCAGCAGCTTTCGACGTTAGCGTCAAAACAATATTGGTCCATTTGCGTCAAATTGGCAAGGTAAAAAAGCTTGACAAATGGGTGCCCCACGAACTCAATGATCGTCAGCGCGAAGTACGCGTCGAGACGTGCCTTGCACTGCTCAACAGACACACAAATGAAGAAATTTTGAACCGCATTGTTACCTGCGATGAAAAATGGATTCTGTTTGATAACCGCAAGCGCTCAGCAAGTTGGTTGGATCCTGGTTCAGCACCTAAACAATGCCCTAAACGAAAACTTACCCCTAGAAAAGTGATGGTCACTGTTTGGTGGTCTAGCGCCGGTGTGATTCATCACAGCTTCTTACCAAACGGGGTGAGCATTACTGCAGATGTGTACTGTGAAGAACTGAACACAATGATGGAGAAGCTGGCACATCTCCAACCAGCATTGGTCAATCGCTCGTCTCCACTGCTCCTGCACGACAACGCGCGACCTCATACTGCACAGCAGACGGTCTCCATGTTGCAAGAACTGGGGTTGGAAGCTCTCCGTCATCCGCCCTACTCACCAGACCTTGCGCCTACAGACTACTACTTTTTCCAGAATTTGGATAACTTCTTGGTGGGAAAAAAATTCAATACCCGAGAGGCAGTACAAAATGCCTTTGAAGAATTTGTTGCCTCCCGTCCAGCTGATTTCTTTAAGAAGGGCATCAATAAACTGCCACTGCGATGGCAAAGATGCATTGATTGCATGGGTGATTACTTCGATTAATACAAATAAAAAATACATGAAAAAAATTCGTTTAAATTTTTTCATACAAAACGGCAATTTCATAGGTAAAGACCTATTATTACCCATGCTACTGTTAGCCAGCAAGCTAAATATTTAGATCGATTGAGTTAATTTGCTTTACTCATGAATGGAACCCAATTTTCGAACTAGATGTCTCCTAAATTACGCTAGGTAAAGCAAGAAATGCAAAAGTAATGCAAACCTTCTAGTTGTTCGAGACTTTTGAATCTGCTCATGCGCTTTGGTGTCTTTCAATTTTATTGTAATTTAATAATGGATATTTATAATCATCATAACATCGCACCAGTATTTCCCGAGGGCAGACGTGTACTTATAGTGCGCCCACATTTCGTTAGTTACGTTGAAATCCCATGAAATAGGGGCGAGCATATTCCCATCAAACGGGCACAAATCCAATCTCCGGGCTGCTACTGACAAATTCCACATAGAAAAATCTAATAACACTCGGGAAACAGTAGTGCTTGTGACCACTAGACAAACGAGGCAGGCACGAATACATACGCTACTTTAAAAATCATTCGACGTAATCTCTAGACTACGATATCTTTCGGCGAACAAAACAATGAAATGATATTCGACGCCGCATATCCAGAATAGTCCCGCGCCAAGGTAGCTTGGTCCCGTCTGCTAATGAGATTCTTTGGGTCGCGGTTTGCATTTCAGATCAGGCTGGCTCGACGACGACTCTGTCTGCCTTGTTCCACTGAACTCATGCTCCAGTAATGTGGCACTACCATTGCAGTTTTGGAGCTTAGTTTAGGTAGATTTGTAGACCATTTTTTACCGAATTCAAAAATAAGGAGGTTATCAATTCGACATGCTCATATATTAAAACTGTTATAAATGAAGCTGTTAAACCCGCGATGGTTTGTGTGGTATGATTTAACAAATAAATGTAAAATTATTGTATTTGATTAATAAAAGCTAAAAAAAAAAAAAAAATTGTGATGTACCGACTAGTCGGGAAAGCTGACTAGTCGGCCATATTTGTAGACGGCGATTAGTCGGCGACTAGTCGGCTCAAGCTGGTGATTAGTCGGCCCATTTTGCCTGTGTGCCAGGGGTGAAGGTATCTCTTTCGAACAACCCGCACCCCTGGCAGGCATCGGCCCTTGCGGACCCCACCAGTTCGGCGCACCAGGACTCATCGCAAGCCATGACCACCCCAGGAACCAGATAGTATAAGGGCCCCAGACGACCCCGTGCCTGGCACCCTTGGTCCCCCTGCGACGGGTCAGTGCAGAGGCCCCGCCGCCTACCACTTTTCGGCCGCAGGGTATAGGGAGAGCGGCCAACGCTATACCGACACTACTCTTCTCCTGCGGCCCCACCGCGTCCGCCATCAAACGGTGGCAGCCCCGTCCAGGCCACGGAAGGTAAGAACGCTACTTAGAATTACTAACACTCCTCCTCCGCCACAGCCTGTAACCCTCAGCCGCGATGCCTCCCATTCGACATCGCGGCCCGCCTCAGTTGCGATGCATCTCACCGCAACCTACTTTTTGGCCGCTTCGTCGTCGGCCTGGAGACAATAGCCCTGACGAGCGGCCCCACCGTGGGGTTCCTCTTCACTTCACCGTGGGAGGGTGACCACGGCTACTGAGCCCCCCCGCAACGACAATGCGGGAACCCAGAGGGAAACCAGATGTTTAGCTAGTATCACGTTTATGTTAATTGAAAATTATACTTACCCGATATTAGATTATTACGTCACTCGCCTCTTCACCAATAGAGGAAAATTCTCATAACTAATAGTGCTAGTACCTATATTTAAATGTCTACTTCTCTCTACCTTATCTTGAACCTGATTTCATTCTTCAGAAGCGTGTACACTTTAGATGTCGGATTAAATCATATGTCCTCTCAATTCACAAAGGACCAGGGCCTCAAGTCTGCTATTACAATAGTGTCAGAATGGTCTATCATTGATTTCATAATTGTTGATTTTGACAAGTTTGGTAATCTACTAATAAAATGGCGTCATTATGACTTTCCAATGGTCAGCCACTGACACTCCATTGAAAGAAATGGCATTTATTGGTAATCTCGTACATAATGACAAATGAATGACTGACTTAATTTACGAAGTTCCTACTACTTTAGATTGCATATAACACTAATAAATAATTTGTAAATATATATATAAAAGAAATCCGGCATGAATAAATGTTCAAATTTAGTAGTAGTTTTTCGAAAATCATTTCTACTAACAAGTTTTATAATAATGGCAATACGAAAATGCCATTATGACACAATTCTATTACGAGACCATTGACCGACCAATGATCAACCATTATCAATTTAGCAGATTACGAACTTTTAGCAAAATGACAAATGAATGACAATGGGATCGTGTTGGAATGACAAATTTATAAAAATAGCAGACTTGGGCCCCAGATAGATTAAAAAAATAATGGATAGTCTTGGCTGGTTGAGCACTAACCTTCTCAGTGTACGCAATATTATTATTAAAACCATGAAAGGCTATCTATTTGCAAAGACTTTATACAAGGTGGGATGCTACCTGTGTCGACACCCTCGCGCCATCCCATCTTCTGAGCACGGCGGGCTGTGCTGGTGCGGCTGCTGCAGGTGCAGAAAGCCTCAAACGGCGCAAATATAACAACATTATTGGGAGCTATATGTTTGAGCCGTTTGGGGTTGAAACACTAGGGCCGTGGGGTCCGAGTGCTCATCGAGTATTTCGAGACATCGCCAAGCGGTTGGTCGAATCTTCACGTGACCAAAGGGCTGGCCAATTCTTATCTCAAAGAATCAGCGTTGCCATCCAACGTGGCAACGCTGCCAGCCTTTTGGGCACTTTTCCCACTGACAGCGATGCGGACGAATTCTTTGATGCCCAGTGAGCTTTTCCTTTTTTACATTATATACTTGTTCATAATTCTAATTTTATTATAAGTGTGCTGAATTAAATGGAAATCCATTCGGTCGTTTTTGTACCGATCCGAAACATACATCCAGACAAACAGTTAAACGGACAAAAAGTTCTAAAAACTATGATTTCGGTATTCGACTCGTTCCCATACTTCGCAGCAAATACTTTAAAAAAATATTAAATGTGGTTTTGACTTCGTACCTATTTTTTTATCTGTATACAGATATAGATTATCTTAATACAGCAATAATATTATTTTATATAATGGAAAACGGTCAGTTATCTCAAACTACGAATAGCTTTAAGAGGCCTCGTAAGTCCATCTATAAAAGATCGTACAATACTCAATTCATCCCATGAATATGTCATTTAAAATATGATTTGTGTAAAAAAGGAATAAATTTAGCGTAGAAATGTAACAATATCGTCGGGAGTGTATGAGGGGCATACAAAAAATCCTTTTATTGAAACTAGCTGGGCCCGTTATCCATTATGTATTAGGCACTTGGGGGCTCATTTCCGTTGTCATAAGGGATTTAGTAGTCTTTTATGTATTTTATGTTGTAGATCTGCGGCGTAAAATTGCGTAACACACTAACGATTGCAGAGACTTTCATTTTGACAATCTGACAGCATTCATTGCGTTATTTAAGTACGTTGTCGAATTTCCTGGGAAAAGTCCTGGGGTGCCGAATTATAGAGGTTAAATATATTGCTACAATCACATACACAGAAACACACACATAATCCTAGCCAGGGACCAGTGTGGATTGGTAGATGTCACATGTCTTTAAATGTTGGTTCTAGATTCCTCACTAAAGAACGCTCACTCGTTTTACTCCAATAAAGTTATCTGGCCATCGCGCGTCGTTGTAAAAACCTATTAAGCCTCGGTTTCTTCATCCGACAATTTCGCACCAAAATCCCGTATCGTCTCTTTCAATGGTCATGCGCAGCAATAATGCGAACATATCTGCAACATTCAGTTTTTGCCTTTACCTTGTCTCTTGGGGCCACTGTCTATGACATATGCGAAGGACTGCCTCTAAAATGGGCCCCCTGAATATATTTGCTCATCCGATATGAGAAGTCGCCTTTTGTCACCATATGTGTGACACGGATAGTTTTTCGCACATCATACTTCGGCCATTTTTTTGTAACTGTAGCGATGGAATTTATTTGAATATTTTATGCATTTTTTTATGTTCGTATTTGGAATATCGTTTTTGTTTTCCGAGAATATTATTCGATTATATTTTACAAATTGACCTGTCCGTTACTTTTGCTTTATTTGGTAAATCAAGTTCTTTTTTTAAAAGCAGTTTTAATCAAAACATTATAGTAGTACTCATAACTTGAAATATGAAATTCTAACCATTTTTTTTCTAATAATTGGGAACCGAAGAGGAAGTTTTTCTAATATAAACTTTCCAAAACTTTCCGTGGTCATTGTGATGTGGGATTTTTAACAAAACCGATAGATAGTAAAAGGTTAGCTTTCGAAAAGGCGTCATTTATTAAACCATGTAGGCGTTTCATTATAGGAAGGCCAATAATCTCGTAATTAAAATGTTCAAAACATTTTCGCAAACTCATATTTCAGAAATTATAGTTCTTTTTGACAGATTAAGACTAGGATCAGAATGTGAAAGTTCCCAAAAAAATCGGGACTAGTCCCTCCGATATTTGGGAACTTTATTGATTTATTCTGGTTTTTACAATGAGGCAGTAATTAAATGATTGATGTTACATAATTGGTGAGTATTGTGCCTGTGCACACTGTAAGATTAATTAGATTATATTATTATCAATTTGTTATTGCCTATCAAAACCGCAAAAAGTCTAGGCGGGTTCATGGGGTATCCTAAATAACTCGGGAGTTAACAGCTAACTCAGGGTTAATCAAATAATTCACCTTGCCCCACCACGAGAAATATGTAAACATAGAGTTAAATTGTTAAATATTAAACCCACCGATACTAAATAAAATTACGTTAAGAGGAACCGCTGATAACATTATTTTATCATTTATATTGGTCGATGTTGTTGTACCTACGTGAAAAATCAGTAGGTACCAAACAGCAGGTCATGTATACAACGTGTAACGGAAAGAGTATATACATACCAAGGGCACGGCTTCTTTGGATGATATCAAACGATATTGGAAGGGTTTTTTAATCCTATCTCTACATGTTCGGAAGTTATGAGAATTTTAAATACATTGATACCAGAACAAATTGAAATAAACACATCACTCGGAAGAGATTTATCGTGATATTGGCAAGTAACGTGTAAAGTTATTGACCTACGCAGTGCGGTGACACGTTTGTTATGATTTGAATTGAAGAAACATATGAAACCGAAAATTTGGTATCAATTCTTAGAGAATTTTATTTTGAGCTAAAACTATGTATAGTGATTCTATACCAGCTGTTATCTTAAGTGCTTAAGGATAGCAATAGGGTTTCTGTTACACCCTGTATATGAACGCATATAAAAATAAATACAAATTATTAAAAAAAATAAACAGATTTTTCCCTGACGATTTCATCAATCAATAAACTAAATCTTCAAATACAACACGAGTTTTTTGGCGGGATCGCGTTGGAACATGTCGCACGAATTTTCTTTTTCATTAAATTTAGTGAAATAGCGAATTAAATTGTATAATTTTGGTAGTGAATTATTCAATTTAGTTACGTGTGAGTGCACAAGTGTAGTGAAGGTGAAAATAAGTGACTAACGTGGACTTTTCGTGTTCCCCCCAAAAACTCCTACTAGGTTGTTGTAAAGTTACTACCGCTTTACAATAACTTTGATTTGACTAACTAAAGTCGACCATGACTGTTTCGTAACTTCGTGCCCGATGTCGAGGCATTTACTAGATCGAAAAGAAAAATTACTTGACACTGGCTAAATGCACAAACCGTGCGAAGCCAAAACCAAAAAAAAAAAAAAATACAACACGATTAAATTGAAATGTCATGTTATAAAATTCAAGATATAGACCACTCCAAGCTTCACCACTTCGACCGGTTCTGTGCTTCTCGCATCTAGCGGATTCATGCGGCCTTTTTTTTTAAAGCTGGGATATCAATGTCAGACTTTTACTGACTAAAACCCACCCATGTTCCTTCAGTTGCCTGCGTACCAGGGGTCACGATATCTCTTTTGAATTGAACAACCCGCACCCCTGGCAGTTCCTGCGGCCTTCACTAGGTCATCGGACCACGTTGTGGGAAGCTTTCCAACACATTACACCTATAACAGTTTTTTTTTTTACAAATGGTGATACAAAGAGCTGTCACATACCTAAAAGCGATATTTTAAAGACAATCTGTGGATGGATTTAAAGGGAGGGAGAGACAATACTGCCGATGTCAACGTGAAAATATTCTAAGTATTCTGTTTTCATTACTAGTATTGAAAACATAGATCATATAAAGATACTTACGATAAGTCAGAATTTAGGTGCATGGTACGATTTGTCTCTGACTTTCCAAAAAGATGGCAAGCAATATCATGCCACGTGCTACAACACATAGGATTTTCATGGATAGAGTTTTTGGAACGATGTTCATTCCTTAAGGTGAACCTAGTCCACATTTTTTGCATACAAACTTCGGGAGTGTTTTACTCCACTGTCTGACATTGCACATCCAAAGTAAAATATAATATCGTTTTGTCATTATTAATATTGTCTGTACGGAAACATATTACTAAAATAATAACCCATTAAAAAGTTAGGAGCCTACAAAGATTCGTTTTTCTTGCTAATTTTACTTAACTTTGGGCGTGTTTAAGTAATAAAAGAAGTGTAAAATCTCCAAAACTAAGTCGGTACCGACAAAGTTGAATTATCGAAGAGTTCAATAAACTTTATTGGTCATTGATTTATGCATTGGCTTTTTCATAAAACCCGATCTTCCAAAGGACTTTTCTTAATTTTTTCGCGAATTTTTTACTATAAATGATCCTGCATCTCACTCAATAACGTTGTGCGTGTAGACTAGCGTCTAACTGCTGATCACTGATACTATCTCTGTCGGATACGAAGCCTGGTGAGACAGCGTAATTTTTAGCCAGGCCCACCAGAGAGTTCGAGCCCGCGACTAGGTTCATCATCTCGTAAGGAAAATGTTCTGGCCCTTCCAGTGATGTTCTCTCTCTATCTGTCTATTATATACGAGCGTGTGTGTGCGTGTGAGTATCGTGTAAAGAATTTACGTTTGTTTGTTTTGGAATGGGCAATTATATTCACTTTAGAACTCGAGCTTATAACTGACTTTTTGATAAATGAAAATTCCAAACTGCCTGTAAATGATTTAATTGAAAGTAAATGGTTTGAGTTAAGTGTTGTGTACTTGTGTGTGATTGAAAACCAACTACCTATTTATCATCAACGAAGAATTGCACCGGAGACTTGCCGGAGGCGGTGGAAATTCAAATGTCGTAAGGGACGTTGAAATCCCTGTCTCTTACGACATTTGAAATTTCTACTATCGATGTATCATTTTATATTTTGCGTTTATATATTATATTGTATTATAAACGCGAAAGTTTGTGAGCATGGATTGATTTTTGTTACTCTTTCACGCAAAATAGTGAGGATACATTAAAATTTGACACTTGTTTGCAATGCAGATTTAAGAGTATTTAGTAAATTCTTATCAAAATGAATAGCTTTCGGTATTTAATGTAGATAAACTTGGCAGCTTTTACTTATTATAATTTGGACGAATAGATTAAAAGTTACCACGATAAGAATGAGCTGAGCGGAGCGCCATTAATGCATTGCCTGCCATGCTTGAAATGGATAGTCTGAGAGTCTTGGTATGTATACACGTATCTATGTAACGGAATCTTTGAACGTGATTTTTACTCCCTTCAAAACGTCGGATTGATTTGAAACTTTGCACACTTATCAAGGACCGATGACAATTCAATAATTTCAACCAAAAAAAATTAAAATAAATAATAGTTTAAAAAACTAAAACACACGAAAATTATTTTAAAACAGCGTGGGGTGCATGATATTAATTGATTATAAAAATAGGTACCACAAAACACTTTTTTGAAATTATTGTCTAGTTTTTTAGTTTGGTTTTGAAAGCGTGCTTTTTAGTTTTTTAAACTATTATTTATTATCAAAAGACTACGCGAGCGGATCCGCGGGCGGAAGCTGGTTGTAAATAAAACATATTATTTCACATGTTAGTATGCTATAACAGTCCGATGGTTATAACCAAATATAACTCACTTCAGTTAGACCCGAACTGTAAAATTAAATCACGCCTCAAAGAGATCGTGCTTTGAATAATTCTATTGGTAACCAGATTATGTTGCAAATATGTGTAAATGATAATTGAATATCTAACCGTGAATAATGTTGATCTAGGATTTTGTGGATTAGATTATATTGTTACGAGCTAAAGCTAAAGTAATTAGTTACCACTAGCGCCATCTAGTATCGAGTAGCAGAATAAATTGAGTCAAGATCTATTTAGCAATTTCGATACCAGAATCTTCTAGAATTATCAACATCTGTTCAGTCGGGGCCGGTATGTACTCGATGGTTCTAGATGCTTCGTTCCTCGAATGTTCTTAGGGCCCTATAAAAGGCAGGAACGGATCAAGACCGAGTACCCCGACCGACCCTTGCTCGTTGAAGCGCCAGCCTGCGCCGCAGCTGAGCCAGTAGCTTTAAATTCCCCGTCTAATAATAATGATGCCAATTTGATCCAGCCTGTCCCCAATAGTGATAGCTGTCCCCCTATCAGTGACGCCCTGAGCCGAGGTCCGTACCCCACAGGGGGTGCCCTCAGCGTGCAGTCGCTTAGTATATAAATTTAGTTTGTAAGCCCTGGCTGGAGGCATTAAGTGTAAAATCTTAATGGCAGCCCCAGGAATGACCGGTTGAGCAGTCACGGCCTCTCAAGGCCAACTGCGAGATGCCCTACAAAAAAAAAAAAAAAAAGACCGAGTAGTGTTAATCAAGCGATACAGACGAGAACATCGTAAGCGATCTTCAAGTGCGATTTAGAGTGATCCGTAGTGAAATCGTGTTTTGTAATTTGTGTGTTTAAAGGGTCAACTTTGGTCATTTTTATTGGCGTCACGAACCTGAAGCTCGTAACAATATTTATTAGACATTGAATGTTCTAGGGGCTTGTGGTTAACTAATATCAGTCGCACGGTTGGTTGCCGCGGTTGGTCCGTGGATGGGTGACCATCCTTAAATACCCCTCCGTGCCACAGAAAGCACGTGGTCCCGTCTACCATTCGTGGAACTTTGACCGTCGTTACGGGTCGTCAGTGGGGAGGGCACATTGCTCGCAGAACAGATGGCTGATGGGGCCGGATGGTTCTGGAGTGGCGACCGCGTACTGTAAGACGTAAAATTGGAAGGCCTCCCACAAGGTGGACCGATGACCTTGTGAGGGCCGCTGGAGTCCGCTGGATGCGGGAAGCACAGAACCGGTCGAAGTGGTGGAGCTTGGGGGAGGCCTATGTCCAACAGTGGACGTCTTTCACCTGAAATGATGATGATGAAGACGGGTCGTCAGAAGCCCGAAAGTCTGACAACCAGTCTTAACCAAGAGATATCGGATTACCCAGTAACTGGATTGTGGAGGTCAGATAGGTAGTCGCTCCTTGTAAAATACTGGTAATCAACTTCATCCGGTTAGACTGGAAGCCGACCCTAACATAGTTGGGAAAAGGCTAGGCAGATGATGATTGTGGTGAAGGCAATGGTCAGAAAGAAGGAACAAAGGTCGCTGCACAGACTACGAGCCAGCCTGTGCAGCGGAAAAGCAAATAAATATACAGTTCACAGGTCAAGAAGCTTGACACATGAGGGAATTGAAATTCAGTAGGGGGAGGAACGCGGCTGTGAATGTTAATAAAAAATTAACAAATGTAAATAGTATTTGATATATTGACCAACGAAACATAGTACTAGGCAAGCATGAGAGCGAAGACATCGCGGTTACTTTAGAAATCGGAGATAGGAATACGGAACCGTTCTATTTTTTTCCTCAGTATACCTTCAAAATACGACCAGGGAGTGTGAGATTTTTACCCACCCCAGTGGTCACTCACTATCTACCTACAATGGAAGGGAAAGGGAAATTCTGTTACCCCTCGAAAGACCTATTCGAAAACCCGTCTGTGCAACGCCTGTTAGGGCAAATCTCTGAGGGGATTGTAATATTCCTACCTACACCAATAAACCTGGCTTAACCACACGGATGATAAGTGTTACAAAACGGACATTCTGTAGTTCAGAAATCGAAATCGATATCAATAATATATCGAACAACGAATCAAAGTACTAGGCAAGCATGAGAGCGAAGACATCGATCACTGTTGGGATAGGAGATGAAATAATACAGTGCCTTCCTACAACACCAATAAAGCTGGCTAGACCACACGGACGTTAAGTCTTGCAAAACGGACATTCTATAGTCCAGAAATCAATATCAATAATGTATCGAACAATGAATCAAAGTACTAGGCAAGCATGAGATCGAAGACATCGATCACTGTTGGGATAGGAGATGAAACAAGACAGTGCCTACCTACAACACCAATAAACCTGGTTACACCACACGGACGTTAAGTCTTGCAAAACGGACATTCAGAAATTCGTTCAGTAATCGATATCATTATCAATAATATATCGAACAACGAATCAAAGTACTAGGCAAGCATGAGAGTGAAGACATCGATCACTGTTGGAACTACGACTAACTGCGCGCGGACAGGGTGACCACGCGTCTCGTCCGCGATCTATCTTCATCTGAGCACTGAGTTGTGTGGCGCCGTGTCCATTGTACCATCCTCCCACACGATCCTTTTAAACCCTGAACACCAAAAATAAGACTTCTTCTAGTTGGATAAGTTAGACCCCTTATAAAGGCTTGCTAGTGATGGTGGTAACAGGCGTTATACAGGCGGTTCTGAAGTGATCTCTCGAGACAACCCATTGCCCCCGTCCCTATACTGATGGTAACCATCAGAATGGTACTGCACAATCAGCTTATGTTGCCACTGCTGGGACACAGGCCTCCATTCTGTGAGAGGGAGCGGGCCATAATCCACCACGTGGACCCAGTGCGGGTTGTTAGATATCACATGTCTTCGAGAATCTTTTGTTCGAGGCTATATATTATAGTCATTGGTTCTAGGACATGCCGGTTTCTTCACGATGTTTTTCTTCACCGTTATGAGAGCAGTGGTGATGAAATAATTTACACACAGTAAAGCGCCTTTCTGGGTTCGAACGTACGACCTACATCTCGTAAGTTGCGGCCGTTACCATTGGGTCACCAACTGGTACTGACACATCCTTAAACACCGGACTCCTTTTGAAGATTCTCCCCATCAAATTAAAACAAAGAAGGAGCGGCAGAAATGTAGAAAAATAACCCTCCATACAGTGATGTCTGTTATTTTGCAACCATATTACCTTGAAAAATAGAGACTTCGCCTCAACATTCTCTCCAATCCCGTAACGTGAGACAACGGACACCGTCGCCAGATTGACTGATAGTCCCATGTAATGGGGGCATTGAGTGATCACGCTCCAATCTGACAAGTTAGTTCTACTCTTTCGGGTCTGATCGATGGACGAAACACATCGTTCAGTTGAGAAGATGGATACGTTATTGATTGACTTTTTTGAATTACACAGATTGGGATAAATTGGCTGATTGAATGTTTTTTTTTGTAGTATTTTTGGAGACATAAATGAATGAAGGAAAATGGATTCTGTTTGAAATGACATCGAGGAATGGAAGTTGCCTTATCTGCAGCAAAAATGGATGAATAAATTTTTGAATATGCCTACTTTCGAATCTGTTTGCGAAAAAGGCAGGTGTGCTGTACATACACCCTGCCCTGCTGTACAGGTTATACAGGCGTGATATTATGGTATTCATTTCTTTTTCTGGTTTGGTTTTTTCGAAGCACTGAAAAAAAAAATAGTTTTTGCAAAGTATAACCTTGGATAATTTCTGAAACTTTTTGTCACCTGAACTACGAACAGCAGTTCATTCTTGATTAAAAAATAAGACAAGACATTTCTTAACGGAGGAAACAAATGCTTCACCGTACATTCTTCCACCAAAACTTTGCTCGCCTGTAGCAAAAGCTAATTAAACGTGAACCCAGTAAAATAGTATTATCTAACGCAGAATATCAACGCATGAGGTATTAGGCGATGTTGCGGGGAAATATGCAATATCGTCAGCACAAGCCACATCGTAATACGGATGCAGAAATACCACTCTACTAAATAATGAAAACAAACTTTGGGAGTTCTCGAGACGTGACGAGACGCGAATGTGACAAATTAGACTGACGATGACCTTTCTTGAGATGACAAAGAGGTTTCAAATGACTGAAATAAACAAGCGGTGATTGATTGATATGCGGGGTGGACATCAACGCGCAACCTGTTACCATGCATTTAGTAGGTACATAATTCTGAACGTGACATTTTTCGTCAGTTATTTGAAAAAAGTCAGCTGGTCCATACATTTTGACCGCGTAGGTTCTATGAAACAGCTTATTGTGTTTTAATAACCGACGAAAAATGTATACTAATTATGTACTTATTTAAACTAAGCGACTACATGCTGAGGGCTTCCCCTAGAGGTGTTACTAATATATTCGTATTAGGTATACATAATAGGTACACGGCAGAAGTTTCATATTAGGTAATCCGCATGTTCTCATATTAGGTTATTCAATAATAGTCAAATAATAGTTTCGTACTTTCGTACCTATTCTCCGCGGCGGCGGCGCGGCAGCGCGACGCGACACCCGCACACCTACCCTCCCCCCGCTCCGTTGCGGGATAGTGCGATGTTGCTATACTTCTCTCTCAACGCATCGCTCGGATTCGCTCGCCCATTGGCGCGCGGCGGCACGGCGTTGGCGATTTTGTACGAATAACATATTCGATCAATCGTTATTCGATGAGTAGTATACACCTCGCGTTTTGTACGAAAGCTTCGTGGATAAACAGAGTGACAGCAAGCAATCGACATCGATTAAAGATTAAAAATTGTTAAACAAATATGCAATGGTATTATGGTACGGAGAATAGGGAATAATGTTATACGTCAGTGCAGGAATAATGCCTATTATTTTAAAATATCGCACCTACGGTGCTATAACGTCACTTATGTATCTGACGTATTTTTTCAGGAGAAGCGTTTGAAAATTGAACATCCTATTAAATTGTATAGTTTTACTCGACTAAAAAAATAAATTGATAATATTGAAACTAAACCATTAAACCTTACTTTAACATAAAGGCAAACATTTCACTGTTTACTATTATGAAGATATAAACGTTTAAAAATTAGAACCTTCGCAGAAGTGACGTTATGGGTCTAGAAAATAATTTATTCGTCAATTATGTCAAAGCAAATAAAACACGTCATCATGCATTTCTAAAAAATATTTATTCAAATAGCAAAAAAGAGTAACAAAATTTCTGAATTCTAAATAGTAACTTTTATATTAGGTCTTTACCTATGAAATTGCCGTTTTGCAGTACTGGCCATTTCAAATCAAAATAATTTTTGTTTGGGTAAGAATTCTAATTTCAAATTAATTTTATTTTAAAAACATGGATTTTTTTTCCAAAAGTAGTCATTTGTTTATTGATTAGTGTTACATTTTCATCGCATTTCAATCTTTTTCGTCATCATGGATACGTTAAAAATTCGAGTAATTATGGAATATGAGTACCGTCGTGGCAGCAACGCGGCACAAGCGGCACGCAACATCAACGACGTTTACGGAGCTAACACTACAAACCAACGCACCACCTGTTATTGGTTTGCTCGCTTCCGTTCTGGAAATTTCGACCTGAAAAATGAACCTCGCGGTCGTCCGAAGACTTTGGTCGACAATGACGAATTAAAGGCGATTGTGGAAGCTGATGATACACAATCTACGGCTGAATTAGCAGCAGCTTTCGACGTTAGCGTCAAAACAATATTGGTCCATTTGCGTCAAATTGGCAAGGTAAAAAAGCTTGACAAATGGGTGCCCCACGAACTCAATGATCGTCAGCGCGAAGTACGCGTCGAGACGTGCCTTGCACTGCTCAACAGACACACAAATGAAGGAATTTTGAACCGCATTGTTACCTGCGATGAAAAATGGATTCTGTTTGATAACCGCAAGCGCTCAGCAAGTTGGTTGGATCCTGGTTCAGCACCTAAACAATGCCCTAAACGAAAACTTACCCCTAGAAAAGTGATGGTCACTGTTTGGTGGTCTAGCGCCGGTGTGATTCATCACAGCTTCTTACCAAACGGGGTGAGCATTACTGCAGATGTGTACTGTGAAGAACTGAACACAATGATGGAGAAGCTGGCACATCTCCAACCAGCATTGGTCAATCGCTCGTCTCCGCTGCTCCTGCACGACAACGCGCGACCTCATACTGCACAGCAGACGGTCTCCAAGTTGCAAGAACTGGGGTTGGAAGCTCTCCGTCATCCGCCCTGCTCACCAGACCTTGCGCCTACAGACTACTACTTTTTCCAGAATTTGGATAACTTCTTGGCGGGAAAAAAATTCAATACCCGAGAGGCAGTACAAAATGCCTTTGAAGAATTTGTTGCCTCCCGTCCAGCTGATTTCTTTAAGAAGGGCATCAATAAACTGCCACTGCGATGGCAAAGATGCATTGATTGCATGGGTGATTACTTCGATTAATACAAATAAAAAATACATGAAAAAAATTCGTTTAAATTTTTTCATACAAAACGGCAATTTCATAGGTAAAGACCTATTATAAAAGTATGAAGGCAAATTTAATCACCCCATGTCATATTACGATTATATTTATATTAATAATATGCGCGATCATTCAGCTAAATGAGCTAAACATATTATAATCCAGTAACAGTTGAATATTACGTATTTTATGAACAGAAAACTCTCACTATTATACTATTATTTGACTATTACCCAGTAATAGGTATGGTATCATAATATGCGTTAACTAATATATTCAATATTAGGATTACCTAAAAATGACCCTAATATAACATCTCTAGCTTCCCCTGTGGGGTACGGACCTCGGCTTAGGGCGTCGTCACTGGAAGAGCGCAGAAAGGGACGGGCTGGATCGGAATAAACTTCTGGCTGATTACGGAGCTGCTTTTTTAAATGTTGGTCACATTGTCACAGTCTTGAACATAGTTGCTAAACCTTCTGTCCTTCTTCTTGCAGTGTTCCCCTCTCCAACACTCGACCGGGTATCCTCGTTATTTCAGAGTTATATTCAGTTATTGCCCTGATATAATTTCCCCACATAGTTCCAGGCAATATTGTCAACTATTTAACATTGCTTTTCGTAATTGATTTACGTGGTGTAGGCGCTTGACTGGGGAGACTAAGTTTGTATGGTTACTAGTTTTCCATGAAATACAACACTATGGTAATACATGTTTTTTAGTCAAAATCCCAATTTGTTTAGCACTAGGTTTAGCTAGTGGCTTCACCCGCGTGGATGTCGAAAATTAACCCACTGAAACGTATTATAGGGATAAAAAGTATCCTATGTGTTATTCCAGGTTAAAAACTATCTGTGTGCCAAATTTCATCCAAATCTGTTCAGCCGTTTTTGCGTGATTTAGTAACAAACATCTAAATATCCAATCATCTAAACGTACAAACTTTCACATTTATAATATTAGTAAGATCGTCGCATAATCTCTTCTTATATTAGCCGTCATCTTAGTAGTAACATCCTTTCAAACTATATCTTCTTACGGCATTATTCATAAAAAGTTATCGAACATCTAAACAGTTGCTAAAGTCTGGTTTCACTTTGAAAACCAGACTTTAACAACTGTTTAGATGTTCGATAACTTTTAATGAATAAGGCCGTTACTATATTATTTATGTCTTAGCATTATTTACTTTGTGATAACATTATTTACTTTGTGTAATTTACCAGGAAACCATCGTGAGGAAACCGGCATGTCCTAGAACCAAAAATGCGAAGACATGTGACAACTCGCACTGGGCCCGCGTGGATTACGGCCCTCTAGAGAGGAGGCCTGTGTCTCAGAAGTGGACCCGTTATAGTCTGATTATGTAATATTGCAATCACCAATTTCTTGCTCCGTTTTTCTTTAAATTATAGTCTCAGGACCAATTATAATCGGTTACCTAACAAATAAATTTAACTCCAGGTAGTGATCCAAATCCGACTGTTGTTTGAAGTTCTTAAAGGGAAACTAGTCGCGGGTTCGAACTCACTGGTGGGCCAGACTAAAAAGCTCGCTGTCTCGCCAGGCATCGCGTCCGACAGAGGTAGTATCAGTGATGAGAAGCTAGACGCTAAATTACACGCACAACGTTATTCAGTGAGATGCAGGATCATTTATAGTCAAACAGGCGCGTGAAAAGTCCTTCGGAAGATTGGGTTTTATGAAAAAACCACGGCATAAATCCATGACCAATAAAGTTTATTGAACTTTTTGATAATTGAGCGTTGTCGGTACCGACTTGGTTTTGGAGATTTTACACTTCTTTTATTACTTAAACACGCCCAAAGATTGGTAAAATAAGCAAGAAAAACGAATCTTTGTTGGCTCCTAACTTTTTAATGGCTTATTATTTTAGTATTCTGTTTCCGTACAAACAATATTAATAATGAATCAAAACCATACCATGTTAAATTTTTGATGTGCATTGTCGAACAGTAGAGTTCGAGAACACTCCTGAAGTTTGTATGGAAAAAATGTCGACTAGATTCACCTTAAGGATATTAAAGTCTGAAATTGTTTAGATTGAACAAACTCTGAATAAGTTCAAGCAAGAAAATTCTTCACAGTATCTTTTTCCAATAAATTCTCCTATACTCGTACATTACGAGCAGTGCGTGCATAACTATCTTCGTTAAATATTATAAATATTTTATCAGACATGGCTGCTTCTATTAAGTCGTGCTCCTATAAGGCCTCGGCTATACTGAAAGCGGGCTGAAAAAGATAAGGGAGTGAGCTATAAATCCGTGATCAGTGGCAGTATGGTGTAACTGTACAGTGCTGCCGTGTTCCTCATTCGCTATCGCCCTTTGCAAGTTAGCCGATCGTGGTGTATGTGTCAAGAAGAGACTCAAACTTATCAATAACTAACTTCTGCCGGCAACTGCCACCGTGTCGTTCGCGTAAAATTTCTTGTATTAACATATAATAATGTGTATTTCCTACAGCATCGAATACTTCGTTTTCTCTTAGCGTGATGTAAAATAGCCTATAACTTTATTCAAGAATTGAGCTCATAGCCGACTAGTTGGTAGTTCCAGAAATCAACCCCCCCCCCCTCAAAAAAAGACAAATTTTTACGCGACTGTAATTTAGAAGATGATCATTATTTGAATTAGTTCCTCGCGTCCTGTACGCTCCCGACTCGCTTCTTTGACTATCTTCTTCTTCCTCATTAATAATTTCCATCATTCAGTATATGAGAGACAGGGTGTAAGGTTCACACATCCTCCAAATAAAAGAAAGGATCCTCCGACCAGACGTTGTGTCTGGTGGGCAACTGCCCGACGATTAATGATGTTTTAATAAGTACCTACACAATGTCTTCAATGTAATTTTGGTTAATGTTATCGCGGTTTATGCACCATCTATAATAATATTAATTGACTTCACTTTAATTTCTGTTTTGTTTTGCTGACATTATATATTTTGTATTAATAATTTAATTTAAGTAGACTGTAGCCGATCTGATTTATTTATGTACAACATCTTATACCTGTACCTACATTCATAGCAAATAAAGTTTTGATTCTGATTCTGATACATCTCTTCCTACCAATTTGTACGCCACTGTATGCGGCTGAACATGTTAGAACTTTACTTATCTCATAGTAATTATCTTACATGTAATGTATCATGTACACTATGTTTAAATAAACAAAAAGATCTTATCTTATTGATGCCTGGACCACAATTTGGACTTTGTTTATAAGCTAGTTGAGCCAAAAACTCTGTTGGCGCGATACAGGATTTTGTCGACGGTGTGATGTGTAGTAAGCACGTGGCAATGTGATAACCACAAGTGCACCAAAAATTGTATGTTGCAACCAACCGCTTTATCAGCCGCGATGCTGACAAATCACCCCTCCTCATCCTCGCTTGCTGTATGACATAGCTTTAATCAGATGCATCGTGCACGCGCGGCCGCTGAATATTTCACGTGTTTCAACGAATACTTGGAAATACGCACACATGGAATGAGTAATTTGTTCCTGTACTGTAGGAAGATTTGTGTGGTAATTAAACGATGGGGAAATTATGTGTTAATGTTTATCGTGTTCTGTCTGTTTTTAAAATTAATTGGTTGTTTGCGAATTTTGTGGCGATCGAATCAGAAATGACGAAAGCCGTAGAAGAACCAAGGTAATCGACATAACCCGAAAAATTGCCAGAATTAAGTACACACATATGGCCAATGGGGCCGAAAGTTTCTGGAGTGGCAACGAGTACTGGAAGACGGAGCGTTGGAACGTCTCACAAGGTGGCCCGATGACCTGCTGTAGGCCGCAGGAATCCGCTGGATGCGAACAGCACTGAACCGGTCGAAGTGGCGGCGCTTGGGGGAGGCCTATGTCCAGCTGTGGGAACGTTTGAGGCTATTAAGCCATAGCTTAATGAGCCTAAAACGTATGGATACTCACGGTACGGCATACCATAAGTACTGTGAGTGTCCACGGCCTGTCTTACGTGGCTCCGTAAATCATAACTTCACCTAAGCTTCTACAACATGGCAGTATATGCGCCCTCACGGCCGTAGTCGCCGCGGGAGACGCCCTGGGCGTCGGGAATCCCAGGCTGATTCCCGGCCACCGTAGGCGCGGGCTTGCGGACGGCGAGTAATGGGTAGCTCGCTGTCCGGTAAGGACCAAGCCCGGGTCGACGGCGCGTTGTGTTCCACGCGCGCCTCAAAGAGATGTCAGCACCAAGTTCGCAAGGACCGATGCCTGCCAGGGGTGCGGGTTGTTCGAAAGAGATACCGCGGCCCCTGGCACACAGGCAACTGAGGGAACACGGGTGGGTTTTAGTCAGTAAAAGTCTGACACGCCCTCCCGCTCCGCCCAGAGCGGGAGAAGATATTGGATGATTTCCCATCCAAAAAAAAAAAAAGCTTCTACAACATTTTTTCAGGATAGACAGACAGCACAATCTCCTCTCATTTCTTACCTCCTTAATCTTGCCTCCCTAACAAGTCTAGCATATATCCTAGAATACTCTAGACAAATACGGTTGTATTTCTCAAAAGGCTGTAGTGTAAAGGCCCCAGTTATTATGTATGCTGTCGGCGGCCGCGAGGGTCCGCCATTTTTCCTCATAAAATATAAATTCCTCTTATAAGTTTGAGTGATCTTCCTGTGGTTATACGTAATTTTACGATGAAAGTTTTGTTAGGGCCGTGTTCTGACTTGGCTATTTTGTTCTGAAGACATTTTGGTACTATGTTGGTTCGAATTGAGGAAACGGTAGATTTATTCTTGCGTTCGTATGTAAGGTTATCAGAAAATCCGATAAAATATCCTTACTTATATTATAAACGCGAAAGTTTGTAAGTATGGATGGATGGATGTTTGTTGCTCTTTCACGCAAAAAAGGCTGAACGGATTTGAATGAAATTTGGCACACAGATAGATGATAACCTAGATTAACACATAGGATACTTTTTATCCCGGTAGTACGTTCCCGCGGGATAATTTCCCACCTCCACGCGGGCGAAGCCGCGGGCGGAAGCTAGTATGATATAAAGTAGTTTGATGGCACTTTAATTTTTTTATTGTAGCTTTGGCAAATTGTGAGGAGCAGTTAATATTAAACTTGTTTTGATTTCTTCATTTTCATGTGATTTTTTACCTTTAATAGTAATAGTTTTGTTCGTAATAATTATTTTGCTGCATGCTGTTTAATAGCGTATCATTAAACAGCGTAGCATAATTAGCCTATAACGTTCCCACTGCTGGGACACAGGCCTCTCAGAGAGGGGGTTATGAAGATAAAGGCGGCTATGAGTTTTCCTAATATAGCGTTTTTCTTTAAAACTCTATCGTTTTAAAGGTATTTTATTAATCGTGACGACTCATAATTTTATTTTATTAGTAACATCATAAAGAAAAATGTCCCAAAATTTATCGGTATGTTTGTAATTGGTTGCAAAACATGACAGGACACTGCAAATACAACTTGGCAAAATGTGGGATTATTGTCCGACACCCAATTTGAGTGCAGTGTTTTCCAGAAAAATGCTGTGCTGTGCTGGTATGGCCCAAGTGTCCACACTAATGCACCTTTGAGGATCTAATGAAGGCCCCTGACGTTGCTATTACCGAGGCCACTTACAACGCCCAACTAATCTAAAATAAGTTTCGAAAGAATTCGATTCGAAATAATAAGTTTATTTTGTTTCATCATCATATCAGCCGAAAGACGTCCACTGGTGGACATAGGCTTCCCCCAATTAGGAGGGGGGCTAGCCATAATCGCCACGCTTGGGAGGCGGGTTGGCGATCGCAGTATGGTGGTCAAATGCATAGAGAACGCTGCTGCCTATTCTCTAGTAAACTCCCTTTGTCGCCTCTTACGACACCCACGGGAATAGATGGGATGGTGCTATACATTACGCCCGGCACCACACGGAATATTTATTTGGTTTATTTGTATGTATCTATGTATTAGTATTTATTCTTGTATTTTATAGTAGTTTCCGAGCTATCTATCCCGTATGTTGGTCCTGCCATGTTTTGTCTCTGCATCACCACAAAAGTTGACTGGTAGAAAATGCCTCAGGCAAAAAAAAATTAAAACACTATCATGCTAGTATTTTGCTTGTAGAATAATCTGACAAAAAATCAGAATGATTAAATGTATATTAGTATGATTTTTACTCGTTGGCAGAAATTTTTAGAGGTATCTTTGTGATTTTTTTCTATCGTATCAAATTTATTTTATTATGTTTTCAGCACACTATCTAACTAGCATATATCCTGATTATCATATATTTTTCTGATTTTGTTTAATGCAGTGGATCATCATTTTTTAGGCATTACAAAATTTGCATTTAGCTCCTGTAAGCCCCTTAAGTCCGCCTTTGTACAGTATATTTTATTACTTGTGTATAAAGTTTTAATAAATAAAATAAATTTACTGTTTTAAATATCCCAGCCTCTCGCCCCCCATTCTGAACAGCCCCTAAGCTGACTACAGTACGCTAATATAGCATACTTGCTAGGGTACCGATGGGTTACTTCATAACTCGTGATTTGGCTCGTTTAATGGGCTTAGTTCAATGTGTTTCCATGATGTACGCGCATCGCGCGTCAGGGAGGCTGAGTGACGGCGGCGATGTCTAATACAGTGGTACAGTGTGTTTAAGTTCATATTTAATCGGCGATTTGGTAGGAATTTGAGGTATTGTTTTGAAGTTGTATTTTTTAAAGGTATTCAGCCACATCTATACGTTTTGGAGCAGTTATGAACCAACTTCAAAAAGGAGGAGGTTCTCCATTCGTCTGCATATTTTACCCGCTTTTTACACGCTTTATATTAGCTTCACTTGTATGTCAGTATGTAACTCTCCGTGGGTAATTTGCGCGCCTGCGGCCTTCCTTGGTTCTGGTAGCCGTTTCTCAGGCTCCCTCTCCGAAATCGAACTCTGATTCCCCGTATTTATAATATTTATAAATAATTATTTTATTCTCACTAATAAATAATTTACACGCTTTATATTAGCTCGGGTTGTATGTATGTATGTAACGGAATCTTTGAGCGCGATTTTGACCCACTTTAAACGGTCAGATTTCATTGAAACTTTGTAAACTTGTCGAGGACCGATGACAATTTACTAATTAAAAAAAAAAAAATGGAAAAAAAAACACGTTTTGTAGTTAGCAGAACTAAAAAATAGAAAATAAATAATAGTTTAAAAAACTAAAAAAACACGCTTCAAAAACCAAACTAAAAAAGGAGAAAATAATTTAATTCAATTAAAAAGCGTGGGGTGCTTGACATTAATTGATTATAAAAATACCTCAAAAAGCACCCCACGCTTTTTAATTGAATTAAATTATTTTCTCCTTTTTTAGTTTGGTTTTTAAAGCGTGTTTTTTAGTTTTTTAAACTATTATTTATTTTTTATTGTTTATTTGTTCCGCGTTATATTTCGAAAACTCTTTTTTATGGATAGGGTATGCCTCAGGAGTGGTCCCGTATAAATTGTATTAACTTTGCTTGGGTAGTTTTTGCGTTAGCCTTGATAGATTTTAGCCTTAACGTATTAAATCCACTTCTTCTTTTCGTGTGGATGGTACAGACGTCAGCACTTCAAGCTACCAATAGCAATTGAACATGAACCTTAAACTTTTGTACTAAAGTTGAAAATCTATCAAAGAAATTTAGCACATTGGAGTAGCTTGATGTGCTGGCGTCTGTACATTTTTTTTTTAACTTCACTTTGTCTTCATGATTTTATTAAATCTTACTTCCAGTCACTGTTGTTAGCATAGAAAGTATAGCTGTAGTGGTATATACGAATTGGTGTGAGGTGGGTACCATAACTAAAAAAGTGAAAAACTAAAATACAGATCCAGAGACAACGACTTCCGAAACGGAAGTAATTTTTTATTTTGCAGTATTTCTCGGTTGTTTTTTATTTGTAGTAAAGTTTTTCATTGTAACTGTCGGACAACACACAGAAGATTCTGATTACGAGAATAGGTAACTACAATATCAAACGGATTTCTTGAAACTTCCTACTTGAGGGAGTTAACTACTAGACTAGAGCGAGGTTGAAGATAGTTTGCAAATTCAATCACAGGCAACTGTTACTAACCTGTTTATAGAAAGACTGTAAATCTATAATCTTCTTATAAAGAGCGAAAAATTATTTGTTTGTATGTAGGGGGAAATATCTGGAACCAGTCAGATTTGAGAAACTCTTGGGGAAGGTTAGTATAGGTTATTTAACATCACGCTAAGACCATATGGAGCAGAGAGAAAATGAATTAGTATCGTGGCCGAGTGATGCCTTGCTACAGAATAGATTTTAACCACATGACTACCGATGCGGCCTCAGGCCTCAAGGGCCAAGTTCGACCGACGCTCATCAACATTCCTGCGGTTTTATTTTAACGTTCTAGCTGTTTTTCGCGGAATTTGTGAATAGGCTAACTAAATAACCAAATTGGGGTAAATTGAATTAACTATCTAGCAAAATCTCCCGTATTCATACAAGAAACACGTTATGTTATGATGATCAGTAAATTATCGGTAGGTACGAACGCTAAATGTGTGTCTATTGCATTCGATAAGTTATCGACTTGAATAAATATCTACAATCATCATGAACATGGATTTATAGCGGTTTACCATAATGTCGGTGCTTGAGACGTAGTTAAAACAAGAAATTTTATGTGGACGAATTCGTCGGCAGAAACTAGTCTTTATATATAAAAATGAATCCCTATTTCCCTTGGTCACGGCATCACACGTGAACGTCTAGATCAATTTTGCTAATTCTTTTTTTGTTGTGTTTGTTAATGTCAGAAGAAGGTTCTTATGAAAGAAAAAAATAAAAAGTAGCGCGTAACATAATATACAGGACAACGTCTGTCGGGTCAGCTAGTTGTACTATAAAAATGTATGCAGAAAAGTAATAATGTTTAGTGACGCCATGTGAAGTAGGTATGTCGTAATCATTATGGTTGCATAGAAAATTATACTAATAACGACGCTGAAGGTTAAGAAATAAAGAAAGAATACCGTTTATGTTACTGTGGGCACAGTTCGTGAAACACAAAATGAAATGACAATGTAAAGCAGTGAAAATAAATAACAACAACAATGTGTGCCTCACAGGTTCATTTCAGCATGTATGCTAGACAAATGCTGTCTGACGCTGGTGTTCTAATTAAATTTTAGGTAAGCTATAACCATATTTGGATCAATCACAAGGATAAATTATTTATTTTGATATTCATCATCATAATCATCATTTCAGCCGAACGACGTCCACTGCTGGACATAGGCCTCTCCCAAAAGGAGGGGATTTGCCATAATCGCCACGCTTGGCAAACGGGTTGGCGATCGCAGTATGGTGGTAAAATGCATAGAGAACGCTGCTGCCCATTCTCTAGTAAGTCCCTTAGTCGCCTTCTACGACATCCACGGGATTCTTCTTCTTCCTTCGGGAATCCCATTTTGATATTCGTGTCTAACTAAATATGATGATTACTATCCGGAACCTAATCCCAACTTCTTCCGAAACCACCATCCTATTGATATGTATTATAAATGTGAAAGTTTGTATGTTAAATATTTGGATGTTTGTTACTCAATCACGCAAAAACGGCTGGACAGATTTAGACGAAATTTGGCACACAGATAGTTTATAACCTGGATGAATATTTAGGATACTTTTAATCCCGATCGTACGTTCCCGTGAGATAATTTCCGACATCCACGCGAGTGAAGCTGCTGGCAAAAGTTAGTCCATAATAAATCAAAAGTCAAAATTAATTAAACAACATCCGAATTACTTTCGTAAATGCTCGGATCGATGGCAAGCCGAGAACAACAGACGGTTCATTGTAGACGCATCTCAATAAGCCGAAAGCCGATTATTCAGTAATTTGCATCGGAGCGGGCACAACCCTATTACCATGTCAAAACCCGCGAACTCAAAGACAGACTGTTTGGCGCCATGTTAGGCACCGGATAATGGGGGGAAATATTATCTATGGTGCTGTGAACCTGTGATTTTATTTTTACCCGACTACGGCGAAGCAAAAGGAGGGTTGTTATATATGTATGTATGTTCATCTGTTCCCTTAAAACTTCTAAACTACTTATCTTAATTGGACAATTGAGGTATTGTTGGGAGCGTTTTAATCGTCCGCTAGTTATAGGCTATGTGACGTCATATGGTGCCACCTAAACAATAAATTCTAACAGAATTAAGCAATAATAAGGTTTAGAGCAAAGGGGCATACAACCACGGCTGTCAGATAAGAATATTTTCTTGTTTCATACTTTTTAGGGAGTGATTTTTTAGCAGTCAGGTTTTTTTTATTTTGTTTGGGGCTTTAATAATTGCTGGTTCTGGTCAAGTAAACGCAATGTCCGATTTCACGGTAAGAGCTGATTTTTCCACGGTCAGTTTGTGAAAAAAAAATACCAACTAACAAAGTAATAAAATACTATGTACTTACATAGCTATTGCCAGTGGCTTCGCTTACGTGGAGGTCGAAAATTATCCCGGGGCACGTACTATGGAATATAAAAAGTATATAAAAAGTATCCTAATTCAAGATATAATCTATCTGTGTGCCTTTCATCCAAATCCGTTCAGCCGTTGTTGCGTAATTTAAATTAGAGTTTAATTTGTAATTTTATGATTTCCCTTCTACTGTTATTACACTCTTTGTCTACATCTCTGTTATCTTCTCTCCTATCGCAGGTGTGCTGGAAGAGATTTCTGTAGAAATAAGCATTGCCTATGTACGTATTTTTCTGTTCCTTTCTTCTTGTCTGTTTATATATGTGTGCATAAATGGTTAAATAAATAAATGTCCAAACTTTCACATTTATAATATTAGTAGAATAATATTAGTTTAAAGGGAGATGAAAAATCTTTAAACTCTTGAAACATAACCACAGTGTATCTCTTAAGTAGGTAAGTATATACCTATTACAACTTGCGGTAAAACAAATAGGTACAATTGAAGACATCTAAAACGTTGTATTTACATACTTACCCTTTTTGTATTCAAAGTGCCGTAGTCTAGACGCATAAATAAGTGAGCGTCATATGTAGAAAACTTTGTATCCAACATTTATATTTTTTCATCCAAAAACATTAATCATATTAAGTTTTTTATGCCATGGATGACATCCATGTGTGTCGACACGAACAGCAAAGTGCATAATGTTAGATTAAAATTGTCTTTAGTGAAATAGAGGTTTCAAATTTCATAATTATCATTTCTTTCAGGATCCTTGTCCATATTTTATAACTATTATTTGTTTTGGTCCTTAGAGTAAACGTGTTCTTGAGTGGAGTAAGGTAGAACTAGACGACTAGGCGTCTGGCCAGGTGGTGCGGCGATCTTCGCCGGGTGGCTGGTAGCAGCTGGATGAGAGTTTCTGAGAATCCAGCTGAATGGCGTGCAATTGGAGAGGCCTATGTCCAGCAGTGGACTGCTGTAGGCTAATGATAATGATTTGATTTGCCCCGTAGAAGATGGCGGGGGGAGCTGGATAGATAAAACAAACGACAGTGGTCCACATAAGCTTCTGGATCGAAATATCTGGAAGTCATGGGGAGAGCCTTTGCCCAATGCAGTGGAATGACGTAGGCGAACAGTAGCAGTATTTGATTTGCAAACGCTGCTCTACTTTTTCAGTAACTGTATCTGCTTTTACTTTTCTAGGTCCCATTAGGGCTACGTAATCTAGAAAACTTGTTCAGCTATTTTGACTGAAATCTAGCCAAAACAATCTTCCATCTTCGGAAAACGTCTTAAATCACCCCTCATGTAGTCAATAATATCTTCATAAACAAAACCATAGGTGCTGAAAAAAGTAATTTTATTTTCAATTTATAACCAATTTAGGTAAGCCATATAAATGGATAGGGAATCCATATAAAATTAGGTACTAAAATACAAAAGTATGAATGTGCCACATTCACGACGTGCAAGGAAAGAAAGAAAGAAAAGGTATTTATTGTGACTCGCACAGGAAGATCACATACTAAAATAAACACACAACACAACATTTTTTAAAAACGAGAGAGAGAGAGAGATGTGTGAGAGAGTGAGTTCTGGTGCGGGTGTGCTGATATGAGTGTGCTTGTATTATGTTATGACATGTTAAACATGAAAATATTCTCATCTGAAAGCCGTGGTAGTATGAAGGAGGACATAAAACCATGAACTAAAATACTAAAGAAAAAAATACATGACTTTATGTCCTCTAGAGGGCGTTATATTCAATTGAATGAGACGTCACATAGCCTATAACCAGGGGACAATCAAGAAGCTTCCAACAATACCTTATTTGCCAAATTATGAAAGTAGTTTAGAAGTCATGAGGGAATAGATGAACATAGATACATCCATACCCACATACATACCTACATACTGGTCAAAAATCACCATCCTCAATTTTGCTCCGCCGTAGTTGGTCATAAAGTGAATGTTACTTTTATTACGTTATTTATATTCCATCAAGCTGTGAATGTCACAGCCTTACATCTAACACTCTAATAGCCTAACTGAAAGCCTGCCAAATCCCTATCACATTAAGTTTCCAACCGGTGCGATTTAAAAAATAAAAATGTTTAAAAATTCTCAAAGTTTCGCGTCGAGAATTCCAAGTTGATGCCTAACTTCTACTGGCGCAGCTTACGGGGGTAACTTTGGGAGCGTTTCGCAAAACTCGACTTTATTCAATAGCATACTTTTTGGACTATTCGATATTTATAGGCTTGGCTTCTTGCGGATGTGTTGCTTATCTAGTAGACCGATTAGTTTAGGCAAGGCATGCCTGTTTCTGTCATATTTACTAATAGCATAATGAGCCTATAATGTTCGCAATGCTGTGGCACGAGCCTCCGCTCTGAGCGCGGTCAGTACGGGTTGGTAGATGTCACATGTCTTCGTACTTCTGGTTCTAGGACATGCCAGTTTCCTCACGATGTTTTCCTTCACCGTTTTGAGAGCAGTGGTGATGAAATAATGTACACTATGTAAAGTGTCTGTCAGGGTTCGATCCTGCGCCACCACTGCTACTGGATTTTAAACTTTAGAGGCCTCGATTGACTTTGTTTTGACTCATGTTTCAACCAGAATTTTGAGCATTATTTTTCTTTACGCTGTTTTAATTGAGATTGTAAACAATGGTTACGGAATAGAGATTATTCATCGTCTGCCTAGCCTTTTCCCTAATATGTTCAGGTGGCTCCCAGTCCAACAAGATGCAGCTAAACACCAGTATTTTACATAGAGCGTCTACCTATCTGACTAAACAGACAGCTGTGCTGCTGGGGAGTTTATTCCCCTACTTCTTACTACGCTAAGTGGTGACTGGTTTTTGGGGGACTGTCTTATGTATTTTAACGTTCGAAAAGTGCTGATTCTCAGCCTAATTTGAATAAATGACTTTTAATTTTGATTTTGACTTCTAAAACCCTTACTGGGTAACACGATACCCCTTGGTAAGGCTAGTTGTTCTTTATCTGTTCTGTGGTTCTGACGACCCGTAACGACTGTCAAAGAACCACGAATGGCAGCCAATAATAAAAAAATCAAGATAGCATAACGAATTACCCCGTCATACGTTCGAAACCTACCAAAGCCAAACGTCAATACATTTACGAATACCCGTACAAACAAACAGTTTCCACCATTTTGTTTATTTTCCCCGTATTTGTCGTCTGTTTTCACGTATTTTTTCATCGGCGTTTAGTATCGTGGACCTGACAGTTGCTATCTCTGCCTGTTCCACAATATTGGCGCGACAGTGTTGCCAACTTGTCATTTTTTAATGGAGAAACGAACCGACTGAGTTTACATCGCGTTCTGTTTGTGTTGAGCAATTTATTGGCTTGTTTGTGTAGTCTTGGCGGCGTTTTAAATGGTCAGTGCACACGTGAAAAGTGACTGTTTTTATACAATAAACTGGTTGTTTGAATAATCGACGAAAAATTGACGATACCAGGATTTTTTACTTTTGCCTATGAAAAAAACTTGTGTGTCATATTATTATGTTATTACTTGGCAATTGCCTCGTTGGTCTAACGCAACGCTACCGCTGAGCACGAGGTCGTAGGTTCGTTTCCCAGGTCGGGCAAAGTGAAAGTGAAGTGAAGTGAGTCAAGTGGGTTTTCTTTATGGAATTTTTCAGGATCAGCCCCAAGTCTGGAATTGTGCCCGGATGATGGCAATGGGCTCGTCCCCTATGGGACATGGGACTTAAACATAACTGGCGAAATGTGGTTGAACACCTCTGCTCAACCCTTCGGGGAAACAAAGCGAAGGCGTGATGTTATGTACTTCGCAATATGTTTTAAGTTGTGTTAAGTGATGGGTTAATATTATTCTTATGAGCTGCTTGTATCCCTGTGCATGGCAATGACCTCCAATGGAGTAGGCTCAAAAGGAGATGGCGTGACGAGTTCGACTCGCTTATAATCTTCAACTGGCTGACCAGAATTTCTTGAATCATAGCCAAGAACACTCTCGATTAAGTTACCTTTCAGACAAAATAAGAACAAAACAAAATCGGTTCAGCTGCTTGGGAGATAGGATGTTTAAAAAAAGAACGTACTTACATAACTATTTCTAAATATTTATAATTTTACATGATTAAATCTACCTACGTTCGAACCGCGACCTAAATACCTATTATAACTCGTAAGTTAATACCACTAGGCCATAGCTCTTGTACGGAAACAATTTACTAAATTAAAACAGTGTAAACGGCCCAATAGATCTACAAGTCATGACTATTCGACTAACAGTGTTTGCGTGTCGATAGTACCAATTACAATAATTCAAACGACAGGGCCTGACCTATCTCTGCGAGTACATTAGCTAATACTGGTTATGTTAATGTTGTCTGTCTGTGTGACGAATGTGGGGGCCATGGTAGTTACGAAATGTTGGCCATTATGTGATAAATACAGCTGATGTTTAGTAATGGCCGATTCTTATAACTTACGGACCGTTAATGGTCTTAAAATAATAATCATAATCGGCCTATAACATTCCCACTGGTGGGACACAGGCCTCTTCTCTGTGAGAGGGAGTGGGCCGTAATTCAGCACGCGGACCTAGTGCGGGTTGGTAGATGTCACATATCTTAGAATTTTTAGTTCTAGGACATGCCGGTTTCCTCACGATGTTTTCCTTCACCGTTTTGAGAGCAGTGGTGATGAAATAATTTACGCAAAGGTAAGCACCTGTCTGGGTTCGAACCTACGACCTACATCTCGAAAGGCGCGTCAGTTACCACTGGGCCACCACTGCTCTCCGCAAAATAGGCCAGTCCTCTGGTCTCGTGAAGAGTCGACCAACCGCTTGGCAAAAACCTGGTTAAAGTTAAGATTCTTGTATCTTTACCAATAAAGAAGCAAATACCTCATAGCTTTGCACCGTATGGAAGTAGCTATCACAGGTAAAATTAGCTTACGAATCTATTTCTAGCTCACAAACGCACACACACACACACAAACACACACACACACACCCACCCACACACACATAAACACACACACACAGACTCCACCCAAATCACTCCACGCACAAAACATACACAATCCTTCCATACAGACACACAATCACACATAAAATTACGCGTTGAAAATTTTGTTTAGTTTCAACTTTAAATTTTAATTTTTAAATTAAAATGTTGTAATTATTTTTAATTTAGGTTCTTTTAGTTTTGCTCTGTCTTGATTTTGTGGAGGTGGGCGTTAATGACTGCCACACAGTATTATACTAATGCAGCTGTTATTGAACACAGAGTTTCTGTAAACTAAGTTTTTGTTTCAATAAATTTATATATTATTTATTATTATACACACAACGTAATATACGCTTTACTGAACTAGCCCTGTAAGTCGACATTATTTTCCGCTCATTCGCACTCTGTCCCCCAAGATACAAACCCTGCTTAGTTTGGTGGTCAACGCTTAACCAAAATTGTGATGTACCTACTAACTTACCTGTTTTATGTTTCATTACTGTAAAATAAAAGTTTTTGTATTTTTTTTTTGTATTTATATACCTAGTTTGGTAATAAAAAATGTTATCAGTGGTAAGCAAAAGGATTCGTTTTTGTCTATAAGAACCGAGTATAAGAAACCAATGGATGTTTTCGACTTAAAGTAAAGATAAAATAACTATTTATTTTCTGTTAATTAAACTAAATTTAATTCGAAAACATCTATCGGTTTCTCTCTACACATCAAATAAATCCGACGACCCTAGTTACTTATGTCTTTTGGTGACCGTACATGGGCTGCATGAGCTTCTGTGTTGAAGTCAATGTTTAGAAGAGGTTGTCTGAATTACTTTATTATTTCGAAGAAATCAGAAGCCTGACTTTTGTTATTTTTGAGAAAAGATACTTTGCGATGAAATTGTAGAAATGAATGGTGGTTGGTATGTGTTAGTGTACCTAAAAGAAAAACAAAATCGCATCTGAATTTGATTTATCTTTTTTAAACCGTAACTTTTGCAACATCATAAGCGATTTTTTTTTTTTGTTGTAACAAAATATTGTAAGTAATCATTTATTTTCCAAGGAACTTAGCCTAGGTAACATCAGTGTTCCCCCCCCGGTGGGTTCCCGCATTGTCGTTGCGGGGGGGCTCAGTAGCCGTGGTTTTCCCCACCCACGGTGAAGCGAAGAGGAACCCGAGGAGGGGCCGCTCGTCAGGGCTTTGTCCGCTAAGCCGACGACGTAGCGGCCAACCAGTTGCGGTGCCGCGGGGCGGCATAGCAACTGGTGCTGGGGGTAGCGGGCCGCGGCGGGAGAGGAGTGGTGTATGGAGATCGCCACTTTCCTCACCTCCGCGGTCTGGACGGAGCTGCCATCGTTGGATGGCGGCCACGGTGGGGCCGCAGGGGAGGAGGAGTGTCGGTATTGCGTAGGCCGCTCTCCCTATCCCCTGCGGCCGAAAAGTGGTAGGCGGCGGGGCCACTGTCCTGACCCGCCGCAGGGGGACCAAGGGTGCCATACACGGGGTCGTTTGGCACCCATGCGCTGTCTGGTGCCCGGGGTGGTCCGGCGTGCTGTGTGTTCTGGTGCGCCGGTGATGGGGGTCATTCCCCTAAGAGGAGGTTCCGGTGACGGACAGCCGCGGCGGGTTCGCGGATGGCTTTCGCGTTCCCGTGTTCCCGCCATAAGCGGCACTGGAGGACACCGTGGAGTTTTAGTGGGTTAGAGTCCCACATAACTGCGCTATCTCCCCGTGGTAGCGCAGTATGCATGAGCATTTCTCCACGTAAAAAAAAAAAAAAAAAGGTAACATCAGTGTTGTTTCAATAAAGGTACGGCAATTACAGATGAGTAAGACGTCTGCCTTTAAAACTATGAAAATTCTGTTTCTTGAAGGACAGTGTACTGTGATATCCTTAAGGTCTCCCTGTACCGGGACTTAATAATGAAACACGTTTGTTCAGTAAATTACGTAGGTGTTCCTATAGAGCATTCCAAAATTCCTATTTTTAACCCCCGACGCAAAAAGAGGGGTGTTATAAGTTTGACGTGTGTGTCTGTCCGTGTGTCCCAAACGGCTGAACCGATTTGGTTGGTTTTTGTTTTTTTGTAAAAGGTGACTTAAGGCCCTGGTAACTTTAAATATTGTCGTTATGAGCGATATAGTTCTTAAAATCTATTGTAATAAATTCGAATAATAAATGAGCAAGCATTGTCGTAAAAAGGCAAATAAAATCGTATAAAATTAGATGTCAACTATTTAATAATAAATAATCCATCACTGGATGCAGTTTGGCATTTGGAATTTTATTATATATTTTTAATTTTAATTATAATTGTTATTGAAGGGATAAATTGGTTGTAAAGATAATTAAGAGGTGACTTTGATGATTTTTTTGATGCATTAAAGTATGTTTAATTATGTTTTGAGTTCCATCACTATGCAAATAAGACTTGAAAATATCATATATTTTTTTCTTTCAAAATTATTTACGGTTAAAGAGATACACTGGTTAAAAAACCACCTTTTTTAGTGTTTTCAAGAAATCACCGCCTTAATCGAAAGTGTTCCTAGCAGATTCTTGTAATTAGTCGCCCCCCGACGCGACGAGTCTTTGATCAAAATATTACCTACAACTTCTTATTAAACTTAAAGGACAACATAATATTTTTTTTTTTACTTTTTAGAGGTATTTTAACTTCTTTTTTCGGCTTGTCAGCCCATTCTCTCGCCTACTGTTTTTTCTTCTATCCTCCTTCTAAATTGCTTAACAATTCGAATGTGATTATACTTTTTCTATCGCATCACTGTAGAACGTAAGGTCGCCTTGAAACAACCTCTACAGTACCTAATTTAGTCGGATTGATACGTCTTACCAATCTGCCTATACCTCTAGGGCGTCGTGCTCGCGAACAGTCGCGATAGCACCTACTACAATTTGTACATTACCCACTATAAATTATACCGTGGTTTAAGCAAGGTGTAGATTCACCAGATATCGGTGAATGCAAATATTGATTTAAATTGTAAACCAGTGGTCTATACATATTCATTTGACTGTGCAACTGTTCTACTAACTGTAAATACAACATGCAGCTTTAACGTAATAACATGTTTTAGTTAGCAACACGATGTTTCTAAATCCGATAACTGGTAGGTATGTCCTTTGTGGTTTTCGGAAAATTTGAGGCTATCCTTCTCTCCCAATCTCTTTCGTTTTAAAAACGACTTATGGCTCTCCATAAGTCGTCTTTAGAAAAAAATAAAATGTGTTTTATAGTTCGACTTTTAATTATATTCAGTAACTTGACAGTTGATGGGTTATCAGAATTTGACAATAGAAAAACTAGTGAGGTGGTGTAAGAATGAACGAACTTGAAATAATGTACTTATTTTCACATAACTTAACTTAAAATTGTAGAATTTGTTATATATTTTGTTTTTCAGTAGTAAGGTAATTTATTTAGTTTCTTTCTATTGGAAGAAATTAAAAAAAGGTAATTAATTTTATTAATTATTCTTATATTCCACATCTTACAAATGAATCTTTAAAGTTGTTTATCTAATGACAAAAATGGTTTAACTACTAATTAAACCATTTTTATAACTCGTTCTTTACGTAAAATCGTTTACTATTAGTTTTAGTATGGTAACATTATTTTTCTTTGAACTATCAAGTTACTGAATACAATTAAAAGTCGAACTAATTTTTTTTAATGTATTAAATCTCAAAAATTGTTGTAGTTTTGTACAACAATTTCTTTTACCTAAATGCTATTATAATATAAATGAAGTCACATTTTATATTGTACATGTTTTAAGAAAAAAAAAAATCATGTACAGGGTGGAGCAGTAAGGGATGTGAAGATTTTTATGTTGCGTGTCCCTGAAGCTACCTAGCTGGCTAGCTAATTGATGGATTTTTCGATTCGCTCACAAATAAATTAACTTGTGCGAATCGGCAACAGAAATAATCTATTATTTAAAAGTGTCGTTTCGCGTCATTCGACCAATAAGCCGTCAAATAACGTGTCCGTCCGTGTATCACCAACTACCAAAAAATCTTTCCTCTCTCATCGAAGTCCAAAAAATCTTTGTCCCATTATAGTTGCCAGAAACATAATATATCACCACAATGATTCAACAAATCTGTATGCTACGAGGGAAATCACTTAGCTCATGACAAATAGTGGTAGAGTGACGTCACTGCTTTTAAGACACATAATCATACGGCTCTAGTGGGACTGTGGGTGTCGCGGTTAAATAATGATGGGTGGGTAGGGTACTTGGTTCGGGTTATCCTGCCATGTTTTTGGGAGATTCGTACGTACATGTTTTATGATTAAGTGTAGTTTAAGTAAGATTACTGTTGCCTATGTCACTGTATTTGTGTGATTGTATTTGTTGGCATATGGACATGGTTAGCTGACATGTGGCAATTGATTTAATTTAATGTTGTGTGTCTCGTAATGTTAATTACTTTGCATACCTACTTAGGGTTGCCAAGTTTTTCTAGATGAAGTAGAGTATTTCTGATTTCAGAGAGAGTAAATAAAGAGTACAGATGAATAAAACAGTGTACCATTTTTTCATTTCTCTTTATTTGCACTTTTACTGGTACGTGACCAGTGCTGATCCATACGTCATGTTCGTGAACGGGCGCCGCCAGTAGGGACTGGTCATCTCTTAGCTCCCACGGCTTATTTTAATTTCTAAATTGTTATTTTATTTTTGTTTTGTTTTAATTACGGACGCTTATAATGTGCACGTCTTTTTACATCGTTCTCACATTGATAATTTCAACATAATGATGTAACCAACTGTTTGTAACAAAATCATGATTTTAAAAGAGTGTCCATGGAGTTTCTTGCCCGTTCTTCTCCATAGGTACCTACGCTTTGGAATGGGCAACTAGCTTCATCTTCCTATCTCACCGACCTTGACAATTCAAAAGTGCCTGTAATTGGTTTATTTGAAATAAATGCTTTGAGTTTGAGTTGAGTTTGAGTTTTACAGTACATAATTTTTTTTATTGATTTTACAAGAATTGTTGGACTAAAAAACATCCTAATTCTACGTTAATATAACATCAGGAGCTTATTTCAATCAATACTTATAAAGCCCTGTTGCTCTTTTTTCGCCACTTCACATTTACGACAGACTAATAGTCAAGTCTCATAGTGGAAAACAGAAAACTGCAAAAAAAAGAGTATTCTGGCGTACTCTGCTATGGTTATAGATTATAGAGTACACCCATAAGAACAACAGTACAATATGTACTCTATTTTAGAGTACGGTTAGCAACCCTATACTTACTATCTATATAGAATCAAGTTTATCTAACTGACTAGATAGATCTAGCTGCTGGGGAATTTGTTGCGCCACTTCTTCTTCCCAGCTAAAGCATTAGGAAGTGGTGAAGGGCGGGCGTTTTGGGGGAATGTTTTATGTAATTTTGACGTTCGAAAAGTGTTGATTTTCAGCCTAATAACTTAACGGCGCTGGGCTGGTCATGTAGCTTGATAATTGATGGACTTAGAGAGACTAATATCTTGGAACGAGCCATCAGGCACTAGGTAAAGAGATCGACCAACTGCCCGATGGGCAGACGGCATCGTACAAGTGGCTGGCGAATAGTGGATGAATACAGCGAATGATAGGGAAGAATGGAAATCTCTAGTGGACGCCTTCACCTTCAATTAAAGGAGGGAAGGGAGTGGAGTTCTTACTAGAAAAGTTTATATGTTTGAATGTTGTGTTGTTACTCAATTACGAAAAAGTATTCGTCCGCATTGCTGTCAGTGGGAAAAGTGCCCAAAAGGCTGGCAGCGTTGCCACGTTAGATGGCAATGCTGATTCTTTGAGCTAAGAATTGGCCAGCCCTTTGGTCACGTGAAGATTCGACCAACCTCTTGGCGATGTCTCGAAATACTCGATGAGCACTCGGACCCCACGGCTCTAGTGTTTCAACCCCAAACGGCTCATATAGCTCCCAATAATGTTGTTATATTTGCGCCGTTTGAGGCTTTCTGCACCTGCAGCAGCCGCACCAGCATAGCCCGCCGTGCTCAGAAGATGGGATGGCGCGAGGGTGTCGACACAGGTAGCATCCCACACCAAAGGTCTACCCAACTTCCAAGGCATTATGGTCATTCCGTCTGGCCTCTTCCCATCGTCGCGTGCCAAGCCATTGGGTTTGAAAACATTCAACCATTGACGAATTCTTTGATGCCCAGTGAGCTTTTCCCTTTTTACTTTATATACTTGTTCATAATTCTAATATTATTATAAGTTTTAGCGTACGATGTTATTAATCGTATTGTAATAATTCTTACAGAAATAAAATATTTCTCATTACGAAAAAACGGCTGAACCGATTGAAATTTGCACATACCTGGATACAAATAGAATATTTTTATACCGGGTGGTGCGTTCCCGCGGGATAATTTCCTACAGTAACGCGGGCGAAGCCACTGGCAAAAGGTAGTAGAGAGATAAAGAAACAAAGGCCTATAGTGACTAAAGGATAGACTCAAACTACAAATACCCTGGAAATCATCACTGGATAGATATCTGTGTCAGTTTGCGTCAGATTAAACCTGTTTTTAATGCGCCTATCTGTATTCTGACGTGATTACCCGTTGTGCACGGCTTAAATATAGCCGGGTTGTCGGTGGCTATGTGGCTATGTGGCTGGCTATTTAGAAAGACGTGTGTGAAGCTAATGCACATGTATGCATAGTTGGTTAGTGGCAATGTTCTCTTGCAATCAATGATCGTTCAGCTTAGTGGTTAAGTTAATATGTGATATGATTTCTAATGAAATACAGAGTTTTTAATAATCAAACTGTTTAATTGGTCTCCAAGCAACGTCTCAGAATAAGCTTAAGTTTACACATACAGGCATAGACAAAGGGGATGTGGTAGTTTACACAGCGAACAATTTTTTTTAAATGTTTTTGAAGGTCAATGACATGTTGTAAAGTTGTTGCTTAAAAATAACATATATGACTCGTGACTGTAAAAATATGTATTTACAGAATCATAGCATGGCCTCAAGTTATTCAATGGGGTAATATGAACTTGTATAATCAGCTTATAACTTCCCACGGCTAGGACAGCCTTCCTCTCGGTGAGAGGGAGAGGGCCGTAATCGCAGGCCCAGTGCAAGTTGGTAGATGTCACATGTCTTCGAATTTTTTATTCTTAGTCATACCGGTTTCCTCACGATGTTTTCCTTCACCGTTATGAATACCGTTAATATAAACTTAGAGAGTTGTATTGATTGATTACAATAGGGTGTTACACCCATTTTTGAAAAGTGTCTTAATTAGATTCTAAAATGCTAATAAACCACACACACATTGCTTGCACATTGCTCGCAGAACAGATGGCCGATGGGGCCGAAAGGTTCTGGATTGGCGACTGCGTACCGGAAGACGTAAAGCCGGAAAGCCTCCCACAAGGTGGACCGATGACCTTACGAAGGCCACGGCAAACCGCTGGATGTGGGAAGCACAAGACCGGTCGAAGTGGAGGAGCCTGGGGGAGGCCTACATCCAGCAGTGGACGTCTTTCGGCTGAAATGATGATGATGACGAAAAAACTGGACGCAGTGGACGCCATATTGCAGCTGTGGGTATGACGTCAGTTTTCTGTATAAACAAATGCTTTGATATTTTGTATGATAATTGTTTATAATTTAAAGAATGAGTTATTATTCTACTTATCGTTGGTTTGCTGTTTCTGAATGTAAGATATTAGTTCAATAAAAAATACTTTCGTTACTAAAATAATAAAAGTACAAAGTTGTTCAGTTGATTAGTCAAAACAGCGGTATGATGTAATAACATGGCGGCTACTATTTCATGATGTTCAAAAACAGATTAAAAAAAAACTGAAATCGTTGAATTGAATTTTAAAATTTATTTTGTTATTTTATTAACTAAAATCAACATTTTCCTACTGGTTTTTGACTAAGCTATCTCAATAATATATTTTCTGATTTTTCCTCATATATAATAAAATACCCTATTCTATATATACATACTCGTACCTATTAGTAATGATCAGGAATCATATTTTGATCAACATACAACCGATATTAACCTGTTACTCTAATTGCATAACACACTATTACTCAGAATCATTTTGAAAATTATTGCTTATCCATTGCTTCATATGTTCGGGCAATTAGTCTACGCAGCAATATAAATTTCGCAATGAATGTTGTTGAACTGTCAAAATGAAAGCGATTGCTACTGTTATTGTATTACGCAACTGCGTTAATTACAAAAACGTAAGAAAATTTGAGTTTCTAGTGTTTCGCCTCAACGTAAGTATCACAAAAATAAAAGAGAAGTTACAAGAGTTTTAGCAAAAGTGAAGTGGTTCGCTTGTTGTTTCGTAGACCTCAGCCATTGCTTTTGATAATAAAATATGATTTTGTATACAAAAATTGTGTATAATATGCCAGAAAAACTGTGTTCTTAAAAGTGAAAAGGTTGTACAAATATCAATTTATCATTTTTTTTTTTTTTATCTGAATGCGAAAGTAATTAAAACTATTAAGAAAGGCTCATATCCACCCCACAACGGTTTATTTCAATACCAGTAATATTAACTGCGACAATGTTACACTAACATAATGCATAAACAATTAGTTTAAATTGTATGTCTATGCGGCTACGGCGTAGCGCCGAGGTCTGTATCGTAACCTCATCGTAGACCGTTCGTAGAGGCTCGTAGACAATGTTTACGATATTGCTTCTACGTTTGCTACGAGATGCGATATGCATTGAAATTGACCTCTATTAGATAATCATTGTGTTTTGTATTGAATACATAAATATTTTCATTAATGTACTGCCTTTTCTGTATCTATTCAAGGCTGAAAGTGTAGGGAAATAATAGATACGATAGAATAGCATGATCTGCCTATAATGTTCCCACTGCTGGGAAACAGGCCTCCTCTTTGTGAGAGGGAGTGGGCCATGATCCACTACGCGGGCCCGGTACGGGTCAGTAGATGTCACAAGTCTTCGAATTGTTGGTTCTAGGACATGCCGGTTTCTTCACGATGTTTTCCGTCACCGTTTTGAGAGCAGTGGTGATGAAATAATTTACACAAAGTAACGCATCTGACTGGGTTCGTACCTTAGACCTATACGACGATAGAATGCAATCTCTTAAAATAACTTGTGGGAGAAAGTCTTTCTCTAAGTGCTGGCGCCGCTGTGGCTGTTGCTGAGTCAAGCGGCGTAAATACTGTAACCTTATGTTTAACTACAGTTTTGAGCCGTTTTGGGTCGATACGCTCGGATTATGGGGCCCGAGTGCACGTCTCCTCTTTAACGAAATTTCTCACCGGCTGTTCGACACTTCACGTGACCAGAGGGCTGGGTCGTTCTTTGGCCAAAGAATTAGCATTGCCATTCAACGTGGCAATGCTGCCAGTCTTCTGGGCACGTTTCCTGATGACAGCGATGCGGAGGAATACTTCGACGCGAAGTGTCCTTTTGTTTTTGTATTTACTTTGTATATCGTAGTATAAAATTAGATATTAACTATTTAATGGTTAATAGATTTTATATGTATTAAAAAATCTTGTGTGCTTGACTGTGTGCTTTGCGATTTCTTGAACATTTAGTCGGGTAAACCAAACTCGGTAAAATATTAAGGAAGCCCTCTATTACCGTACCAATGCGTCAAAAGTTATATTTGGGGACCGCTATGGGCCTGTTCTTCAGCCACGCTGGAACTTCGTTGACAGATTTCATAGTATTTTTTTCCACGGCATATGATGACGAGACGAGTCAAGATGTAAAAGAAATTTAAGTTAATTTCCACTATGTAGTGTTTTTTTGGAAGTCGGTTGTTTTTTAAATAAACTTTTTTTTCACACTTTTTAGCTGTGGTACTTACCCCACACAAATTCGTAATACCTTCACTTGCTAAGTAAATAACATTGACAGGAATTATAACATCATCAGTTTTTTATCACGTGACCACACGTGACGTCAGCTTTGTGTAAACGGTACCGGTACAAATACTTTGTGTGGTGCAGTTTTAGAAGTATTTGTGCACAAAGGCACTGCACACCAGTAATACCATTTTATATCCATTAAAAATCTTGTTACAACTACTTTAGTTTTTAACACAAAGCTGACGTCACGTGTGGTCACGTGATAAAAAAGTCATTGCAAGGAGTGTTATGGCGGTAAATACAAAACAACGAAAAATTAATTTAATTTAAATCGTTTTTTTAATTGAGAAAATGGATAAAAATCTATTTATTTTTATTTTTCAAATTAAATAAAATAGTTTTTATTAAATTGGAAAAACCCTAATGAGAACCTTCTCCTTTTTTGAAGTCAGTTACAAAGTCCGCTTACAATTTAAATAAAAATAAATTGAACTCCACTTTCAATAAAAGTCGCTTAGCAAGAATCCATCATTGATCCCCACTGTACTCCACGCTATCACGCTAGAATCGAACCCAAAACAAACGGAGAGACGGCCGGATCAGCGGTGATCGATCGACTTAGCTCGCCCGACAAGGGAACCTCATTCATTCACTCTAGTACACTGTAGCCTGTATGGTCTGTTCTAAAATTGTGTGGTTAAAATGTAAACAAATGCTTTAGAAAATGTACTTGTGGATGTTAATTTGTGTTGCCATTTTCAAATTGAGTGGTTTTATTTGATTATTTGAATACTTAAACCCGAAATTCTTATTTTAAATAACCTAAAAGCTGTTTTTCATTTGAAGATTGGGGTTAATTTTTTACCTCAATTTTATTCCTAGTTTTTCAATTACATCACGCCTTGGTTCTCAAAGGATTGAGCAGGGGTGTACCTATAATGGCTATAATACACCCAAATGTCGCCAGTTACAATTTAATCATGTATATTTTTTTTCATTTAATAAATATTCTAAGTTCGTATGAATTGTTGGAAAAAGTAGTGAGTAATAAAGTGGTAACCTTCCAAATACAGATTTTTTTTTGTTAAAATATTTTTTGATTTAGGATCTCCAACAAAAGATGTACACATTACATGATTATATGGCACATAAATTAAAAACCAAACAAAAAAAGGAGAAAATAATTTAATTCAATTAAAAAGCGTGGGGTGCTTTTTGAGGTATTTTTATAATCACTTAATGTTAAGCACCCCACGCTTTTTAACTGAATTAAATTATTTTCTCCTCTTTTAGTTTGGTTTTTAAAGCGTGTTTTTTAGTTTTTTAAAGTATTATTATTTTCTATTTTTTAGTTCTGCTAACTACAAAGACGTGTTTACTTTTTTCCTTTTTTTTTACATTTTTCTCAATTTTTTTTTTAAATTATAGAATAGTCATCGGTCCTCGATAAGTTTACAAAGTTTCAATGAAATCTGACCGTTTAAAGTGGGTCAAAATAGCGTCCAAAGGAGTCGGTTACAAACAAACAAACAACAGGTATTAAGTAGATGTAGGTACTCCTTCACATAAAGGAGACCACAGCATGCACAATAGAGTTAAAAATTAGTAAGCTAACAAAGATATAATATGAATTTATAGGTAACATTTGGAAACAGTTAATACATTTTTAAAGGACATAAAAAATTAGTAAGCTAACAAAGATATAATATGAATTTATAGGTAACATTTGGAAACAGTTAATACATTTTTAAAGGACATAAAAAATTAGTAAGCTAACAAAGATATAATATGAATTTATAGGTAACATTTGGAAACAGTTAATACATTTTTAAAGGACATAAAAAATTAGTAAGCTAACAAAGATATAATATGAATTTATAGGTAACATTTGGAAACAGTTAATACATTTTTAAAGGACATAAAAAATTAGTAAGCTAACAAAGATATAATATGAATTTATAGGTAACATTTGGAAACAGTTAATACATTTTTAAAGGACATAAAAAATTAGTAAGCTAACAAAGATATAATATGAATTTATAGGTAACATTTGGAAACAGTTAATACATTTTTAAAGGACATAAAAAATTAGTAAGCTAACAAAGATATAATATGAATTTATAGGTAACATTTGGAAACAGTTAATACATTTTTAAAGGACATAAAAAATTAGTAAGCTAACAAAGATATAATATGAATTTATAGGTAACATTTGGAAACAGTTAATACATTTTTAAAGGACATAAAAAATTAGTAAGCTAACAAAGATATAATATGAATTTATAGGTAACATTTGGAAACAGTTAATACATTTTTAAAGGACATAAAAAATTAGTAAGCTAACAAAGATATAATATGAATTTATAGGTAACATTTGGAAACAGTTAATACATTTTTAAAGGACATAAAAAATTAGTAAGCTAACAAAGATATAATATGAATTTATAGGTAACATTTGGAAACAGTTAATACATTTTTAAAGGACATAAAAAATTAGTAAGCTAACAAAGATATAATATGAATTTATAGGTAACATTTGGAAACAGTTAATACATTTTTAAAGGACATAAAAAATTAGTAAGCTAACAAAGATATAATATGAATTTATAGGTAACATTTGGAAACAGTTAATACATTTTTAAAGGACATAAAAAATTAGTAAGCTAACAAAGATATAATATGAATTTATAGGTAACATTTGGAAACAGTTAATACATTTTTAAAGGCCATAAAAAAAACTTTGACCAATAATTAAATTAAATTTATTATACATTTCTAATATTTAGACAGTGACTCACAGATGTCTAAATTCTTAGTTTTGTTAAGTTCCTTTAGAGAGTGAATGCGTAATATTTTTATCTGAACAAGCTTTGTTGACACTATTATTCGGAAGTTTTGGAACAGACATTAGTTCGTTGTGCTATTCTCTAAATATCACTTCGGAACTCGAAAAGTGAATCCATGATGATTTACTGACATTTTAGAACGATGTTCAAGTCTGATTCTTGATTCGAATATAGATGACAACAGTAAATACAGTGAAGTAATTGACATTGTGACATTACAGTTGCCTAAAATCTATAGATATTGAAGTACCTGTTTCCTATTTCGGGATTCATGTTTCTACTTTCAAATAATAAAAATTTAGCGTGCAGTAGCATGCACGTGATAGGAGTAAATCTTCTTAAAAATAAAGAAGAACAGAGATTTTGTGTGAGAGACAGAGATTGTTATGTCTTTCTTCTCTCTCATGTAACGAAATGTGCCTAAACGTGACGCATCCTTAGAATTTCACTCTCAATTCTCGTAATGACGAATTAATTAAATATAATTGTCGAATTGTCGCCTAAAAAGTTTTATTTCAATAACAAATGTAAATGTCATAAGGCGGCTTCCCACGATCGGTGATATTGCAGATCATCACGAATGGCAGACGACCACAGACAGCCACACGCCGCACACAAATTCTCTTCCAACGGTGTGTGTCGGTCTGTGGTCGTCGCCAGCTTTAGACAGTTCAAGATTAAATGGTCTGTGGTGAATTTTCTATATTGGCGACACTAAATTGAAACAGCATTTTAAAATTAGAAAGGCGTAGATTACAATTTAAAAATCTTTAAAATTTTGAGATCAGTTGAGTGAGGTTCCAAATTAATTTTACAAAATCTACACAGATCACAGAAGGCCAATTCCAAACGTTCAGAATATAGACGCAGTCTCATCTCAGCGACAATCAAATGTCAAAAACTTGTCAGAAATGTATGGAAACTCGAGGTATCTTTGATAGATTGAGACTGGACCTTCTTAAAATTACGAGAATTGCTCCTCAGGTACCATTTCAAACACAAACAAAAGGGCATCCATCCAATAACCTTCACTTAATCCGAGCCCACATCCCTACAATCAAAGGAAAGTTTAACACAAAAGAAAGTAAACAGGAGTTCTCATTGGAAGTTAGCTAGTTAGCACCGAAATAGGGGATCGCTGGCCAGCCAATATAACAAAGTTGAGCCAAACTTGTTATTTATCTAATCCTTGGCGGTCTGTGGACAGCGTTGTTGGTATCGCTTTTACTGAATGTGGGTCTGGAAGCGAGAGAGTTGGTTTTTGTAAAGTTTGTAATGGAAAATTGGTTTTTAAATCTATTTGGTTTGTTGGTTATCGTTGACCACATCAATGGTTCATACTGAACTGGCGACCCGACCGGGTTTCGCACGGGTGTAATAATATGTCAAAGATAAAAATGATTACTGTGAATAATCTTTAGGAGATAGACATATACCATTGAGGACTTTTCTGTAGAACTTTTTAAGAAATACAATTCCGTAGTACATTTTACAAAAAAAAAAAACAATAAATTGTGGTATTCATTTTCTAGCTGGATTTTTGTTCCCTTCCACATTTAACCCGTCTGCCTTCAAATCAAGAGTGCACAACTACAGGCATCTTCTAGCACGCCCCTTCCATCATAGATATCATCCATCACTTTCTATCACGCGTGATCAAAGTCAAGAACAGGCCCACTCAGCAATAAAAAAAATCAAAGGATTTAATTTTAGAGTTAAATATTTTTTATACAAATGACAATGAAACTTATAGGAACTAGATAACCACACTCGTACTTCATTGCCACTTCACAAAGGACATTTTATGCACTCATTAGCACATTTGGTTTTGCCATTTAATGTGGCAAAGTTTCCCTGAAAAGGAAGAAAGGTAAACAAAGAGTTTTGGGTGCGTATCCCCGGACAGTTGGTACAGTTGACCAAAGTATTTTGTTGGAAATGAGAGCTTTGAATTCGCACAACGTTGATCTATTTCGTTTTTTTTTTATAGTTCATTTATATACTAGACTGCTTCGTTGGTCTAGTGGTCGCAAGCGATACTATTGAACATGAGGTCTTGGGGTCGATTCCCAGGTCGGGCAAAGTGATACTGGGTTTTTCTGTCTGGAATTTCTCAGTACCAGCCCGGAGTCTGCATTTGTGCTCGGATGATGGCAATAGGCTCGCCCTCTATAAAGTTAGACTTCAACATAACTGGAAAAATGTGGGTGTACTATAAGTATACCTCTGCCAGACCCTTCTAGGAAACATAACGTGATGTTATGAAATTATTATGTGTTGATATACTTACGGTCTTATTCATTAAAAGTTATCGAGCATCTAAATAGTTGCTAAAGTCTGGTTTACAAAAAGTGTTATTCATAAAAGCATTTTAGCACTAAAGCGTTCTATAAACCTACTATAAAGTTATAAACACGAGATAACTTTAACAGTGTTTTAAGGAAAAAAATGGCCGACACTCTAAAGCAGCTGATTTCAAAGAAAATGACGTTTGACCATTTGACGTACAAATATTGTGTGTCAACAAATGTCAAATTTCAAGCAATCAGTTGACTGTTACAATTTCAAATTATTTGTCAAATTCATATAACAATGACGTCACCGCGTCAGAAGTGTCGAAATTTTGATTAATAAACGACATATTAGTTATAGAACGTTTATGAATACAAAGTTTTATCAATGGTTTTATGGGCTTATCGAGCAGTTTAACTAATGAATGTCTCAAACCTTCGATAAGTTTTTTACACGCTTTATATTAGCTTCACTTGTATGTTTGTTTGTTTGTTTGTATGTTTGTTTGTTTGTATGTAACCGACTCCTTTGAGCGCGATTTTGACCCACTTTAAACGGTCAGATTTCATTGAAACTTTGTAAACTTGTCGAGGACCGATGACAATTCAATAATTTAAAAAAAAAATTGAGAAAAAAAACACGTTTTTGTAGTTCTTTAGCAGAACTAAAAAATAGAAAATAAGTAATAGTTTAAAAAACTAAAAAACACGCTTTAAAAACCAAACTAAAAAAGGAGAAAATAATTTAATTCAATTAAAAAGCGTGGGGTGCTTGACAGTAAGTGATTATAAAAATACCTCAAAAAGCACTCCACGCTTTTTAATTGAATTAAATTATTTTCTCCTTTTTTAGTTTGGTTTTTAAAGCGTGTTTTTTAGTTTTTTAAACTATTACTTATTTTTTATTTTTTAGTTCTGCTAAAGAACTACAAAAACGTGTTTTTTTTTCTCATTTTTTTTTTTAAATTATTGAATTGTCATCAGTCCTCGACAAGTTTACAAAGTTTCAATGAAATCTGACCGTTTAAAGTGGGTCAAAATCGCGCAAAATCAAGCACCCCACGCTTTTTAATTGAATTAAATTATTTTCTCCTTTTTTAGTTTGGTTTTTAAAGCGTGTTTTTTAGTTTTTTAAACTATTATTTATTTTATGAATAAGACTGTTAGATTTTAAAGAAGCTATTAAGTAAGGGGAGCTAATCTCTAGCACCCAATCTGTTCAGCAATTTTCCAACTATTTTGGGTTGGCTACTAGTTTAATTGGATGCAGCTGAATACCAGTAAGTATTTTACATGGAGCGATTGCCTATCCGGTCTCCACAACCCAGTTACTGGGTAACGCGATGCTCCTTGGTAAAACTGGTTGTTAGTTTTGAGATTCTGACTTCCTGTAACGACTGTCAAAGATCTACAATAAACTCTAACTATGAATTCAGCACATGAGTAGGTATGTTTAATAACCGACGAAAAATTTCAACTCAGTTGAATTTAGAATCATGTACTGAATCCATTGTTGCAGATGGTGCGTCGATGTTAATTGTTATTATTAATTTATTTATTGAGATATCAAAAATCCATTGGATTAGTAAAAATAGTCTTAAACTATGTTAGTACTTAACTAATAACACAGACAGTGTACAGGTGACAAGTAACCTCACCCACGGATGTCATGTCTCCCAGCTATAGCGCGTAGAATGCTGTTGGGGCTGCCACGGAGTCTGTTTAGCAGCGAGACCGCTCTCTTACGCCGTTCAGCATTGAAGCTATCGGTACGTGCCTCAGCTAACATAGATGACGCTCTACAGAACCGAGACAGACGCAACAGCACTCTAAATGCGTTGTTATACTGGATCCGCAGAGCATTGTAGGACTTTTGTGTGTAGTTGAATCACCGGCTCCCCGAGTAAAGTGACATGCAATATGCTTTGAACAACGTTATTTTAACCACACGTTTTTACGTTATAATGCCAAACTGTTAAAAAAAAAAATCGGGTATTGGTATTCATGGTATTGGTATTCAGCTGCGTATGATTAGACTGGAAGCCAACCCCAACAGTCGGGAAATGGTTAGGCAGATTATGATTAAAAAAAAAGATAAAAAAGAAGAAATCCTGTACCACGCCAAAAATTATCAAGGTATGGGATCGTGAATGTAATTTAAAACCTTATTTATAAAAGTTGCTCATAGCTAAGTATTGACTAGCATCTGCATAACCGAAAGCATAAAGCGTTTACTAGCTGTCATACAAAATGAATTATCCTCTTTTTTTTCTCCGTCAAATTTTCCCATTTATTAATAGTAACTCCCTTTTACGGGATGAAGAGTATTTTATACGAAGGAGAGGTAATGTACAAAAAATTCCCAGATACGCTTGTCAATGCAATTTTTTTTTATGTTATTACTAAAATATATAGGTATATTGTCTGCTTATGATGATTTGACTTTTGTACGGAATTTAAGTCCTAATATTAAATACTCTTTTGTCGACTCACGGAGTCATTATGTTTACCTTTAAACTGCATGTCTTATTTGTATATCTCATATTTTAAGTGAACTGTTTGTGTTCTCAAAGAGAATAAATTCTTTAAACCGCATCTACTATTCGGGGCGGCGCGGCGAGAAATCCAAAAATGCAAGATCATAAAAATCAGTCACCCGACGTTGTTTTATTAATATATATTATTACTTAGATATAAATAAATAATGTTTTTGAAACATTGTTTCGTTTGACTGTACTGTTTTCGTCTTGAACAATACATTTATTTATTAATAAATAAAAAGAAAAGTCCTGACTGACGGACCGACTCATCAACGCCCGGCCCAAACCCTTGGACCTAGAAAGCTGTAATTTTGCACAGCAGTTCCCTTTATAATGTAGACAAGGAATAAGGGAGGATTTTTCGAAATTCAACCCCTAAGGGAGTTAAAAAGAGGATGAAAGATCCGCGCGGGCGAAGCCGCTGGTAAAAGCTAGTTTATTAATAAATGGGTGGTCCCAGTCACCGGAAGAAAAATATTAAAATTAATAGTTCCGGCAACTGGAACCGTGGTTCCTGTTAATTGCCGTCCCAGATGGAATCCTCGTCAATGCCCATTTTCGGTAGAAACGAGAGTGAAGTGAGGCGAGTGTGAGTTTCAGCATAAAAATACAGTCAGTATCTTTTAAAAAATAAAATTTTAAAAAAGTAATTCTCGCTCGTCTAGAATTACCAAAAATATAACGCTACATTCCCTAAAAATACAATTTTATGTCTGTTATAAAAATGAATTCTGTTTTAAAACTACATATACATTCATTTCAATATCGTAAACGCAAACAAAATGGAGTACAAATACGATACCGAAAATTATTTTAAGTATTTCACCACACACGAACAGTGGTCCACTTTAGACCTGGATCGAAAGAGCTGGAAGTCATGGGGCTTTGCTCAGCAGTGAGAAGATTCGGTTAACAGTAACAGTAAAGATCAGCACTAGCTTCTGGCCGCTTGAAATTTCGGCTCCGACCCACCGCGTAGCATCGCATCCTCCGTCTCGCTTAGATTTCTTTCTGATTTATAATTTTTGCTTTTCTTGATAGTTGTAGCGTGAAGTTAAATATCCTCTAACCTTCTTCAAGAATTGGGCTAACATATGCATAAACATTTTCACAAATCTGACTGGTAGTTCCAGAGATTTGCGCTTTCAAACTAAGGAATAAACTCTCCATTTTTTTCATGTCACAAACACTTTTACACGTGAATCATATTTTTTAAACTAGATGAGGTCCGCGTTTCCAATCTGACTACTCTGAGAAGAAAGGCCGGAAAAAACTGAGAGGCCACTGTCTCTTTTAAAGTCTAGACATAATCTTGATCAGATCATGTGACGACTGGGCACGCCACGATTGCGGCGGTAAGTCCCCTCTTTGAGGAGTGGCTTGAGAGGCGCCACGGCGGCCCCACTTTCCGCCTGACTCAGGTCCTCCCCGAACACGGTTGTTTCGGGAGGTTCCTGTTTCGGATAAGGCGGTAGGAAACGCCCGGGTGTTTACACTGCGAAGATCGCCCTGAGGACACGGTGGAGCATACGGTGGAGGTCTGCCTGACTTGAACGGAGCACCCCCGTGTCCTCGTGGAGGCGATCGGCGGCGGCAATCTCTCGCGTTCGGTCCTGGTCCAGGCCATGGTACGGAGCGAGAGTGCATGGGTAGCCACCACCTCCTTCTGCTAAACAGTAATGCTCGCAAAGAGGGAGGCGGCGCACGTGAGGGAGAGGCAGTATATGCGCCCTCACGGCCGAAATCCCAGACTGATTCCTGGCCGCCGTAGGCGCGGGCTTGCGGACGGCGAGTAATGGGTAGCTCGCTGTCCGGTAAGGACCAAGCCCGGGTCGACGGCGCGTTGTGTTTCACGCGCGCCTCAAAGAGATCTCAGCACCAACTGGTGGGGTCCGCAAGGGCCGATGCCTGCCAGGGGTGCGGGTTGTTCGAAAGAGATACTGCGGCCCCTAGCACACAGGCAACTGAGGGAACACGGGTGGGTTTTAGTCAGTAAAAGTCTGACACCTCTCCTGCTCCACCCAGAGAGGGAGAAGTTATTTGATGATTTCTTATCCAAAAAAAAATCCTGTGACGACCATGTGGATTGGTGTCTCTGAAATGGTCTTTTGAGGAAAGAACCACACAGATTGAGTGAACCGGTCCATTGTCCTACTAATGTTATAAATGTGAAAATTTTTGTGTTTAAATGTTTGGGTGTTACACTATCACGCAGAAATGGCCGAACGGATTTTTATGAACATTGGCAAACAAGTACCTAGTTTATAATCTGTATTAACACATAGGATACTTTGCCCTAGGAAGACATATAGTTACCTTATTGGTGATGTTCTTCAGAAAGGTCAGGTAAGTAGTACTCGCAACCGGCAAGCGTGTATGACCAGATGTATGTACCTAAACGGGGCAAAAGGAGTATCTAAGGATCGTAACAGGTGGCACTCCGTAGTTTCTGCCGACCCCATGGCAACAAGGCGTGAGTTTACATAAATGTGTATGTACTCGTATGTATGATACTTTTTAATCTGATAATACCTACGTTCCCTTGGGATAATGTTCGATCTTAACGAGAGCGAAGCCGCTGTCAAAATCTAGTCAGTAAGTTAATATATAGACATAATCCGATCCCTTAATCCATCATTATAATCATCACAGAATTATATCCGATATCATTTGTAAAAGGGTTTTACTAACTAATTTATTTCGGAGGAGCCTTAATCCGGGTAAGTCGCGGTCACATGTGATAATAATCCTTTGCCTAGTATTTATTCATTGCCGTGTTATGTGGTATGAGTATTGTACTTACTGAGTCCTTGATAGAAATGTACAGAGTGATGATTTTCCTGTATCAATGGCAATGGTGCAGTGATCGAATCAGGATTGAAAAGATCCGCAGGAGAACTAAGATTGCCAAATTTAAGTGGCAGTGGGCACATTGCTCGTAGAACAGATGGCCAATGCGGCCAAAAAAATTCAGAAGAGGTGACCACGTACCGGAAGACGTAGAGTTGCGTGACAGAAAGGCTGCATGACAATGACAAAACATTATCGATGACGGGAACAATGAAAAAATCATCAATGATATTCAGTTGAGTATACAAATGAGTTACTTCAATTATGAGTGCTGAAATGATCGCGGTACGGTTTAGTGGAATTATCATTAGTTATTTATTAGGCATGGTCGTACTTGACCACCTTAAGGGTTATCCTCCAAGCTAGCCTTGGTTAAAGTTATGTAAAATTATAAGGTATATCAATATTAAAATGAAAAGTTGATGTCTTGAACAGTTTCGTTGGCAATGCTTTTCTGAACAGTGATCGTTGCTTTAGGTACTATTTTACGCGGCATCAATGCGGTTTGTTACACGCGATTTGACGGCGACGGCTTACTGACGAGAATATTTCAAATTCAAATTCATTTATTTATTTTACACATGGTTCTTAAATATACAAACTGGTTTTACATCGTATGACATTTTCAATAACAAGTTGAATTGAGTTGTTTGTCAATAGTCGAGTTTTCGATTTTGAACTTGGTTTTTAAATATCATGCCTTTAATTTGATACCCAACAAGGCACAATTGAAAAAAGAAAAATACGTTCATCACTTTATTTTCTCTAGAGGGCGCCATATTCAATTTAAAATTACATCTCAGCCTATAACCGGCTGACTATCAAGAAGCTTCCAACGATACCTCATTTGGAAAATTATGATAAATTGTTTAGAAGTTATGATGGGACAGATGAACATACATAGACACATACACGCTTCGCCGTAGTCGGGTAAAAGCAAACCCATGTAAAGGCACGTTGGGCTGAAATTCCTAGAATTTAATCATTTCCAGCTGCACACTGCCCAGTAATACCATTTACACTATCTTTAATAGATCAAACAGCAAATACTGAGCTTAGTACCGTCCAGCGTCCATTTTCCTCTAATGTTTCTTTTATATTAACAGTATTAGTCTGTCTCAACCATTTCAAAGAGAAGTTTGCTTTTAACTAATTAAAGTCCGTCCGGCAAAGTAAGCTGTATCGCGTCATCAAACGGAAGGATTTCTGTGTGGCTGTCCGGGTGTCCGGCCGTCCGCTTTGATAAAAAATACATGCTTTAAGAATGTTCTAGCATTCTGTTGTCTCCTTGACTTTCTTTTGCTTCATGTGTTGGTATTAACTTGGGTATTTTTTTTAGTTTTTCAAGGTTTTTGAAAGCAACGGTTTTTTTTTTAAGTTTATTATGGTATGGGTGTTTTTAGAACAGTGATGGCCGAGTGGGTACAGCCGCGACTTACGAGTTGTAGATCGTAGGTTCGAACTTCGAACCCAGACAGGCGCTTTACTTTGAGATTTTTATTCTGTTTTTTCATTCCTCTAAGCACCTGGTACTTATTGACAGGCCTGCACTGTCCTCCCATACCTATTATCACTGTTATTTGAAAACATTGTAAAAGCCAATTATTTTTAAAAGAGTTACCGTGGAGTTTCTTGCCGGCTCTTCTCCATAGGAAGCGACAAATTGGAACCGTGCACCTAGCTTCTGACGTTTCATAAGTGCCCATGCAGGTTTATGTGAAATAAAATATTTTGATTTTGTAAATTATTTCATCACAACTTCTCTCAAAACGGTGAAGGAAAACATCGTGAGGAAACCGGAATTTCCTACAAACCAAAAATTCGAAGACATGTGACATCTACCAACCCGCACTGGGCTCGCGTGGTGGATTACGACCCACTCCCTCTCACCGAGAGGAGGCATGTGATTTTAGCTTACACAGCCTCGTTTGTGTATTAGATACTTACACGTGGATAATGATTATGTGTAAAGTCAGGTAAATTAATGGTTGACTACCAACTTGTTAAATTATATGTCATAATACTCGTATATTAATGTATAATAGTCAGTATACTCAATTTACAACAGTTATTATTTGACCGTTGTAAATATGAATTGCATATAATATGGCAAATTGACATAGGGTCTCAATTTGCTTGACAAATAATTTTCCTGACTATACGTAAGTTTAAAGGCGCTCAGTATTGACTGAGCCACCTTCACACCAATAAAAAAATAAGTAAGTGAATTTGTAGACTCATCTACAAATGTCTTTTTTGCTTTATTTTTCCATTTATCGGTTGATGTTTTCAATAGTATTTTGGCTAAGTAATACTATTGGATCGCTATGCTTAACGCGGTTGGTCCGTGGATGGGTGAGCTTCTTTACATACCAAGACCCCTCCGTGCCTTGGAAAGCACGTTAAGTTGGTCCTGTGTGTCATTTTTGAAATTTTGACACTTGTTACGGTCGTCAGAACTTCTGACTTAGAAGCCCAAAAGTCTGAAAACCAGTCTTACCAAGTAGTGGAATTCAGCTGCATTCGGTTAGACTGGAAGCCGAACCCAACATAGTTAGGAAAACGCCTTTTCCCAACATAGACCCCAACATAGTTAAGAAAACGCCTTTTCACAACTTAGACCCCAACATAGTTAAGAAAACGCATTTTCACAACTTAGACCCCAACATAGTTAAGAAAACGCCTTTTCACAACTACATATTATGTCGGCGAAATGCAGATGCAGTTGAGGTTAGTGTTTTTCTGATTTGGTCTAACAAAGTAATTCTATAAAGCGTTACTGTATCCGTTCCAAATGCAGTGATATTCTAGTATCTACTTGAACGTTGCTGCTCAATCAAATACATAGCAGGTTAGACTAGCTGTAAGAAACTTTGATGACAGTTTTTTTTGTTAAACCCACTTCAAAAAGGAGGAGTTGTTTTTTCTATGTTTGTTCACTGATTTCTCCGTCAATTGCGGGTCGATTTTGAAAATGAATGTGTTGTTTAATGGATAGGGTATGCTTAAGGGGTGGTCCAGTATATTTTTTTTTAACTTTGCTTCGGTCGTTTTTGCGTTAGCATCGATAGTACGTTTTTAATCCACTTTATGTACCTCGATGATATGCTGCTGCTTCCTGTCAGTGTTGTTGAGTGAAAAACAACTTTAATTTAGGAAGACGGTGACAAAAAACTAAACATATCCAAAGAACTGACTTCCGAAATTAACCGCTGAAAGTTATTTTTCACTTCGTAGCGTTTAAGATACGTCTTAAACGATTATCCCATACGTCAACTTAACGAAATCCCAATCCCACTAACTCAATTTTACGACCCACTTCTAAACATTATTACCAAGTGCACTCAATATTATCATTTCGTACATTTCAGTTGTAATATCTGGCTGCACGATATTGGAACTGCATTTGCAAGATGATTTTGCAGTATTTAAGCGTTGGCACTCTTCCAAGAGATAGGAACGGTACACTTTCAAATATTTAGACAATATCTATCGTATTCGATGTTTGGGTAATATGGATAAGATGAGTTTCCGTTGGGATTGGAAATAAGCAAATAATCCAGGTTTTGCTGTATCGTTTGGTAGATAATATCAAAGCTGGTTTAGATACTAAAATCGTTTTGTGGTAATCGTATAGAGTAACATTTCAGTTACTTTTGCAAAACATTTGTACTCTTGCAAAAAAAAAACAGCTGTTCCATACATTTTGACCGCGTAGGTATTGCACTTTTCTATGAAACAGCAGATTTCTTTTTTGTATAACCGATGCAAAATTTCTACGCTAGGCGTCTAATATGATATGCTGCATTCATGGTTACAGTTTGCGCACTAGTAAAAAATTTACCCTGTAGAACACCGAAACATCGCTTTTGATTGTAATTATTAGGTTTTTGGTATGCCTTTGCTAGTCTTTGTTTTATACTCACAGTCAACAGTATCTCTATATACCTTCAATGGAGTGACTGCCTCGCTAGTTTAGTGGTCAAGTTGCCGCTGCTGAGCGTGTGGTCCTGGATTCGATGTCCTAGCCGGGTAAAGTCTTATTGGGAAGAAGTTTTCAATAGCATTCTGGTCCGAAGTTTCGTTTTTTAACACAGTCCGTGTGACTTATAAACACAGCTGGCGTGTTCCATATATTTCTGCTTACCCACGCTTGTTGGCAATACTTATGTGTAATATGGAAAATCGACTACGATCAATTTGAGGGGCTCGCGGCTAGATAACAGTCACACGGTTCGATACATCAGGTTAAGCTACGCTTGCCGGGGTTGGTCAGTGGATGGGTGACCGTCTTTATTTGGATGGGTTACATACCAAGACCCCTCCGTGCCTCGGAAAACACGCTAAGCCGTTGGTCCCGGTTGTCATTCGTGAATCTTTGATGGTCGTTACGGGTCCTCAGAATAGGTATTATTTTCTTTATTTAATTATTACTTAAAAAAAAAAAATCGTTTGACTGTACTGTTTTTTGGCTTGAACAATCGGTTCTAGTAGGTGGAAGAAAAATTGAAAAATTTAATGGATCCGACAACTGGGGCCGCGGTTTCAGTTAATTGCGACCCTAGTCGCCGGAATCCTCTTTAAAAACGGGTATGTTGTTACTCAGTAACTGGGTTGTGGAGTTCAAATATGAAAAATACTGGTAATCAGCTGCATTCGCGTCGGTTAGACTGGAAGCCGACCCAAAACATGATGACGATTTCGATCTATTAATTAGAATCGATGCTACAACCTCACGGATCACATGACACGACCGATCAATAGAAGATTCAATCAGCTCATAGCTAATATTAGTTTCAATACTATAATGGCAAAGCTGTTAGTATATTACTTGCCTTTGATACATACAATGCAACGGGTTTGAATGCAAGCTTGAATAGTGTAGCTGTGTTTTGTGTACATACGTTGCTGAGGTGAATTTAGGGATCGTTTCCCAGAAACTATTATAGATACGTTTGAAGAGAAACTGGACATATGTGGGGTAGTATTTGTGTGAGGAATTGGTAAATTATTGATAACAGACTTTCCGTAAACTTGTGATGACTTCGTATTTTTTAATTACTAGCTTTCGCCTGCGGCTTCGACAGCGAGATACCCATTACTCGCCGTCCGCAAGGCCGCGCCTACGGTGGCTGGGAATCAGCCTGGGATTCTCGACGCCCAGAGAGTCTCTTGCGGCGACTAGGGTCGTGATGGTGCATATACTATATTGCCTCTCCCTCACGTGCGCCGCCTCTCTCTTCGCGAGCATTACTGCTTCGCAGAAGGTTGCTACCGTTACTGTGTTACGAAATTACCCCGCTGGTAAAACATATGTGATGTGCTATATTTTGACTTGCTAGCTTACCCAGTAGGTATCTAACACAAACGTAGCGAAGCAGATTCTTTCATAATAGTTAAATAACCATAAGTAAAAAAAAAACCTATTATTAAAATAAACTACGACTGGTAATGTATAACGATTCGTTTTATCTTAAAGGAACCGTCGCTGTTTATTAAATACTAGCAGCGCTCTGCGGTTTCACCCGCGTAGTTCCCGTTCCCGTGGGAATACGGGGATAAAATATAGCCTATTTCACCTGGGGATAGTGTAGCTTCCCAACAGTGAAATAATTTTTCAAATCGGTTCAGTAGTATCGGAGCCTATTCAATGCAAACAAACAAACCATCAAATCTTTCCTCTTTATAATATTAGTATAGGTTAGTATATTTATTTATTTATTTATCACAAACACTGCTATCATTACAGGAAATTCCTAATGCGGTAGCGTGGACAAATAGACAAATGTCACTAATAAATACCCTCATAAATAAGTCCAATAGATAAATACAGTGTAAACAGAGTTCGAACAACGTCGTTAGCTTTTCAGATTCCATTTAAGGCATGCACTTCCATTTTCTATCGCGTTGAATACTTGACATCACAACCTTTGCTCTAGGGCAGGGGTGTCAAACCATTTAAAATCGTAACTAATGCCGCCATCTTGTTTTTTGACCGACGATAAAAATGGAGGGGTTCTCAAATTGGTTGTTTATTTGTTTTGTTACTTCAGAACTCCGTCATTTATAATCTGATTTGGAATAAAATTCTTTTGTTTGATAGGGTAGGTATACTTATTGCGTGGTCCCATATAAGTTTGATCAAGTTGTGATAACTTGTTTTTAGTTTCTTTCAATCATACGTATTTTTTCCACTTTGTGTATGGTGATGTGTTATTTAAACTTCCTGTCATAGTTATTAACTAAGTAAGTGAAGATTTACTGTGTGGGATAGATACCACAAGTAAAAAGTGACAGTCGCAACTTTGAAGGGCTTGTGAAAGGAAGAGTACTACGGGTGAAGTCACTTTAAATCTGGAGCCGCCTGGTTGTTAATTCAATGTATCACAAAAAACTACTTTCGTTTCAGTAAAAAAAACAAACCATGGTTGCCATTTGCTGTTCATTCACATACAAATCTACTTCTCAAACATTTCTATCTGTTTTGCCGCAAAGACCTGCCTCCAATTTATGGCACCGTCCCTAAGTTTACCAGCCCTGTTCAATGTGATCGTGTAGCGAGATGTTCGCACTTGCTTCAAAATGGCGGCCAAGATAAGATAGGAGGAGTGTTAAGTGGAAATATTCGTTCACCACCATGTACACTTTATGATATTTATTAACGTTTTATGGTGTTTCAAGCCGTTTTGGGATAACTCTGGTGTTTTGATAAGAAAATCTATTGTTAAAGACTATTGCATTTTTTTCTAGTTGCATCTTTAAGTATTGTTTAGTTTAGAATGCGGTTTTTGTTTTAAGCTGACTCTCTGAATTTTCACTTTGAATAAATTGCTTTTGATTCATGGTTGTGATTTCTTACGTTTTAAGGTCTATTCACAGCCCGTGCATATCAGGGCCGTGCCCGGGACGTGGACGGACCGTGCTCCGTGAGGGGCTCTAAACAAAAACTGTGTGTACATTTTATATGAACTCTTTCACACACGTCTGTGTCCGGGCCGGCGACGGAGCTTCAGTGCCTTCCTGGCATCTGGCATGGTCCTGTCACGTGCCAGATACGGCTCTCATATGACTTGTGTGTGGCCTTTACTAACCAGCGTATTTCGGGATAGTCCATCTAGTTACGGACACAAACGGAGCTCCTTATCGTGATCTAATTACGAACTAGTCGAGAAAAGCATATCTACTCTAAAGTAAAGAATTTATAAACATAACATCACGCTTGTATTCCCCGAAGGGTTAGGCAGAGGTGCGTTGTAAGCACCCATATTTCGCCAGTTATGTTTAACCTTTTGACCGCCATAGTCATGTATATATAGATCAAGACAAACCAAAATGTGCCCAGCACGCCACGGTCATGACTACATGACAGACTTATACGTAAATAAATAATAGTTGAAAAAACTAAAAAAACACGCTTTAAAAACCAAACTAAAAAAGGAGAAAATAATTTAATTCAATTAAAAAGCGTGGGGTGCTTGACATTAATTGATTATAAAAATACCTCAAAAAGCACCCCACGCTTTTTAATTGAATTAAATTATTTTCTCCTTTTTTCGTTTGGTTTTTAAAGCGTGTTTTTTAGTTTTTTAAACTATTATTTATTTTCTATTTTTTAATTCTGCTAACTACAAAAACGTTTTTTTTTCTCATTTTTTTTTAAATTATTGAATTGTCATCAGTCCTCGACAAGTTTACAAAGTTTCAATGAAATCTGACCGTTTAAAGTGGGTCAAAATCGCGCTCAAAGGAGTCGGTTACATACAAACATACAAGTGAAGCTAATATAAAGCGTGTAAAAAAGCCGCTTGGAACCGAGGGCACGTCTTTGATTTTTTGACGTGCTGGTCAAAAGATTAAGTTCCATGTTATAGAGGCGAGCCTGTTGCCATCAACCGGGCATAAATCCAGACTCCGGGCTGTAGTTGAGAAATTCCTAATGGAACAACCCAATAACACTTTGATCGACCTGGGAATCGGACACAGAACCTCATGCTCAACAGTATCGCTAGCGACCACTCGACCATCGAGGTAACGATAAATAAGAAGCCAGCCTCTTATAATTTCTACAAGTAAACATTTTATAAATATAATATCTTAATTATCTCAGTATAACAATTAAAGACAATTCTAGAGTGTATATTTCGATAATTGCACAAAATAATGATGTTGCTAAGGGCTGTGTTCGTATAATTAAGGTCCTAATTCTTGGGTACTATCGTGTAAAGCTGTTACACACATTACTCTTGAATATGAACGTGTTCGTATACATATACAACATCCACATTTTATAAATTAAAGTCCCTTTTCGTGTTCGCTTGTGTGTCCGCGTTGTTCTATTTAACCGACTTCAAAAAAGAGAAGGTTCTCAATTCGTCTGTATTTTTTTGTTTGTATACAGGAAAAGTTTTTGTTCAGCGCGCAAACTTTAACCATGAATTCAACATAGCATTCTAGACCCCCCAGCGAAGAAATTTTTCGTCGGTTTACAAAAAAAAATCTGCATTTTCATACAAAATTGCAGTACTTACGCGGTCAAAATGTATGGAACAGCTGTTTTTTAACCGACGAAAAAACGGAGGAGGTTATTCAAGCCGACGCGTATATTTTTTTTTATGTATGACCACGCATATATTTTTAACGAGTAGTTCGATTTTGATTATTCTTTTTTTATTGGAAAGGGTATACCCCGAAATTGGTCACATATAAATTTAGAAAAAAAATCTTACCCTAAGGGTAGGAAAACAGGGGATGATTGATTGTTCACCCACTGATTGTAATGTATGACCACGCATAACTGTTTACAGAGTAGTCCGATTTTGATAATTCTTATTTTATTGGATAGGGTATACTTCGAAAATAGTCCCATATAAATTTGAAAAAAAAAAAATCTTACCCTAAGGGTGGGAAAATAGGGCTGATTTATTGTTCGCTCACAGATTTTAATGCTAAGTGGTATATTACAAAAAGTAATCAAAAATTAATTAAGAATGAAGCAATTAGTAGACTATAGCCACAAAAAATTATAAAATAAAAACTTTTTAACAAAAAAATTAAACCCCCGAAAAAAACTGAAAAGCAAAAAATAGTAAACCTTTTTTGTTTTACCTCAATAACTAAGTTCGGAAGGCAGTGACATAAAATTTAAATACATATCCAAAGTCACCGACTTCCTTATTATTTTTTGCTTTTCAGTTTTTTTCGGCGGTTTAATTTTTTTATTAAAAAGTTTTTTTTGTACCTATAACCGACGAATAATTTCTGCGCTGGAGGGTTTAAAATGATATGCTGAATTCATGGTTACAGTTTGCGCCCTGGATAAAAAGTTTTTCTGTATATATTCCGCGATATCTCCGGCAATTGTAGGTCGATTTAGAAAATTATTTTTTTAATGGATAGTTTATGTTTCAAGGGTGGTCCCATATATAGGGGAATGCCTAAAAATATCTGTAATGGACAGAAACTACTGATAGTCCTTAATTCTATTAAAAATAAAATATGTATAATTATATAATTTTCAAGTTTGTATACCTAGGGTGAAAATATAAGGACCATTAACCATAGCTACGAATACACCACCGCCACCGTAAAAAATAAAATGTTTCAGCCGTTTGGGAGCTACGATGCCGGAGACAAAAAGATACACACGTTAAACGAGTAACACTCCTCTTTTCTGTCGGGGGCTATAAAAGTCGGAAACTGGGATCGTTTTCCCAAAAAGTAAGTTTTGTGTGGTTTCAAATAATTTTTAATATAAGTAGTTCGAATAGAAAACTTATTTTGACCGATCCTCAGAAACAAGGTACATAAGAGTTACTTAAACGAGTTTGGTTTGTTTTTTTTGGACCAAATCATATTTATTTTGTTATGAATATTAAAAAAAAATGGATTTAGTCAAATAAATTCTTAGCAGAAGTCCTTAAAAAGGTGTAGGCGCCACCTGCAAAGTCCTTTGCAGAATCTATGCCTTTGGTAAAGGCTGCTCCGATCTTGGCGCCAACATCTGTAATAATAGGAAATTAATCAACATAAGTTTATAGTTATAATTATTTGTAATGTAGTTTTTTTTACTTCCTTTCAGCCATCATAGTCATCATCATCATCATGTCAGCCGAAAGACGTCCACTGCTGGACATAGGCCTCCCGTAGGCTCCTCCACTTCGACCAGTCTTGTGCTTCCCACATCCAGCGGATTCCCGCGGCCTTCACAAGGTCAACGGTCCACCTTGTGGGAGGCCTTCCCGCTCTACGTCATCCGGTACGCGGTCGCCACTCCAGAACCTTTCGGCCCCATCGGCCATCTCTTCTTCAAATATATATACATGTTACCGGTTAAACCCGATTTCAGGCCAAACTAGTTTGTCTTAGACCAAACTGGTTTATTAAGCCGGGGCACGCCGATTAAATGGGTTAGGTTAGGTTAGGTTAGGTTAAAACTGTGACCAAAAGCGCGCGAGCCGAGCGAGCGAAGCGAGCGGTGCCGCGGCAGCGGCCGGCGAGCTTTACTTCCAAAGGCTGTGAACGAAATGGCTAATTAAGCTAGTTGGCTGCGACATATCACGCGTAGGATAAGTCTGTTTGGCCTAGGACAAACTAGTTTGGCCTGAAATTGGGTTTGGCCGGTAATATACATAATTTAAAAAGTAAGTCTTAAATAATAAAGGCTGTGGCAGTTTTTTTTGGAATGATATCTCACAGGTCAACCTATGATGTTGTCGGGTGCTTAACTGGACTTGCCTGTGGCTACCTTAATAAATCTTAATTTATTAAGGTAGCCACAGGCAAGTCCAGGCAAGTTTTTTTCCAGGCAAAACTTAAAACTACAGCGACTATACGCTAAGGGGACTCCCTGTGGGGTATGGACCTTATCATCGACTGAATTTAGGGGCTAGTGGCTAAATAACTACAACTGGACGGGTCGATCCAAGGATAAGCTACTTTCCGCGGTTGGCTCGTCGATGGGTGACCATTCATCACAAATAGAGATCCTCCCTCGAAAAGCATGTTTCTCGCGTCCGACCCTGGTCCAGGCCATGGTACGGAGCGAGTGTGCATGGGTAGCCGTTACCTCCTTCTGCGAAACAGTAATGCTCGCGAAGATGGAGGCGGCGCACGTGAGGGAGAAGCAGTATATGCGCACTCACGGCCTTAGTCGCCGCAGGAGATGCCCTGGGCGTTGGAAATCCCAGGCTGATTCCCGGCCACCGTAGGCACGGCCTTGCGGACGGCGAATAATGGGTAGCTCGCTGTCCGGTAAGGACCAAGCCCGGGTAGACGGCGCGTTGTGTTCCACGCGCGTTCGACTGGTGGGATCCGCAAGGGCCGATGCCTGCCAGGGGTGCGGGTTGTTCGAAAGAGATACCGCGGCCCTGGCACACAGGCAACTGAGGGAACACGGGTGGGTTTTAGTCAGTAAAAGCCTGACACGCCCTCCTGCTCCACCCAGAGCGGGAGAAGTTATTTGATGATTACCCACCCAAAAAGAAAAACCTGTTGGGCCCGGCTATCATTCGGAGATCTTTGACAGTTGTTAACAGTCCAGCAAGGGGTATCGTGTTACCTAGTAATTTGGTAGTGAAGGTCAGATTGGTAGTCACTCTCACACTCAGTAACGCTGGAAACCGACCTAAATATTGCTGAGAAAAGCCTAGGCAGATGATTATGATAGAGAATAATGAATTGATTAATGGTGACAGAATGTTACTGGTTAATCTCTATCAAGAGACAATTTTACATAAATAATTTATCATATAATCAGGCTACAACGTTCCACGTGGTCGCTCACAATGGGCCTTATCAGAAGGCTAACAGTCACCCAAAGGGCAATGGAGTGCGCTATACTACGGAGTTTCCCTACGTGATCGAATCAGGAATGAAGAGATCCCCAGGAGGACCGAGGCAACCGACATAGACCGAAGAATTGCCAAACTTAAGTGGGAGTGGCTAGGGCACATTGCTCGCAGAACAGATGGCCGATGGGGCCGAAAGGTTCTGAAGTGGTGACCGCGTACTGGAAGACGTAGAGTGGGAAGGCCTCCCACAATGTGGACTGATGACATTGTGAAGGCTGCGGGCATCCGCTGGATGTGGGAAGCACAAGACTGGTCGAAGTGGAGGAGCCTGGGGGAGGCCTATGTCCAGCAGTGGACGTCTTTTAGCTGAAATGATGATAATGACAATGTTCCCACTGCTGAGACTCAAGCCTCCTCGCCGTGAGAAGGAGTGGGCCATAATGACGAGGGTCCAGTGCGAGCTGATGGATACCATATGTCTGCGAATCTTTTGTCTTCTATAAACATATATTTTGTTTTTCATTGCTTGGATAAATAAGATTAGAACTTACCGTTAACTGGCCCGAAAATATTGTTGGGAAACTCAGAAAGAACATTTGCTTGTTCAACAGGAGTTACTTTTGACAGGCCCGGTAAAAGCTTTCTATTAACACCAGCGGTAGTCTTTTCCGTAACATCTTCTTCGTTAGATTCGTTTGATTTCGCTTCTTTTTCTTCATTTAGTTTATCATCTTTCTTATCTATAACATCACCGGCTTCTTCAACTTTTGATTCCGTTTCAGATGAGACCACACTGTTGTCTTGTGCTTCTACTTTCGATGGAGTCTGATTCTCTGTAACTGTTTCAACTTCTGTTGGTTTCGTAGTTGTTTCTTCATTATTTTTTGACACGCTGTCTGTCGATGTTTCATTTGTTTGTGAAGATGTTATAATCCCAGTGTGCAAGATCTGAAAATTATCATTAATTTTTGTACTAAACATAACGGAGAAGTATATGGTAGATAGGCTCTTGATCGCTTCCACAAGAATTGGCGAGAGGAAGAAACACATCTAGATAAATAGAAGGGGTCCTTTGCCCAAAAGTGGGACAGCAAAGGCTCCAGTGAATGACTCCTGTAATTTCATTGGATTTTATGATGTAGCTTTCAAAAGATTATTAGAAACAAGGTGTATTCATTTTAATAAAGTTACAAAGTTAATTTAAAAACCAAGGTGTAAAATCAATATTTTACACTTCGGTTTAGAAAAAACAATTTGTGGTTGAGTTTAATAGCCAATAAACACAATTGGATTTCACGGATGTATATTAATTTCTGTAGTCGCACTACTTGTGATGATTAGCGTGAAAAAGTATTTGATCTTTGAAATCTTTGATTGATTGAAAAATAAATGAAAGACTATTAGTATTTTCTTGATTAAACCTTTTCTTTACACTTAAGAGCGGTCATCCTACGCGGGCTGGCAACGTCGCATTTCACGTGGACCAACCGTAACACAATATAATAGAAATAATCAATATTAAGCCTCAAAGTTCATTTAATCCCACGGAACAGTTAAGTTTAATCCCATCGAATGACTTTTTCACGAAATAGTCGAATCATATTTAAACAAAATTCAACTTGACATTGACCTGCAAATTTAAAAAAAAAACGCAATAAAATTTCAATTTCGCGGGTTGTCCTGGCGCTTCGCTTTTAATGGCCTAATTGAAGTAAATGATTTGTCTCATTATCTTTTGAGGTCAGCACAAAGTGTTATCCTTTGGGGTCAGCACAAAGTGTTATCCTTTGGGGTCACCACAAAGTGTTATCCTTTGGGGTCAGCACAAAGTATTATCCTTGGGGGTCAGCACCAAGTATTATCCTTTGGGGTCAGCACAAAGTGTTATCCTTTGGGGTCAGCACAAAGTGTTATCCTTTGGGGTCAGCACAAAGTGTTATCCTTTGGGGTCAGCACAAAGTGTTATCCTTTGGGGTCAGCACAAAGTGTTATCCTTTGGGGTCAGCACAAAGTGTTATCCTTTGGGGTCAGCACAAAGTGTTTTTCTTCCATTCTGCCTGTTAGATGTCACACTCCCCGTGATCATTCACGAGGGATTCATGAGGGATGATAAGAATGAAACACGTTATCATTAACGTGTTTCATTCTTATCATCCCTCATGCAATTAATCCATTTGTTCATTCATTTCTGTCATCCCATCCACCCATTACCTAATGTTTATTTCAGTCATATTGTTTTAGAGGAAGATCGAAAATTCATTGGATGTGTGTGTATAAATAATGGATAGAAAAAAGGCTCGTGGCCAAATAATAACAGCCGCACTGGTCGTTATTCAAGGTTATGCAACGCTTACCTCAGTCAGTCCGTTGATGGGTGACCATCCATTACAAACCGAAACATCTTCGTGCCTCGGAAAGCACGGTCGTTATGGGTAGTCGGCAGGCCAAAAGTCTGACAACCAGTCTTATCAACAGGTATCGTGTTACTCAGTAACTGGTTTGTGGAGCCCCGATAGGTAGTCACTACATGTAGAATACTGATATTGACCCCATTGATATACTGACCCCAACAGATAGTTGGGAAAAGGCTTACCAAAAGATGATGAATGTATAGACAAACGGTGAAGACTGAGATGATAGTTGACAGAGATGTATGAAAGAAGACATGCTCCCCCAACAATCAGCTCTCACTTCGGGAGAGAATGGGCTGTAAACCTACCACGCGGGCCCAGTGCGGGTGGTAGATGTCACATGTTATTGTATATTTGGTTGTAAAACATGCCGGTTTCATCACGATATTTTCGTTCGCCGTTTTGAGAGCAGTGTCGATACACAAAGTAAAGCGTCTGCTTTATGTTTGAAACCACGTCCTACAACTCGTAAGCCGGGGTCCTTACCACTGGGCTTCCACTACTCTAGAATGTGAATAACATAACAACTAAACAACGTGTAACGGAAAGGGTATATAGGTACATACCAAGGGCACGGCTTCTTTGGATGGTATCAAACGATATTGAAAGGGTTTGTTAATCCTATCTCTACATGTTCGGAATTTTTAATACATTGATACCAGAAACCGAACTTTTCAAATTGAAATAAACACATCACTCGGAAGAGATTTATCGTGATATTGGCAAGTAACGTGGAAAGTTATTGACCTACGTAGGGCGGTAAAAAGTTTGTTGTGATTTGAATTGAAGAAACATATGAAACTGAAAATTTGGTTTCAATTCTTAGAGTATTTTATTTTGAGCTGAAACTATGTATAGTGATTCTATGCCAGCTGTTATCTTTAGTGCTTAAGGATAGCAATAGGGTTTCTGTTACACCCTGTATATCATAGAATGTTAGAAATTCTGATGACATTCATATCGTTGTATGTAAATAAAAACAAAAAAAAAAACTTACTGCAATGAAAAATAAACACACTGCTACGCGAGACATGGTTGAATATCTTTCGAATATACAATAGTACGTGGTGCTAACGTATTCAGGTTTATTTCAATACTAATATCATAAAGTTGAAGTGCAATCGGTCACAGCTGCTTGCAATTTAACAATGCGTTTCGATAATCGATATTACCTATGTACGTTGGTGTTGACTGATTACTTACATGAGTAGGTGTTAGTTAATAAATTACGGTACTTAGTACATAGTTACAATTTAATACCGCGGAGAAATTGCGTAACACACAATTGTATTGCCTTTCATTGTGACAATTCAACCACATTAGTTAATAGATTATTATTTTTATATCAGTTTTATTTTAAACTTTGAGGTTCCTTAATGTCTCAAATTAACTGGAGTGTAAAGTGATGGCTTGAAACACAGGTTTAAATAAACCTAGATCGGGCGGGTCGCTACCTAACATTCTAATTCTGAACCATCATCTTGCACTTGTAATAAAAATATTATAGCTTAAGTTAATTTTTAGGCTCTTTATGTAAATTGTTGCACGTTGTGTAAATTTACTACGTTGGCTACATGTACACTTTTTGTAAACGTTTTAATTAAATTAAGTATTATTAAACAGGATAAATCTGTAACCAGTGCGCAAACTGTAACCAAATTTTTAGTCGGTTATACAAAAAAAAAAAATTAATAACCGACGAAAATTTTCCACGCTACGGCTAGAACGATATGCTGAATTCATGGTTACAGTTTGCGCACTGGTTAAAAATGTACCCAGTATTATACATTGCATTTAGGTTGTCGTACAAACGAATTTTTCAAACATGAAACAATGGATAAGTAAACTGTATGTTATGCGATTGTTGTCGCCCGATTCTGAATTGAGAATTTGAATGGATTGAGATTTCCTTTATCAAAGTATAGGTTTGTGCCTTAAACATACACGGCGACATCACACCGCCAACTTCCGAATTCCGGGCTGTTACTTAGAAAATCCTAATGGAAAAACCCAATAACATTTAGCCCAACCCAGAAACCAAACCCAGGATTACACGTTCAGCAGTTGCGCTGCCAACCACGAGACTTAGGCCTCTGCCTCGAATTTTGCGGGCAGCGGGGCGGCGGCGGCGGCGGCGCGGGAGCGGCAGGATCTTATGCGTAAAATCAAATGGACCGGTTCTCGAAAACAGCGGCGCGGGGGCGGGCAACGAGCGGTGCACTCCAGTCAAGCCGCGCCGCCGCCGCCGCCGCCCCGCTGCCCGCAAAATTCGAGGCAGAGGCCTAAGGGGCAGTTAAAGAATATAATACATAATAGTAAAATACTCCTAAACACTAGTATTGTCAGTATCCCCATTTATTACCGTATTGTTGTTTCCAAATTGCCTCTAGTAATATCCCTATTAGAACTCCACCGATTCCAAACCAGAAAACTCAAGCAAATACCCTACTAGCAACCCTATTACCAATTCCTTCATTCTTCCACACAACGAACGAAAAAGACAAAGGAAATAGCGCCAAAATAGCGCGCTATCAATATAATAACACAATAGCTATACGTTAGTCCTTTGTGTGGCGGTGGCGAAAGGCGCGAATTGGGAGTCGAACCCGTCGATTCCCAACTAATATTTTACACATTCATGTTGAAACAAAAACGTATAGAGCACAGGATTCTGCTGCGGTGCGCTCGAACTTGGTAAGTGAATTTCATTTTTGTAATATTTTTGGGAGATTTTGTTTTTTCGTGACACTCAGAAATTGGATTTTGGAGGTCAGATAGGCTGAAAGGAACTGGTATTCAGCTGCATCCGTTTATACTAGAAGCCGACCCTAACAGTTGGGGAATGGCTAGGCACATCCATTGATTGATTGAATATTTTATCTGGTTTTAATAATTCTGAAAAGTGAAGCGAAACTATGCAGTAGGTGCTGAATAATTGGACAGCGAACAAGGTTTTGCGACGGTATCTAATTTTTGAAATGTACGTACGGTAGTAAAATTATATGAACGTTTTAGCCAAGACTGGGACTTGACAGCAGAATAGACGAAATGGAAACGCACGGGTGAAAATCGTATAATATTATACTTCTAACTCGCATTATTCGGATATGACCAAAATATTGTTATTTAGATTAAACAGTAAAATTGGAACCAACATCATAATCATCTTTCGGCCCTTGTCAAATAAAACCAAATCTAAATATTTTATTTCACATAAACCTGTATGGGCACTTATGAAACGTCAGAAGCTAGGTGCACGGTTCCAATTTTTCGCTTCCTATGGAGAAGAGCCGGCAAGAAACTCCACGGTAACTCTTTTAAAAATAATTGGCTTTTACAATGTTTTCAAATTACAGTGATAAAAGGTATGGGAGGACAGTGCAGGCCTGTCAGTAAGTACCAGGTACTCAGAGAAATGAAAAAACAGAATAGAAAATCGTCTACAAATCTAGTCTGTGAGGCTTACAACGTTCTCTCATTCACAATATGTTAAAGAATCTACATAAATAAAATTAACCATGCCATTCTCCCCTGTGAACCGTCACGCTATCATTAATTCCCTTCTCTTTCATATAATTATCCACACAACCTATAGAATGGCAGAATACAGAAATCTCCCAAAAAAAAATATTGCAAAAAAAAGGCTCCGGGTCCCATTGGACTGCCGACTGAAGTGAAAACTTAAAACAACACGTCTCATTAGCATGTCAGTGACGCGGTCACATTAACATGTCGGTGACGTGGTCACATAAGCATGTCGGTGACGCAAACCTATAAGTTTTAATCTTACCAAAAATTGCTAAACGCGGCTTAAAAAAATACAATTTATTCGATGATGATTTTTGTCGGTTACCGCGTTTTAACCACTAGGAACGACTGCACAGCGCCACTGCGGCCGCTCAAATGTAAATTAAATGATGAATAGATACGCGCACGAATGCGCTTTGCTATGTACCCGCAAAAAAATAACAACCGACCATTAATTCGAGATGTGGCTGTTGTTTACTCAGTTTTTCGTAGTACGCTTGCTTATATTTCGTTTTTTGTTTGATCAATACAGTTTTGTTTAAGCATTTTTTTTGTTATGGAGTAAATATACACATACACACACATAAACTCACGCCATCTTCCCGTGGAGGTAGGCAGATACTACTACGATACTGATACGATCTTTACGTATTACTTCTAAATGATAAATTATTTTATTTTTACTAGTCATCATCATCATCATCATTTCAGCCGAGAGACGTCCACTGCTGGACATAGGCCTCCCCCAAAAGGGAGGGTGTTGCCATAATCGTCACGCTTGGCAGGCGGGTTGGCGATCGCAGTATGGTGGTAAAATGCATAGAGAACGCTGCTACCCATTCTCTAGTAAGCCCCTTAGTCGCCTTCTACGACACCCACGGGAAGAGAAGGAATGGTGCTATTCTTTTACGTCCAGCACCACACGGAACTAGTAGTACTTTTCTAGTAGGTTTGTACAAACACGTCCATCATATTTTAAAAACTAGATGAGGTCGGCGTTTCCTATCTGACTACTCTGAGAAGAAAGGCCGAAACAAACTCAGAGGTCACTGTCATTTTTAAAGTCCAGCACCCTAATTGCGTAACACGCGATTAGTCATAATCGGTTTCATTTTGACAGTTCAACAATATTCATTGCGTTATTTACGTTGTTGAGCAGACACATTTTTCGAACATATGAAGCAATGGTTTTTTTTAAAACAAAACAGGTTATGATTAATCGTGAGTTATGCAATTAGGGTGCTGATCATGTCAATTATCATCTTTTGCTTCGTTAACGTTCATACCTTTTGCGTTGCGACTACTACGCACCTGACATTTCAGAGGAATCCCATAAAGGTGCTCTTTACACGGGCATTTTTTTAGCAATTATTATTGCTCGGAAACACTAATGGATCAATCTGGATCAATTAAGTGGAGCAATCTGAAGCAACAACAATAAATTGCGGATATGTTTCGGGAATATTGCTTCTGATTGCTCCATATACTTCATGAGTTGCTGAATATCCAATCGGTTTGTAAATTTATAGTAAATTTTCTTTCTATCTTGTTTGTACGTATAACTACGTCTCGTTTTTGTGAGAGAACCCAGCCGGCGGCGGAGGCGGCGGGTGGCGTATTGTCTAGTTTTTTTTTAAGTTGCTCCATATTTGCATGATATTGTGTGGCCAAATCTCTGGCAACAGGTTGCTACATGTTGCTATTGCCCTAAATTGCTGGATGTAGTCGTGACGTCATAGTGGACGAGAATTGACCCGGATGGAGCAATTTTAGTTGCTCGTGTAAGCGCACCATAAGATCACTATAAAGGGTGGCATCGACGCGCAAACTGTAACCATGACCTCAGAACATAATTCTAAATATTCTAGCGTAGAAATTATACATTGTTATTATTAAAAAAAGCTGCCATACATTGACTGCGTAGGTAGGTATAAGAGTTTTCTATGCAAAGGCAGATTTTTAGGGTTCCGTAAAAAACGAAACGCTTATAGGATCACTTTGTTGTCCGTTCGTTCGTCCGTCTGTCTATCTGTCAAGACCCTTTATCTCGAGAACACGTGGAGGTATCAAGTAGAAATTAAAACAATATACTCATGTCTACAGTCTCTTGAGCTGTAAAAAAAATTAAACTTCTAAGTTAACGCAAAAAAAAGATACGGCCGTTTATGCCGCAAAAAACGTACATTTGAACACTCTGAAGGGAATCAAAATTTATAGGGTATTTTCCGTTGACCTAGAACTATGAAATTTGGCAAGTAATAGCGTCTTATACTAAAAGTATAGGGAAAAATCTGAAAACTATACATTTGTAATTGAATCATAAAAAACAGGGTCTTTATGCAAGGAACGGCGCGGGCGGTCCAATTTTTTTTAAATATGTACAGACGCCAGCACATCAAGGTAGGTACCTACCCCAAACTATCAAATTTTCCCAATTGAACATGAACCTTAAACTTATACGATAGAGTTGAAAATCTATCAAAGAAATTTGACAGATTCAGGTAGCTTTATGTGCTGGCGTCTGTACTTACAAATTTGTACGGAACCCTCGGTGGGCGAGTCCGACTCGCACTTGTCCGGTTTTTTTATTAAATAACCGACGAAAAATTTCAGTCCTTCTAGGGCGTTACCAGCGCTGCCACTCGTATCTGCCTTATGTAAATGCCTTTTGTTAGTTACCTTTCATTCATCCTGTCTACATGATCAAACCATCTAAGCACACTCTTTAAAATTGTTGTCGCTACATCTTCTTTTAAACCGTACTGTTGCCTTATCACATCATTGCTCAGCCTTTATTATTCACAGTGAGTAACGCAGAGCAAAATTACATTAATGTGAAAACTGAAAACAATGATTAAACTCAATAATATTGTATGAGGCATGAGAACCTTCTTTTGTTTACAATTCAAAAATAAAATTTGAATCAGTTTTATTACCGATGAATTATATTTCGCTTTTCGTTTTCATTAATTAATTCGTCATGTTTCTGCAAGTATTTAATATTGAATCCTTTTTACTCGACCACGGCAAAGCAAAAAGGACGGGTATGATTTTGACCCAAATGTATGTATGGGTGTGGGTACTTATGTCTTATCTGTTCGCTCATAACTTCTAAACTATCTACTCATCATAATGTGACAAACGTGGTATCGTTGGAAGCGTCTTGATTTTCAGCTGGTTTTAAATTTGTGGCGTCACAGTTAATTGAATATGGCTAACTCTAGAGGAAATAAAGTAACGAACTAAATAAATTTGGATATCAAAAATTAAAGGGCTTAACAAACACATTTCAAAAATGAACCCGACTGAAAAATCACGCCCTAAAAAGTAAATAATAAAAAGTATGAAGCAAGAAAATATTCTCACCCGAAAGCCTTAGGACACGGTGCAGCATACAGTGGAGGTCTCCCCAGCTTGGGCGGAGCACCGTCGTGTCGTCGTGGAGGCGATCGGCGACGGCGATCTCTCGCGTCCGGCCCTGGTCCAGGCCATGGTATGGAGCGAGAGTGCATGGGTAGCCGTTACCTCCTTCTGCGAAGCAGTAATGCTCGCGAAGAGGGAGACGGCGCACGTGAGGGAAAGGCAGTATATGCGTCCTCACGGCCCTAGTCGCTGCAGGAGACGCCCTGGACGTCGGGAATCCCAGGCTGATTCCCAGCTACCGTAGGTGCGGGCTTGCGGACGGCGAGTAATGGGTAGCTCGCTGGCCGGTAAGAACCAAACCCGGGTCGACTGCGCGTTGTGTTCCATGCGCGCCTCAAAGAGATGTCAGCACCAACTGGTGGGGTCCGCAAAGGCCTATGCCTGCCAGGGGTGCGGGTTGTTCGAAAGAGATACCCTCGCCCCTGGCGCACAGGCAACTGAGGGAGTACGGGTGGGTTTTAGTCAGTAAAAGTCTGACACGCCCTGCTGCTCCACCCAGAGCGGGAGAAGTTATTTGATGATATCCCACCCTCAGAAAAACAAAACCTGAAAGCCGTGATCGTATCCCACCTAAACAATAAATTCAAACAGTAGTAAGCGATTATAAGCTTTATGGTAAAGTGGCATAAGACCACGCGGCTTTCAAATGCCAATATTTTCTTGTTTCATAAAGCGAGCGTGTTTTTTTTGTAGTCGGATTTTAGTTTTTGAATTTACGTTTTAAGTTGGTCTTTCTATCCATTTAACAAAACGCACCGTACGTTACATTGGGCACGCCACGATAGCGGCGGTAAGTCCCCTCTTTGAGGAGTGGCTTGAGAGGCGGCATGGCGTCCTCACCTTCCGCCTGACGCAGGTCCTCACCGGACACGGTTGTTTCGGGAGGTTCCTGTTTCGTATAAGGCGGGAGGAAACGCCCGGGTGCTTCCATTGCGAAGATCGCCCTGAGGACACGGTGGAGCATACGGTGGCAGTCTGCCCGGCTTGGGCGGAGCACCGCCGTGTCCTCGTGGAGGCGATCGGCGGCGGCGATCTCTCGCGTCCGGCCCTGGTGCAGGCCATGGTACGGAGCGAGAGTGAATGGTTAGCCGTCACCTCCTTCTGCGAAGCAGTAATGCTCGCAAAGAGGGAGGCGGCGCACGTGAGGGAGAGGCAGTATATGCGCCCTCACGGCCGTAGTCGCCGCGGGAGAAGCCCTGGGCGTCGGGAATCCCAGGCTGATTCCCGGCCACCGTAGGCGCGAGCTTGCGGACGGCGAGTAATGGGTAGCTCGCTGTCCGGTAAGGACCAAGCCCGGGTCGACGGCGCGTTGTGTTCCACGCGCGCCTCAAAGAGATGTCAGCACCAATAGGTGGGGTTCGCAAGGACCGATGCCTGCCAGGGGTGCGGGTTGTTCGAAAGAGATACCGCGGCCCCTGGCACACAGGCAACTGAGGGAACACGGGTGGGTTTTAGTCAGTAAAAGTCTGACACGCCCTCCCGCTCCACCCAGAGCGGGAGAAGTTATTTGATGATTTCCCACCCAAAAAAAAAAAAAAAAAAACCGTACGTTACATAATAAAACAACAAAATACAACTACATACCCGTTTTAAATGATATATTAGGTACGATTTTAATAACGTTGCTGACGGTACCCGCACCCATATCAACAAATACGTCAGACGCGCGTAATCCAAGGTTTACGTGTATTTATTGTGCACCTGGTTTTGTTACACTGGATTTTTTTGCCGTCGGTATGCCTATTGTTCGTTTGAGTTCAACGTGATTTTTTTGTACATTTGACAACATCTTTTGCTCAGTAGTTTTGTACTCTTGGAAATGCCTTAGTTTTACACGCTTTATATTAGCTTCACTTGTATGTTTGTATGTCTGTAACCGACTCCTTAGGGCGCGATTTTGACCCACTTTAAACGGTCAGATATCATTTACACATTGTAAACTTATCGAGGACCGATGACAATTCAATAATTAAAAAAAAATAGAAAAAAATAAAGGAAAAATAATCACGCTTTTGGAGTCAGCAGAACTAAAAAATAGAAAATAAATAATACTTAAAAAAAAAACTAAAAAACACGCTTTAAAAACCAAACTAAAAAAGTAGAAAATAATTTAATTCAATTAAAAAGCGTGGGGTGCTTGACATTAATTGATTATAAAAATACCTCAAAAAGCACCCCACGCTTTTTAATTGAATTAAATTATTTTCTCCTTTTTTAGTTTGGTTTTTAAAGCGTGTTTTTTTAATATGCCATCGTACGGTCGTGGTTTACAAACAGTTTTCTACTCTCGGTTTCTGAAAACATTATCAAACACTTAACAACATAACATCACGCTTTCCCGAACGGTTGGCCAGAGGTGTATGTATAGTTTACCCACATTTCGCCAGTTATGTTAAGGGCCCATGTAATAGGGGGCGATCTTATTGCCAGCAATTTGGCACAAGTCTACACTCCAGGCTGCTACTGAGAAATTCCAGAAAGAAAAAAAGCAAAATTTTTTTTTTTGTAAACCCACGACGGTTAAAAAGTAATTGAAAAAGGATAAAATAATTTAAAAAACCCCCGACTTCAAGAATAAATGTAACGCGAGATAATAAACGTCAAAAGATTTAATAAGTAGAGTTGATCTCTCGCGGAGTCGGTCATATATCTATGTAAACAATAGAGTATCAGTTTTCATAGCATTTCCCTACGTACCTACCTATTTGGTTCTCGATGATTGTAGATGTGGCAATAACATATTCAACTACCTATAAAATTAATAAAAAACCCAAGAATATCCGTCGGGGGCTGCCATTAAATGAACTAGTTTTATAGTAACATGAATAAATTTACCAGTGTGTGTTGCCAGTGATGATCTATGGTACAGAAACGTGGTCGCTCACAATGGGCCTTATCAGAAGGCTTAAAGTCACCCAAAGGGCAATGGAGATGGCTATGCTCGGAGTTTCCCTACGCGATCGAATCAGAAAAGAAGAGATCAGCAGGAGACCCATGGTAACCGACATATCCCGAAGAATTGCCAAACTTAAGTGGCAGTGGGCAGCGCACATCGCTCGCAGAACAGATGGCCGTTGGGGCCTAAAGGTTCTGGAGTGGCGACCACGTACCGGAAGACGTAGAGCGGGAAGGCCTCCCACAAGGTGGACCGATGACCTTGTGAAGGCCGCGGGAATCCGCTTGAAGTGGGAAGCACAAGACCGGTCGAAGTGAAGGAGCCTGGGGGAGGCCTATGTCCAGCAGTGGACGTCTTTCGGCTGAAATGATGATGATGATGATGATGAATAATTTAAGATTTTTTAGCGCTATACTTACACCCTTAATGGGTAGGCCGTGACCCTACGGTGGGGACCTTTAGAAGTTGATGATGAATTGATGATACATTTTTTTATTTACGATGAGATTTAAAATAGTGATAGCAGAGCCCCCGACGGATATTCTTGGGTTTCTGATGATGATGTTTGATTGCACAAACAAACATCCTCTCACCCCAAACGTTATTATTATCTCCGTTCCGTCGTGGGTAGAAATCCTAATAACACTTTGACTGACCTGGGAATCGAACCCTCAGAATCTCATGCTCAGTAGATTTGCACTTGATAAATGCGATCCGTAACAATATCCTTTTCGGAAAGTACCATTCACAGCTAACAAATGTCCCACATAAGCATCCACATTTAGTTTTTCCACAACCCAGTCTCATCAACGTATGGATTGGAAAAGTCCTTCGCTCCGCATGTGACATGGAAGGGGCGTTACCACGGGAACCGATGAGTCAGTGGGTTCGAATCCGCACTGTCTAATAAAATAGATTCGCTTGGAAAGCACTTTAAACAAGAAGGAACGTAATGTATTGCTTTATTGTGGATCGAATTTTCGATTGTCGAAGCTTTGGTGGATTTGTGAAGTAATTTGACGTAAGTCGCTTATACTTAAATCGGTTTTAAAATATATTTTTTGCTTTTTATAAGTTTTCCAAAACAGGGGTACAATGCGCAACAGGCGTAATTTGGCTTTCATTTTGACGGTTCAACAAAATTCATATTCATATTCATTTAATTGCGTTCCACAAGGTAATAAAAAGATGTTAACAAAAGGCTTAGAGAGCTAAGAGCCATTGTAGACCCTGTTAGGGCACACCAAAAGGTACCTTTTATTTGATAATGAGCTAAAATAAAAACAAAAACATCTATACATATAATAAAATTGTAACAGGCCGATGTCTGTACATTAAAGATATTGAAGAAAAAATAGTATGGGGGGGCCTTTTTTAGAGCAACAGAAGCCAAAACAACGGTTTTTAGAATTTTTGTCTGTCTGTATGTTTATTACCGCATCACGCAAAAACCACTGCATGGAATTGAATGCAGTTTTCAATTATGTATTCCGAGAGGTCTAACTTAAAAAATAGGCTATATATTATCAAAAAAAAATGATTATCTACTTGATTCTAAAGTCCACGCTTATGAAGTCGCGGGCAAAAGCTAGTAGTAAATAAAAATTAAAAAAATATATACAATAATAAAATTAAACATAAACTGAGTACTAAATTCAATTCGGATAAAAAGTTAATAACATAAATAATAATAATAATTGGACAGCTATTTTAATGAAATACTTTCAATTTTTACATTTAGATAATTCATTGCGTTATTTATAATAGATACTTACGCTGTTGAGTAGACAAATTTTTCGAACATAATATGAAGCATTGGATTAACAATATCCTTTTCAAAATAATTCATATTCTGATTGCAATTAGGGGGCCATTCAAGTATTACGTAAGCACTACAGGGGGGCGGGGGGTCTTTGCTTTGCTTATTTTTGATGACATGGCGGATGGGGGTAGGGATGGTGATTACGTCAGCAGAATTTATTTATTAACTTTTGGATTTTCTACAAAATTTGGTCGATTTTGGTTTGAACACATATGGCAACCCTACTTGTCTATGAATGGCTCGAAGAAAACGATGAAAATACACCAAAATCACAAGAAAGTGAGCAGACACGTTAGGTGTCTGCTACCAATGTTTACGTGAGCATGGGAGGGGGGAGTAAGAGCTTTGCTTACTTCTGCTGACGAGGGGGAGGGGGGGTCAATAATTGCTAAAACACTGCTTACGTAATACTTGAATGGGCCCTAGGGTCTAGATCGATTATATTATTTGAAAAGGTCCAATGACTTTTTAGTAAGAAGGTATTAATCAGACATTGCCCACTTGCTTTTACCCGGGACTTGACCCGCTTAGTGATCGGAAATTATTCCACGGAAACATACTATCAAGAAAAAAGTAGGTACTCTATATTTCAGCCGAGGCGAGGTTAAGTTCTACCAGTGTGTCAGATGACAGCCGGACAAAGAGTTACTTTCGCATTGGCAATATAAGTATAGTTTTTTTTTTGGGTTGCGGCTCAATAATATCAGCCGCACAGATGGTTCGATCAGGTTAAGCTACGCTTTCCGCTGTTGGTCCGTGAATGGGTGACCATCTTCACATACCAAAAACCCTCCGTGCCTCTAAAAGCACGTTAAGCCGTTGTCTCACCTGTCTTTGGTGGATTCCTGACAGTAGTTACGGGTCGTCAGAAAGCTGAAGACAACCAGTCGTACCAAGGGTATCGTTTTACCTAGTAACCTGGTTATGCAGGTCAGATAGGCAGTTGCTCCATGTAAAATACTGGTATTTAGCTGAATCCGGTTAGATTGGTAACCGATCCCAACATACCTAGTTGAGAAAAGGGTGGGTAATGGTGATGATAGTTTTTTGTGTGTGTGTGTGTTTCTTTTTTTTCTTTTTTGTTTGGGTGGGAAATCATCAAATAACTTCTCCCGCTCTGGGTGGAGGGGGAGGGCATGTCAGACATTTACTGACTAAAACCCACCCGTGTTCCCTCAGTTGCCTGTATGCCAGGGGCCGCGGTATCTCTTTCGAACAACCCGCCAGGGGTGTGTGAGTGGTTGAGTAGATTTGGTAGCTGTTCCATACGTCATGTTCGTGAACATTTGCCGTAAGTTGGGACTGGACATCTCTTAACTGACTACCGACACTTTTAATGAGCACGTCTACATTGTCTCACATGTACACCGTGACATTTTAGTCGTCTTACAACGGCAGCCCACTTTATGTACCCAATGACTACTAATCATATTTAATTATATTTTAAAATAAAATGGACATAATTATGCATAATTAAAAAAAATAGTTTAAAAAACTAAAAAACACGCTTTAAAAACCAAACTAAAAAAGGAGAAAATAATTTAATTCAATTAAAAAGCGTGGGGTGCTTTTTGAGGTATTTTTATAATCAATTAATGTAAATCAGTCAATTAGTGTAAGTTTACAAAGTTTCAATGAAATCTGACCGTTTAAAGTGGGTCAAAAACGCGCTCAAAGGAGTCGGTTACATACAAACATACAAACAAACAAACAAACAAACAAACATACAAGTGAAGCTAATATAAAGCGTGTAAAAAAATCAATATCATTCACATGACGTAGTTTGAAACACCCTGTTATGTAGATGGAATTAATGATGGAATGTAATGGTAGGTAGGTAGATATCTTCTACCGTTTGATACGTAAACATTATTAACAGAGAGGGTGTTTCAAAATTCTAAAGCATTATTTATTTTTCCTTGTATCTATTGTTTTAATTAATCGTAACAATATTTTAATCGTGCCTAGAGGTATTTTATGACGGATACATTGAGTGGACCACCTTTGTAAGACGACTAAAATTTCACGGTGTATAATTTCAACCTGAATGATGTATTAAAAAAAATTGTAACAATGTTTTAATATAAAAGAGTATCCATAGAGTTTCTTGCCCATTCTTCTCCGTAACCCCACGTATCCCTTGACAGTTCAAAAGTGCCTGTAATTGAAGTAAATGCTTTGAGTTTGAGTTTTTGTTTTTGCAAGGACCTACAAAGGAGACTAATTTGACAAACAATGGCATAATAAGTATTTCAGCGAATTTAAACAGAAATGACCTATTTACCTAGCAGTCTTACATTTCATTTTATGAATTTTCAAAATGGTTATATCTGCAAATTGCATTTAAATGTAAACGACCCCAAGATTCACTTCAAAGTGTCTCCGATGTTGAATTCAGTATTCAGTTTATGTAACCTGGCATACGTAACAAGTAGGGTTGTGCATTCGTTTATCGATATTTTGTCGAGCTAGAGGTATAATAATAATAATAATAAGAACCAATCTTCATAAAACGTGGCATTTTTCAAGGAGACTCTCTAAGCCCTTTATGGTTTTGCATGGCACTCAATCCACTCTCCCACCTACTAGATAAAACTAACACAGGATTCACGTTGACAAACGATAACACACAATTCACATTGACACACCTAATGTATATGGATGATATAAAGTTGTACGCAGCAGATAAGAAATCACTTTTCCATTTAGCAGACACCACACAAGCATTTTCTAACGATATTATTATGCAATTCGGAGTAGACAAATGCAAAATTTTGTCAATTGTCAAAGGAAAAACACAAAACAACAGTTACGCACTTGGATCAGGTGAATCTATTGAGCCAATGGATGAACACAGTACTTACAAATACCTAGGTTTCAAACAATCGAGACAGATAGAACAAAAGATGACAAAACAAGAACTGCTCAAAAAATTTACACATCGTCTTAACCTAATCTTTAAAACCAACCTTAACTCCAGAAACACAATAAAAGCTATCAACACGTTCGCAATACCCATTCTTACATACTCTTTCGGAATTATTCGATGGTCAAAAACCGATATCAGAAAACTACAGCGCACTATCAATACACTCCTTACCAAACACAGGAAACATCACCCTAAATCATGCATACAGCGACTTACACTACCACGCCAAGAAGGAGGAAGAGGATTAATAGATATACACAACTTGCACAACAAACAGATACTTTCACTCAGATCTTACTTCCATAACAAATCAGAACATTCGTCATTACACAAACATGTAATCGAAACAGATAAGAAACTTACACCGCTCAACTTACAAAATAGAAACACACAAATTAATGAAAATCTCATAACCACTCAACAAAAAATTGCAGCATGGTCTGAGAAAGCCTTACATGGAAGACACCGAGCCTACTTGTGCCAACCACACGTCGATAGAATTAAGTCGAACGAATGGCTCAAACGAGGTGAATTGTTTCCTGAAACTGAAGGTTTCATGCTTGCGATCCAAGATCAAATAATAGTAACTCGTAACTACAGAAAGTACATTATGAAAGACTCCAATCAGCCGTCTGACACATGCCGACATTGCAACAGTGCCTCTGAGACCATTCAACACATAACAGGGGCCTGTAAATCCCTCGCCCAGACAGATTATAAACACCGACATGACCAGGTTGCCGCAATTATACACCAACACTTAGCGCACAAATACAAACTTGTAGGTGAGATGATTCCCTATTATAAATACAAACCTGAAACCATATTAGAAAACAGGAACCAGAAAATCTATTGGGACCGAACTATAATTACAGACAAAACTATACACTACAATAGACCTGATATCACTGTTCACGACAAAATAAATAAAACAGTTTACTTGATAGATATAGCTATACCTAACTCACACAACGTTCAAACTACAATATCCGAAAAACTTAGTAAGTACCAAGACCTCGCCATAGAAATAAAAACCCAATGGAAAGCACAAACCGTCCATATAGTCCCTATCGTACTCTCTTCTACCGGTGTAGTACCGAAGGCTCTCACACAAAGTCTTGAGACTCTACACATGCCATCTCACACACTTTACATGCTCCAAAAAGCCACCATTCTCAACACCTGTCGTATCACACGAAAGTTCCTGACTTCTTCTACACTATCATCCACCTTTTCAATTTAATTTCCCCTTACACACTTGGTTCCGGCCCGTGTGTAAGGTCGTAAACTCTCATAAAAGAGAAGAAAAATAAAGAACTCAAAATAATAATAATAATCACTTTATTATCAGGCAACTAAGGCCCATAGATAAAATACACAAAAATAATCTTAAACAATAATAACAAACTAATACATATTAATAAACAGCTTAAAACTATAACTAAACACGTAAAGTCGTCGGCATCGTGTTTTGCTGCGAGGTGTCACGTAACCGTCCCCGGAAACGTCGATATACGACACCTTTCGGCCAAAAGTCCTCTTTCAAGCAGTGCTGTAGATGGTGCGTTGGAACTCGTACCACGAATGACTTAAAGTTGACGTCGTGGCGCGATTCCAACCTTTCGACCCTCAGAGTCCAGTTGGTCTTCACTTTCAAGTACTGCACCACTTCCTCAATCTTCGTGGAATGATGCAGACGCGAAATGTACAGCTGCGTCGTAGGTACAGCAGGGCGCAGCAACATGCTGGGTCCACTCGGTGCGGTACCGTACAAGTTACGAGAGCAGGGCTTCTTCTTCTTCTTTTCTACCTTCGTGAAACCCTCCTCATCAACTAGGCCGGTTCTTGGCAAGGAGCTACGGACCGCAGTCAGGGCAGGTTGAGTAACCTTTTTCAGGTTTTCCCTTTTTCCGGTTTGTCGCTTAGGTTGCGACGCACTAGATTTGCCAGTGGCAACAATATCAGCGTAGACACGTTTAGGGGTCGACGTACCTACGTGTGACGTTACCGCAGCCGGTGTTGTGGCGCGGGCGACACAAGAAACAGAAACAAGGGAACCAAGAAACAGGGTGTAAAGTTCACTCATTCTCCATAGAAAAGGGAGGATCTTCCGACCAGACGGGTGATGTTGTGACCTGCCAGTACCTTAACTCATCTTAATTTATTTGAAGTGAACTGCTTTCATCAGATTTCATGTATAGTAACATTATGATGACAAAAAAGAAAACCAGTTATAAAGTTCGAAAAACTTAGTGCCCTCGATGCCCACAGCCACCATAACAGGACACGTAGTGATGTAGATAGCAGTCAATATAAAAAAAATATCGACCTTGACGGCAACCTACGTTATATTTAATTGACTCTGAATTCTTCTTCTGAATGCCTGCGGTAGTGTTTTGTTTAGCTATGCCATCTCGTAGTCGACCTTTTTTTTTAAGAGGTCGTAACACTACTTAACCGGATCCTCCTGTGGCTGCCTTAAGCGAAGTTAAAGCCTCAAGCCAGGGGCATATTTCCTGTGATTCGTGGATGTTTGACAGTCGTTACGGGTCTTCAAAAGACCGAAAGTCTTAAACCAGTTTTATCAAGGGGTATCACAGGGAGTCGCTTCATGTAAAATATTGATAATCAGCTGCATCCGTTTATACTGGAAGCCGATCCCCACACGATTGGAAAAAGTCTAGGCAGATGATGGTGACGATTTGCATATTAAAAATAATAGTTTAAAAAACTAAAAAACACGCTTTAAAAACCAAACTAAAAAAGGAGAAATGCTTTTTGAGGTATTTTTATAATCACTTACTGTCAAGCACCCACGCTTTTTAATTGAATTAAATTATTTTCTCCTTTTTTAGTTTGGTTTTTAAAGCGTGTTTTTTAGTTTTTTAAACTATTATTTATTTTCTATTTTTTAGTTCTAGCAGAACTACTACTTCAAAAACATGTTTTTTTTTTCTCATTTTTTTATTATTATCGGAATTGTCATCGGTCTTCGACAAGTTTACAAAGTTTCAATGAAATCTGACCGTTTAAAGTGGGTCAAAATCGCGCTCAAAGGAGTAGGTTACATACAAACATACAAACAAACAAACTAACAAACAAACATACAAGTGAAGCTAATATAAAGCGTGTAAAAAACACATGCAATCGATAAAATCTCGATACATTTCTAAACACCAGCCCATCACTGCTCTATTCGTACAGAGAACGCTTAGTATTAGACGAAGCTTATTTGACGAGACTAGACATACTTAGCACAGAAAGCTTTGACAATAACTGAGGAAACTGGAGAAGAACTAACAACCGATGCTAACAACTGCTTTGTTACAAAGCAGGCGACTAAACTGTCTAGTATATATTATGATATGATAACGCTAAAAGAAAATGAAGATAGAAAAACAAAAGTTGGTTTGAAAAGTTGCAAAGATACCTTAACACTATCAATCCGAATCTGAATCATTTTGTAGGATATTGCTAATCCATTGCTTCAGATGTTTGAAAAATTTGTCTGCTCAGCAATGCAAAAAACCGCAATGAATGGCGTTGAACTGTCAAAATGATAGTCTGTCCTACTGTTAGCGTGTTACGCAATTACCCACAGATAAAGACAATTTTATTTGTCAAAACATGTGAATACATATGCAAATTAAGCATGCAGGATCTTACAATATTAATATTTCGTTCGTAAATGTTTCACCCGAATGGCGTACTTTATTAAATTTACAAAAAAATAAAATACAAATTATAAACTAAATTACTAAAGGCACTTCAATTCAAGTACACAATGGTCAGTAATAAACAATAATAAGTCAGTACAACAAAATAAATCGTAAAATGTCACAAAAATTAAGGAAAATTTATATTTTCTTTATAAAATAAAGAAAATTAAAATATCCAATAATGTCATTCAAAAAGTCATTTATATTTTATTAACACTTGTCTGTTATTAAATCTCGCATCTTTTTTTTGTACAAATTTACCGGCGCAGATTAATTATAATGTTTATCAGCCTATGTAAGTATGTACCTATGTATGTTTGTTCGTTCGTCGACACTCTAGAGACCAAACACGTGGGCTGATTTTGATGATTCTTACGTCAATCGATTTGTCTAAATCTTTTGAGTGTCCATTGATATATGGTTTTTTGTATATTAATGTGAGTGTCACTAGAGACATGACAGTAATCAAAATTCAATGTGGCGACAACCAGGAGCAATAATTGGAAAAAATGAAAGTCGACGAACTACGTCAAGTGGGGTATCATTGAATAGGTATTTGAAAATACAAACGATCTAGTGCAGACATCGTCTTAAATTTAGCATTAAAGACCTTGCCACCGACTGCAAGAGATTGTTTTGTTTCCATCTTTTATAGTTATCTTTTTACGGTGCCGGGTATTTTGTTTTTTTAGTTAAAAATAACTCTTTTTTGCAAAATATATTGCTAAACTGGTTCGTAGAACCCATGGCCGATGGGGCTGAATGGTCCTAGAATGGCGACCGCGTACCGGAAAACGTAGCGTCCATAAGAAGGTCCCGCACAAACTACAAGGTGCCGTCGACCTTGTGAAGCCGCAGGAATCCGCTGGATGCGAGAAGCACTGAACCGGTCGATGTGACAATGCTTAAGGGAGGCCTATGGCCACCAGTGGACGTCTTTTGGAATTATGGTTGCTAAACTAGCTCTGCTTGTGACTCAGCATGAGTCTTATCTTCTTTCAAATCCATACCGCACTCATGATTGAGCCACCCTGCCTTCTGTATTCAAATTCGGAACAATGACGACATCAAAATAATGGCCAGAATGGCATTAAAACCGCATAAAAACTTTTTCTTTTGACTTTTATTATTTTGAGGTTTTAGGTTTGCATATCTTAAATGCGATTGCACTTTGGTACAATTGAATTAAATGGCATTGCTCGAGCCTCAGTCATGTCAACGCACGCCTGTTGCACCTGCATGCCATATTTTTTGCCGGTTAATTATGGTGTAATTTCAATACTTTCGAATGTTTCAACCCACACCTGCGTTGCGTTTTAACCAATTTCAAAAACACAACAGCTAACTGATGGCACTTGACTAAGCCACGTTAAACAAAACCTGAAACTATCCTCTATTAATCATGTGCTAACTACCCTCTGAAAGCTAACAAACATTTAGTTGTAACTCTTCATTGGAACACGTTGAGCGATACATCAGCTTATCTTATCCAGTCATCGCAACTCATCGCCGACTCGTTCGGCTTTAGTTTGTGAGTGTACAGTGATGGTGGCTCTTATGGATGCTAAAATAAATATATGATATTTGTTTTGCTGTTTCTTTCGGACTGAAGATTGGGCCTAGTAGCTGGCCAGTGCTGGACTTAGGCCTCTTCTAGTAGATCCCCTTTCAATAAGATCCTTGGCCACCCTCAGTGAGGTCCCTAATTCTGTATGGTTATAATGATTCCCCGCGGAATCTTACTACGTTCAAACTACGTCAATATCGTGTTTTTCAGAAAGTAAGGTAACGGTAAGGAATCGAAATGTCATATTCTGGAAGTTTCAAGACAATTTGTCGATATTTATTAGCAGATGTCGTGACTGATTAAAGGAATTGTCTAGGTTTCGAAGTAGGGAATCGTTAAGTGGTCATAGTAAATTAGGGCCCAGGTTATAATTAAAGATTTCACAACCGTAATGGCCGTAATGGCACAATCTAACCTAACCGATGAATCACGTAGTTTTTACGTATATCTATATTTATTTTGATTATTTCAACTCACCTAAATTTTTACTTGTTATTTTTGTAGGAAAATCATATTGCTTTGACAATCTATATAGGTATTAACGAGTATTTTATAAAATAATGTATTTCTATTTAAATGAATTATGGTTAAATTTCGACCACTGCACGATCGCTAGTTACCATGTATCTTTCACATAATTAATTTACCTGTCATTGATTTATTTTTAAATTCATTTTCACAATTGTCGTATAGATTTTTTTCCTAGGTGCATCGTCTTCATTTAATATTATGATAATATTTAAATTGATTAATACAAAATATTTTAAAATATATTTTAAATGAGTTACGGGTTTCATGACCATACTCCATACGAATCTACCTTTTACACTTACTACTTTACTTTTACTACAATTAATTATTGCATTCAAATTTGCCTTTTATGTGCCCATTTCAAATAAATAATTTGTCTTTAAATAAAAATATAAAACTGAGTTAGTATGATTTTTTTTTATAGAAAAGTTAACTAGACCAAATCCGTGGCGATGGTGAAATAGTCAAAATTATCCAGCAAACATTCAAAAAAAAATTACCGCTAGTAACTTCTGCATTATTCAAGAACAAATCTTCCGAACTGCTCAAGCGGATCCACCATTTTTATAGACTGCTCTGTCCATAAAACGTTGATGACTCGAACAATACTCGTAATACGTACTCACAGAAAGTAGTGGCTGTGAAACTAATTAACAAGTTCTACCAGACATCGCTTCACGGAGATTTCGTTAGGCGAACAGCTATTTTTGTACAAAACTTTGTTTTCCCCTCAGTTGGTAGTACTTACGCACTTTATTGGCGAGCGAAGCAGCTAATGAATATCTGTCTGTGGGTAGGGAGGAATCTATTTTGGGTAAATACGTTATGCTGTTAATCTTTGTAAATTTTAGAGCCAGTGGCTAAGTAATAACAGCCGCATAGTTCGAGGTCGATCAGGTTAAGCTACTCTTGCCACTGTTGCTTCATGGATCATCTTCATTCGTGCCTCGGAAAGCACGTTAAGCCGTTGGTCTCGGCTGTCATTCGCGGATCTTTGACAGCTGTTACGGATCATTCGAAGCCCGAAAGTCAAGCAGTCATTCCATGTTATGTACTGGTATTCAGTTGCATCCGGTGAGACTGGAAGCCAACTCGAACACAGTTGGGAAAAACACTAGAGAGATGATTAACATTTTAGAACCTAAGTTTTGAACTGGAGCTTTTGCCTTAAGGTTCTTAAAACGTTTTTCTCCTGGGTTGTTAAAAAAATACTCACGGCTTATTGTTTTTAATTTCATGAAATCACTCGAATTATAACATAACCTATTAAGTATAATATACTTAATAGGTTATGTTATATATAATATTATATATTTACATGTTACTGGAGTTAATTCGCAAAAGTACTATTGTATACAGGTTGAAATTGAAAACATGCGACAAACCGAAATGGGAGATTGTACTCATCATTATGAACAACTTTTACTAAGGGACCAAAGATGCAGTCGCGACAAAAAAAAAACAGCTGTTCCCTACATTTATGTTCGCATAACTTGTCAAAATGTAGGGAACAGCTGTTTTTTTTTTGCGCTTGCATCTTTGGTCCCTTAGTAAAAGTTGTTCATAATGATGAGTACAATCTCCCATTTCGGTTTGTCGCATGTTTTCAATTTCAACCTGTATATTATGTTACAAAGTAATCTTTGTTGTGTGCTATATTTTGATTTTTTTGTGAGTGACTTTGATATCGCATTAGGTTAAGACCTGTTAGGATAGTTTTAAGGCCTTTAAATAAATAAATATATGTATTTTACCATTATGTATTTACTTTAGTACAGATATGTTTTTACACACGCACTATTATCTACATTTCTTTACCACTTCTCCTTTGCCGGTCTGCTGAAAGAAATCGTTTAAGAAAAAAGTAGTCTCATTTATTTTTATTTTACTTTAACAATTTATTTTACTGTGTGTACATAAATAATAAAAAAATACCTAACACAACATCACATCTTGATTCCAATAAGGGATGGACAGACGTGATTTGTTACACCCACATTAAAAATAAACACTGCTACACATACACACACACTGTTAATGCTCCCGCAGATTGGCGCAATGCGATTCTGGTAGAAAAATTTCCATGAAGTTTTAACAGAAATTCTTCCACTGGAATCGTCGCGCTGGCAAGTTTTTATTGGAATAATAAAATAATGCGATTTAAACCAAGTTTATATAAAATTCGTCGACATTCCTCAGCGGGGAAAATTAAAATAGAACCTGTATTATCTTCTGACAAAAAGTGTTAGCATTTTTAACAAAAAGGCAAAAAGGTCAAACCTAAAATTTATTTGATTACTTATTCGGCGTTAAGTCTGCGTTACAAAATCGATGTAGATTATAGAATTTCAATATTTAAAAAAATGCTAGCATCCGACAATATTGCCAGTCATCTATATGTTTATATAAACAAAACGAAAAGTCCTGACTGACTGACTCATCAACGCCCAGCTCAAACCCTTGGACCTAGAAAGCTGAAATTTTGCACAGAGGTTCCCTTTATAATGTAGACAAGGAATAAGGAAGGATTTTTCGAAATTCAACCCCTAAGTGAGATAAATAGGGGATGAAAGTTCCGCGCGGGCGAAGCCGCTGGCATAAGCTAATATTACATAACATTACATCACTCTTGTAATCCGTGAACAGTTGTAATATAGGGCGAGCCTAACGCCATCAACCGGACACAAAGCCAAACTACAGGCTGCAACTGACAAATTCCTGATAGAATTATAGAGGTATGATGAACAGGGTGTAAAGTTCATTCAACCTCCATAGAAAAAAAAGGAAACTCCGAATAGACAGGTATTGTGTCAGATAGGCAACTGCCCTATATGTCGCCCCACACTAGGAATTTCTCCTGTATTGTGGGTGCGTTTAAAAACATTCAAACTCACATACACAAACAGCCAGAGCCGGAACAGCTACTTGTAGGTCATACAAATATTTGTTCCGCACGGGAATCCAACCCGCGACACGCAGCGCAGCAGTCAATCGCTTAACCACTGCGCCAACCGTACCGTCGAAGTAAGTAGTTGTATATACAGGTTGAAATTGAAAACATGCGACAAACCGTAATGGGAGATTGTACTCATCATTATGAACAACTTTTACTAAGGGACCAAAGATGCAATCGCAAAAAAAAAAACAGCTGTTCCCTACATTTTGACGAGTCATGCGAACATAAATGTAGGGAACAGATGTTTTTTTTTTCGCGATTGCATCTTTGGTCTCTTAGTAAAAGTTGTTCATAATGATGAGTACAGTCTCCCATTTCGGTTTGTCGCATGTTTTCAATTTCAACCTGTATGTAAGCTAGTTAAACTCTGCTTGTGCGATGCAGGATTTCGCGTGACGTCAGTCTAATGCGTAGTTCGCATGTGGTAATGAAGCCACAGAATAACAGACAAAAATAAACATACAGGGTGTAAGGGAAACGCTTCCGAAAACGAAGACAGGTGATAGGGCTAGTGATTCTCGATACAGTACCATAAAAAAATCAAGTTCTTTTTCTAAAAAATTTGCCTCATTTTTTTAGCCTTTTTTGTACACTATGCTGTGAGAACAGTTAAATGAACCATTGTTTGAGATTAAACACATTTAAAAACGACCCTAAGTCCAGGCGGCGACTTTAGGTTTAGGGATCCTTTGTAAAGCGCCGCCAAAATAAAATAAGTAGAAATATTACAGAAGCGTCAAACGTTTTAAATTGATGCAAAATAACCAATGTAAGGCGAAAGGGTATTGGTATCCGTTTGCATTTAGGTTGTATATAACCTACGTTCTGGCTTCGGAAGCGTTCCCTTACAGCCTGTATTCCTTTTTTAAATGATCCGTATCAAACGTTATAAAAAAAAACACGAAAGTTTTAACTTTGAGGTCCAAACACACACACCTCGGTACCGTTAACGTCTAAGTAAATAAATTGTGCTGCAATATTTAAGATGAACTCACAAAGTTGGAGTCAACTTGCAGTTTTACTCAAACAACTTGCTGCTGAAAGTGTGTTTAACTTATGATTGGGATCCGTACCTCTTTTAAGGTGCAGTAGGATAGAATATTGTGGATCTGGCTAGAATGAATATTTTCTATTATTTTCCGCTTTTTGCGTTAGCGTTAAACATTTGTGAAATCGTTTGAAAAAACAAGATGGTTGCTTTTTTTTTGTAAGCGTGGGAAATCATCAAATATCTTCTCCCCTTCTAGGTGGAGCGGGAGGGCGTGTCAGACTTTTACTGACTAAAATCCATCCATGTTCCTTCAGTTGCCTGTGTGCCAGGGGCGACGGTATCTCTTTCGAACAACCCGCACCCCTGGCAGGTGGTGGCGTTAGTTCTGATTTTGACTACCCGCCAAAAGATTGTCATACATACCAAGAAATTTTAGAAATTAAGGCAGCATTGATTTCAGTTAAACTGGCACTTTTGAACAGTCATAAACCCCTTTATCTATAAACGTAGCTTAAAGTTAAGTAATGATAAGAGACTGTTTACCTATACATTTTTGACGTTTAAACATCTCTTAACTTTAACCAACGTTAAAAAAGAAAGCCTAAAGTCAGTGAGTTAGTCAGAAAATTGAAGCTAGTTGCCCATGATAAAACCTAGATCTCTATTGAGAAGAACGGGCAATAAATTCCAGAAGTTCATTTACAGCACAAGACATTACAGAATTACGTGTACCTACATTATCTTTGTTGCTTCTATATGTGAGCAACAATGCACAAAAACGTGAAGAAAAAATTCCAGGTTTAAAATTTAAAATTAGCCCTTTAATTTAGGAGATGACCAGTCTCAACCGACGGACGGCGCCCGTGCACAAACACGGCGCGTGGTTCGGCACCATCCAGCTGAACCATTTTATGGGACCAGAATGATCCAACAGCACACGCCCCACCATTGGTGAGGCATTTAGATTATAAGATTTATGTGAGAATGACATACTGTCAACTGCCATAGTTTTTCAAGTTTAATGTACAATCCCGGGCTTTAATTGATGAGTCACTTTCAAACTTTCCATTTTTACAGTTTTATACATTCACGAGATTACACGATTAAACACGAACTTAAACCGCATGCTCGTAAACAAGATGACAAATTACTTAGAAATAATCGGAAATAGTCATATCCATAGAGGTTGAAGGTTGACTAATAAATTGTCAATTATAAATCAATGCACTGTTGCATAAGTTTATCCAATCTATTTGATACTGACCTCCTTAGAATTTTAATCTTATTAAATACTCGTTATTTCTGAAAACCTTCGGATAGGTTTTGGACAGTGACAGTGGACAGTGACAGTTGGAGGACAGTGACAGTTGAAATGTCAGAGACGATAATTTCGAATTTTGGTGAATCGTAGCCGTAGTAGCTATTTATGTTTATGTGCAACAGTTATCATAATTGTCATGAACGGTATTTTGGACGCTACGCGTTCGGATAAAATCGTGGGTACGAGTTTTTCCGATTACGCAATGACTAATCATAACGTTACTATCGCTTCGCTATAACAATTGTCGCTAGGTTACGGTTGCTAGCCCTGCAATTGGTTGACTTTGGGTCGTCACTCTGGACTATGTACGAGTAAAACCGACTAAACCCGATTTGCATTACACGGCTAAAATAGGAACTGTGGCAAGTGGCTTATTAATTAAAGTCCGTGACTGTACATAAAAAAAATAGTATGTCTGGAATGTCCACACTACCAAGTCTCCACCATATTCATCTCAGTAGCATTCGTTTTAGACTCATCCAAAGTTAAATAAACTCTAGATGCATGTGTTTCTCGCACAGACTAATGATGTGTGACGTCATAGCCTAAGTTACAACTTAAATTTTAAACACGCCCGCTACACCAACTTAAAATTAAGTTTAAGTTAAGTTTGATGAAGTTTCATAAGCTTAGTGAGAATACTTTTGGGTTACGTGTTAAGTAAGCACAAGTTGGGGTTAAGTTTTGTGACTTCATTTTTGGGTGTTAATATTTAATTCATGTTTTAGGAGTGACTAAGTTGGAATACTTACTAAAAATGAACTTGTAACTGTTCCACTGAAAAGCATAGGAGTTTGAGATGAAAACGGTGACCAAACGCGAGTCTATCAATAATAATAAAAAAACCGACCAAGAGCGTGTCAGACCACGCACAATGTAGGGTTCCATAGATGGTATGAACTTATCCCAAAAACAAAAATAAATTTGTAGTTGAAAAACATGTTCACCCATACATCGATATACTTCACGGTCAATTCTCCAGCTGTAAATGTAAGTATATCAAATTAAATCAAATCATTTATTTTTGCAGAAAACACTGTTACAATGGTGTTATAAAAATTTACATGTTTCAAGTGATTCTACCATAAGGCATGCAAAATGTATACAATCATATAATACAATCAACAAATAAATAAAAACAATAATAAAATACTTCAAGATATTAAATAATGCAATGTCATACCGATTAATTATTTATTTAATAATAGTAATATTTAAATTATTTCAATGTCGTTCCTAGAATTTTCCTTTACTTCTGCTGTGAAACCTTGATTCTTGCCAAAATTCATGATTCTATGTCAACAAGGTCTTGATTTATTTGCGAGTATCAAAATATGTTGCATAAAAGGCCGTATTTTTTTATGTTGGTTGAGAAGCTTGTCTTTTTTAGAGCTCCTAAAAAGGAGGAGAGCTTTAATTGCATCACTGCTCTTAAAACGGTGAAGGAAAATATCGTTAGGAAACCGACATGTCCTAGACCCAAAATATCAAAAACATGTGACATACAACCACCCGCCCTGGGCCCGTTTATTGGATTATGGTCCACTCCCTCTCATATTAATGAAGATCAAATTAATGTCAGATCTAGATTTAAATCTTTGTCCCAGCACGAAATCTTCAATTTCCCGAACTACGTAATATCAGAGAGCCAACAAAATGTGCAGACGTAGAAAAAGCCAAAATTAAAAAAAAAAGGTTATTTTTCACCAAATTTTATGCTGGTGGCTTTTAGTCATCAAAATTTAATAGCTTTAATCTTCGCAAGGTGTCAGCGGAAATTTTAATTATGTCACTCGAAAAAATGCCGATGGTGATGATGACTGCAAAGACACCATACAAAGGGATGAACAGTAACACCACTTGACATTGTTCTTAAAATATTGTTTTCAGATTTGGCAGTGATAGTAAAAAAACACGCTTTTTTCATCACTGTCCAAATTGATTTATGATAAATTGTGAAGTTAGCTTCTCGCAGTCTGTATACTATTAAAAACTAGATTTAGTGCTGGAACGAATCTGCGCAGCCGACCCATAATAGGCACACACAATTGTAGTTAAAATATTATTTTCACTTTTTATTTTATGTTTCACGAACTGTAGCCGTAAACGTTATACTTACTTTTTAAATAATCTATTTACCCATTGGTAAAAATAGCCTATCAACTGAAGAAGCTTGTCCAGAAAATAAAACATGAAAACTGCTGTAATTTAACCAGTTGAAGAATTCTTGGAACGCTTCTCTAATTTTTATGCTTTTACAACTTATTGACTTTTTTCCAGAAAACTAGGTACTTACCTACTTATTGTAAATGCTTGCGACATTTTAATTTCGTTCCATCGAACGACGTTGTCTTTTTCTAGAACTGAGGAGGACGTTCCCGAACAAGTAGCTTATAATATACAGCCCTTTCCCAACTATCTTGAAGTCAGCTTTATATCTAACCGAATGCAGCTGATTGACCAGTATTTAATGTAGAACGATTGCCTATTAAGTACCTTAAGGTGCTCTTATACGGGGATTTTGAGCAATTGTTGCTCGGCAACACTAATGGATTAATCTGGATCAATTAAGTGAAGCAATCTGGAGCAACAACAATAAATTGCCGATGTGTTTCGGTAATATTGCTTCTAATTGCTCCATTTATTTCATGAGTGGCCGAATATCCAATCGGTTTGGAAATGTTTAGTCCATTTTCTTTCTATCACGTGTGTAGGTACGTCTTGTTTTTGCGAGAGGAACCGGCCGGCGGCGGAGGCGGCGGGGGAGATGCATTGCCTAGTTTTTTTTAAGTTGCTCCATATTGCTCGAAATTGTGTGGCCGTATCTCCAACAGGTGGCTACATGTTGCCATTGCCCTAAATTGCTGGATGTAGTCGTGACGTCATAATTAACGAGAATTGCCCAAGATGGAGCAATTTTAGTTGCTCGTGTGAGCACACCTTTAAACTCACTACACTTCGTTACCTCGTTTAATAACTGAGTGACAGCTCTTTAACGCTGTTTAGACATATCGCGTTTAGTTTCATTTGTGAAATTCGCCCTTAAACTTCTGCCCTTCTCTGCCCAGAGGCAGCCTAATTGGAATTATCTCGGCGAAAATTTGAGGCTTTGAATAATGAGTCCCTATAACGAGCGAACTAAGAGGATTGCCTTTCCACCGTCCTTTAACTGTTTTTGTCCTTACAACTTAAACCTCATAGTTGGGAGTTTGTGAGACTACTGTTGTCGGTCCTATGCAACTAATAATACTAATTATAAATGTGAAATATTGTATGTTTAAATGTTTATTATTCAATCACGTAAAAACAGCTCAATGGATTTGGATAAATTTACCACAATGATATTAACCTGGAATAACTCATAACATAATGCTTTTTATCCCGGTAGTTAATTTCCGTGGGGGTAATTTTTGAGATCCAGGCGGGCCAAGCCGCTGGTGATAGCTAGTAATATTAATACATTTAAAAGTTTACTCAATCACGCAAAAACGGCTGAATGGCTTTGGATGAAATTTGGCACAATTTTTTAAAACCAAACCATTTATTTTATACATGTAGGTACATTAGAAAAACACATATGCCTATATAATAAGTTTTATTACAGACTTATTTCACTAGATATATCCAAGTAAAAATACTTTTTTTTTCAATTAATGTTTTGCCTTAATTTCTAGAGTTTAGAGAAAACAACAAAAAAAATCGTTGTTTTCTTTAAGTTACATAACATCACGCTGTTTCTTCGAAGGGTTGGGCAGAGGAGTATCTATAGAACACCCACATCTCGCTAGTTAGGTTTAAGTCCCATGTTAAATATCTTCTTGAAGTTTCTTGATTTTCAATATTCCTTTAAAATTGTCATTCTTGAAGAGAAACCTGCCCTCTCCATTACTGCAAGCCCTGGGAAAATCTGGGTTCCACCATTTTCTAAAGCGTTTGTGCCAGGAACGCTTTTCAGCATCCTCGTTAAGGATCTGGCAGAGTTGACACAAATCGGGATTCTCAAGTGGGTTCTTCACGTAACTGTAATAATTATGCCATCTGAAAAAAAGGTAAATCTATACAGGGTGTAACATAAACCCTATTGCTAGCCTTAAGCACTAAAGATAATAGCTGGTATAGAATCACTATACATAGTTTCAGCACAAAATAAAATACTCTAAGAATTGAAACCAAATTTTCGGTTTCATATGTTTCTTAAATTCAAATCATAACAAACGTGTCACCACACTACGTAGGTCAATAACTTTCCACGTTACTTGCCAATATCACGATGAATCTCTTCCGAGTGATGTGTTTATTTCAATTTGAAAAGTTCGGTTTCTGGTTTCAATGTATTAAAAATTCTCGTAACTTCCGAACATGTAGAGATAGGATTAAAAAATCCTTCCAATATCGTTTGATATCATCCAAAGAAGCCGTGCCCTTGGTATGTATATACCCTTTCCGTTACACGTTGTATAAAAAGGTACCATAACATCACGGCTTGTTTCTCCGATTGGTTGGGCAGAGGTATACCTAGAGTACTGCCAAATTGCGCCAGTTATGTTTAAGTCCCATGTAATAGGCTCTCTTGAGCCTAATGCCACTAACCCGGCACAAATTCAGACTCCGGGCTGCTACTCATCATCATCATCATCATTTCAGCCGCAAGATGTCCACTGCTGGACATAGGCCGCCCCCAAGCTCCTCCACTTCGACCCGGTGCTGCGCTTCTCGCATTCAGCCGATTCCTGCGGCCTTCACAAGGTCATCGGTCCATCTTCTGGGAGGCCTTCCAATGCTACATCTTCCAGTACGCGGTCGCCACTCCAACAGGCTTAGCACAAGAACCGTAGACAAGCGTATTGTCGTCGGAAGAGTAGACAAAAATGACGTTTACGTATAGACTGTTGACAGTTTTTCACCGAGAAATGTAGGTACGTATAGACAAGTGATTTCTATTCTACAGTAGAGTAGAAATAGAAAGCGTCATGCTAAGCCTGTTGTACCTTCCGGCCCCATCGGCCATCTGCTCTGCGAGCAATATGTCCTGCCCACTGCCACTTAAGTTTGGCAATTCTTCGGGCTATGTCGGTTGCCTTGGTTTTGCTGCTACTTAATCAAAACCTATTAGAAACTAGCTGTGCCTGCGGCTTCACCCGTGTGAATGTCGGAAATTATCCCACGGGTACGTGTTACCGAGACAAAAAGCTATCTGTCAGTAAAAGTCCCGTAAAAATCGGTCCTGCCGTTTCGGAGATAAGCCTGAACATACAGCCAGACAGACAGACAACTTTTTTTATTCTTTGTTTTTTGTAGGTACCTTATGTTATTTTCTTATTTATTTTTTTATTTACTAAATGGGCCCACTCTTGACCTCGATCACGCCCGATGGAAAGCGATTGATGAGGTCTATTATGGATCGAGCGTGTCCAGAAAATGCCTGTTCACTTGTGTTCAAGGCACCGGTACTCCCACGCATCGACGAAATGCAGCAAGCTACTTTTCGCAGTGGAAGCAGGTGGGCGTCAGCCCTACCACCGCAAGGGAAGAATTGGCCAGTCAGTATTAGGCGTGACTGTCCAGGATGCGCCGAACGCTCGGTTCATTCGAGTTACTGGTGGAACAAATTGCGCTACACGAGGAGACATCTTCATGCATTCCAAAAATGTATTTTGACGTTTCAAACAGACACTTCAATTTTATTTATTTGTACAAGTCTGCATCACTCCACGATGACTGAAGACGTCGTGGAATACTTCAGCATCAAGACCACGTAGACCTTGAGAGTAGAGGGAGGTGAGGGTTCCAACTCAGTATCTAGAAACTTTAATAAAGGAAGAGTTTTGGCCGAAAGGTGGATACCGACGTTTTCGCGGAAGATTACCCGACACCACGCAGTGCAACACGATGCCGACACAGTCATCACTTCGTGTGCAATAGTTGTATGTCTTTGTAATAAAAATATGTATGTTTAGGTTAAGGTATTTATATATGGGCTTGCGTCGCCTGAAATAAATGGTTTATTATGTATTATTATTAGGTACTTTGTTTTCGTTTTTACATTTGTTTGCTCGGCTCCTAACAATCCTAGCGTGATGTTACATAGCCTATAGCACTAATAATGAATGTGGCTATCATATATACGAAATGAATTTTTCAAATCCGACTGGGAGTTCTAGGGATTAGCGCATTCAAACAAACAAACTCTTCAGCTTTATTATAATATAATATATATACTAGCAGCGCTCCGCGGTTTCACCCGCGTAGCTCCCGTTTCCGTGGGAATACGGGGATAAAATATAGCCTATGTCATCCGGGGATAGTGTACCTTCCCAACAGTGAAATAATTTTCCAAATCGGTTCAGTAGTTTCGGAGCCTATTCAATGCAAACAAACAATCGAATCGTTCCTCTTTATAATATTAGTAAAGAAGATAAGTAGATAAATATAGATTTACAAAAATAATACCTGAAGTAATTTTCATATACATTAGGGTTCCGAATCGCTTTCATCATCTCATTAACTACTTGTGTGGCATTCAGTTCCAGGGCGTTGATGTAGGATCCAGGAGGAAGGAATCTAGAACAAAATGACAAAGTTTTAAATTTTTATTTTATTAGGAAACTAAACATTTCTTAAAGTAAATTGTAAATGAAACTGCTACGTTCTTCTGTTTGAAAATCCTATTCTATATCTGGAATTACGTTTAAAAAAATATACGCTAGAATTGAGAACCTCCTCCTTATTTGAAGTCAGTTAAAAAGTAACACACACATTGGTTTTAGAAGGTTTAGAAACCAGTATAAACATTATGGGAAGCCAACTCATATTTTGTTATGTTTTTCAGTAGGCAAGAAATACACGCTTAGTATAATTAGTACAGAAAGAAAGAAAAAGTATTTATTTTTGTTCCGGGGTGGACAATCCTCATGGATGTCCTCCACCCAGGGGCGGGACGGGGTTCTAGTAGACTCTTACTGACTAAAAACCACCCCGGTGTTCCTTTGACACACTCGGACCGGGGATCATGAGAACTTACGCACTGTAAAAGTAACTACGTTTACTGTCATTGTTTTTGTACTATCAAAACCTAATTTTAAAAAGCATATAAAATAAATCTTACCTCGTCGTCGAGAGAGGCCAAGAAAACGCTGGCGTTCTGACTGTTAAAGGGAGACCAGCATCCGCCAACGGCATCGCCCGCGTGTGTATGTCGATAAAAAGTATGTCCTTCCCCAGGGTTCAAAGTATACCCAAACCAAATTTCATAAAAATCGGTCCAACCGTTTCGGAGGTTAGACGCAACAAACACAAATACAGGCAAAAAAATATATTTTTGCTATACGAGTATGTACCGTTTACATATACTTTCACATGTATTTGGTATGAAGCTGTTAGTTTGACATATTACTATATTTATTTGTAAAGAATAGCCGGAGAAGCCAACACACAGGGGAGAGTGGAAAGTTGTTGCCTTGTTCTTTGACCAGCAGTGGGAAAGTAAAGGTTTAAACAAAAACAATCTTACCGGGAATAATCTGCACCACCGTACACTATTGGAACTGCATAGTTATTTAATGGATACAAAACTTTCTCAGTCACATAATCGGAGCACATCGAATTTTCAAAAGCAAGATAGAAATAGTATTTAGATTTTAGCAAGAACAAACACTCTTCAATGCTGCCTTTAGGACATTTATGTATTCCACAATAACCAAAAATATCCACTGTCAAATTGTATTTCTTCAACTCCGCTTGTATTTGTTTGGTTACAGTTTGTCTCCCACTTTTTGCATTGCAATTAGACACAAACCAAGCAGCTGCCTTTTTTTTACCACCAAGTTCCTTCTTAACTTTGAGAGGAGTTGGCTTCATTGGATCTATCCAACTCATATTCACATTCGGACCAATAGGATCACCATTTTTATCAAGAATGGTGAAGTAAGTATTTGGGATATCGGAATCCAGTCTGTACGTCCATGACAAATTGTAAAACTCGTCGTAAAAAGGATCGCATAGTGGGAATCTTACTGCTGATTCAGATGCCATAAATACAAATTTCTGATACGTTTCTCTCATCACGATTGGTCCATCCCAGGTATTTTCCACGTCGAACAGTATAGCATCAAAATCACGGAAATCGTTGAGGAAATTTCTCTTTGATGTCAGATAGCAGTTGTAGTAAGTGCAATTGCTGTCAATGAAAGGTTTTTGACCGTTCCCGGACAACATTGACGTATAATGGACAAATGCATTTGTGTATTTCAGAACGAATTTGAGATCAGTCTTAAATCTTTCAGGTCTTTTGAATGATTTTAAATAAGTTGTGAAGTTATGATTTTTTTTCGCCAGCATTAATTTCTGCTTTTTCGTCATAAGTTCTTTCGTAGTGAAAATATATTCTATATCAATTTCTGTTTTCACTTGGTTTAATGATATTCTTAAAAATTTAAGTAGAAGGAAAGCGTAACCGCATATTATTAATGTCTTCACTGCTTTTGACATGATTGTGGTGGAGTAAGTAGAAAACGAGAATACTTAAAGGATTGAATTGTTTACAGCCGACAGCAACGATTGTCAACAAGATTTATAATACGAGGAAGAATGTTTAATTGACGTCAATTAAGAGACGTACCTGTCTCTTTAAGATGTTTAAACAAAAATGTAGTATGCATTGTGAAATCTACGTACTAAAAACGTTATCCAGAAACGAAATATGTTGGCAATTATACTAAATAGAAAATGAAATATGAAAATGTCTTTGTTTGCGCGAGCGACGCGTTCGGCGGTCTCGACGTCCGGTATGCAAATTACTATAAATAGACGAGTGGCGCCTCCACTTGTGGTGGCCGTGCGGAGATTTATTTTAGCTGTGAAATGTGATACGTACGTACGACTTTCGGCAAGAGAATAAAATTTAAAAAATATTCTCGGTTCGTGTAAAAGCGTTGTTAGACAAAACAGTAGCTCAACTTCTGGTTTATTATGAAAATATATGGAACACTTTTATTTTTACGAAGTTGATCTTCCTTAAAAAAATCCGAAGGGTGATTTTAGTATTTTTTGTGGATTCTAATCTGTCTTAATCTGTGAAAAATACTTTACCTAAATTCAAACTTCCTAAATAATATTTTTATTTATTTATTTAAGTAGGTACTTATCATGGAGGACTTACAGTTAATTAAAACAAACAAATGTTTTAAAAACTATATTCACCAGAAAACCAATTATAAATCCTCAATATAGGCGCATTATAATAATAGTATAAGGTGTGAGCACAAAAACAAAGATAAAATAAACACACGAATCGCCCACTCGCCTTAATAAATAGAGAATAATATAAATACTAAGTTTACAATTATATGACTAAAACAATAGACAAAATGATTAAAAACAAATAATCAACCGCTTCTTGAAAAATTTTAAATGTGAGATCGAGTTTGTATGTTATCTATGCTTTTAAGCTAAATTTGTTGAACGGATTTGGATGAAAGGAAATGGACAAAATGTACCCCACAGAGTACAAACATAAAACTGCAGTCAATTTGAATAAAAAAAAGAATTTTGAATAACTTTTTATGCCTTATACCAGAAGTGGACAAATAATCATCATTATTTTTTTTTGTTTTATTTTGCTCTAAATCACCTTTTAATGGTTGCCATATTATATTAACAAAGATCAGAACCGGGGAAAATTATAATTTAACGCTTAAGTAAAACAAATAAAACAGGCCTAAATTAAACTCGTAAATTATTCGTAACCTAAATGTTTAAACATATTTTTTGTATGTTTTCTTATAATTATATAAATCAAACAATCTGTGATTTAATTTAATAGAATAATTTTACGCTACTACTGGCAGTACCGCCGACAAATGTCAATTGTCACCATAATAACAATACCCTCTTCTACGGTTTGCTTTCGGTAATTCGGTATTCGTTCGAATTGTGTTTATGTTTTCGCTTATACGTTTATATTTTATGATGTCTTAGCTCCATGCAAGTGCTCCACTTACTGTAAATTGTGTAATACGAAATCACTCATTATACGTTTGTATTTTATTTTAAATTTTTCGTAGAGAAAAATCAACTTTATTAATAAACCTTCATATTTTATGTCTCGTACTGCTGAGCAACATGGGCCTTTATAATTTTGTCTATATAAGATCAGTAGTATTAAATGATATAGATTTTATAAATGTACATTCTGGGGTACAAGCTCATACAATTTTTGGCCATGTCTTTTGGCACACACTGACCATAATTTCAGCAACGATATAGGCTACTTTTCATGCTGGATCGCAGACGAAGACTCTGGCCACAGCTAGTTTTTTTTTAATAAAAATTTATTTTGATCGTCGCCAATAGGTTTAAAATTGCAACTAGATTTTCAACACAACACGGAAATTGGCCTTCAATATTCTAAGTCCAAATTAAAAAACCGATGCCATTTTTTTTCTTTAAAAATAACTTAAAATACCGCCTCATACCAATATCCATCCATTCAAGTGATCCAAGACGCTTTGATGTCGACAACGTCAGCCAGACATGATCCCGGTTTGCGTGACAAGTTGTCCCAGAATTTGCATAACTCTGTCCGGTCCCGGAACTGCTTAACATTACAATATGCTCCTCCTTAGTTGGTGTATTGTTTGAATTGATTTGTTGTTTGATTTTTGGGATATGATATTACAAAATTTAAGAACCGATGTTAGTTAGAACAGTGCCTTGACTTGAATTAAGAATACTCGCAAGTGACTCAAAAAATAAAACGTCATAAGCGCTACTGCAGAGCTGGGTTCGATTCCTAGGTCGGGCAGTGTTATTGGGTTTTGAAATCAGGCTTTTTTTATTAGCAGCTCAGAGTCTTGAATTGTGCCCGGTTGATGCCAATAGGCTCGTCCCCTATTACATCAATTACATGGTTCTTAAACATTACTGGCGAAGATTGGGTGTACCTACTTTAGGTAATCTAGCCTATTACTTCAGGGAAAACAGTCGTGATATTAATTTAATTTATAATCTTATCTTATACACCTCGCACTCATATTCCTCATATTTCTTCGATTTGCCTATGTATAAATACCTATCTGTGTTGTTAACATGTTTAAAAAAAAAAATTAATGTCATCTTTTTATATGCACATGTTACTGTGACAAATAAATCTATTTTTCTTTATATTGACGAAAAACGTACAGATAAAATTCACAATATAGAAGTACAATCTGTAACCATGGAATCAGTAGGTAGGTATATGATTCTGAACACCCCTGCATTTAAAAGCTTCGTGAATTTTCGACTGTGTAGGTACTTATAGTTCTTTTCAATAGAACAGGTGATCACATTTCTTTTTTAATAGCTAACGAAAAATGTCGACTAAATCATGTGCTGATTTAGTCGAATGTGGTTGTGGGAAGCACAAGACCGGTCGGGGTGGAGGAGCCTGGGGAGGCCTATGTCCAGTAGTGGACGTCTTTCGGCTGAAATGATGATGATGTGCTGATTTCAAGGGTTCAGTTTGCTCGTCGATGTCCCTGCCACTCTGTATCATCATAATTTCAGACGAAAAACGTTCTCTGCTGGACATAAGCGTCCCCCAATCCCCACCACTTCGACTGATTCTGTGCTTTTCGCATCCACCGGATTCCTGCTGCCTTCATCAGGTCATCGGTCCACCTGATAGGAGCCCCAAAACATTGGGGTATATTCATAAACGATGATCAAAGTTAAGAGGTGTTTAAACGTTAAAAATGTATGGTTAAACAGTCGCTATTCACTACTTAACTCTAAGCAACGTTTATAAATAAGGGAGCATATTGAGATTCCGTTTCGTTAAAAAAACAGTACTTTTACAATAACAGTCAAATGAGATACTTTTAAACGTCAATACACATAAACAAAATCATATATGAGGCAGATTATATACTTAAAATTTTATCATTAGCATTTAAAATAGTGATTTTAAATGCAAATCTTATAAATATTTTGAAACCATGACACAATAAATCCTCTGTCCCTCTCTAAATTAAAGAAGAGAGGTTTTTAAAGTTTATTTTATTTCCTGTAAAGTCTCGGTGACATGTTTTAGAGCAGCGGACTATGATCCGGGATTGCGTGATATCTTGTCCCGGTATTTGCATAACAGAGTGTCCTCTGTCCCGGGACCCGGGACGGTCCTCAACAACACAATGCCAATTGTTTGAGGGTTAATTTTATTTACATTTTGCTTTTATTTTAATTACTTCAATCTTGTACTTACTCAAGTTTTTCTTTGCTTGAAGCTTTTGACGTTGTAAAATTGAAAATGGACCGGTTTTTTTATTGTAGGGGATATTTTTTGCATACAACCAAGATTCGTAGGAGCGGGTAAGACCTTATTATTTATCAACCTACTTAAAGCTACAGATATTTTAGACGGTTAATAAGAGCAAGCATAATTGATTTGTGAAACACAAGAATTTCATAAAAATATATTAAAATGAGGTAGTGAACTATGTTTTGCCAGTATTGATATACAAATCTAACTATCTTACTATACTACTTCCTACTAATGTTATAACTGTGAAAGTTTGTATTTTTGGATCTTTTTTACGAAATGACGCAAAAAACGGTGGAACAGATTTGGATGAAATTTGGCACACAACAACACAGCATACTTTCATCTCAGGAGTACGTTTCCGTGCGATAATTTTTGACCTCCGCGTGGGCGAAGCCACTTGCAGAAGCCATGTGATTAAAAACAATTTAATGAGTACTAGAAGATTACGTAGAAGCGTTACTGTTCTGGAAACGACTAACACACAATTCGTGACTGTTAGGTAGGTAGGTAACTCGGTAAATGGCGTTTACTTAGTATAAAAAAAACAGCACATATTTTTCTTTTGCTAAATTTTTTCCCGCATTTTTACCTAACCCATCCACACCCTGTATAATTTTAGCCGCAACAGCACCTATCTGTGCGAAAAAAATCGAAGTCCCAAAACTTTTGCCCTCAAAAGCCGAAAGCCGCTAGATATTAGCAAAAAGTCATTAAAAGTAAGGGCGGTGTTCATCATACCGGCTTCAAAGTAAGTATTAAACGTTAAGTTGGGACCTTAAGTTAAAAAGTTCATTCATTTAACGGTTGTATGCGTCCGAGGGGCCGCCCGCTGAATTTCAAATTTTAACACGTATAAATAAATGTGGGCCTGGTTTTATGGGCTGGAGTGTACGATTTTGGTGTTTTCTTTTAGCAAATAATGGAGGCCTAGGTCTTTGATCTGAAGTGGGGCAAATGAGACAATATTCTTCATGTTCAATTGTTTCAAACTATTGATTACTTCATCTTCAGCAGATAAGCCAGTCGCTCCATGTGAAATACTGGTATTCAGCTTCATTCAGACTGGAAGCCGAACTCAACATAGTTGGGAAAAGGTTAGGCAAATTGATTGATTGAATTTTATTTAGGTACCTACATAGAGTTTGTTTTTTTGGGTAAGACATCATCAAATAACTTCTCCCGCTCTGGGGGTAGCAGGAGGGCGTGTCAGACTTTTACTGACTAAAACCCACCCGTGTTCCCTCAGTTGCTTGTGTGCTAGGGGCCGCAGTATCTCTTTCGAACAACCCGCATTCCTGACATGGCATAAGTTGTTCATCCACATTTTAATAACATAATCAGTCTGTAATTTTCCCACATGTTGCCTTTACTAATTGGCCACCACTGCTTCATTTTTAAGACTGTACCCACCAGCGGCGATGTGTCAATTTTTCGAGAGAAGCCGAAGCGAAGTTGGCTTTAACTTACTGACTTATCAATTAAGAATACTTACTATCATTCTTAAATTAATATAGGAATATAATGAATGACATAACATTATTCTATATCTGTCACTGTCATAACCCGTTGTACAGCGGCTTGCTCTCCTCTATATCAAGCGGTGCCACGTGACCTGAAGTGACTTTATCATTGTTGTATGATTTTTTAGTTCCCGATTATGACGTTTTGGCGCCGGATTAATTCAGAACATATTTTTTTTTGGTGTAATACAAAGCTAAAAATAACCGCTTTTGTTTTTTGAATGTTATGTTGAATTAAATACCCGTAGTGTAACTATATTTTTTGACATTAGTAGCCACTATTGACGTGCCATTTTTAATAGCGATAGTTGCCTATGCGAATCCCCGAAGGGAAGCCGGTAGGAATCGTGTTATATGGTGCTTTCGCCACTGGCACCCACTATTATTCATAACTAGAATCATTTAGAAAGTGATTGCTGTACATTGCTTCATATTTTTGAAAAAATCGTCTTTTCAACAGCGTAAAAAACGCAATGAATGTTGTTGAACTGTCAAAATGGAAGCCATTCCTACTATTGGTGTGTTCTAAGTTCAACAAGAGGCTGTAAAACTAGTAGATGAACTTGCCTGCTGCCAGTCCATTCCGCAGTTATTGTAAAACTTTTTATCTAAAGCCAATTATTAAAATAAAACAAATGAGCACGATCATCCCAAATTGACCAATAAAATTTAAACAGGCAATCTTAAAAGTTACTTAAAAGCATACAATGGTCGAGTTTCTCAAAAGCTAAGAAACTCTTTAATTCATTCAACTCTAAACTTGGTTTCCGCACCATCGGTTTATCCTATTACTGATTATTATTAAATCTAACTTTTGATTCGTATTCAGAGGTTTAAATTTCAGTTTGGGCTAAACTTTGCAAATGTTTCGACCCCCGTCGGTATTATTTCGGTGTAATTAACGTTTTAGTTCAGTTTTGCGGCGATTCGAGGATTAAGTAATACTTTTTGTTAGATTCACTATCAGAGGGGCATTCTCGTAATTTTAAGAACGTTCACAGTCTGATCTCAGTCTCAATCTGTCAAAAAAAAATTCGAGTTTCCATAAATTTTTGACAAGTAGGTATTTGACATTTGATTGTCGCCGAGAAGAGACTACGACTGTAACGTGTTTAATTAGGAGAATTTGCCTTGTGTTGGTTTAGCAGTCGCAAACGCTATTATTCGGCATAAGGTTTTGAATTTGATTACCAGGTTGGGCGAAGTGTTATGGGTTTTTTTTTATATGGACTTTCTCAGTAGAAGCCCGGAGTCTGGATTTGTACCCGGATTATCGCAATAGTCTCGCCCCTGCTACATGGGATTTAGACATAACTAGCGAAATGTGGGTGTGCTTTTAGTACACCTCTGCTCACCCATTAGGGAATACAAGGCGTGATCATATGTTAAGATATGATAATTGTGATATAAGAGATACCTTTGAAAAACGTTATCTGGACGTAGATCTAGGTTATTTTAAAATTTATGCGTGCTTATTTCTGAAGCCTAGAAGTTTGTTGGCCGTTTTTTGTCTAAATGGATTTTCTAGTTATTCAATTAATTATCTTGTTTAGGTATTCAATATCCAACGATTCAATGAATAAACCCCGGTTTAATGGGAATACTTGGTTATTTGAGGCCAAGAGATTTGTTTGGTAATTTTTCTTATTATTTCAAATTTTAAGGAGTTGCCTATATTAGATGATTTACGTGTCAAAACACTATTAAAGAAATGTAAATTTATTACTTTTAATTGGTTGATGGGATTTAAGAAATTCAAATGCAATTTATTTTAGTGTATTATATTGTAATTGTGTAATTTTGTGTGTATTTTTTGTGTACTATGACTATTTCTTTCCCCATTCTATTTCTTTCTTTCGTTCGCGAAATTACAAATCTCAATTTCAAATTTAAAAAAAAAAAAAAAAATTATATATTGCGTAACTAATTATATAAGTAACACGTTAGTGATTGGAGCCTCCATTTAAGCAAACAATGCCTGTATTAGGAGACTCCGCTCTTTCATAGCAAGGTAAAAAAAAAGGTAAAAATAGACGAAAAATACAAATTAAAAATAAGATAAAACAAGTAAACAATATTAAGGTGCAGGTGTAAGTGTGTGTATGAGAGTGAGTTTGTGTGTGTGTCATGCGTGTGTGGGTAGGTAAGTGTGTGTGTAGAGAGAAATGAGTGAGTTAATGTGTGGTTCAAATGCATAAAGTATTGCTATGGTCAACGCGTTTTTCTTAATAATAACAGATAAGTAGCTGTAAAAAAAAAATTGGTCATTGTATCATGCTTTCGACGCAATACTCTAATTGTATGAGTTCTTGCGTTAATTATGTTACATGTAGTTTAAGAGAAGCGGTCATTGCGATGGGATCCACTGTAGTGGGAAAATAAATGGTTGGTATTATTGTGGGAAATAACCAGTTTCAAATAAACAAATAGGTCAATAAATAATCAATAGGTACAAATATAAACTCATTGTGGCGTGCACTACCCTCATGTTCTTTGTTTGACATCCATTGTTCATTGTCGGTTAGTTCTCACTATTCATTGTATTAACAAGGTAGAACAATCTGGTTTCAGTTAGATATTAATTTAATAACGTTTTGTATTCCTAGTAGTTTTTTTATGCTTTTGTCTCAAAATATAGGTTTAGGTCCAGAACTAATATTCCAATTGGAATTATGAAAATTGGAAAACTCGTTTAGAAGATATGACCAAAATTATGATTATGAATAATGTGATATCCTGTATTCGACGATTCAAAAAATACACACGTAATTGTTCAAGTTTTCAGTTGTGTCGGCACCCCCGGAGTGTCACTGTTTTGAGCCTATGCTGACCACTGACTGTTGCACAAAGGCCTCCCCCAAGTCCATCCAGGAACTATTTCCTGCGCCACCTCAAACCAGCCCTCGCAGTATGTGTCCAGGGCCTCAAGTCTGCTATTATAATAGTGTCAGAATGGTCTATCATGGATTTCATAATTGTTGATTTTGACAAGTTTGGTAATCTAGTTATAAAATGGCGTCATTATGACTTTCCAATGGTCAGCCACTGACACTCCATTGAAAGAAATGGCATTTATTGGTAATCTCGTACATCATGTCAAATGAATGACTGACTTAATTTACGAACTTCCTACTCTTTAGATTGGTTAAAACACAAATAAATAATATGTAAAAATATATAAATGAAATCTGGCATGAATAAATGTTCAAATTTAGTAGTAGTTTTTCGAAAAACATTTCTACTAACGAGTTTTATAATAATGGCAGTGCGAAAATGCCATTATGACACAATTCTATTACGAGACCATTGACCGACCAATGATCGACCATTATGAATGTAGCAGATTATGAACTTTTAGCAAAATGACAAATGAATGACAATGGGATCGTGTTGGAATGACGAATTTATAATAAAAATAGCAGACTAAGGCCCCATATCGTCTCGCCACTGCTTTCTGGGCCGACCGCGGCGTTGCTTTTGCTACATGCTTTTATTACCATTTTATTTTTATTGCTTAGTGGGCCGTAGAACCGTGGTGACTGACTGGGATAAGCCCCGCTTTGCGAAATGTAGGTCGTAGGTTCGAATCCAGACAGGCGCTATACCTACTTTGTGAAAATTATTTCATCACCACTGTTCTCAAAACGGTGAAAACATCGTGAGGAAACCGGCATGTCCTAGAATCAAAAATTCGAAGACATGTGACATCTACCAACTCGCACTGGGCCCGCGTGGTGGATTACGGCCAACTCCCTCTCGAAGAGAGGACGCCTGTGTCCCAGCAGTGGGAACTTTATAGGCTGATTATGTATTATTCTGAATGGGCTTTCTCATGACCTTGATCACGCCTGATGGAGAGCGATGGATGAGGTCTATGATGCAATAAGCATCCCCAGAATATGCTTGTTCACTCTGGTTTTGAAGGCAGACGCGTTAAATGTGGAAGGTAACACAGACGCTGGCAGAGAGTAGCACATTTTGGCTGTACGCATAAAGGCTTCTTCAAACAAGCGCGACGCGACAGCCCGACGAGACTCTCGTGGAACAATTTCTATGAAAACTTCATGGGAATGCCTTAATAGATGTGAAACCTTTTAAAATATGAAGTGGTTGTTGTTTATTGAGTTTTCAAAAATTCGATATGTTAAGATATATATCTAACCAAGCCGGTGACTGTATGGAGATATTATATTGATTTTCTGTGAGCTAAGTAATTCCAGAATACTAAATAACGTGACATGATACGCATAAGTTACTGAAACTAGCGCAAAAGACAATAATGTGGCTTTTTGCTAAGAATTCTAGCAAACTAACATAACCTACAAAAATATTTACTTTTTAGTGAATCGATTAATTTAGTTATGATCATTTCAAAAGCCGAGCATAAACTGAACCAAAAAAAGTATCTCAGATGAAAAGATTTATGTGTCACAAAAAAGCACTTAATTAAACAAAATTTCAACCACTCCACCCGTGAAATAATATTAGATAACTTCTTTATCTTATTACGGGGACATTGTAACCATAATTTTGACTTGAAAGTCTGTCTGTCAGCACCCCTCGGATAAATCGTGAATATAAAATTATCACCTCGCGACCTGAGTCGGCGCGTTTGCTTCATTTTAATAAAAAAAGAAAAAAGCGCGCGTAAATGCTGAGCGCCATTTTTTTGTCCGCCATTGCAAATCTTCGTAAACTCAATTGATTCTTGTTATTAAGTTTAAAGGTTGATTTTGAATAAACTTGATTGTTATTCAGCTGACTGTAGCTATTATTTTTATGAAATTGATTTTTGGTGGCGAATATTTCATTTAAAAATGATTTTTTCCTTTCAATAAAATTGTAGGGTTGAGAATTTTGTGAGTTAAGGAGAATCTAGTCGTTGGCTCGAACGCACTGATGGGCCTGGCTAAAAAGCACGCTGTCTCACCAGGCATCGTGTCCGACAGAGGTACGAGTAGTATCAGGGATGAGCAGTTAGACGCTAGTCTACTCACACAACGTTTTGTGTGAGATGCAGGATCATTTATAGTAAAACAGGCGCGTAATAAATTAAGAAAAGTCCTTCGGAAGATCGGGTTTTATGAAAAAACCATTGCATAATTCAATGACCGATAAAGTTTATTGAACTTTTCGATATTTTAGCTTTGTCGGTACCGACTTAGTTTTGGAAATTTTACACTTCTTTTGCTACTTAAACACGCCCAAAGTTAGGTTAAATTAGCAAGAAAAACGAATCTTTGTGGGCTTCTAACTTTTTAATGGCTTTTTATTTTTTTAGTATTCTGTTTCCGTACAGACAATATTAATAATGAGACAAAACCATACCATGTTTTATTTTTGATGTACATTGTCGAACAGTGGGACACTCGAGAAGTTTGTATGGAAAAAAAAATCGACAAGATTCACCTTAAGAGGCAACATTCTAACTTTTTCATGAATTAGTTATTCAATGGGATTAAATAAAGTTAGAGGGTTGTATTAATGATTTAATTATTATAATTCTGTGCCATATTTGTTTCGGTCGCGAATCATATTTAAATCAATATACAACCTGACCTGCAAATTGCAAAAAACTCAAGAAAAATTTAATTAAGCTGGCTATCTTAGCGGTTATTTAATAAAATAAAAAATAATTAATAAAAACAAAATATTCTAACTTAACTAAACAAATAAAAAAATGGCGTCGAAAAATTCATCCGTATCGTTGTCGACTGATAATATGTTCCCAAGAGACTGGCGGCATTACCACATTGTACGGAAATGCTGAGCCTCTGGCCAAGGTAAAAACCAGGCCTTGGGTCACGGGAAAGTGTCAACCAGCCGTTTCGAGATTTTCTTAAAGAGACCATGAGCACTCGGACCCCACGGCCCGAGGGTTTCAACCCCAAACGGCTCAAAAATATAATGACCAATAAGGTTTTTTACTTACGCCGCTTGAGGTTTTCCGCAGCGGCAGCAGCAGCGCCAGCACAGCACACCGAACCAGGAAGATGGAATGGCGTAGGACTATCGACACACGTTGCATCCCAAACTAAGGCCTACCCACATTCCATGGGTCTTAGTTTTAGTTTACTGATCATACCTGAAACGGTTCCCTACAAAATGGTAGAGCTGGATGGTGCTGAACCACACGCAATGTTCGTGAAAGGGAGCCGCTACTTGAGACTGGTCATCTCTTAACAGCCACTACTTATTTTGAAAGCTTTTTCAGACAAGCGCGACGCGACAGCGCGACGAAACTGTCGTAAAACAATTTCTATGACAACTTCATGGAAATTGTTCTACGAGTGTAGCATCGCGCTGTTGGGTTGCACCTGTTTGAAGAAGTCTTTAATGTTATATTTTGAATAGTTCCTACATTTTTTTGTCATTGTTCTCACTTATAGCTAAGCACCAAGAATTATGTACCTTCAACTTTATGACTGACTGACTCTTTGACAGTTCAAAACTGCCTGTAAATGGTGTAATTGAAATAATGAAATAAATATTTTCACTTTGACTTGTGTTTTGGTCTACCCACATGGGAAAACGTTTATGCATGAAGGTATGTTTTTCGATCGAAAAAATCTAACTCTTACTTTAGCTTCGACTTAGTATCTACCTACCTACCTACCTACATAAATCGAAGATCCAACAACCCATATTTACACTACCCTTTAAACGTCTAATTAAACCATTTTCACACCAAATTAATTACACCCACAACTGTTACCATTCAAAGTTAACACTAAAACTTATCTACGCTAAGAAATGGCCTCCTTACCGTTAACATTTGGCATTAATCCAAAAAATTAATTGGAGACAAGCGTTCGCTCAACAGCGCTTTAAGCGCTTAAAAGCGCTCAAGGCTCAAGTGCAAGCGTGTCGAGAGTAATTAGTGCAATCAGTGTGAATCACGTTTTAGTCAAGTGCCGCTGTTGTGCAGAGTAGTTATGTCCTTACTATGGGCATATGTTGGGGTTTTGGGTGAATTTTGTGTGAGTTTGTGAGTGCGTGAGTGCTATGATCAAATATGAATGCCAATTAGGTGTGACTCACGCGTCACCAGGGCGGAGCCTCCATACAACCCGATTCCTATCGGCTTCCCTTTGGAAGCAACACTCTTCTTAGTGTCTATTATTGCCAAACAATATGTAACATATGTGTGTGTATCAAATCACATTACAGATATTTCATACTACATTGCTTAAAACATCAATAAAATTACAAAAAATTACAAAAATGCCATTTTTTTATGTCTAAACCAAGAATTCCGACCAAAGCTGCCGTTAAATTTAGAAAAAGTAAAGCAATTACTGAACTTTGATGTTATCTAGAGTTTATGAGAACTGAACAATTTTTTCTTCGGCATCCCTCTAATAAAAATTGTAGCTTCGCCACAGCGGGTCACGCAGATACCTACGGCGAAGCAAAAAGGAGGGTAATGATTCTGATCTGTGGATATGTTTGTATGTAAGTTCATCAGTTCCCTTATAGCTTCTTAACTTTTATCATTACTTGACAGATGACGAGGTATCATTGGAAGCATCTTGATCATCCACTGGATGGATGTTTGTTACTGTTTCACGCAAAAACCGCTGAACGGATTGTATATAATTTGGCACACAGATAGTTTATAACCTGGATTACATTTGGAATATTTTTATCCTGGTAGTAAGTTTCCGTGCGAGAATTTTCGACCGTCTCGCGGGCAAAGCCGCTGCCTACAAAAGCTAGTGTTCTATAAAGCTCCGAAGCAATTCTTCCCATGTAACCACATAGAACTCGTCTATAACTAATGTTTAACGAGTGTCTAGCTTCGAATAATTCAATACCTGTTGTTACACATGGACCCCTGGTAGCAAAAACTCTTGACATTCCACGAACTTCACTCATTGGAGAGTCTGTTACTGCGCTTTTTACTAGCACTTCAGTAACACCGCTTAAAATAATTGGTGACAACCACATTAAGAGTAATGTTTACTTCAAAGGACATCATTCAATTCGTACCAAAAAATTAAAGTCGTCAACATAAATGCCTACGCCCTACCCTTTTTACACGCTTTATATTAGCTTCACTTGTATGTTTGTTTGTATGTTTGTATGTAACCGACTCCTTTGACCGCGTTTTTGTAGTTAGCAGAACTAAAAAATAGAAAATAAATAATAGTTTAAAAAACTAAAAAACACGCTTTAAAACCAAACTAAAAAAGGAGAAAATAATTTAATTCAATTAAAAAGCGTGGGGTGCTTGACACTAATTGATTATAAAAATACCTCAAAAAGCACCCCACGCTTTTTAATTGAATTAAATTATTTTGTCCTTTTTTAGTTTGGTTTTTAAAGCGTGTTTTTTAGTTTTTTAAACTATGACTTATTTTCCCACTATATTCGGCTTCTCTTCCAACCAGATGCAGCTGAATACCAGTATTTTACATGAAGCGGCTGCCTATCTGACATTCTGACCTCCACAACCTAGCTACTGGGTAACACGATACCCCTTGGTAAGACTGGTTGTCAGAATTTCGGACTTCTGACGACCCGTAACGACTGTCAAAGATTCACAAATGACAGCCGGGACCAACGGCTTAACGTGCTTTCTGAGGCACGGAGGGGTCTTGGTATGTAAAGATTGTCACCCATGCACTGGCCAACCGCGGCAAGTGTAGCTCAACCTGATCGATCGACCCGTGCGGCTGTTATTACTTAGCCACAAGCCCTATGGCTTTGTATTGTAGTATGACTTTGCATTGACCGAAAGAGTACTTCGTTTTTCTTAAGACCGCAAATTCTGAAAATGGGCAACGTCGCAAATAGCTGTCAAATATGTCACTGTTTTTATTAATTTGGCGAAATTACTGTATGGAAATATGAAATATCGCTAACTAGTAACCTGAAATGTTGATTACGAAATGCAATAATTAATATCTTAACACCGAATACGTAGTTTTAGATGTAAAAAAAGAACTTGGAAACTTTCCAAATGCCCTTTTTACACCTAAAACGGTTATAACATCAAATTAAGTGTTATAATTGCAAATCATTATTCATATTTTAGCTTACTAGTTAGCGATATTTCATGCTTCCATACAGTAATATTAACAAATTAATAAAAACAGGTAAATATTTGACAGCTATTTGCGACGTTGCCAACTTTCAGAATAAACGCTCTTAAGTCTTGGTTTTGATAACAGAGTAAGGCGAAGTTTTCAAATTCTCAAGGCAGCCCGGAGCTAGGATTCATCTGTCAATGACAATGAGTTGCTCTCTATCATTCACATGGGTCTTACTAACTATAAGAAACACCAGAACATTTTCTACATTTTATTCAACTGTGTATGACGATAACATAAAAACCAAAGTATACAGGGTCAAATTAAATTAGCTGGCAATACTTTACCCACGTGTTGGATATCGATATCGAAAACTAAAAAAAATATCTTTCGATGGGCGATGGTAATCGATGAGCTATTTTTGTAATTTTCAGTGGAACAAAGATATTTTTAATGAATTTCCAAAAGACATACTTTAAAGTTGTTTCGTTCATTGCCATTATGTACATGTCACTGTCATTTAAAGTTTTGAACAAAGTTTTTTTTTATATCATTAACTTTTGATATCGATACCTACCCAACACGTGGGTAAAGTACTGCCAGCTAATTTAATTTGACCCTGTACAAACAAACAAAATATCAATGATCACCTGAAAGTATGGGACATGATACGTCTAAACGTATCGAACACACTTTTAAAGGTTCTGACTCTCGCAGCAGGGAACAGCAAATCAAGTAATCCTTTTTGAACTACTTCCTTCTTTATAGGAATCACTTCTACACTAACCTCTTCTGGTTCTTCTGTTGTCGTTGAAGTGGTTGATGTCGTCGTTTTCACCAAATCAGTCTTAATATACGTGGAGTTCAATGCGAACATTGGGGGCGGGAGGGTTGCTGGTCTGATAGTCTTCGGATGGAACTCAACAAGATTGGTGTTCATGTTGTTCAAGTGGAACGATTTGTCGTCCTTCAATGAAGTGAGGGAAACCTCCTCCTCTTTCACCGTCGTGACGGCTGGGTACTCAGCCAGCAGAGCCAGGCTGTTGCTGTATATATCGTGGAAGTTCACGGTTGATGGAACGTTGTAGTATGTATTGTAACCTTGCTGCTCTTCTGTCGATTCTCCATTGGGGTGTGGCTGTGGAATAGAAAAACTGATGAATTCCTTCACCATTGTTTTTTCCACCATATTTTTACGAAGTTACAGTGGTTTCATCACCATCTGCATAGCGTCTTCCCAACTATTTTGGGGTTGGCTTGCAGTCTAACCAGATGCAGCTGAATACCAGTATTTTACATGGAGCGACTGCCTATCTACAGGGGCGTACCAATAGAAAATGGCGTCTAGGGCACGCATCACATTTGCGCCCCTTCGTAAATTATCTTCTCGGTCTACACTGAGCAAACCTGTCTTGACCGATAATAGCCTTTAATAACGAGGGTATTAATTTCAACTTGCTAAAATATCGCTTGCAATGCTAGAATTTTAAGAGAATTTGAATAGAAATACGCAGATTTGGAAATACGTTTTCATCCCCGTACTGCAAAATATATTCAAGTAGCTCTTCAGATTTCTTCGATATAGCTAACAGTGAAATGGTGTATTGATGTTTTTTTATTATTTTTTAACTGGCGACTTTTTGCGCCCCTATTCGATAGGCGCTCAGGGCTCCTGCCCTGCTTGCCCCACCCTAGTTACGCCATTGCCTACATGAAGCGGCTGCCTATCTGACATTCTGACCTCGACAACCCAGTTACTGGGTAACACAATACCCCTTGGTAAGACTGGTTGTCAGAATTTCATGACCCGTAACAACTGTCAAAGATTAACAAATGACAGCCGGGATCAATGGCTTGACGTGCTTTCTGAGTCACGGAAGGGTATTTGTATGTAAAGATGGTCACCCATCCACTGACCAACCGCGGCAAGCGTAGCTTAACCTGGTCGATCGACCCGCGCGGCTATTATTACTTAGCCACAAGCCGCTCAATTAATTTCAAGGTTTCAATTCACTATTATGTACAATTGTACGAGAGCAGTGGTGGTCCAGTGTAGTTCCAACTCAGACAGGCATTACTTTGTGTATTTAATTTCATCACCACTGCTCTCGAAACGGTGAAGGAAAACATCGTGAGGAAACCGGCATGTCCTAGAACCAAAAATTCAAAGACATGTGACGTCTACCAACCCGGAGTGGGCCCGCGTGGTGGATTATGGCCCACTCCCTCTCACAGAGAAAAGGCCTGTGTCTCAGCAGTGGGAATATTATGGACTGATTATGATGGCGCCTCAAGTCTGCTATTACAATAGTGTCAGAATGGTCTATCATTGATTTCATAATTGTTGATTTTGACAAGTTTGGTAATCTACTAATAAAATGGTGTCATTATGACTTTCCAATGGTCAACCACTGACATTCCATTGAAAGAAATGGCATTTATTGGTAATCTCGTACTTAATGACAAATGAATGACTGAATTAATTTACGAACTTCCTACTACTTTAGATTGCTTATAACGCTAATAAATAATATGTAAAAATATAAATGAAATCTGGCATGAATAAATGTTCAAATTTAGTAGTCGTTTTTCGAAAATCATTTCTACTAACGAGTTTTTTAATAATGGCAATACGAAAATGTCATTATGACACAATTCTATTACGACACCATTGACCGACCAATGATCGACTATTATGAATTTAGCAGATTACGAACTTTTAGCAAAATGACAATGGGATCGTGTTGGAATGACGAATTTATAAAAATAGCAGACTTGGGCCCCAGGATGCTTAGTTTTGCCACCAGCCTGGATACAGAAATAATGAGCAGGAGCATCTTTAATCATTTGTCCATGCTTTTTCCCAACTAAATTGGGGTCGGCTTCCAGTCCAACAGGATGAAGCTGGATACTAGTATTTTTCATGAAGCAAATGCCTATCTGACAACGACTGTGTACTGAGAAACACGACACTCTTTGGTAAGACTAGTTGTCAGACTTTCGGGCTTCTGACTATCCATAACGATTTCAAAGATCTGAATGACGGCCGAGGAACGGGAGCTTTTGGTGTGCGAGCATAATTAAACCCGTCGTTGTGACTTTAAACATCTAGTGGTACTTAGGGACTTGATCGTTACCTAATTCTACCATTTTCTCTAGACTATGTATCGACAGAAATAAATAGCTTAGCATACATATAAAAGTTTATCTCAAAGAGAAACACAGTTCGTGTCACTAACATTGTAGGCCACAGAATCATCGCTCACTCTTCGGAGAAAGATTCGAGAGGCTTGTGTACGAGCAGGTTCTTCAGGCTTGATCGTTAGCTAATTTTATCAGTTTCTCTGGACTATGTATCGACGGAAAGAAATAGCTTAACATACATATAAAAGTTTATCCCAAACAGAAAAGGTCGTGTCACCAACATTGTAGGTCACAGTATCATCGTTTGCTCGTCGGGGAAAGATTCGGGAGGCTGGTGTGCTAGCAGGGGGCTCGGGAGCTGGCGATTCGGTTTTGACAGATTCAGTTGTTTTAGTCCCTTCACATGGACTGCTGATCTGAAAAGAAAGAAAAATTTTATTTGACACAGAACAAAGGAAGTTGCGCTAAGCCCGCGAATTTCGTACGTTTTTCCAATTTGCAGGTATCTTATGTCTCAAACTGTACCTATGGTTTGAACAAAATAGTATTGACGACTGTAACACGTATAATTAACACGTAAGTTTTAGGTTTTTCAAAACATTCTTTGTTTTACGTACCTAACCATTTGGGATCTATAAATTCATTGATTCGATTTAAAGATATAAACCATTCTCACAAAAAAATTCAAAACTTATTAAAAGGTTAGTTCGTTTCGTTCGTTCTTTCTTATTTAATAGTATCGCTCTTAAATAAAAGTTAATAAGAGTTAGTACGTCCCGTTATATATATGGGAAAAATAATTATATTAACTTAAAAGTATAAAATGGTTCTAGTACAGACGCCAGCACATTGCCAGCACAAGCTACTCCAAAATGTAAAATTTCTTTGATAGATTTTAAACTTTATTGTAAACGAATAAGGTTCAAGTTCAATTGGGAAAATTTGACTCTTTGGGGTAGTTTGATGTGCTGGTTTCTGTACATGCCGGTTTCCCTACGATGTTTTCCTTCACCATTTTGAGAGCAGTGGTGATGGAATGAATGACATAAAGTAAAGCGCTTAACTGGGTTTGAACCTGCGACCTTTGTTTCATAAACATTTAAATTGGGATAATAAATACAGATGTAAACAAAGTTGGGAACTTTTAGAAATCGCGTTTATCTCAATTTTTGATTGCTTAGGCGAATTTAAATATTCACTCAGTTTTAAAAAAAAATATGTCAATTTTCGGCTCTCTTGAATTATCTACTTTAGATATACCACAAGATTGAGATAAAAATAATAGTTTAAAAAACTAAAAAACACGTTTTAAAAACCAAACTAAAAAAGTAGAAAATAATTTAATTCAATTAAAAAGCGTAGGGTGCTTTTTGAGGTTTTTTTATAATCAATTAATGTCAAGCACCCCACGCTTTTTAATTGAATTAAATCATTTTCTACTTTTTTAGTTTGGTTTTTAAAGCGTGTTTTTTAGTTTTTTATTCTATTATTTGTTTTCTATTTTTTAGTTCTACTAATTACAAAAGCGTGATTTTTTCATTTTTTTTTCCTTTACTTTTTTTAATTTTATTTTTTTTAATTTTTCTCTATTTAAAAAAAAATATTGAATTATCATCGGTCCTTGATAAGTTTACAAAGTTTAAATGAAATCTGACCGTTTAAAGCAGGTCAAAATCGCGCCCTAAGGAGTCGGTTACAAACATACAAACAAACAAACATACAAGTGAAGCTAATATAAAGCGTGTAAAAAACAAATTATGGCCGAATTTCATTAGGTACACTTAGAAGCGGTGCAGTAACGGTTTAATTTTTAATCAATAAAAATGTTGATTTGGATATACTAGTAAACTGAGTTTTTCAATAGTCAATAGGAGTCAAAGTTAACAATTACAATAGCGGAAAAGACAAAAATTCACACTGGGTTTAAATCCTCATAGAAAAATTGCATGATGTTATTCTAGACCATTCGATACTTAATAATTTGCGACAGCTATAATTTTTTTTTGTTGCAGCGCGTGCGAGGCAGTAGCAACAGTATCCTGCAGATAGTTGTATCTCGTGCAGATTGCCCTATCCAAAACAAATGGATGCATTTTGTGATGGGTATTGACTAACACAGTGTATAAGATTTGACTAACACAATATTTAAAATAATTTATTTTTCTGTTTTATAATTTGTAATTTGTATGCACTGAATTTTTATCTGAAATAAACTGATTAATAATAATATTTATATTATAATTTTTTTTTATGCTCGAATATTTAAAAATATAATTTATATGTACGTTTAATTAAAGGATAATATTTATATAAACTGTCAAGAGTCAAGTAATTAGCACAATTATTTTTCTATTGTTATCAGACTCAATGAGTCTGCCTAATAGACGACATCAAGCATTCATCCCCTCGCAGCCCGCGAAATTAATATTTTTCTTATAATTTCGGAAATTTGAATTTCGCGGGCTAATTTTGGGCATCCCACTTAAGGTATATAAGGTGACCTTTAATCTTTAATCACATTTCCGGTTTCTTTTTTATTACTCTTTTAAAAAAGGGTACTCACCAATATTAGAATCGCGACCACAACAAACGCTTCTAGCAACATCTTCTATCTATGATTGAAGATCTGCAACTAAACGAAAATGTTATTGTACACCCGTTGACGCGTCTCTTTGAGTAGTCAGTCCAATTGTTTTTCACCATACAATGAGGTGTTTATGAAATATAGATTAAATAGTAATCAATGTCATTGTGTTTAGTTACAATTAGTTGCTACGTCTTCTATTGTTGTCAGCAACTGTTGTTACATCCCACTAGCTGACCCGGCAGACTCTGTCCTGGTCAAAAGTTCATACAAAAAATACACAAGATAAAAGGATGCTCCGATATCACCGAATTTTAAAATTTTCCGGGAAACTTTTCCAATGTTTCTTCCCATAAAATCGAATTCGGAGTATATAGAACATTAAAAAATCAAAACTTAAAGAATTTATTTCAACTAAACCATTTACAAGCACTTTTGAATTGTCAAGGGGTTGGTCAGTTAGAAAGATGAAGCTAGTTGCCGATTTCAAAGCGTAGCAGGTTTCTGTGGAGAAAAACAGTTAGGAAACTCCACGGACGCTCTTTTAAATTGTATTGTTACGTCATTAATGTTGAATTTATATTTATACTGCCTCGTTGGTCTAGTAGTCGCCAGCGCTACTCCTGAGCATGAGATCCTGGTTTCGATTCCCAGGTCGGGCAGAGTGTTATTGTACTTTGCATCTGGAATTTCAATCAGTAGCAGCCTGGAGTCTGGATCTGTGCCCGGTTCATGGCAATAGTATCACCCCTATTACATGGGACTTATACATAACTGGCGAAACGGGCGTAATCATTTTGAAGGTAGGTAAAGGTTTACAAATTCAAGATCGAGGACGTGCCACATATCACGAAAAGTGCCTGTGGATGGTTTAATTGGAACGGTTTTACTTTGAGTTACGATGATGGTTGTAAAAACATCTGTGTACCAATTTTCCATGTTTGTAAAGAAATAATTGATTTATTTGTTTTTAACCGACTTCAAAAAGGAGGAGGACGTTTAATCCACTTTGTGTACCATGATGATTTTTCAATACTGCCTGCCACTGCTATTCACCTGGCCAGTAGTGGTATACGAATTAGTGTGCGGTAGGTACTGTAAAGGTTTGTTGCTTATCGAATGCAACCTTTATGTTAATACAGGCAGGTAATAAAATGGCTTTGTCACGTTTGAACTGTAAAGAGGATGATTCTAGATTCTATCCTTCAAATAGAATAGGATAGGTTTGTTCCAGAAGAAAAATATAATTCTTGTATTAGGCGCGGCCTTATAAAGTCTATACTTCTTAAAATACACGTGGAGTCCCACGAGTTTCAACGCTATTTAGTATTTTATTTATAAACATCCTTCCGTCGATCCCACAGTACACACGGCTGCATATCAAGCTATACATTTCCAATTTGCGTGCGGTGATCTCGCACTGTACGGAAATCCTATACAATACGAGATCAGCTTATCGTGGAAATGGTTTAAACTAAAAGTGAAAAAAAAACAAATTTGGCTCAAAAAACAACCGACTTCCTTATTTTTCACTTTTTAGTGTTTTTTTTTTATTGGAAGCTGGTAATGATAGTTCTTCAAATCGGGGCAAGTACCTATGTGACTTTTTAAATTCACATGTACTTTCTGAGTTTATCTTGGACCTTACTGACATCGGTGAAGGAAAACATCGTAACAAAAGGAAACTTGGACTTTCATGTATTTAATATTAGGCTTAAATTGCCAACACATCTTGAGCAGGGGATCAATGCTCGTGCCTTTTTTGTTCGAGAAATCATCAAATGACTTCTCCCGCTCTGGGCGGAGCGAGAGGGCGTGTCAGACTTTTACTGACTAAAACCCATCGTGTTCCTTCAGTTGCCTGTGCCAGGACCACGGTATCTCTTTCGAACAAATCCACGACCCTGGCAGAGGGGCCTTTGTCCTGCTGGACAATAAATAGTCTGCTATTCTCGTTTATTGGTTTCTTAACATATTAAGTATTTTTTAAAATATTTATACAAAAATCATACAAAAACCTTTAAAATATAAAAAATAGAGGCCCATCGGCATCAGGAGTAGGGTCCAAGCTGCCGGTGGTCAGGGCTCTCGAGAGATGTACCTCCTGATAGTATAGTCTGGTATTATTATTTTGATGATTTAACAATGTTAATTTTTATTCTTTTTATTTTTTACAATGTCTGACATATTCTCGTTATTATTTGACACTATACATCAGTTCTAATATCGACTATTTATTAGTGATTTTCATGAAAATCATGACACTTGGTTTAAATAGGTTCATTCTATTTATGTACATTATTTTACATATTGTGAATGAGAGACCGTTGTAGGCCTTACAGACTGTAGATTTTACATATGGTGAATGAGAGACCGTTGTAGGCCTTACAGACTGTAGATTTTACATATGGTGAATGAGAGACCGTTGTAGGCCTTACAGACTGTAGATTTTACATATGGTGAATGAGAGACCGTTGTAGGCCTTACAGACTGTAGATTTTACATATGGTGAATGAGAGACCGTTGTAGGCCTTACAGACTGTAGATTTTACATATGGTGAATGAGAGACCGTTGTAGGCCTTACAGACTGTAGATTTTACATATGGTGAATGAGAGACCGTTGTAGGCCTTACAGACTGTAGATTTTACATATTGTGAATGAGAGACCGTTGTAGGCCTTACAGACTGTAGATTTTACATATGGTGAATGAGAGACCGTTGTAGGCCTTACAGACTGTAGATTTTACATATGGTGAATGAGAGACCGTTGTAGGCCTTACAGACTGTAGATTTTACATATGGTGAATGAGAGACCGTTGTAGGCCTTACAGACTGTAGATTTTACATATGGTGAATGAGAGACCGTTGTAGGCCTTACAGACTGTAGATTTTACATATGGTGAATGAGAGACCGTTGTAGGCCTTACAGACTGTAGATTTGTAGACTATTTTCTATTCTTTATTTTCATTCCTCTAAGTACCTGATACTTATAGTCAGGCCTGCACTGTCCTCCCATATCTATTATCACTGTAATTTGAAAACATGGTAAAAGCCAATTATTTTTAAAAGAGTAACCGTGGAGTTTTTTGCCGGCTCTTCTCCATAGGAAGCGACAAATTGGATCCGTGCACCTAGCTTCAGACGTTTCATAAGTGCCCATGCAGGTTTACGTGAAATAAAATATTTTGATTTGATTAAAAATATTTTGATTTGATTTGATAGTTTTTTTGATACTCTCAATATTACATGATATAATACAGTTCGATGCGCGCTGCGAATGTCTCTTTGGAATTTGATATTGTGAAACAGATTTCAATGGAATGTACGGTATGCGGATATTCGGTTCCCGAAGCATTTTGTAATTGATATTCTGCTAACGGTATGTTTCTACAATAATTAACTTTAAATAAAATGTATGTAAAATCTTTTTAAAAACAAGCTTTTAATGAACTTAAAATAACTACTTACCTAAAAACCTTACGTTAACATTGAACTTTAATAAAATAAAAATAAAAAATGGGTGGGCGCCTTTCTTACGCTTCAATTAATTAATTTATATTTGTCTCATGCACATTACCCATACTTTTTTTAGTACGAATTAAACTATGTTAGTATAATTACATTCAGTACTTAATACACAAAAACAAACAAGTTAAGAACAATAGTAAATAGCTACCTACAGTATGCCCCAAGTTGCATTGTCTTCAATACAACTAAATAAGGCTGAAATAAAATTCAAGCTTTAAGATATGATTCAAGTTATAAGAAAATAATAAAATTCTATAGATGTTAACGTAACTTGTTTTAAAAAGGTTTTTACAAAAAAAAAAACCATATTTTTTACTTTAAGAATTCAGATTTTTTAATTTTAATATCTTTAATATCTAATCTATCACCTTCACTTGAAAGGTCCTACCGATCGAACCCAAATACGCCTTTACACAAGTCATGGTGTGAAGCCAACCGAGTTGCACTAAATAAATGCGTATATAAAATTTCGTCGTTTTCGTCGTTTTTTCGTCGTTTTGCTGTTGATCGTTGAGGAGACTCATCATATAGAACCAATCCTAGGATAGCAGATAGGTCATGGTGTACGAATGCGTAGATAAAATTTAGTGCCTGAACGAGTTACCTCGTCTGGAGCCAACCCTGGTTGCTCCCTGTTTGCTTTCTACGCTAGGCGTCTAGAACTATGTGCTGAATTCAAGGTTACAGTTTCCGCGTCGATGTCGCTGCCACACTTTATATCGGCCTTAATATTAATTTCTAAGAAAAAGATGGGTTGAGGAGGTCAGATATGCAGTCACTCCATGAAAAATGATATACAGCTACATCCAGTTAGACCCTAAAATAGTTTGGAAAAGGCTAGGCAGATTGAACAACGAAGGGCAAGTGACTGTCCCCAAATTTTGTTTTGTTCCTATAGACTTAATTTTTGTCTCATATGTGCCGTGGGGTGCTTTTTGAGGTATTTTTATAATCACTTACTGTCAAGCACCCCACGCTTTTTAATTGAATTAAATTATTTTCTCCTTTTTTAGTTTGGTTTTTAAGCGTGTTTTTTAGTTTTTTAAACTATTATTTATTTTCTATTTTTTAGTTCTGCTAACTACAAAAACATGTTTTTTTTTCTCATTTTTTTAAATTATTGAATTGTCATCGGTCCTCGACAAGTTTACAAAGTTTCAATGAAATCTGACCGTTTAAAGTGGGTCAAAATCGCGCTCAAAGGAGTAGGTTACATACAAACATAAAAACAAACAAACTAACAAACAAACAAACATACAAGTGAAGCTAATATAAAGCGCGTAAAAAAGATTTTAATTACACCTTAACATCAAAATACTAATATATTACAATAATCTTAACATTTTAATGACGTCGAACATCAAAAAGTTGGCATAATATTCATAACAGTGCATGCAGTGGGGAGGCAAGCGAGATAAAATCGCATTTGCCGCAAATAAAAGGAAGCCCGCACGTACGACCCCGCTGCGCGCACGCCGCGGTGGCGCAGCTCCATATTATCATACGACACGTCAGTAAGAAAACGTATGTACATGAAGGCCAGGTCCCGTAATCAAAACGCTCATAATCTAGTCGCAAGTCGACATCCACAAGGACTTAATAACATTGTGGCGGGAATTTATTGCGCCCTGCTTAGCGCGGAGAGTTGAAAGTCGAACACTGTGTTTTTTAGATGCGCTTGAGATGCACTCTGATGGATTTTCAATACTCGGTTCAACACCGAGAGTTGATTATCCAGTGCGTGATAAAATCTCACCGCAATATTATCTCGTCCGTGTGGGCATCGACTTAGAGGTGATTATGACAGATTAGAATTTGAACGTTTTTAAAATACGGGAATTTAACTAGGTACTATCTGATTTGGAATGCCTTCGTCAACTCAGCCTAACGCAGTCCACTACTGGACATAGGCCTCTCCCATGCTGCGCCACAACACCCTGTCCGCCACCTTCTGTATCCAGTCTGTCCCAGCCACCTTTTTAAGGTCGTCGGTCCACCTAGCTGGGGGGCGTCCCACACTACGCTTGCCAATTAGCGGTCTCCACCCAGGACTCGCCTGCTCCATCGGCCGTCCTTCGACAAACATGTCCAGCCCACTGCCACTTCAACCTACTTACTCTGCAAGCTATGTTCGTAACTCTAGTTCTTTTCCGGATAAGTTCGGTTCTGGTTTTATCCTTCAAAGAAACCCCAGCCCAACTGTCAGTGTCCACGTTTCGGCACCGTATGTCATTACGGGCAGGACGCACTGGTTGAAGACCGTATTCTTTCAAACATTACGGTATTGGCGATGAGAAGACTTGACGAAGTTTTCCAAACGCTGCCCAACCCAACTGGATCGGACCTGTCGGCTTCTATCTCAAAGTTGTGTCTATCAAGCTGAATGACTTGCCCTAGGTAGACATATTCTTTCACAACTTCCAGAAACGACCCTTCGATGCCTTCGTCTATAAGTAGCCTAATCAAGGCTTCCTCATTTAATTTTATTTATATACTTACTTTCAGAGCAGTGGCAGCCCAGTGGCAATGGCCGTGACTTACAAATTGTACGCCGTTAATTCGAATTCAGACAGACGCTTTATTTTGTGAAAATTATTTCTTCACCACTACACTGAATGATATAGTATGCACATCCAATGCAACCTCAAAACATGTTTTTGTAGAAAGATTTTTTACATTCTTGGGCCCATTTCTGTACAATAGGTTAAATAGGAAACTAAGTATCTATAAATTAAATTACTTTAGCTGTAAGAAAATTATACTTAAATATTTACTAACCATCGCTTATGCACAGACAGAAGATCTACTTATTGTCTGCAAATAGAACGACTAACATGCTATTTTATTACTTTTACTTTTATTCCCTAGTTTTAATTTACTTTTACCTTATTTAGATTGTTAATTTATTACATTAAGTATTCATGCACTTCATAGCCTGAAACACAGGTTCAACCTAGTTCAGGCAATAAGCAACTGTGTTCTATTTTAATTTTTAAGATACTTTGTAAATGTGCTCCTTTTTATAAATAAACGATTATTATTATTATTTCCTTTATTTCACTTAAAACACATATAAATTACATTTTTAAATATTAATATAAAAATATAAAAACATTTAAAAATATAAAAAATAGTAGCCCACCGGTATCGGGAACAAGGTCCAAGTTACCGGCGGTCAGGGCTCCAGAGAGAGGAACCTCCTGACAATGCGAGCCGTGTCCAGGAGTACCGCTTTCTGGATCAAGCCCTTGACCCAGCTGCCCAACGAGAGCCTCCTCAGATGTTGGTCGAGGCTCTTGGCTATCAAGCCATTGGCTATTATTATTATCGGGAGTGTACTTTTTCTCAGCTCTTAGACTGGTTTCAGCTACATTTACGGGCCAAAGCCAAGTAAATGCAGCGTGTGGTGTGTATTTAAGATGAGGGTGTATTTTCTTCCTCTAACTGCATGAACTTCCTAACTATTCTGCAGGTGTTTAAGATGGCAGCTTTCTGTAGGTTAATATAAACGGATTCTTCTAAATCTATTAATTTCAGACTACGGAGAAGATGATTGGGGATAACGCCTGTTGTGGAGAGAACTATAGGGATAACGTACACTTTTTCTTGTCTCCATATTCTTGTGACTTCTTCTTTAAGGTCAGCATATTTACTTATTTTTTCAGAAATGGTTTTTTGTACGTTATGGGTATTAGGAACTGCGATGTCTATGAGGTAGGTGGTTTTTCTTATTTTATCCTGTAGGATTATATCTGGCCTATTATAGTGGATAGTCCTATCTGTAAGTATGGCGCGATCATAGTACATTTTGTGTGTGTCATTTTCGAGGATAGTTTGTGGTGCGTACTTATAATATGGAGTGTTAGTGTTTTGTATGAGACTATGTTTGAGTGCCAATTTTTGATGGATAATGTTGCAAACCTGATTGTGCCTGTGAGTGTAGTCTGTCTGTGTGAGGGTTATACATGCTCCTGTTATATGTTGTATGGTTTCTGATTGAATGTGACATCTGCGGCATTTGTCGTTTGTGATGGTAGGGTCTTTAATGATGAATTTTCTATAGTTCTTGGTGTTAATGATTTGATCTTGTATAGCAATGATAAAGCCTTCTGTTTCAGGGAAAAGGCTACCTATTTTAAGCCACTTATTTGATGCCAATTTGTTTATGTGGGACTGTTCCAGGTCATGAGGATGTCTACCGTGAAGGACTTTCTTCTTCCAATTATCAATTTTTTGGTTTTGCGGGTCACTGATGCTTATGTCTTGTATATTTTGTTCCTTTAAGTTCAGCGGGGTGTAATTAAAATCGTTTAAGGTAATAGCTTTGTGTATGTTACTTGTGCGGGATTTTGTGTGGAAAAATGTTTTGAGCCTAGTGATTTGTTTCTGCCAAAGGTGATGTATGTCGATTAGGCCTCTCCCTCCATTTTGTCTTCTGATGGTGAGTCGTTCAATCGCAGATTTAGGATGTAAGTTGTTGTGTTTTGTAAGTGTTGTGCGTGTGGTTCTTTCTAAATGTTCGATGTCAGTTTTTGACCATTTTATTACTCCGAATGAGTAGGTCAATATGGGTATGGCAAAGGTATTCAAAGCTTTTATAAGATGCTTTCCAGATAACTGTGTTTTGCAAATTGCGTTAATTCTTCTCCGATATTCTGTATTTAGTGTGTGTTTAATTGCTGTGTGATCGAGTCCCTTAAGTTGCTTGTAGCCTAAATATTTGTATAGATCTGTTGGTTCCATAGCTGCTATTGTGTCGGTGTCGCTGACTTCATAGTTGCCGGGTTTTACTTTTCCCTTTATAATATGCAATGTCCTACACTTGTCTAATCCAAATTGCATATTAATATCCTGACTAAATGTGGTCGTCACTTCTATAAGAGTTTTCATTTCTTTTTCGGTTTTAGCGTATAGTTTAATGTCATCCATGTATATGAGATGCGAGATAATAGTTTCTTCGGTATTGTTTTTAAAATTATATCCAGCCCGACACCGATTGAGTAAGTGAGACAAGGGGTTCAGAGCGAGACAGAACCAAAGAGGGCTCAAGGAATCCCCCTGGTAGATACCCTTCCTAATGTGTATCTGTCGAGTTATGAGATTGGTGAGTCGATTATTTATGTGAAGTGTGGTTTTCCAACGTGACATTACAGTGCGCAGGAACTCAATTATTTTGGAATTAATTTTATATATTTCTAGGATTTGGATAAGCCAAGAGTGTGGAATGCTATCGAAAGCTTTTTGGTAATCTATATAAGTACAATGTAGGTTTCTATTTTTTGTGGCGGCATGTTTATGGATAGTAGAGTCTATAACTAACTGTTCTTTGCACCCCATGTGGCCTCTTCTGCACCCTTTTTGCTCCTCTGCTATCATATTGTGGTGTTCAATGTGTGAGTTGATTTTATTAGTTATTGCTGAAGTTAGTATTTTATAAATTGTGGGTAGGCATGTTATTGGTCTGTATTGGGAAGGCTCTGATGTGTATTTGGTTTTAGGAAGCATGTAAGTTATGCCTGTGGCAATGAATTCGGGTATACTCTGTTCTCCTAATACTATATCCGTTAAGTTTTTTGCTATGGCTTTGTGTAGTATCGTTAGCTTTTTATACCAGAAATTTTGTATTTTGTCTATACCCGGTGACTTCCAGTTATGTAGTTTAGCTGTTAAATATGTAATGTCAGCTTCTGATATCTCTTTAAATTCCATTTCACCTATTGTTCTCCATTTTGTTGCTTCCTCTGAAATCCAAGTTGCTTTGTCATTGTGATGTACCTGTTCTTCCCATATGTTAGACCAAAATCTTTCCAATTGTTCTTTTGAGGGTGTGTCTGTGTCGTTCTCTGTTGTAGAATCGGTGTGTGGTTTCTGTATATTTCTATAAAATATTTTTTCATTCGTAGCAAATATGGCATTATCTTTTTTGCGCTGTTGTGCCTTCAAATATCTCCTAAGTCTATGGGCTTTGAGCGCCAATTTCTGTTTTAATGTGTCTAAAAACTCTTCAGGATTTCTATTGTTACTTTCGTGTCTAGTGTGTGTAAAATTGTTGTTAAATATTGCTTCAACTCTTTTAACGACTTTATGTGATCTGCAGCCATTGATGTAATGTGTAAGTCTGCCACAGTCTGCTCTTAATTTTTCAATGTCTTTTTCTAGTCTCTGTTGCCATGATGGTTTGGCAGTGTCTCTTTGTATTGTGTTTCTCGTGTGTTCAGTGATTTTAAAGTTGAGCTCTTCAGAAATAACAACCGCTGTGCAATAAATTAGGGTGTGTATATCTATCAGTTGTGTGTCATTAGATAAAAACTGTTTTAGTATATCTTCATTAAACAAATTAACTAAGCGGAAAAGGTTGGGGCTATATTTGAGTTTAGGTAGTTTTGGGCGAGCTGCTGGGTCCATCCCAGAGTACTGTGTTAGTGCTGTTTTAAATTTGTCATGTATTTCTTGTATATATATATCTGTTACAGGGTTTTGATTCACGGCGGCGACTGTCTCAATATCATTTTCTAGCGTTAGGGTTATAGATTCAGTTTGTGTGGATATGTGTGACGTTTGCGATTGATTGTATGGTTGAGATTCAAAATTAGGGTGTGATTGAGTGAGCGATTGTGAATGATCTTGCAGGCTATTTTCATTTGTGTTTTGTGTGATAGTGTTAGTGTTTGCATAATTTTCTGATTCTTCATGTAGCAATTGTTTTCGTACTTCTTCTTTTAATTGATCTATTACTTCTTGCGAGAGAAGTTTATTCCTAACTATAGTTCTTCGTTGATCTGAAATCCGTTGTTCTGAAACCGAAATCTCAGGATATTGTCGGGTAAAAAGTACATGCAGTTGTTGGCGATAGGTGGTCATGTCGGTCTCTAATTTAGTAATGTATAAATAGGTTCGCATGATATATAGGTTTACATCTTTACTCCATCTCATGCGAACTCTTGATTTTCCAGCCTTGGTGGACGCGGGTAAGAAGGTAGATACCTCCCGCGCAACATTCAAGGCCGGAGTGGGTGGAACTGAGTTAAAACTAGATAAGGGGGGTGACGATGGTAAGGATATTGATGATGTTCTTGATGGTGTGTACGATATTGTGCTTGGACTGTAAGGTTCTACAGGGGTGTCTGTCCTGTCTGTGAGTCTGTCACCATCGTCAATGATTTCGGCTGTAATATCTTTGTCGATGGGAGCCCGCCTGTTCAACTCCTCACCGCTGACGGTTCGCATGCTGTGACACTCAGCGTCAGCTCCAAGTGCGCCCCGGCGATCGCCCCCGGGCAGCGGTCCTATACGTTTTCGTTTTGAACGTGTCTCCATTTTTAAGTGGGTTTCCAGAGCCACGTTAGCCACGCCAGTAATTTCTCGATCGTGTGTCCGCCCCCCACGTGATTAGATGGTCAATCAGGACGTGTGGTTGTTTAGGGGGCTTATTATTATTATTATCGGGAGTGTACTTTTTCTCAGCTCTTAGACTGGTTTCAGCTACATTTACGGGCCAAAGCCAAGTAAATGCAGCGTGTGGTGTGTATTTAAGATGAGGGTGTATTTTCTTCCTCTAACTGCATGAACTTCCTAACTATTCTGCAGGTGTTTAAGATGGCAGCTTTCTGTAGGTTAATATAAACGGATTCTTCTAAATCTATTAATTTCAGACTACGGAGAAGATGATTGGGGATAACGCCTGTTGTGGAGAGAATTATTATTATTACTGAAAAAGGTGGAGGAAATCAATATTCGAAGTCATGTAACATCTACCAAGCTCCACTGGGCTCACGCGGTAGATTACAGCCCAATCCTTTTTACAGAGTGGAGGCCTGTGTCCAATATTATAGGCCGATTATGCTTAAGCTAATTTCATCATAAAAAAGTCGTCAACTACAAATATTCTTGCCGTATCGTGTGACATTGGGCCCTCGCTCCGCCTCGGTGCGCTCGTAAGGATGCTTATGGTGCGGTGTTGCAGTTTATTTAATTTCCTCAAAGGCATTACGTGGAAAAAGCATGTTTTCAAGTGCCCCCTAGCTTGCAGTACGTTCTGCTCCTTTTTGTGGAGCCCTTTCATGTTGGGAGATATATTTTGACAGGGAGTTTCTTTTGATGGGGGAAGTGGTACGAAGTAGGAAGATGGAAGTGAGAGGTGTGTGGTTTTGTAAGTGTTGAAGATTTTGTTTGGAATGTGTTTTTGAAGTTTTGTTGTTTCTTTTGATTTAAGTATTCGTCATCCATTATCATTTCAGCCGATAAGCATCCACTGCTGGACATAGGCCTCCCCCAAGCAACGCCATTTTGACCGGTTTTGTGCTTCTTACATCCAGCGGATTCTCTAGGTCATGGGTCCACTTTGTGGGAGGCCTTCCAACGCTACGCCTTCCAATACGCGGTCAACACTCCAGAACCTTAAAGTATTATGACTAATTTATTCGTAGTAATCAATTAATGGCTTGTTGTGAGCTTCTTCTACTATTTTGATTTGCTTTTCGTTGTTTTCACTTGTGGTTCGTCTTTATGCTACTACCATCTATTTTGAATTTTACAGCTTTCGACCTCTGTAGGATATAACATATTGCTTACCCAAAATATGTTTTTTCATCGATGTATAGTTTAAATGATTTTTTATTTCTATATGTAGGGTTGTACAAACTTTTACACGTCAATCATATTTTAAAAACTAGATGAGATCGGCGTTTCCTATCTGACTATTCTGAGAAGAAAGGTCGAAACAAACTCAGAGGTCACAGGCTTGTTTGAAGTCCAGACATAATCTTGGTCAGATCATGTGAAGACCATGTAGATTGGTGTCTGAAACGGTCTTTTGAGGAAAGAACCACACAGATTGAGTGGACCTATACAGTTAGTGCACGCATTCGTCTGTAATCATGCAGCTTAAATCAGAACTGGAGCTCAACTTTTGGTTTGCACTATTTTTAGTATTTAGCGCTTATTGTCCTTTCTTCTAATATCGAACCCATAAGCACTTCTTTTATGAACGACACAAGACCAGATAATAAATACAATCTTGTCTAAACCCAAAATTTTTCACATTATTTCGTAATTCAATATTTCACTTAGCGGAAAATCTAGACAGTAAAGCTAGTACAGCCCTTTAAGAACAACTCTATAAACGTCACAGTGCTTTCACTCGGGCTCTTCATACTGACACGTATTCGTTCCTGCCGCGGAGAGACAAAATAAGGGATGTAGATGCGTCGAGGGAATGTGGGGTTTGTCGCCTTGATATGGTTAAAATGTGCATGTTACCGATGAAAAGTTATGCCATCCTTTTTGTAACTAGATGTCTTGGAATGTTTCCTACACCACTTCACCGCGCGTGAAGGCATTTTTATGCGTTATAAATTGTTTAAAAAATTATAACAATTTGTAATTATTTAGGGTGCACACAGGTCTAACACTTGGTCATAACTAAAATGGTTACTAGTACCGTAGCCTATACATAGGCGATGAAATACTAATAGTTTTCGTGCGTCGGGGCACTGTATGCGCAGTCAAGTGGTTTTATAGTCTTTGATAAAAACAATAAATGCAGATTGTATTCGAAGCTTGATGTGTAAACTAGAAGATGATTAGTACAGTAAAGAAGATGTGGAAGAGCTATGACTGAGTAGGTCAATTTTAATGATTGTAATACATTTATAAGAGTGGAACTGTACGTATGTACTGAGTCCAGAAGTACATTGCGATAGACTTTTGGTGATGTTATTTATTGGTATTTATATTTCCACTAACTATTGCCTACAGCATCGCCCGCGTGGGTGTCGAAAATCCATAGGGGACGTACTACCAGGATTAAAATTATCCTATGTCCTATCCTAGGTTATAGTCCACCCATGTGCAAAATTTCATCTGAATCCGTTCAACTGTTTTACCGCGAAAGCGTAACAAACAAAAAAATTAACTCACTTTCGCACATAATATTAGTTAGGATTGTTCAATGTAATTTGAGTAGGATAAGAAGCCCAGACAGTTCTGACGACTTCGCTCAGAAAAAAAAGAAAGTGTTGATTGAGGAAAAGTGGTTTCCCAAAGCTAGCCTATAATCTTCAACAAGATCGCTAAACAAATAGTGCCACATCTACTATTCCCATGATCCCAGGCCACACCGTAGGGATTCGCTCCACGGCTGCGTTACTTGAATTTATTCCTGAACCTTTAGTGAAGGATTACGTTGACAAATTGTGTAAGCGAGTGCGATTTGTCTGTCTCACGGTCCCCTTATGGGCACAGATTTTGATGCTAATACAATGTTGATACTCTTTGAGGAGTAGTTGAAAGTGGAGCGGGTTTTCAGCAGGTCCTTTGGGGTTATAAAGATGCGTCGGGTAAGAAATATACAATTTACGTGGTGATTTAGAAGTTGACATGAGGAAGGCAGTAATAGGAATGGCAGTAGCGTTGACTGCGTCGTTAGTCTAGTGTTGCTGTGGGTCCTGGGGTCGATTCCCAGGTCGCGCAAAGTGTTATTGAGGTTTTCAGCTAGAAACAAAAAATGGCGATTGTATCTGTGATTGAGTGTGTTCAAACTCGTGGAAACAAGTGAAAATTTGCGAAATTGGCAGACATATTATCGTCGCTCCAGGTGCACATCGCAGTAAGTTAAGGTATTGTGCACTCTTTTCTTTACACAAACTGTCGATCTTTCGCTCAATTTCTCTCCAAACAGTAACTGTACGCCATCCATTGGTTTTGGAACAATAGCAAAAATCTATCGTTAGATATCGCTTACTTCGTGTAAATGTAATTTCTCAGTGGCAAATGCCGAATCTTATCTTAATAATTATCTACGTATATCAATTAAGATGGACGTCAATCTTAGATCTGCAATCTACATGCACTGTCCTCCCTAACATAAGGACAAGTCAATGAGAAACTAATTAATAATTCTCTCTGATGCATAACGGTATAGATCTAATGATGATAAAAAAGCAACCGACTTCCAAATCCACTTTATATTGTTTTTTTTTTTGGAAGTCAGTACAAAAATTAAACAACCGACTTCCAAAAGAAAACACGATGTCAAATAAAAATAGAGAGAAAAATGATTTAATAGAGGAAAACAAAAAAAAACATATCAAGATTGAGCATACGTATTACAAAATTGGATATTATAATAATTATCATTATTAATGTTGATTTTAAGAGACATGTAGGTACTGTTTTAGTTAAAAGAAATGAAGTTTAATCACTGTAAAAGCTTGACCTCTAGAATGCTTCTAAATAGCTAACAATATGCCACTCGCTCTCAACCGTGCACCGTTTAGTGCAGTTCCGGGATATTTTTAAAACGTAGGTCATGGTTGCGTGGTTTTTTTATTTATTTATATTCAAGTTCAAATTGGCATTGACTAGTTGAATACCTACCAGTATTTTATGTGGAGCGAGTGCCTATCTGAACTTCACAAACCAGTTACTGGGTAATACGATACCCCTTCCTAAGACTGATTATTAGACATTCGGGCTTCTGACGACCCGTAACGACTGTGAAAGACCAAAGGCTCAACGTCATCCATCTACCGATCAACCTTGGCAAGCGCAGCAACTGATCGATCGACTCGTGTGGCTGTTATAACCAGAGGTCGGAATTAGGTAGAGTTATTTATGTACTTACACTGATTTCATACAACGCAAGAATAAAGTAGATATGTCCCAAATCCCGGGATTCATTTTGAAGAGCAGAAAAATCCCGTGATCTATTGAATAAAAAAGTTATTTACTTTTACACAATTTAAACCACTGCACGCGCGACGTTGCCAAATTTCTATCTCTAAGGTTTTTATTATTATTTATTTGTAATATTGTTGGTCACACGAGATTGTCTATGTCTAATAGGCAATCTCGTGTGAAGGGGATCCCGGGAAGATCCATATTAATATATCAACATTTCGATGCAAGTACATTAATAACTTTACCTAATTCCGACCTCTGGTTATAACTAAGACAATCTCCTCAAGTGATATACGTATACTTACAAAATAAATGCCAAAGAATAAAAAAATAAGATTCTCCACCAACCATAATTCTTTTATAACGTCTAAGCTCTACGCTTTATAAGTTTGTGTAGCTACACTCTATACTCTATAGTCTATGAATGTCACGCTTTCACAGCGTGTCTATGGTCTCCCTCACGTTCGCGGCAACACGTCTTTGAATCGAGTCTACCATCGGGGACTCCATTCGTGTTACTTGAATTTTATTTTGTACCCTTTTGTGAGATTGCTTTGATAAATTATATAAGCTATGATTTGTGAGTTGTAAGGTTTTTTGTTGATATTTTGTTGGTTTGCTTAGAAATGATTTTAGCGAGGTGTTGTGGTGAATAATTTAAATAATTCTTTATAAAATCTGTGGGCTGTTATTTTAGCATGACTTTTGCAAACTTTAATTTTTACATAATTACTAGGTAAGTAAGTACTGCCTTATTTCATGAGTTGCTGAAAAAGTAAGGACATTTTTGGTTTTAAATTAATTTCTGCATTTGACATTCAAAAGCCTTCTTTTATGTGACCATTTAAATTAACTGTAATATGAAAAAAGGGGGTAGAAATCAATTAGCCTACCTTTATCCCAACCACGTTGGAGTTGGCTCCCAGTCTAACCAGATACTGCTGAATACCAGTATTTTACATGGAGCCACTTCCTATCTAACCTCATAGCCCAGTTTCTGGGTAAAAAGATAGTCTTTAGTGAAGTTAGGCTGGTTGTTATACTTTCGGACTTCAGACAAATGTCAAAGATCAATCATTTACAGCCGGGACCAACAGCTTATCGTGCTTTCCGAGACACGGAGGGGTGTTGGTATTTAAAGAATGGCCATCCATCCACGGGCCAACCGCGGCAAGCGTAGCTTAACCTGATCCATCGACCCGTGTAAAGCAAGGGTAGAAATAAAGCAATATATTTTCAAGAAATACGACTCTTTATTTATCCTTACTATATTATAAACGCGAAAGTTTGTATGTATGGATGTTTGTTACTCAATTACGCAATAACGGCTGGACGAATTTGGATAAAATTCAGCACGCAGATAGTTAATAACCTGGATTAACACATAGGATAGTTTTCATCGCGTTAGTATGATCCCGTGGGATAATTTTCAACCTCCACGTGGACGAAGCCGCGGACTACAGCTAGTTACTAATAAGTACTCAAATAACTATGACATAATGCAGTGAGTTATGCTCACTACATAATATAATTCTAAAGCCATAAATTCCTGTGACACACAGACGCATACCTAAATATAGGTAATACCTATTCAAGCCAGAGCAGTTCAGCTCCTTAACACTTGAATAATGCAGTTGTCAATAGACAGATTGATATGCTCACTACAACCCCCCTCTGAGGCGGTCCCCCTCTTAAGCGGAACACACGGGGAGGTAGGATTATGAATATGATGTTCATCCCAATATAATATCGCGCCTGTATACTCCGAAGGCTCGGGCAGAGATGTGCTTGTAGAAACACTATCATTTTGCTAATTATGTTGTCACTAAATGCAGATTTTCACTAGAGCTGAGTGCATGCCTAAATAAAAGTGCTCTGTTGGATTTTCACTTTTCAGGGGTTTTTTTTTTGGGTTAGAAATCATCAAATAACCTCTCCCGCTCTGGGTGGAGCAGGAGGGCGTGTCAGACTTTTACTAACTAAAACACACCCGTGTTCCCTCAGTTGCCTGTCTGCCAGGGGCCGCGGTATCTCTTTCGAACAACCCACACCCCTGGCAGGTATCGGCCCTTGCGGACCCCACCAGTTGGTGCTGACATCTCTTTGAGGCGCGCGTGGAACCCAACGCGCCGTCGACCGGGGCTTGGTCCACACCGGACAGCGAGCTACCCATTACTCGCCGTCCGCAAGCCCGCGCCTACAGGGCGTCTCCCGCGGCGACTACGGCCGTCAATTTTCAGGGTTGAGTTGAACGTTGAAAATCCTACGACTCGCTTTTATTTCCGCATCATTTTAGTGTCGTGAAAACGGGCAACACTTGTGGGACTCCCAAAATAAAAAATACATGACTTCAAATCTGAAATTGTAAAAAATGATGTGGGTAAGCGCTTCTTCAGTTAGTTTTTCTTGAGTCCAGCATATTTAATGACCGATTATATGCTTATTTTACCAAAGTCAGGTATCTTTTATCGTAATTTGGAAAAACTGTCAGAAATTCAAGGTTTATTCTTAGGGTAAGACTTATTCTTTGTATCAAAGTTTGATGTATTTGCCTTCAGTTTTATAGATAGTCCGGAATATTTAAAACAAAAACGTCTAAAAAGAAAAAAAAAATATTTATTGGCCTTTTAAGTTGTAGGTAATATTTTGATCATTGTCACGTCGGGGGACGGCTAATGAAAAACATTCAATGTGTTAGTGGCAATATGAATTGGCATCCAAAGGTACGTTTTATGATTCATTTGTTTACATTATCATAACTTACTTTCGGAACAAACCGTACATTTTCCAAATTGTTGACCTAAGAGCAAGTTCGTATGTCTCAAGACGGACGGCCATAGACAATCGCGGTAGGTTCTGCTGCGTATAATCTATGCTAGTAAGACACCTTTGTTCCATGTGCTGCCACGCCGATTCAGGAGCAATACAATGGATGCAATGCATCAACCTGATAGCTTGTGGCCTAATCCTTGCTCTCCGATATATTACATATGCTATTGGAATACGGATGTTGGGGCGTATGTAGGTGTCTTACAGAAGGGTCATAATAGGCTGACCATATGAGTCTGTAATAACGAAACGTTACCAAACGTATTGACAGCTGTCATTGTGAAAATGCCATAGAGATACGATTTGCTAGTAAGACTTAACATTCAACAGTTATGCCCCAACTGTATCATCGAAGATTATTATCGGTTTTTTTTTTTGTTGTAATAATGCACACGTTTTCCAATTCACTTTAGACATTGGCAGAATAATCGACATTGGCTTTGATTGCCATATTAAAAAATAGAATAGAAGACTTAACATATTGTACCATCACTACATAGTACTCGTATAAAACAAGGTCACTTCCCGCTGTCTGTCTGTCCCTATGTATGCTTAGATCTTTAAAACTACGCAACGGATTTTGATGCGGGGTTTTCCATAGATAGAACGATTCAAGAGGAAGGTTTTAGTATACAGGTTGAAATTGAAAACATGCGACAAACCGTAATGGGAGATTGTACTCATCATTATGAACAACTTTTACTAAGGGACCAAAGATGCAATCGCAAAAAAAAAACAGCTGTTCCCTACATTTTGACGAGTCATGCGAACATAAATGTAGGGAACAGATGTTTTTTTTTTGCGATTGCATCTTTGGTCCCTTAGTAAAAGTTGTTCATAATGATGAGTACAATCTCCCATTTCGGTTTGTCGCATGTTTTCAATTTCAACCTGTATAATTTGTCAAGTTTTCGTATACATTGGCTAAAATATAATGATATTTGTTGGAGGTGTCGGAAAAAAATAAGCCGTCTGGGAGCTTTCAACGAAAACGCTGCCTAGACTCTTTGAGATATAACGAAATGATGTATGGTGGAATTGTGTATCTTAGGTCTACAGAAAAGTCCGCAATAGCATATGTCTATCTCTTAAGGATAACATACTATATCCATTTTAGTACTTTAAAAAATGGGCAATTATAAAGCGGTAATTGTTTTTTTTTTACACAAATACGGTATTAATCCTTATAATTTTAAATAAGTTAGAGGCTTTATTTCCGACTTCCACGCGGGTGAAGCCGCGGGCGGAAGCTAGTCTATAATAAGATTTAATTATCGAAGATAAACTACTAGCTGTTTTAATAACAAATACAAAAAATACAGATTCCGCTTCCCGGAGTATACCCATATTTCATTCTTGATCGTTCTTGAAAGTTGTCATCTGTTTAATCAGTGATACTTCCGATTTCTTGTCTTTCTCTCTGAGTTTTCTACATACAAGTAAATACGTACCTACAGCACAGACATATAAAACAGTAGCAGACCAAACATTAATCCATAGTCGATGGACTTGATTCTCTATCCTTTTTTTGCTAAGCGACAAGTCGTAAGCAGTATCTCGTTCTGTCACCTGTTGTCACACTGACCCACACATAGACAAAATTTGACGCGTAGCCCGTCTGTACCGCGCCGCCATTTGGATATGCAACATTTATCCTGAATCGCGTTCTATGTTTCAACCGCGAAATATTACTTGAAAAATTAATTGTTTGGGACGATTACACAAAAATAAAATGGTAAAGTGCTGTGCGTACCAGTGTGACAGTGATAGCTACCACAAAACACCTGAATTGACCTTTCATCGGTAAGTTTTTGTATTATGCTGTGAAGTCAGGGACGGATTTGGCAACAAAGACGATATTTTTTATTGTATGGAAAATATTTACCTATTATGGAATTATCAAATAGAGACTCGGTTTACTCTACGATATTTCAAATTTTTTTGGTGACATGGTTTGAAAATACTGCAGAGTGCAGATTGCCAGTGTAAACATACATTCTATGATAATAAAATTTATAGAATCGCTCCGGCCCGGAGCGTACACATGTGATACGTTACAATAGAAAATCAATTGTGTCTCATTAGCCGGTTATGTTACCCTGTCTGTGTGATGGATAATATGAACGATGGTGGACATAAATCGGTATAGGCTACTCACATAATTTTAACATTTCATTCAGCAGGTAATAATTGAGCTTACTAATATTTTTCCAGGTTTCCAAAGTATGTAAGTTTACGGAATGCATGGATTTAAAAACATGAAACTCCAGGATTGAAACTGAACCTCAAATGGCGCAAATATTTCAATCTTTTTGGAACCTATTATGTTCGAGCCGTTAGCCTTTGTTGGCCACTTTTCCCATTGACAACGATGCGGACGTATTATTTGATGCCCTATGATTATTTTATTTTTTGTATACCTGTACATATTATTATTTTAGGACCAGTAGTTTTTAAATTATGAAAATAAAGAACATTACTTGTCGTTGTGATCTTGTTTTCGTACCAAACCGTAATAATCTCTGTATAGGCTTTTATTTTCGTTCGTTTTAAATTTTGTATATATGTATCTATTATTTACTATATGTATATATCTGTGTATCTATTTTAGTATATTGTAAACACATTATTTGCACCAACAACGTCCCCATTTTATGCCCCTGTCCATTCCATGGTTGCTTGGATGAGATCGCGGAAAGCGATAAGGCCGCCTATTGTATATATTATTGTGTATTTTTTTGTTTATTGTATTTTTGTAGTGTACAATAAAGAATATATCAATAAATAAAGTTAAAAAAGTACAAAATAAATATGTATATATTCAATAAATTCATTGTTTTATTTCAAAATTCCTGATATATTTATAAGCTAGCTTTCAGGCATACCAACACCTTAACTCTAGGTCCCACCAAGCTGGGCATACGGGTTAATGACTGCAGGGAGAGTTATTTTATCCGATACTGATGCCCGTCAACGGTCTGTGTGTAAATATACCGTTAAAAGGAGGTGAAAGGACTGCCGCCCACCGTCTTCTTAAAATATTACCTTAGTCGCCTTTTACAGTAACCACGAGAAGAGACGGGTGGTTATATTCGTTAAGACTTTATTGATAAGTAATCTACACTTCATTTACCCAGAGAATATCGATTTTCGCGGATTTTCAGTAAGATTATCGGTCGTTTCAATATCGTTATTTAATACCGGCAACCGGCCCTAGTCCGGCCCTGTATCGACAACACTCTCTATGTGTGCGTAATGGGTACGCATTTTTTAGCGAATGTTTGGTCTGCTACTGTTTTATATGTCTGTGACCTACAGTCATGAACTGACTAGGTACAAAGAACCTTAAGGTTTAGTTTGAATGACAAATGCGTTCACTGACTGGATAGGTCCACTCAATCTGTGTGGTTCTTGCCTCAAAAAACCATTTCAGACAACAATCTTCATTGTCTTCACATGATCTGACAAAGATTATGTCTGGACTTAAAAAGAGACGGTGGCCTCTGAGTTTGTTTCGGCCTTTCTTCTTAGAGTAGTCAGATCATCTAGTTTTTCAAAATATGATTGATGTGTAAATTGTTTGTACAAACCTACTTAGAGAAATAAAATCATATAACATCTATTATTTATCACTTTCTTCTTAATTTTTGTCTGAAAATGACCATATAAATAGACTTTTACAGCAGAGAGCAGTCTTTGTAACACATTGTATATGCGTCAAATGGACTTCATCTTCTGTCTCTCTTCCACAGTACAGCCGTCAGTATGCTTCGACGTAATCAATCAGGTCGAACGTAGCCCCACTGCCTCAATGGATTGAAGCAAAACACCATACATGGATGTCTAGCATAAGTTCTAGGTAGCTAGGTATAGGTAGTCTTTGAAGGTCAGTTTTTTATTATAAACTAGTTTTTGCCAGCGGCTTGGCCTGCGAGGAGGTCGGGAATTATCCCACGGGAAAGTACTAGCGGGATAAAAAGTACCCTATGTGTTAATCCAGGGTATATACTATCTGTGTGCCAAATTACATTCAAATCCGTTCGGCTGTTTCTGCGTAATTGAGTAACAAACATCCAAACATCAACATACAAACTTTCACATTTATAATATTACTAGCTTTTGCCTGCGACTTCGTACGCGCACAAACTTTACTCTGTCTTTTCCCGTTTCCGTAAGAATCTAGGTAAATTCTCTTTAAATATTCTTCAACACGTCCCAATGAACCTACATGCATTTCACTTTTGCATATTATTTAAAAAAAAACAAAATACAAATAACATGACGTGCGCTGTCAGTTGCATCGCGTTGCGTTTTGTTAAAAATAAACGGCTACATTTTTGTTTTGATTGATATTTTTTCTATATAAATCTCATGTTTTAATACATATTATCCTATTCCCGAAGAAGACAAATCTAAAAAACCAAATATCATTAAAATTGGCCCAGTCGTTCTTGAGTTATAAATGGTGTAACTAACACGACGAAATTGAAAACATGCGACAAACCGTAATGGGAGATTGTATTCATCATTATGAACAACTTTTACTAAGGGACCAAAGAAGCAATCGCAAAAAAAAAACAGCTGTTCCCTACATTTTGACGAGTCATGCGAACATAAATGTAGGGAACAGATGTTTTTTTTTTCGCGATTGCATCTTTGGTCCCTCAGTAAAAGTTGTTCATAATGATGAGTACAATCTCCCATTTCGGTTTGTCGCATGTTTTCAATTTCAACCTGTATAGATTCATAATATTACACGTTCCCATGGGCCAGAAACTATAAAACGCTACCGGCTACGATCCTTACATACTCCTTGCAAGCGCTATTGCTGATCTTATGGAGGACCTTAGGCACAGAACCCTCCTGAGTTCAATTCCCAGGTCGGGCCATCAGGAATTTCTCAGTGGCAGCCTGGTTTCGGGATTTGTGCCCGGTTAATCAATATCAAAATCTAACGTCATTTATTCAAATTAGGCTAAGAATCAGCACTTTTCGAACGTCAAAATACATAAGACAGTCCCCCCAAAACGCCCACCCTTCACCACTTCCTAGTGATTTAGCTGGGAAGAAGTGGCTCAACAAACTCCCCAGCAGCACAGCTGTCTGTTTAGTCGGATAGACTTGATTCTATACATACATAGACAAAGTAATATAAACATTACGAGACATAGAACATTAATTCAATAATTAGTCATATATATGTCAGCTAGCCATGTCAATATACCAACAGGGTCGCCCCCTATTATATGGAACTTAAACATCATCATTTGCCCAGCCTTTTCCCAACTGTGGTTGGGGTCGGCTTCCACTTTACCCAGATGCAGCTGAAATACCAGTATTTTACATCGAGCGACTGCCTATCTGACCTCGACAACCCAGTTACTGGGTAATACAACACCCCTTGGTAATACTGGCTGTCAGACTTTCGGGCTTCTGACGACCCGTAACGACTGTCAAAAATCCACAAATGACAGCCGGGACCAACGGCTTAGCGTGCTTTCCGAGGCACGGAGGGTTCTTGGTATATAAAGATAGTCACCCATCTGCGGACCAACCGCGGCAAGCGTGGAACTTAAACATAACTGGTGAAATATAGGTGTTATAGTACACCTATATTTCGCTAGTTATGTTTAGTTAGGTACACGTCTGATGAAGCCTTCGGGGACACAAAACGAGATTTTATATTTTGTTAATAAATCCAAGTTTTTCAGAGTAATATTTGTGAAACCATAAATTGTTGATTGTGAAACCATAAATTGTTGAAGATTCCTTTGCTCAGTAAAAAGGTTACTTCATAATGTACCATATAACCATATAATTACCCTAGCAAGAAAAGATACAGACAGCATAACAGAAAGCTAAACTGCATACCTACATATGTATCATCTATTTTTCAGAGCTCTTTAAATCATATTAATTACTGCAAAAGTAATTAACGCTTTCATAGCATTCGTTAAAAACTAGTCTCGCCGCCAACCCAACAGTTAGAACGGTTTTATGCACAAATAACAAGTAATCATGTCACAGAACTTTTGTTGAGCTAATGAAGTGTGTGAATTTAATGTAATGGATAAAGTGTCAGTATTAAATGAGGTTCCTGTGATTTGCAGCGTGACTTCTGCAGTTACAAATTATTTGTTTTTCTAGTCCATGTCACTGAAAGACCATACATAACACTAATACCAACGATCTAGTGCTTGGCTGAAAAATAAATAGTAGGTACTTTGATTTACATTTAATAACATTCTTCACGTGACCAAAGGACTGGCCTATTCTTAGGTCAAAGAATCAGCATTGCCATCCAACGTGGCAATGCTGCCAGGCACTTTTCCCACTGACAGCGATGCGGATAAATTCTTTGATGCCCAGTGAGCTCTTCCTTTTTTTATTTTACTTTCTATACTGGTACATACTGTCTAACTATTCATTTAATAAGATAACCACGAAAAACCACTAGAAATTAGACAAAAAAACTTCAAATTTTGCCAGTTGCCTAATACGCTTTTCCGGAATTGTCGATTCACTCACAACTAATTTAATTTCATGTGAGTCGCCTGTAGAAAGTTTTACATTATTTCAAAGTGTCAATTCGCCCAAGTTAATTCGTGCTAGTCAACTAATAAGTCGGAATGACAGCTCATTTCACTTTAGTTCCCACGCCAAGATTTTTTCAGGATAGACCGGCTGATAAGTTCTGTCTCATTACAAACTATCCTACTTCTTACTAATATTATAAACGCGAAAGTTTGTAAGTATGGATAGATGGATGGATGTTTGTTACTCTTTCACGCAAAAACTACTGAATGGAATTGGATGAAATTTGGCACACAGATAGATTATAACCTAGATTAACACATAGAATACTTTTTATCCCGGTAGTACGTTCCCGCGGGATAATTTCCGACTTTCATGCGGGCGAAGCCGCGAGCGGAAGTTAGTTCAATATAATATCATTGACATCCTATACTGCCCCACTGCTGGGACACAGGCCTCCTCTCTGAGAGGGAGCGGGCTGTAATTCACCACACGGGCCTAGAGCGGGTTGAAACCATGTGTTCGAATTGTTGCTTCTACCAGAAATTGTTGTAACATCTACACATCGCAAATGCCGGTTTCCTCACGATGTTTTCTTTCACCGGTTTGAGAGCAGTTATTATTATATTATTATTAAAAGCCTGTGATGTCCCACTGCAGGGCAAAGGCCTCTCTACCTACCTTCCACTTCTCTCTATTTAATCTTGCTAGTGACCAGTTATTGTTGAAGGAGTCCAGCTCATCCCGCCATCTCCATCTGGGCGTACCGCGACGTCGCTTGCCATTAGGAGGGACCCATTGGGTCGTAAGTTTGGCCCATTGGTCGTCTGACATGCGGGAGATGTGTCCAGCCCAATTCCATTTTAGTGTGGCAGCTTTCCAAGTGACATCAGTTATCTTTGTGATTGAACGGATGAGGAATACGACCATCCGTTGAGAGCAGTGGTGATGAAATAATATACACAAAGTTAAGCGCCTGTTTTGTGTCCGAACCCTCTAATTTCAACTCCTAAGTCGTGCACCAATGCTCTCACTGAAATATCCTCTAATGTATCAATATCATATCGTATTTATTAATTCAGTACTCTCCCTGCATCCCCTAGTTCCGTATCACTTAACTCCATCCCGCGAGTGTTGCGCGGCAACATCTTGTACTAATTGGTCCGCGACGCGAAGATGTTCCGACGATTTATAGCGCACCTACCACGCTGTGCATTTAATACTTTACACGCAATTTTTATATTAAAATCGTGTGTTATTGTGTTGTTTTAGTTCGAGATAAAGACAAGGAAGTCTGAATGTGGCACCGATAACTGAAAAGTTGTGTGGAAATCGGTTGTCATGGTATGGGCATGTGATGCTAAGGAATGAGGAAAATGTCGTGAGGAATGTTTTGAGTATGAATGTCGATGGCTGTAAGAGTTGAGAGACCAAAGAAACGATGGATAGACTGTGTGAATGATGATATGGTTAGAAAGGGTGTGACTACGGAGATGACGACTAATAGAGAAGTGTGATCGAAAAATACATGTTTCACTGACTCCAAATAAATTGGGATAAAGGAAGGAAAATTATGATAAAGACAAGGTTTCATAGGTGGATGTCGCTTTATGGTTACGCAGCACTTAATTTCTTAACACACTATCAACCACAATCTGAATCATTTTGAAGGATATTGCTAATCCATTTCTGTATGTAGGTATTTATTATTTATTTATATATGCTTTATTGTACACCAGAAAAAAAAAACATTTAACACTAGAAACATACAATGGGCAGCCTTATCGCTTTCTTCGATCTCTTCCAGGCAACCAACCTTGGAATGGACAGTGATTGCGTGGACATAAAAATGGGGTTGTCATTGGTACAAAATATAGATACAATTTACTATAATAGAAACATAGATATATTCGTATATATGTTGTATAATAGTTACCTATAAACATACATACTAAATATTTAAGCAAAGAAAATAAATGATGACCACAGATTATAAACAGCTACTACAAAATCACAACAACAAGTAATGCTCCTTCACGAGTCTCTTGAACATAGGTAACGATTGTGCGCGTTTTATTTGATCTGGTTTTAAGTTAAAAAAAAAATTGTCTGCCCAACAACGTAAATAACGCAATGAATGTTGTTAAACTGTCAAAATTAAAGCCATATCTACTGATCGTGTCCTTTTTTTGGTATTGTTCGTCGAGTTGTTGAGCTCCTTATGTTTTGAGTGGAGCTACACGATTACTGACAAATGCTTGCACTGACTAGACAGGTCCACTCAAATCTGTGTGGTTCTTTCCTCAAAATAACAATTCAGACACTAATCTACATGACCTCAGATGAACTGACCAAGATTATGTCTGGAATTAAAAAAGACTTTGACCCCTGAGCTTGTTTCGCCATTTCTTCTTAGGGGTTGGCAGATCAGAAATGTCCAATCCATACATCTTACTTTTATAATTTGACGTGTAAAACTGATTCTATTTACAGAATATAAATGATTTCAGTTCATTTCAAATTTCGAACGCTGTGTAGCGGCGGCCACAGTCTTAGAGGTGGGACACACAGAAGGGACGTGAGAATAGAGATGCACATGCAGCAATAGTGTGAAAATGGAAAAGCGATGCGCCTGAGTTTTGTCATTTCTGTATGTTTTGTGCCAGGTCGCGTTAATACGTTTTGTATAAAGAACAATTACGTGAAAGAAATGCCGCGTTTGCGTCCTGTCTTTGTCTCGCGTTCCTTCATTATGGCTCGCTCTATTGAAAACCATAGCTTTAAACCATACCAATGTGAGTTAAAAAACGTAAAAATACTGTACAGTATAACCTCCCTCGGGACCCATCACATTATTATCACTTTAGCAGCTTTACTCCCATATTTTTAATAAATTACTAGTCACCGACTAGTCGGCCATATTTGTAGTCGGCGACTAGTCGGCTAAAACCGCCGACTAGTCGGCCCATTACTTACTCGTATTAATAAAAAATATGCTTCGAAATTTAGAGACATTTTCAGCCGTTTTCGCGTGATTGTGTAACAAACATCCAAACATCTTCACAAACTTTCACATTTAAAATATTAGTAGGATAATAGTAACTGGATAATGGAGGTCAGATAGGCAGTCGCTCCATGTAAAATACTGGTATTCAGCTGCACTCGGTTAGACTGGAAGCCGACCCCAAAATAGCTGGGAAAAGGCTGGGCAGATGATGAAGAAGGAATATTAATAAACTGCCACGTACGGTACCAAGAAATTCAAAACAGTTGGTAGAAAGTATATTTTTATTTGCCTCAGCGACGGAACATCACGCGTAAAGGAAAGTTAATATTATAAAATATTTGATGCAATTCTACGGTACATTTTCTTTTTCTTTGAAAGTTATGATTGGGAGAAAATCTCACTAGTAAGATGGCCAACTTTGCCTTATTATAGCATAGCCTGATGTTGCGAGCTACCTGTGCGACAGGTTAACGTTGATATGCCTTACCATTTTATGGATACTTCGTTTTTACTTTTAGGACATTCTTCTTCTTTTCGTGTCGATGGTACTCTTTCTCGTATTTTTATTTAATATAGGGTGAGCCCAGACGGTGGCCACGTTGATTGCGGTATCGGTGGTATTCTTTAGGTCATCCGAGGTGAAGGTGAACGGGCACTTAGGACACTCTAGAAAGTGCGGCATGGAATTATAGTATAGGTACTTATGGTATTGAAGCTCGCTGTTCATTGTTTGCTCCGGACCGGCTGCGGCGGTAGCGCGCCTGTGCCTCGCGGTGCCTGGGGCCTTAGTCTGCTATTTTTATAAGTTCGCCATTCCAACACGATCCCATTGTCATTAATTGGTCATTTTGCTAAAAGTTCATAATCTGCTAAATTCATAATGGTCGATCATTGGTCGGTCAATGGTCTCGTAATAGAATGGCATTTTCGTATTGCCATTATTATAAAACTCGTTAGTAGAAATGTTTTTCGAAAAACTACTACTAAATTTGAACATTTATTCATGCCAGATTTCATTTATATATATTTTTAATTATTTATTAGTGTTATAAGCAATCTAAAGTAGTAGGAAGTTCGTAAATTAAGTCAGTCATTCATTTGTCATGATGTACGAGATTACCAATATATGCCATTTCTTTCAATGGAGTGTCAGTGGCTGACCATTGGAAAGTCATAATGACGCCATTTTATTAGTAGATTACCAAACTTGTCAAAATCAACAATTATGAAATCAATGATAGACCATTCTGACACTATTGTAATAGCAGACTTGAGGCCCTGGTCGCAGCTCCGCCAGTGCGCACTCATACTGCTCGATATGCCCCCACAACCCAGGCGATCAATCTGCTGAACGCCCAGATTGCTCAGAGGCCACATGTTGATATATTTGTTTATAGCAGTAGATCTATGTTCAATGTTTGTGTGAAGTTTTTAAGTTAAATTTATTATGTTGTTGGCTTGTTGCGCGCTTTGGTGCTTACTGTAAGTGCAGCAAGCAATTGTTATAAATAAATAAATGAGAAGCAAAATCAGTGCTCATCTTTCCGGTTTTAATGATATCTATTCTGAGTGATCTCTTTTCTACGTGAACCTATGTAGGTATCTATTGTATCTAATTACTTATATTTATTCGTCTTACATAGATATATCTCTTTTTAAAAGCCATTTTAATTTTTCATAATTCTTGTCAAATCATCTAAGTCCATAGTAGGTACAACAAACACCGACGTATCTACTCAGTAAAGTATAAGCGTAAGATATTTATCAGGGGTGCGGGTTGTTGCCAGGGGTGCGGGTTGTTCGAAAGAGATACCGCGGCCCCTGGCACACAGGCAACTGAGGGTACACGGGTGGGTTTTAGTCAGTAAAAGTCTGACACGCCCTCCTGCTCCACCCAGAGCGGGAGAAGTTATTTGATGATTACCCAAAAAAAAAAATTTGAGAAACTGAGAGAGTCTGTTTGTCTATAGTCTACTTCTTTCTGTTCTCTCATGTAACGAAATGTGCCAAAACGTGACGCGTCCTTGAAATTTCACTCTCAATTTTCGTCCAATTATCAAAAGTTTCATGCATGCGTATGATGAGAAGTTTAATTTCAAAGACTCTAATAAAATATTCGCATCCACTTTATTCCTCCGTCTGCCGGCACCGTAGCCTCCTGTACTCCAGTCGCGTATGAAGGAAAATTAGACTTTTTAAACTTGCCTCCAGAACTTCGATTTTACCTCATTCCTCCCAAGTTTGGAGTTACTCCCCTCAGGTGGGCTGCATGCTTATTACCCAGTTTTTTTTAAACTCGCTTCCGACATGCACTGTATAAATCTTTGGTTTATTTAAACGTAGTTTGCCTTTGTTGATGCGGCGTGTGCATGTGAGGTAATTATTATTATAGTGAGTTTAAATGCTTCGACTGTCTCGTTGGTCTAGTGGCCACAAGCACTACAGTTAAGCAAGTCTTGGGTTCGATTCTTAGGTCGGCCAAAGATACCTATTGGGTTTTTCTATCAGATTTTTTTTCAGTAGCAGCCGGGAGTCTGTGTTTGTGCCCGGTTCATGGGCTTATATCCCTTATTACATGGGACTTAAACATAACTGGCGAAATGTGAGTGTACTACAGATACACCTCTGCCTAACGCTTCGACGAATCAAGGCGTGATGATATGAAATAATATTAACATTGTTGTTGTGACATCTTGTAATGTTAAGAACGAGTATTATCATTGTTGTTGTGCCATCTTGTAATGTTATGAACTTATATTGTCATTGTTGTTGTGACATCTTGTAATGTTAAGAACGAGTATTATCATTGTTGTTGTGCCATCTTGTAATGTTATGAACTTATATTATCATTGTGGTTGTGACATCTTGTAATGTTATGAACTATATTAACATTGTTGTTGTGACATCTTGTAATGTTATGAACTAATATTATCATTGTTGTTGTGACATCTTGTAATGTTATGAATTAATATTATCATTGTTATGGTGACATCTTTTAATGTTAAGAACTAGTATTATCATTGTTGTTGTGACATCTTGTAATGTTATGAACTATATTAACATTTTTATTGTGGCATCTTGTAATGTTATAAACTAATATTATCATTGTTGTTGTGACATCTTGTAATGTTGTGAACTAATATTATCATTGTTGTTGTGGCATCTTGTAATGTTATGAACTAATATTATCATTGTTGTTGTGGCATCTTGTAATGTTATGAACTAATATTGTCATTGTTGTTGTGACATCTTGTAATCATCATCGTTATCATCTACCCAGCCTTTTCCAACAACGTTGGTGTCGGCTCCTATTCTAAACGGATGCAACTGATTATCTGTATTTTACATGGGGCATCTGTCTATCTGACCTCCACAACCCCATTACTGGCTAATACGGAATATCCCTTGGTAAGGCTGGTTGTCCGACTTTCGGAGTTCTGACGACCTGTAACGACTGTCTAAAATCCACGAATGACAGCCGGGACCAACGGCTTAACGTAATTTCTTGTAACATAAAATAGAAATAGCAGACAGTCAGTGCGAAGCAATTTGCCGTTGATAACCAGTTCATCAACACCTGTGAAAGTGTGAACCACAAAAAGACACGGACGCGACAAAACCAATACTCGTAAATCTCTCAAAAAATATATACACCGGATAGCTCCCCGTTGATAAACCAATTCACAATTTATATCGGAACAGAATAAAAAGCAAAGGGTTATATGTGCGAGCATCCGAAACGTCATTTATAACACATCCTATCGGGTGTTTCCGAAACAATGTTCGCGAATGACAAACGATGCCGCGCCGCGACGGTCTCGGATACAACGATAATTTTACCGTTCGGATGTCGGGTGGTAAGTTTATCTCTACGATAGTCACAGGTGGGGTCATCTTGAGGGATTCAAATTAGTCTCTTGTATCCGGATGACCCTATCATCTTGTCATTAGTTCATGTCTTTGGCGGTCATCTGCTCAAACCTAGTTTGGGACCTGCTTCAAAAAAAGGAGGATGTCCTCAATTTGGTAGTTTTTTATGTTTATTACGCCAGAACTCCGTCATATATATAAACAGATTTGAAAATCTTCAAAAAATATACTTTGTTTTTTTTTCTTTGGAGTTTGTTATTTTTTCTTTGATACATTCTTTCTTTTTTTTTAAGAAATCTTAAAAGAATACATTTTTAATTTGATTTTTTGAACCTCAGTTGATAAGTTACTTGACTAGTGGGGAACACATATTTGGTGAAATTCTGATGAGGAGTTTTTGAGTTAGCTTCACTTATATGTATATTTTGCACTTAGTGCCAGGAGTCGTGTCACTGTTATTGAGTTTGAAATTGAACGCATGCGAATTTGTGAGGGGTAAAGTAACACAGCAAAACAATGAAAAAAAAAATAACTTTATAAAAAAAGAAAATTAACCGACTTCCAAAAATACACTGCAAAGTGAAACATAACTTTAATTTTGGAAGTCAGTGTCTTTGGTTTTGTATTTTCTTTTTTTTGCCATCGACTTACGAAATTAAAGTTATTTTTCACTTTGTAGTGTATTTTTGAAAGTCGGTTAATTTTCTTTTTTTATAAAGTTATAATGTTTTTTTTTTCTAAACTTTATTGATAGTGGTCTGTTCTGCTCCGTGGCGAGATGCTACGTTGCCACATCGAGTTTACTACGGAGAGTCCATTCGCTGACAGTCATCTTCCTTGGCGTCTGCAACGCAGCACACCCTCTTTGGCCTAACTCACACCAAGCTGATCTTGGGGAGTACTGTGCTACTCCCAATGCTGTTAAATTAATTAGTGAACCATAAACCAACGTACCACATCCTTTTTGTTTAATATTTTTTTTTGTGGACTTTACGTGGCCTTACCTAATTTATCTCCACCACATCAACCTCATCCGCCAATTGGCATTCCTCATCGAATAGATAGGTTTTATAGATCACGTGTAAGTTTTCAAAATTATTATACACATCCATATTTGTAAACAAATTATTTGTTTACAAAACTGGACGTGCGTAAATGAGCAACAGAATCGTAAACAAATGGGTAAACATCGTTCATGGAAGATGTATGACGTAGGTCGTAGGCGTCGTACGCAGTGATATATTTCAAGGAGTAAGAAATCGGTATTATCTGTTTATCAAGTGATTTTCTCAACTCATACTTCAAGTAAAACGAACAGCGGCCCACTCTCCAGTATCAGCCTATAATGCTCCCACTGCTGGGATACAGGCATCCACCACAGGGACCCAGTGCGTGTTAGTAGATGGCGCGTCTTCGAATTAATGGTTCTAGGACATGCCGGTTTCCTCATGATATTTTCTTTCACCGTTTTAAGAGCAGTGAAGATGAAATTAAATACGCAAAGTAAAGTGCCTGGTTTTGAACTCACGACCTAGGCCACAAACTGCTCTTGCCACCTCCAAGACCAGCGGGCGCTGACCCCAAAAAAAAAAACATCATTTTCTTTTATCATGCTTACGAGTTTCGCTAGCTAATTTGACCCTGTTGTTCTATATCCATGAGGTTGCTAATAAAAATCAGGATAAGTCCTTTTGGACAGATGTTAACGCAACAGGCAAAATTTTGCATTTGTAATTTAAACCTTATGATAATGGTCATATAATTCACTAATTATACGCTCGTCACAACTTCTATAGCTGCACCCACAATATCATAATTCTCCCTCCCTTATCCCAATTTATTTGTGGTCGGCGTAACATGTCTTTTTTGTCCACACTTCTGTTTTAGTCGTCATCTCCGTAGTCTCACCCTTTCTAACCATATCATCATTCACACAGTCCACACATCGTATCTTACCCCCTACTCGTAAAACCATCGACACTGATACTCAAAACTTTCCTCACGACATTTTCCTCATTCCTCAGAATCACATACTCATTAAATTACAAATGCCTTCGTTTAAAAGAACTTCAAATTACCAAAACAGAATCGATAACAGTTCTAAATACTAGTTCCAAAAAAAGAACAGTTCCACTAAATATTCGCTCGGCGAGTCGGCTTCAAAGGCACACGGGAACGTTATTTGTCCTTCTTTATGCCAAACATAAAATGTTCAACTGAGACCTCTCAAAGAGATCCGTCTGTCTGTCTGTTCGAAGCCAAAAAGCTCTCGAGAAAATTTTTCTATCAGTCGATGTCTCCCTCTATTTGCTAAGACCTGTTTCGTTAGAGGCAGTGTTTGTTTCCATTGGGCCAAAGATTTTTCGACGATATTTCTTTCATTACCGGACTAAGGCACTAAGGATTGGTTATGATTTTGTTTGATTGGTGTTAATAGGGTATTACAACCATTTTTGAAAAGTGTCCTAATTAGATTCTAAAGTCCTAATAAACCACTAAAAAAAACACTTTTTTTATCTATTGATTAGTGCCGTAAAAATGCATTTAAATTTTCAAATTTCGCGCGTAATTTGACGAAAACGCTGGACGCAGTGGACGCCATTTTGCCCTATGGCTATGACGTCAGTTTGATATACAGACAAATGCGCTGCTATTTTTTATGATAAATGTTTATAATTTAAAAAATGAGTTATTATTCTACATGTCGTTGGTTTGCTGTTCCTGAATGCAAAATATTATTTAAATAAAAATTACTTTGGTTACGAAAATAATAAAAGTACAAAGTTGTTCTTTTGACACGCCGTATGACGTAATAACATGGCGTCTACTATTTCATGGTGTTCAAAAACAGATAAAAAAAAACTGAAATCTTTGAATTGAATTTTAAGATTTATTTTGTTATTTCATGAACTAAAACTAACATTTTCCGACTGCATTTTGCCTAAGCTATCTCAATAATATATTTTTAGATTTTTTCTCATATAGAGGAAAATACCCTATTATCATCACCTGCTTAGATTTTTCCCAACTATCTTGGTTTCGGCTTCCAGTCTAATCGAAGTCTGCTGAATACCAGTACTTTACGTGGAGCTGTATCTGACCACCACAATCTAGTTAAGGGGTAATACAGTACCGATTTTCGGGCTTCTGAGTTGCAACGGCTGTCAAAGAACTACGAATGACCGCCGGGACCTACTGTTTAACGTGCTTTCGGTGGCACGGAGGGGTCTCAAAATCGAATGCATGGCCCACGAACTTACCGCGGCCAGCCTAATTTGTGAAATGAAAATATGCTTGATGTTCCCGCGTTGTGCGATGGAAAACCACTTCTTCCACGAAATACGAACGTTGTAAGTGCTAACAGCTTGTACATAGTCGTAATAAAACCAAAAAAAAAAAGTAGTAAATATGCCTCTACCAAATTTTTCGCCACAAATAATCATTAATTTGTATCCTTTTAGTCATTAGAATTTTAATACTTTCTGTCCACTAAAAGTTTGGAAATATCATTTAATTACTCACACTATTTGTATTTTATACCTAAGTCTTATCAATTAACGAAAAATCTAATTGAAAATATGCAATTTTGGTTAAAATCCGCTCTTTACCTTCGATCGACCACTCGCCACTAAATAGGACTAAGTAAAACAATGTTTTCCTTCGACCTCGCCACCTACACAAATCTCGTGCCGCAACAAACATTGGAAACAACCCAGTCTCTTTGCATGTAGGACGTCGAGTCTTCGGCAAATATGGACACCGCGTATGAAGTCAAACAAAATTACGTATTCCATAAAAATATACCCCTTTTGCGCACGTGACAAGCGAAGACGTGTCAATATAAAGCCATAACTGTAGTTAGTTTCGTATAAATATATAATATAAAAATTCAGTTGCAGATGGCTGATATTGACTTGTAAAGCCTAATTCTATTTTGGTCTGCAATTTGTGCCACCGGTTGAAGGTGTATCTCTTCTATTAGGTTCTTCTTGTAGTTCTTCTTGTTTTTCTTTAGGTTCAGAGCAAGATTGGAGTTAAGCCATTGTCTCTGGAGAGACGCCGCATACACATCGGAGGTCTGAGCCGTCCATGAACCCCTACTTTTGGAGGTTGTTCTTGCTGCGGTCTACTTGGGTACGAAGTCTATTAACGGTTTCCCCAGTAGGCCACGGTAACCTGTGCCCGGATGGGAGACTCTCTGATGGTTCAATATAGGAATCAGGAGGGTATCATGTTAAAAATGAAGAAGTGTCTATTAATAGGAAGACGCACAAGATACACGTAATACATCAAGCAACAACAATCAAAAGGCCCATATCTAAGAATGGCATCAGCACCCTAATTGCTTACCACACTATCAATCAGAATCTGAATCATTTGAAGGATATTGCTAATCCATTGCTTCATATGTTCGAAAAAATTGTCTAGTTAACAACGTAAATAACGCAATGAATGTTGTTGAACTGTCAAAATGAAAGCTATTCTTATTGTTAGTGTGTTCCGCAATTACCCCCCAGTTCCCAATTTTAGTCGGCAATGAGTAGCTTTTTCGACAATGATTTCATAATATAATTATGATTTCCACGTCTTCAGTTTACCTTGGCAAACGCGATGGTTTTTTTTTTGTTCGGCGATTAGGCCCACCAAAAAAATGTGGCATCTGTTAATGAAACCATATTAATTTGTTCCATAAGATCTCTAGATTATAGTCTTAATAATAATTATACTTCATCTAACGGAAGTACTGAGAAATATTTTATACGATCATAACCTAATAAAAAATCATTAAAAGAGCTGTTCTTAGTGAGCAGGTTGGCATCATCGGTATTATAATTAAGTGAAAGAGTGCATTGTTCAGTAATAAATAGCAGGACAGCGACTGATCAAGAGTTCTGACCGCCCTAGGCTAATTATGAGGACGCGACCCCGCCAGGTGTGTTACGGACGGCCTAAAAAGTAGTAAGTGAGTAGCCTTATCGTCCACAAGCGCCCAATACCTCCTATCTGACTCCGGGTGGATTTTACATAGAGGTCCCAAGTAAGAATGACCTTCACCAATTTAATAATCAGGTGTAAATTATATTTTAACACTATTATTTTTTATAATTTTAATTAAAATATAATTTACACCGGGTCATCAAATTGGTAAAGGTCGTTCTTACTTGGGATCCTCTACTATGTAAAATCCACCCGGAGTCAGATAGGAGGTATTGGGTGCTTGTGGACGATAAGGCTTTGCTTGCATCTGCTCGCGCACTCCACCGAGTTTTCGATAGATTTTATAGTACGTCGATTTTTCATCCAATTTGGATAACAAAATTTGCCATCTGCTTGTAGATCCAGAAAAAATTGTATAGTTGTGGTTCCAGTGTAAAAAAAAGCAGCTGACTCGTCACTACTTTCCGCGGCAGCCGATCCCACGAATTGTAGAGAATGAGCTGCACAAGGAACAAAAGTACCCAATGGATTTACAGCTTTAATTCTTGACTGAAGACCTTTGTATTGACCAGACATATTGCTAGCATTATCATAACTTTGGCCACGACAGTTTTTAACAAGTTCCAAAGTTTTATCAACTGTCGCAAGAACAGCCTTCTCCATGTTTTCACCTTTATGACCGCAATTGGGTAAAAATGTGACAAAACGTTCGACAGGTTCGCCGCCAGGCAAAATATAACGAATTATAAATGTGTGACATATCTGGAGTAGAATCAATGCTAATCGAATAATATTTTCTTTTTTTATTTCTCCTATGATCTAAAGTCGAACTTCGTCAGCGAGAAGTAAAATAAATTCGTCGATTATAGAGGATGACAAGTACGATGGAGTACCTCTGCCTTTTTGTCCAAATCTCACCAAATGTTCAGCCATGAAAGGATCAAATTTAGATATAAGCTCAATACCTACAGCCAAGAAAGCTCGACCACCGACCGATTCGAGTAGTTTGTTTAAGGCGCACTTTTTAAAATTTCAAAATTTATTGTTAAAATCAGGGACTCTCAAGTGCATTTAGTTTTAGTGTTTTGTCCCGGTCTAGTAGAAATATGTAGGGTAGATGCAATGAATGATGCTAGATTAGTGCATGCGAAGACACGATTTCAGCGCGCCCCCCCGATCCTCGCGCCCTAGGCTGCAGCCTAATTAGCCTAAGGGTTAATCAGGCCCTGAGCAGGAATATAAATATAGGCGAAACACTACCTCATGTCTGCAATATTTAATTTTGTTATTTTTAAAAGTATTGCATGGATTTCTTATCTTACTATCCTACTAATATTAAAAAGGAAAGTTTGTATGTTTCGATGTTTGGATGTTTGTTAATCAATCACGAAAAAATAGCTGAATGGATTTGGATGAAATTTGGCACACAGATTATAACCTGGATTAGCACTTAGGATATTTTAACTTAAGGTGAACGTACTCGCGGGCTTGAACTCACTGGTGGGCCTGGCTAAAACTCACGCTGTCTCACCAGGCTTCGTGTCCGACAAAGATAGTATCAGTGATGAGCAGTTAGACGCTAGTCTACACGCACAACGTTATAAAATGAGATGAAGGATCATTTATAGTAAAAAAATTGCGAAAAAATTAAGAAAAGTCCTTTGGAAGATCGGGTTCTATGGAAAAGCCAATGCATAAATCAATGACCAATAAAGTTTATTGAACTTTTCGATACTTGAACTTGTCGGTACTGACTTGTTTTTTTTATGTATGTTCCCCGATTACTCGAAGATGGCTGGACCGATTTGGATTAAATTTTTTTTTGTTTGAAGGGGTATACTTCCCAGGTGGTCCCATGATCATCAAGTCAGGATCTGATGATGGGATCTTTGGAGAAATAGAGAGAACTCTTCAAATTTTATAGGCACACGAAGCGATTTGGGTATTTTTTGGAAGAGTACTTTCTCAAAGTGGTCCCATTTCAATTTGGTGAAGATCAGAGGGGCAATTCTCGTAATTTTAAGAACGTTCACAGTCTGATCTCAGTCTCAATCTGTCAAAAATGCCTCGAGTTTACATACATTTTTGACATTTGTTTGCCGCCGAGATGAGATTGCGACTAGATTTTGAACGTTTTAAATTACGAGAATTGGCCTTCTGATGAAGAACTTCGGAGATAGGCAACGGAACTCCTCAATAAATGATAGCAAATGGACTGGGATTGCTGAAATCTCATGTCTGTCTATTACTGACATCAGTTCATAACATAACATCACGCCCCGGTACGCTGTGAAAAATAAAAACTTTTTCCAAAAAAAAACAACCGACTTCCAAAAAAACACTACAACGTGAAAAATAACTTTAATTTCGGAGGGCGATGACAAAAAATTAAAATACAGCTCCAAAGACACCGATTTCCGAAATTAAAGTTATTTTTCACGTTGTAGTGTTTTTTTGGAAGTCGGTTGTTGTTTTAGTATTCTGTTTCCGTACGGACAATATTAATAATGAGACAAAACGATATCATATTTTACTTTGGATGTGCCATGTCAGACAGCGGAGTAAAACACTCCCGAAGTTTATATGCAAAAAATGTGGACTAGGTTCACCTTAAGACCTCACAGTGACATCAAGTAAGAACAATTATTATGCATGTATCTTTAAATATTGTAATAAACTTAACTTCTTATCCCGTAGTACCTTCTTGTGGGATAGTTTCCGAACTCCACGCGGGAGAAGCTGCTGGAAAAAAAGTGCGTGGAGTCCCTCCGCGCGGAAGAAGTGAAACTGACTCACTCTGTTGCGTCGGTTGCATCAAAGGTTTAACGCAACCTTGTTGGAAGTCGCATAAGAAGTTTCACTTCAAAAAGTGCGTGGAGTCCCTCCCCGCGGAAGAAGTGAAACCGACTCACTCTGTTGCGTCGGTTGCGTAACGTTTAACGCAACCTTTAGCGTTAAACGTTTAACGCAACCTTGTTGAAAGTCGCATAAGAAGTTTCACTTCAAAAACTAATCAAACAAATAAGTATTAGATAATACTGGACTGGTCGTACAAAACTACATAATTATAGTGATTTCAAAACTGAAATATGCTTGTAATCGAGGGTCGGTTGCCTATCATCTTAGGTCACAATCTAACGATTTTGTGGTCACAAAATACCTTAGAGGTAATTCATTGACACGTAATTAAGACAGATATTTGAAGACAGTAGCCACAAGGATTCTGAGCGATCGGTATTTGCGGAATTCGACGTAGAATGTCTGCATTCCAGTGGTTGGCGGTGATCGGAACCTCTTTGGCTACCAAGCTGTACAATGGAGGTAAATGGTGTTTTGTTTTGTTTAAACTGTAAGCTAAATATACCGACCACGGCGTAATAATATAGCGTTGGGATTTTTCGAGCAATGAATCTTCAACGCAGTGTTTATCGCCGAGAGTTGAAAATCGAACAGAGTGTTTTTCCGATGCAATCCGTTGGATTCTGAATGCTCGATTCAACATCGAGATTTCATAAAATCCCGCTGCGATATTTTTACGTTCCTGTGAATGGCAACTTAAAGGGGATGCGCTAAGGTTTTTGACGGGACTTTCACTGGCTGATAGTTGTTATGCGTAGTTAAGGGGTACTTTTATTTTAGAAAAAAAAAATAGAGTTCTGGGGAAAAACATAAAACCCATGAAACACAATTTGTTTTCCAAACGAAGTTGCGGGCACAGCATTTTAAGTTTCACACCGAAATCTTCAAAGGTGGTTCAACTGACAATGCCCAACACAACCCGTAGTTACTTTTTACCGTGTAGGTACAACTTCGAGCAATCCAATGTCTAAATAATCTGCTCACCGAGACAGTTATGTACACAACACTGATTCACTTTGTTTATTTGCCATCAAAAGAATTTTTTGTTTACCCCTGTCATCTAATGAGACATCGGATGCAGTCTTCTTTATTTATCGAGATGAAGCCGTCGTTTCTCTCCATTGTTCACAAGACGCGGCACGAACCAACCGTGAAAAAATGTATTTCGTGTCCCGGACTGAAACTTTTGCGAAATTATTTTTCATAATCAGCTTTACTGGGCTTTTCATGTACATCGCACTGGCGTTTTATTCATTCCACACTGCGTATACCACAGTGTCTCAAACGATAGAATATCAAGAACGGTTCAAGAAACTCCGAATATACGACACTGAAGAAAGGTTCGCGAATGATCTGAAGTATATCCTAGTCTGGTCTGCAGCACTCGGTATACCACACGAGAAGCTGTTACCGTACGAAGGACAGACGGCATTCATTGAAAATAACTGTCCAGAAATCAATTGTTACATAACAACAAACCAGACGATACTAAACAATGATTACTCGAACTTCGACGCCATTGTTTTTAATTTGACTCTTCTGGGGCAATTAAGAGGTTTTAGAAAGCCCCCACAACAAAGAACGAAACGCCAGAAATACGTGTTTTATGGAAAGCAGGCAGCCGACGACCACCCTATATGTAACATTCACGTAGACAACTTTTTCAACTGGACTTGGACTTACAAGTTTTATTCTGATATATTCAGTCCTTATATTGAAGTCAAGGACATGAATGGTAACGTTGTAGCTCCCAATAGAAAAGTGCTATGGACTACGCATGTAAAGCCGACGACGAAAGGTGATGTTATTCAAAAAGTGAATACAAAGACAAAGGCGATCGCTTTGGTTATAGACAACTGCGATTTTGTATTAACAAGAGAGTTGCTTCTCCCTAAACTGACCCGAGCACTGCAACTATTTAATTTGTCTATGGATGTGTACGGTTGTGGTAATAAGAATTGTCCTAGAGAAGGATGTCTAAACGCTATTGAAAGTGATTATTATTTTTATTTGGCGTTGGAAGAGAGTATGTCAGAAGATTTTGTGACGGCAGAAGTGTTGAAAGCGTACCATCATGACGCAGTACCAGTGGTGGTCGGAGGCGCCGATTATACCAAGTGAGATCATATTTCTAGTTTCAAAAATTATTTATATTTTAGTTTAAATGGCAGTGCGTCCAAGGTCAATTCCGGTGGTGGATGCGTCAGCTTTGGCTGCGAAATTTTAAGTTTCTTAAGTGTTTTGCAATTTGTGGGTCAGTATCAGGAAGCATGCAGGTTGAATTGGTGATTTTAATGAATATAATTCTGTAAAACAATATTTCTTACGGTTGCGAATCACATTTTAATCAACTTATTTACAACATAACATAGAAAAATATAATTTCACGTGCACCTTTACGCATCCATTTTAAAATCTATGAGCGATCACTGAACTTTTCTGTATCCATAAAAATGTGAGATTTGTCGTTGCCAAAATGATTTGTACTTCTTTCTATAAAAAAACCGACTTCCGGAAAACACTACAAAGTGAAGTCAGTGACTTTGGGTATGTATTTTAATTTTTTGTCACCGCCTTCCAAAATTAAAGTAATTTTTCAGTTTGTAGTGTTTTCCCGGAAGTTGGTTGTTTTTTTTTTGGAAAAAGTTTTTATTTTTCCCTTTTTAGGTATAGTACCTACTCCACACCAATTCGAAATTTCACCATCCTTGGGGTCAAAACAATGCATATTTATCGGCTAGCAGCAATCGCGGTTGATTTGCTGTCATTTTTTGAAGAGTTCCGTTTTCTGTCTCCGAAACGCATCATCAGATCTACATGAAATTTAAATGGGACCATTTCGGAATAAACCCCTTTCGTACAAAAAAAGAACATCCTACCACTCCTAACTGTTAAAAAGTTGTTCCTTCCTTCATCAGCTCGTCATGAGACGATGATGACCATACGCAAAAGTCTCAATAGCTTTAGAAAATATATGAAAAACATTGTTAATGCCTATAATGTTTGAGGGTTGCCCTCGATTTCCCTGGGATTCCATCATCAGATCCTGACTTGGTGCCAAAGGGACCACCTCAGGAGTATACTCTTTCGATTAAAAAATATGTTTTGAGAATCGGTCCACAGATGGGAGACAAAAAGGTGAAAAACAATTAAAAAAACAATACAGTAGAACATAGAACCTCCTCCTTTTTGAAGTCGGTTAAAAAGGTAAACATTTTGTGCTCTTCATATTAAAATTGGTGCGATTGCGGTAAATCACAGCTCCTATTTTATTGTACAATATACTTTGAGCAAATCAGTTATCATTTAATTACACAAGAAAACCACGAAAGCTTATAAACTTTAGCAGTTACTTGTGACATCTCATCATACCTTAAAATACAGGATAAAATGTTACCTAGTGCGTAAACATTACCATATAGTGGATTCAAGGGTAACCATATGATCCCAGACCCCTTAACCTAAACACTTTTAGTCGGTTATAAGAAAAATATAGCTATTCAATACATTTTGATCGCGTAGGTATTGTATTTTTCTATGCAACAGCAGATTTTGATAATCCCCGAAAAAAAAAATGTGCTAGAACGATGTGCTGAATTCATGGTTCCTGTACATTAATACTATTACGTCCAGTGTTTCACGACTCTTCTTTCTCCCCAGGTTCCTGCCCCAAAACTCCTACATAAATTTCAAATTCTATACAGCAGAAAAGCTTGCAGCTCTTCTAGACTACACTATGAGGAATCCAACAGTCTACCACACATATTTCAACTGGAAAAACTACTACACAATAGAAAAGGTAGATGAATTCAGAGGATATTGTGAGCTCTGCAAAATGTTGAATGCCAAGAAGAAGTACCAGACCTTCAGTTCATACAGGAACTTTAGGACCTGGTGGTACCATGGTTCGTTGAGAGAGAAATGTCTTCCAAAGGGGGCGGAAATGATTTCGGAAATTAGGGGATATATGAATGAATCCGTGAGGGGTTAGTTTTTGTAGTGAATTTTCCGTTAGGTATTGATTAACGAAATTATGTCAATGCAGGAATCTTCTTATTTGGAGAAGGAACTTTGTAGCTCACTGTGTGTGTGCAATATCAGACTTTAATGAGTCCAAAAATTACTATGAAAAATTAAATAAAACATAAGTTTGTGCCCAAAGCGAACAAGTGTGAATTGATAGGCCTATTACATGGGAGTCCAACATAATTGGCGAAATGTGGTTTTGTCTTGGTGTTCATCTCTGCTTAACCCTTCATGGAAAACAGAGTGCAGGCGTGATCTTGTGTCATGTTTAAAAAAAATATAGGGTAAAGCTAACAATTTAGTTTCATGCCAAAGTTTAATTGAAAAGGAAGCTTGGTCAAAAATTTAAATTTGTAACCTAATCTAATTTGTCAACTTTATGTTTTGCTCCTTCCTTCTAGCTTTTAGTGCGAGTAAAATATAGCAAAACTTTTAGCCCAATTTAATTATGTCGGTGCCTAACAGAAACGAGAATATGTGATATATAGCTGGAATTATGTTGTAAATAATATATGTAAGGAGATAGTTTTAATAAAGATATGTAGATACAATTCTACATATTCATATTATTTGTTTTTTTTTTTCTGTTCACGGAAACTTGTGAACAGATATAGGTGTCGTGGGTATGAACTTATGACCTCTGGGCTCACCTTTCTGTCGACCTACCGACTGAAATACTCCCGCTTTTGAAGTTTCTAAAATAATCAGCATAGCCTTTTAACTACGTTGGAGTCGGCTTCCAGTATAACTGGACGCAGCTGAACACCAATGGATGAACTTAATGGAGCTGATCTGCACAACCCAGTTACTGGATAGTACTATAGGGATCGAGGGGATCTAACTATAAATTAAATATTTGTGGTAGTTTAAATTCGTGTTTCCACGTATATTTTAAAGTAATCAGCTTATTACAACACTGCGCCTAATATAATAATTATATTTTCTTGAGGATAAACCCTATCCTAATCTCCTTGAAGGATAGAATCTAGAATCATCCTATTGATAGTTCAAATGTGACAGTCATTTCATTACCGGCCTGTATTAACATAAAGGTTGCATTCTATAAGCAACAAACCTTTACAGTACCATACCTATAGGTAAGACTGGTTGTCAGACTTTCTGGCTTCTGCCGAACCGTAACGCCTGTCAAAAAGACACGGAGGGGTATATGAAATGGATGGACACCCATCCACGAACGGACCGCAGCATGCGTTGCTTAACCTTGAAGATAGATCCGTGCGGCTGTTATTATTGAGTCACGAGCCCCTCTGAATCTCCTATATTTGTATTATATAACTTATTATTGTTTTTCATTCAATGAAGCGTACAAAATGTTGTACTGTAGAAATATTAAGACGCCTGACTGGTTTGATATTCACGAAGACAAAGGTTGTTTCTACGCTTTTTATTATTAAAGGTTACTCTTTTGTCACCTATTGTATCTTTGTTTAAAAGAATATTGGTCGGTGACATTTTACTTTGAAGAAAAAAGTGTCCTAGTGATGTTACGTATTTGGCGGGAACTACATCACCACATGCGAACTATGCATCACACTGAACAATCCTGCATCGCGCAAGCAGAGTTTGCCGCGCAACTATACAAGGTGAACACAGAAATCCTATTGCTATCCTAAAGCACTAAAGATAACAGCTGGTATAGAATCACTATACATAGTATCAGCTCAAAATAAAATACTCTAAGAATTGATGACGTAATTTTCGGTTTTATTTAATATCTATCTTAAATTTAAATCATAACAAACGTGTCACCGCACTACGTAGGTCAATAACTTTCCACCTTACTTGACAATATCACGATAAATCTCTTCCGAGTGATGTGTTTATTTCAATTTGAAAAGTTCGGTTTCTGGTATCGATCTGGTATTAAAAATTCTCATAACTTCCGAACATGTAGAGATAGGATTAAAAACCCTTCCAATATCGCTTGATGTCATCCAAAGAAGCCGTGCCCTTGGTATGTATAATTACCCTTTCCGTTACAAGTTGTATACAGGGTCAAATTAAATTAGCTGGCAATACTTTAGCCGTGTGATGGGTATCGATATCGAAAACTATGGTACCTATGGTGGATGGTGGGATGGTGGTGTGGTGGTGGTTGGTGGTGGTATGGTGGTAACTATGGTATGGTATGGGCATCTGACACGGAGGAATGAGTGAAACGTCGTGAAGAAAGTTTTGAGTATGGATGTCGATGGCTATAAGAGTAGGGCGAGACCAAAGAAACGATGGATGGACTGTGAGAATTATGATATGGTTAGAAAGGGTGTGACTACGGAGATGACGACTAATAGAATGTATGGAAGTAAAATAATGTTGCGCCGACCCTAAATAAATTGGGATAAGGGAGGGGAAAATGATGATAATATCATATAGGGCTGAGGTCCTAAAAGACAGGCGTTTTACTTTGAGTAAATTATTTCATTACCACTGCTCTTAAAATCAAAATCAAAAGTCTTCATTCAAATTAGGCTGAGAATCAGTACTTTTTGAACATCAAAATACATAAGACAGTCCCCCAAAAACGCCCACCCGTCATCACTTCCTAGTGCTTTAGCTGGGAAGAAGAAGTGGCCCAACAAACTCTCCAGCAGCACAGCTGTCTGTTTAGTCGGATAGACTTGATTCTATACATACATAGACAAAGTAATATAAACATTACGCGACACAGAACATTATTTAAATAGTTAGTCATACATATGTCAGCCAGCCATGCCAATATACCAACAATAAAATGAGAACTTAACTCGAGCACACAGAATAAAAGAAAAAAAAATGTAAATAAAGCATAATACCAAAATAAGAGCCTCCTGGTATTAAGGGCGTGATAGCTTATATATGCAATACTGGATTATGTTCACATAGCTGTTATTACCCGAGTTACAACTCAAGGCCACAGATGATAACCTAGGACCATCTACGTGAAATAAATAAACGGGTAAGTAATTATTAGTAACAATAACAAAATCATGGTCAGCAAGACGACCAGTCAGCACAAGCAGCACCCGTTCACGAGCATAACGCAAAGATCAGCCATTACCCCCCTCGCCATATTTCAGGGAAGAAGGTAACCCGACCCCCGACGCTACCGCAAGCAGACGCAGATAGTGTTAACGTAGATGAACTATTCATAATGCAAAAGAAATTAGTAAAAATTCTAGCCAAAATAGATAATACGGAGAGCTGCAAACCATTGTTTATAAAATATGAGATTCTAACTCTGCCGTCAATATACATACTTGACATTTGCGTATTTGTTTTTAAAAATATCGACAAGTTCACAAAAGTTGAAGATACGCACAACGTAAACACTCGCCATAAAAAGAGGTTATGCGCTCCATCCTCAAGAATAAAAATGTTAAGTGATAGCCCATATTATATGGCAATAAAAATATATAATAAGTTGCCAAACATGTTTAAAACTGAAAAATCAGTAACAATATTCCAAAAAAGGCTAAAACTATACCTAATTCAAAAATGTTTCTACTCAGTGAAAGAATTTCTAGAATTTAGCTTAAAATAACGTTTTTCTCTAATGTACAAAAGTGGCGATCTGTCCTATACAAACCATAAGATTAGTCTATCCTACCCTATTTAACTTCATAATTATGATACTTTAATTATAATTTATACTACCTGAAAAGAATGACTTGAATATTGCTGAATAATTGTATTTTAAATTCATTATTATTGACATTAATCTGGTCTTAACTATAATCTATAATTTGTAAGAAAATTATAATATAATAATAATCTTTAATGCATGCTAATTTAGGATGATAAGGGCAGGCGAATGATAAAATTGCAATGCTTGTAAAAGGCTGCTAAGTCATAAGTACTAACATCAGATAACACCAACACTGTACACTTAGTTCGCAATAAACGTTTTGACTTTGACTTTGCAGTGACATCTTCGGGAGCATGACGAACTTACTGCCGGTTACTTAAAACGGCGAAGGGAAACCGGCATGTCCTAGAACCAAAAAATCGAAGACATGTGACATCTACCAACCAGCACTGGGTCCGCGTGGTGGATTCCCTCTCACCAAGAGGAGGTCTGTGTCCCAGCAGTGGGAACATTATAGGCTGGTTATGATGATAATCTTTTGCCCGCGGCTCCGCCTGCGTGGATATCGCGTAAAAAAGCCTATGTCCTTCTCCATATCCCAGGGTATATCTCTGCCAAATTACAAGACAATCGGTTCAGCGGTTTTGGCGTGAAAGCGTAACAGACAGACAGAGTTACTTTTGCATTTATAGTTGGGATAGTAGGGATGGAGGTGCTATTAACGTACCTACCTCTTACTCTTCTGCCAAGAAGACAATCTCATCATTAGAACATCTTCCAAAAATATATTCTTCTTAGCAACAGCTACAAAATCAAACTGAATCAAAACAAACAGTGACGTCACTCATTACCATACCGTAGTACGTAAGTAGGGTCAGCAACAAAGAGCTGTTGAATATTCGAGCAGGCGATCTCTGCGATATGCTAACCATGCCGAGCACTTGACTTGCCGACGGTACTGACGAAATGTATGAATTTTTCAGTATTCACTACTTGGGCAAAGGAAGAGCTTTGTTTCATCAGCTTTGAGTGTAGACTGATTGTTTTGTTCTAGTTAGTTCTGTGTTTGTGGATCTTTGTAGGAAAGTAAGTTGGCGGTTTAATGCAGCAGGTTTTTCTTTAATATTTTCTAAAAAGATGGGCTTGTGACTGAGAAATCACAGCCACACAGGCCGGTCGATCAGGTTAAGCTACACTTGCCGCGGCTGTTTCGTGGATTGATGACCATCTTTACATACTAATGCCCTTCCATGCCTCTGAGAACACGTTAAGCCGTTGGTCCCGAATGTCATTTTGTGGATGTTTGACAGTTGTTACGGTTCGCCAGAAGCCCGTTGGTGTGACAACCAGTCTTACCAAGGGGTAACTGGATTGTTGGGGTCAGATAGGCATTCGTTCCATGTGAAATACTGGTATTCAGCTGTATCCGGTTAGATTTGAAGCCGACTGATTGATTCGAAAGTAAACTCATTTGTTTTTGAACCACATACCGCTACCGTTTGAATGTTGAGGTGATATCTCCTTATACTTAATTAAAATCTTAAATTCATTCGCTCATTCACAGACACCGCACAGTATAACCGCTGGGTCTAGAAGAGTAAAGATTTTTGTACATTCTTCCCCTAAATGGGGTACGAAAGTTTTTATGTATGTTCGTAATTTTTGCCAAAGGAAATTCCATTGCGCACACGGCTTATTTAGAAGAAAATACTACTGGCCAGTCATGACATGGCAATGATCAAACTTTCTGGAAGCCTGAAACGTAGGTACCTTACTCAATAAAATAAATAATAGTTTAAAAAACTAAAAAACACGCTTTAAAAACCAAACTAAAAGAGGAGAAAATAATTTAATTCAATTAAAAAGCGTGGGATGCTTTTTGAGGTATTTTTATAATCAATTAATGTCAAGCACCCCACGCTTTTTAATTGAATTAAATTATTTTCTCCTTTTTTAGTTTGGTTTTTAAAGCGTGTTTTTTAGTTTTTTAAACTATTATTTATTTTCTATTTTTTAGTTCTGCTAACTACAAAATCGTTTTTTTTTTCTCATTTTTTTTAAAATTCTTGAATTGTCATCAGTCCTCGACAAGTTTACAAAGTTTCAATGAAATCTGACCGTTTAAAGTGGGTCAAAATCGCGCTCAAAGGAGTCGGTTACATACAAACATACAAACAAACAAACTAACAAACATACAAGTGAAGCTAATATAAAGCGTGTAAATGGAGAAGTGGAGAAAAAAGCATTATGACATAATAAAATCTAGATGTCAAACTTCTAAGAACACAACTTTCAGTTTAAGAAAGTACCCATGTATCCCAAAGAGCCTCGTATAAGAGAACGTTGCACCTGCCAAGTCGTTAATCACATGACAAAGATACTTATGAAGTAATCAAGTCAGCCTGATGAATATTCGAGAAGGCTTGACGACACTTCTCGCGGCGAGAGGGCGCCACTGAGCTAGCGATTTGAATTATGCCTGGTCAGGTCCTTGAGTAGTTGGCGTGCTGATAATTAAAATATAAGGTCGGGATTGTAGAAAGATAGATGGGTTATGATGGAGTAGAATAAGTGAAGATCAAGTTAAAATGCCATATTGGGCCCAAAATCCAAAAAGCTAACGAATAAGTTTTTAGTAAAAAATTATCAACCAGGGTAACACATATTTATTTCGATGGCACTTTGGGTTTTGAGCCCAACTTTGTAGAAATCGTGACTGGTCTTCTCAGGGTATCTCGAACGATTTTTTAACGTTTAAACTGTCAAACGATGTCAGTTTGACAGTTAGACGTCACAAAAATTTTGTAGTTTAATATTGGTATCATGGATTTAAAAAATAATCAAAATACCATACCACAATAGGTAAAAAGAATAAAAAGCTAAGCAATGATAGATAAATTAATTATGTGATAGATACATGTTGCTTACAGAAAGCACAGTTGGCGCAGTGGTTAAGCGATTGACTGCTGCGCTGCGTGTCGCTTGTTCGATTCCCGCACGGAACAAATATTTGTATGACCTACAAGTAGTTGTTCCGGGTCTGGCTGTTTGTGTATGTGAGTTTAAATGTTTGTAAACGCATCCACGATACAGGAGAAATTCCTAGTGTGGGGCAACGTTTAAAAAAAAAAAAACATTGTAAAAGTAAGTCTATGATTTTCCAAAAATTTTAACAAGTAAAAAGTCAGTGTGTGAGTTAAAGTAATCACAGAGTGTAAATAAATGTCATAAAATATAATCAAGTGTACAATTAAATTAGCAACTAGTTTGATTTTCCTATGGAGCAGGACTGCATGTTTCCAAGCATTTTAATCTTGGATATCTCTCTAGCCTTATCTGTCTAGCCTTGTCTCAACTATGTTGGGATCGGCTTCCAGTCTAACCGGATGCAGCTGAATACCAGTATGTTACATGGAGCGACTGCCTATCTGACCTCCACTACCCAGTTACTGGGTAACACGATACCCCTTGGTAAGACTGGTTTTCAGACTTTCGGGCTTCTGATGACCCGTAACGACTGTCAAAATTCACGAATGACAGCCGAGACCAACGGCTTAACGTGCTTTCCGAGGCACGGAGGGGTCTTGGTATGTAAAGATGGTCACCCATCCACGGACCAACCGCGCCAAGCGTAGCTTAACATGATCGATTGACCTGTGCGGCTGTTATTACTTAGCCACAAGTCCATTTTTATCTTGGATCATCATCATCATTTCAGCCGAAAGATGACCAGGGGTTTTGACATAATCACCACGCTTGGCAGGCGGGTTGGCGATCGCAGTAAGGTTGTAAAATGCTTAAAGAACGCTGCTGCCCATTCTCTAGTAAGTCCCTTAGTCGCCTTCTACGACACCCACGGGAAGAAATGGGATGTTGCTATTCTTTTACGTCAGGCACCACACGGAACCTTTCGTATACCTCGGCACCTCTTGGATATAATACTGTAATCTGTATAATTGTCTAGATTTCATAGCCTAAATAGCAAAGCCTAGGATGAAAATCCTTATTTTTTACTGAGTAAGCAAGGCGATGTTGTAGCTATGTGAGTTACTGAGTTATTTAAATTCTAGTGTCTATTTGAAATCGGTTAGCAGTAAACAACTTAGCACATTGTGTAATTGAATCGCATTGCGATAGCGATGAGATTCGGCGATATATCGGCGAATAGGTGTTAACTAACTAACACGCACCTGGTCCCGATGCAGTGAGGTCACTACTAGTGGTTCTCGAAAGTAGTTTAGCGGATCATCACGTCTGTTATCTCTGGTGGAGTAGCATAATCAGCCTATAATGTTGCCACTGCTCGGACACATGCCTCCTTTCAGTGAGAGAGAATGGGCCGTAATCCACCACGCGGGCCAAGGGGGCCATTCAAGTATTACGTAAGCTGATTTTTTGTAATTATTAACCCGCCCCCTCCCCCTCGTCAGCAAAAATAAGCGAAGCTCTTACCCCTCGTCCCATGCTCACGTAAACATCGGTACACCCATTTTTCATTATGTTCTGGTTTATTAATTGATTCATGAGCAGCAGTTATAAGTCAGGAATAGGCTTGGAATAGAGGAGTTTAATGCATTTAATATTTATTTAAGCAAATTTTATTGTTAACGGTGATATTAACGAACAAAGAAACTTCTTTTAAAACTTTGGTATATTAATTCAATTTAACAGTCTTCAGTCCATGACACACGAATCCATGACTCTAGTCTTCGATGACATTGGATTTTGCTGGTCAATGTTGTGTGTCTGCTCACTTTCGTGTCATTTTGGAATATTGACATCGTTTTCTTTGAGCCATTCATAGACAAGGTTGCCATATGTGTTCAAACCAAAATCGACTATTAAAAAAAAAAGTAAAGAATAAATACTGCTGACGTATTCACCACCCAGACTCCCCTATGTCATCAAAAATAAGCAAAGCAAAGACCCTCCTCCCCTGTACTGCTTACGTAATACTTGATTGGCCCCAAGTGCGGGTTGGTAGATGTCACATGCCCACGGATTTTTGGTTCTAAGACATGCCGGTTTCCTCACGATGTTTTCCTTCACCGTTTTGAGAGCAGTAATGCAATAATTTACATAAAGCAAAGCGCCTGCTTGGGTTCGACTTCACGACCTAAAACTCGTAAGTAGAAGCCAATACCACTAGGCCACCACTGCTCTCCTAGTCACAAGTAGAGAATACAATCCCAAGCATGTTTTTCAATCCCGGGATTAAGGGATTTTTAAGCGTAATCTCGGGATCCCGGGGCTATCCCAGGATTAGACCATAATGGTTTCTAATTGGGCTCAAATAAAATAGAAAACATATTTTCTTAAAAATCATTTGAATATTGTTGCAGAACACAAAACACAACATAGTATAAGAAAAAAAAAAGACAAACAAAAAAAACTATAATTTTGTAAAAAATAAAAAAGACAAAACAAAAAAAACTATTTAGAATTTCAAAAAGATAAAATCGCTCCAGCATTGTTAAAAGAAGTGACAGCTCTTTCCATGTTCAATTTTCAAATATTTTTTAAGTTTTTTTTTTTCATTTTTAATGGCGATCTTTTGAAATAAGTAGGTAGGTATACACTACTACTTTGCGGATCTTCTTTATTATCTCATTAATGTTTTCATCTTGTGTTAACTCTGGTATGTGTTCTTGCGCAAGATAATTTTGAAACCGCACCTGTTTGTGGCAATCCCGTAAATCCCGAGATTAGCCAGGTATAGTCTCGGGATTTTTGGGGTCACAAAACGGCCGGGCTCCCGAGATCCCGGGATCCCGGGATTCGGGGTCCCGGTATTGTATTCTCTACTCACAAGAGTCTCCAATCGCATGCCATTCAACTCGATCCTCGGCTACTCGCAACCAAGTTCCAACTACTATCAGCCACCAGCAGCTACCTTGAGAGTGTCCTACCTTACATTGAGTTGTTTAGTCTTGGCTCACCCTTACTACATCAAAACATGGGTGGATTTTTTAACGTAGCAAGGGCTAGACAAGACTTTTGTAATCAATATCACATTTGTATTATCTCAGACAGTTCGGATTAGCAATGAAGAATAATAACGTTTTAAGGATCGCTTGAATTTATAATTTTAAATCACCTAAACGCAAGCGCAGATTTTTTTAAAGGAAGAAAATACGTTTATTGACGCAGAAAAAGGGCACAAACACAAACAAATACAAGTTGGGGGAAAATATGCGTCACATCCACGCAAAACTCCCATCGCTCAGCATAATGATACGACGCGATGCGATGTGTTGACGTAATGGATTAAAAAAAAAGGATTTTTTTATTGGAACACACGACAGTTGTAGCCTAGTCAAGTTGTGGACAAAAAATCCACTTAATCTACTGACGATAAGTTATCCACTACAAACCCAGAATTATTAACTCAAAATAAAATTAGCATAAACATTTTCGGTCCAACACTTATGGCCCAATGGTACTGCCATGGCACATTTAGCTAGTTCTATTAGCCGTGCGTTGTTCGCATACGAATAAACACCTGTGCCCACAGAGTTGCTTCGAATAAACTTTTAGCATCACTATCTATTTAACTTAGTTTTAAAAGCGATTGTGAAGGTGCAGTGAGAATTGTTTAAGTAGTTTTCATTGTATGTAAATAAATAAAACGTTTTAACTTTGGAAATCAAGTAGGTTTATTTTATTTTTTTATGGTTTAAAAAAAAGGAAGGAGATGGAAGTCATTCCGAGTGTAGTTCATGATGAGTTTTAAAGTAATTAAGGACTGATTTTTCAGTAGGTAGTCAGATAAATCTGACATTTTGGCATATTTGAAATAAAACGCAAAAAAACTGCATCGCTACTGAGGAGAGTGAGGGGTAGTCGAAACAGCATCCTGAAAACTGTAGCCGAAAGCTTCGGCTCTCCGATTGTACAGCAGTTTGTGCGGAGGTTGATTTTTACTAACACTAGGCAATAAGTTATTTTCTTGTATGTTACTAACACTATATGGATATTTGTGTTCACAATAAAGTTATTCTATTCTTCGATTCTATAAATTTGCTATAAAAAAGCTGTCAAACCGACATAATTATTCATTCCTTAGATAAAAAATATCTGACTATTGAAAAATCAGCCCTAACACAGATTACTTTTAAATAGGTGAAGAAGAATGGTGAAGGAAAACATCGTGAGAAAACCGGCATCTCCGAGAACCAAAAAACATGTGATATCTAATAGCCCGCACTGGGCCTGCGTGGTGGTTTATGGCCCACTCCCTCTCACTTAGAGGAGGCCTCCTAGCGGCAGGTACTTTAAATGATGATTGATTAATGATTGTGACCTCTAAATATAGTGTCATAATGTAAACCCCTTAAAACCCCTACAAAACGAATCTTATGAAACTTTAGTTACGACATAATGTTGTCATGTCACTTTTTACAGTAGTTTTAAAAACCTCATTTTGCTCTCTGTAACTTGTTCATCATACTTTCGTCCGATTGAAGAAAAACCAACCTAATATCGTGATTTCTTTGATTTTATTTAAAAAAAACATAATTTGTATTATTTAAATATTGAATTACATATCATATCTACTGTGGCAACACTGTCAAAGTACAAATTACTTATATTGCAACAAACTTTTAAATGTATTTTCACTACGGCAACTGAATGTGCCCATTTCTTCCCGTGGGTTTCGTAGAAGGCGACTAAGGGACTTACTAGAGAATGGGCAGCAGCGTTCTCTATTAATTTTACCACCATACTGCGAACGCCAACCCGCCTACCAAGCGTGGCGATTATGGCAAAACCCCCCTTTTGGGGAGGCCTATGTCCAGCAGTGGACGTGTTTCGGCTGAAATGATGATGAATGATGATGAACTGAATGTGTTATTCTACTTTGGCAACCCTTAGAAATAACGGTAATGATATTATATTATCGTTATTTCTGGGTGGGTCACAAAAGTAATTTTAAATAGTTAAATGTCAAGTGTGTTAGTTGTTGTTGAATCAGTCCGATTAAGCCTATCCCATGCTGCCATCTACCAGCGATGCACTAAGTCGAGGTCCGTACCACACAGGGGGTGCCCTTAGCGAGCAGTCGCTATAGTTTTAAGTTTTTAAGCCCTGGTTGGACCCTTAATTTATTAAGGTTACCATAGGCAAACCCGGTTAAGAAACCGACAGCCTCTTAGGTTAACCCGGAAGATGACACTCCCAAAAAAAAAAAACAATTTTGCTTGTGAGAGAGTACAGTTGTGCGATTTAAAAGTAATAGCAAGAACAGACTGTTGTATTCATGTTAATAAGCAGAAAATTCAGAGACATCAAGTTAGTAATCTTTGACAGCAATGACAAAAGCCTCCCTCAGCGTCGCCCCTCAGACCTCACCCTCTGTATGAGCTGAAACTGCGGATAGCGTTAAATAACTGATTGCTTCCCCAGCGACCGATTGGGCACAAAGTTGCTGCTCCTGATATTACCCCGTAAGGGTGGCGGTGATTTGACTATGTTTGAGGACATAATATTGATGATTTATTTTACATTTTTTTTTCTTTGAGAGCAAAGTTATTAAACGCATAGATCGAAAATAGTTATTAACATATGTATGGTATCGATATGTTCATCGTTATTTCATCAAATGTGGACTAAATATGAACATATTTTTTTTTATAAAAAGATACATCTTTTTTGCAATCGGTTTTAAATACTACTATAGGATACTGAGGGATACACGTCTGTCTATCTTTTGCTTGTATGTGTACATACCTACAGAAGGTTCAGGCTTCTTGACATATATATCAGAAACGCAGCATTTCTGACATAAATGACAGCTGTCGACGAATCCAAAATTTTCTTCACTATGCAAGATGATTTCCTTTAACGCCAGTCAGTGATGATGAATAAGGTTAATTACTTAAACGGTACTTAAATATGAGGAAAAGTCACTTGGCAGGTTCGAACTTGCAACCTAAAAAATCCTTGTTTCAAAGTGTATTCATGTACATCCTCAGCTTATAATTCATCAGGGCAATCCGTTTAATTACAGTTGACATGGTTTCCCTGTAATGTGGTATTTATTTGCGGCTGTAATGGATGAGTCGCTCGCTTGCAATTTATTATAAAGGCCCCAATGTTAAAATTGAGATTAAATAATATTTGTATGCAGCAGTCGTTTTTATTGTAATCTTTTATGGAGGTATTTTCATAGGTACATCGATGTATTTTGTGCGGTTTTTGTCAACAAATAGATAGCTCGTTCAAAGAAATACTAAAGCTGTTTTATTTTCTGTAATTAGAAATTCAAAAGGATCTTTAGTCTATCTATCTATCTATTTTTAAAGGTTCTGGCTCCATCGGTAACGTTCGATGATTTTGCCAATGTCAAGGTATGAGAAAGTAATGATCGTAAACTGTTACACGACTATTGATCAGTGTTTGTAGCGGTGGCATCCATGGATCCCCATGCTAAAAAAGGACAAAACATTTTTGGTTAGTAAACGTAAAACGTCACAAAATAAGTGTTAGAACATTCAGTAAGTACATATATAAATATGTAAATAGAAATATCGACTATAACTGGATTTTATTAATGCTAATGAATTTATAAAGGATTTTAACTGCAGGTGTATGGGCTAAAGATAATAGATCTTTAGTCTAGGAATGACGTGTTTGAGTTTTGAGATGAATAGATTATGTCATGTTATTTATTTCATAGCAAAATACATTGTGTTGAAAATATTACACTGATGATAAATAATATAATTATAATTTAAAAAAAAAAACAGTAGGCACGTAAGTAAATATTTAAAATTCATAAGTAAATATTTATTTAATTAAATAAACAATCATATGTCAGTAATTCAATAACAAAAAAAAATATCCACCAAAATTGCATTTAATTTGTAAATTCATCATCCAGTGTAAAAATAAATAATTAATACACAAATAATAATTTACAAATCATTTAATTGTGGCTGTCGTTTATCGTCAATTAACTTATTGATACTACAATAGCCCATCGTCAATAGATATGTCTTTAATTTGTATTTAAAAAAGTTAATTATAGCATAGCCTATAATTATTATGATTCTGAGACTGTGACAAAGATAATGGTTTCACTTTAGATCATGATCTGTCAGTTTGAGTAGTTTATGCAGTCTACCCAAATGTCCTTTCTTTGGTATTATTTGTCAAATGGTTGAGCTATTAATGTTTTGAGTTGAGTTGCACGCTTATTGACAAATGCGTGCACTGACTGGAAAGGTCCTCACAATCTACCAATCTATATGGCCTTTACATCTACGCACTCTGGTAAGGAAACGAACCAGGGATCAACATCACAAAATTTGGTTGGACTTAAGTGAGTGCAGTTCGATGCCCGCCTCACGAAACAGATTCTCCGTTTATCTAAACCACAGCTGCGTACAGTTACAGCAGCTGTAACTGGCCATGGGTCATTTAACAAACATCTCTTTATTATAGGAGTAACAGCCTCTGTGCAGGGCCTGCATGGAGGACGACGAGACAGCGGCTCATGTGCTGGTAAACTGCCCGGTGGTCGCTAATTACAGAGCAAAATACTTCGGTAACCCAGGTACCCTACGTGAGATTGTCAGCAACATCAAGGCGTTGCTGGCCTTTCTCGAGGAGCTGATGTGGATCGAATAACTGATTCTCCCACCCGTACGCAATACGCGCTTTGACGTGGAGTTGCGGACAACAACCCGTTTTACCTTATTACCTATATGGTCTTTACATGATCTGACCAAGATTATGTCTGTTTCGGTATTTATTCCCAGAGCAGACAGATAGGAAACGCCATCCTCATCTAGTTTAAAAAATAAGGATGACGTGTAAATGTTTGTACAAACTTACTTACAGAAATAAAATCGTTTATCACGTTAAGAACAAAAACAAACAAAATAAAACTATTTTATTTCACTTATACGAGAACTTTTAAAAAGTCAAAAGAAATATTTATCACTATTTAATATTTAACAATAATTAGGTGTTTTAGTAAGCAGAGGGCGAGTGATAGCCTAGTGATAACGGCTGTGACTTACGAGTTACACTGCTCTCAAAACGGTGAAGGAAAACATCGTGAGGAAACCGCCGGCATGTCCTTCGAAGACTCTGACATCTACCACCCCGCACCGGGCCCGCATGGTGGATTATGTTCCACTCCCTCTCACAGAGAGCAGGCCTGTGTGCCAGCAGTGGGAACATTATAGATAAACATACCACATAATAGTAAGGTTTAAAATGTATCTGAAAGACGAACTTCCTTTAAACTAATAATCAGAAAACACTAACGCTATTCCCATCTTCAATACAAAACCATATTCCCACAATAACGGCAATCCACCTAAAGCCATCGTTTACCATAACAATAGAATAAAGTAGGAATAAGACATACAAAACATCGAAATGTAAAGAAGATAGATGGCTGCCTCATTGTATGAGAAAGCTAAAAAGTATTCAATAATAAATCTCAGTTGGGAGATGTCGATCACAGATGTGTCCTGGAGGAGTGATATCGGCACTCCTTTTAATGCAAAATTGAAAGGAAATGTGAGAAAAAATTTCTTTGTTGGGGAAAACACTGGCTGTGGATTTTTTTGGGAGATATTCTATACAATTTATTTAAGATAAAAAGAACTAGACTACTTTTAAAGTGAGTAAAAAGTTTAGTCCATTACACACTATTATTACGAATGTGAAAGTTTGGATGTTTGTTAAACAATTACGCAAATACGGCTGAAAGGATTTGAAATTTGGCACACGGATAGTTAATAACTGGATTATTTACATAATTTAAAAGCTAAATCCTAAAATAATGAAATATAAAAAAAAAAATTAATAAAAAAAAATGTCCACAGGAAAAGTTCTCAAAAGGCTGGCAGCATTGACACGATGTATGGCTACGCTGATTCCTTAGATAAACAACATGCCAGCCCTCTGATCGCGTGAAGAGTCAATCGACCGCTTGGCAATGTCTCGAAGAACTAATAGGAAGTTTCAACCCTTATACAATGCGCGGGCTTGCGGACGGCGAGTAATGGGTAGCTTGCTGTCCGGTAAGGACCAAGTCCGGGTCGACGGCGCATTGTGTTCCACGCGTGCCTCAAAGAGATGTCAGCACCAACTGGTGGGGTCCGCAAGGGCTGATGCCTGCCAGGGGTGCGGGTTGTCCGAAAAAGATACCGCGGCCCCTGGCACACAGGCGACTGAGGGAACACGGGTGGTTTTTAGTCAGTAAAAGTCTGACATGCCCTCTTGCTCCACGGAGCGGGAAAAGTTATTTGATGATTTCCCACCCTCAAAAAAAAAATATGAATAGAGATTTTTATTGGCTTTTATGCATGGACCATCCGCGGAAAGCATATCTGAAACTAATCGATGGATCCGTGCGCCTGTTATTACTTAGCCACACGCCCCTCAAAATGAGATGGAAACACAGAAAATTATTTACCAATCGTTTAATGCTCTACCATATAAAGATTTTATATACAAAGCTCTGCTGAAAAAATTGCAAAACTTAAATCTATGTTTGTCCCCATTATAATCATGTCTGATTTTACAAAACACCAATATTCAAATTAATTACAACAAAGCTCCGTCAGCAAATTGACGGCTTATTAGTCGATCCGCACGAATTTACTTGCCACAATCTCAAAAAATTGCAAAACTTAAATCTATGTTTGACTTACACAATAAGCACTAGACTTAACTAATTACTTAATTTTAAAAGTTTAATTTAATACTCCCCATTATAATCGTGTCTGATTTTACAAAAGACCAATATTCAAATTAATTACAACAAAGCTCCGTCAGCAAATTGACGGCTTATAAATCGATTCGCACGAATTTACTTGCCCGAATCTCAAAAAATTGCAAAACTAAATCTATGTTTGATTTACACAATAAGCAGTAGACTTAACTAATGAATTAATTTTAAAAGTTTCATTTAAAACTCCCCATTATAATTAATTAAATTAGGTGGTCGGTCATCATGTCTGATTTTACAAAAGACCAATATTCAAATTAATTACTTACAACAAAGCTCCGTCAACAAATTGACGGCTTATTAGGCGATTCGTACAAATTTACTTGCCCGAATCGGGTGTATTGACACTCTCTTTTTTTAATAATATATTATTATATTTTACAGGGTCAAATTAAATAAGCTGGCAAAACTTTACCCTTGTGTAACGATATCGAAAACTAATGGAAAAAAATAACAAAAACACATCCTCACAGGCATTTGTTGAGCGAAAGTCGATGCCCGTAATCGAACTGTTTTTGTAATTTTTCGTATTTTTTTTACGAATTATTATTATAATTTGGTTGATTCTCTTTTTGTATAGGTTTTTATAAAATAAATAATAAATATAATAATATAAATATAAACAGTCGTTTGGTTGCCTTAATTAACTTGTCTGTGCCATTTAAAGTTTTGAACAAAGTTGTATATATATATTTTTTTTTCATTAATTTTCGATAGCGATACCAAAGATATAGTTAAAGTATTGGCAGCTAATTTAATTTGACCCTCTATAGGTGACTCGCACTAAGTCAATTTATTTGTGAGCTAAAATAGATAACACCAAAATTACTTAGTGGGCAACTGGCACTTTGTGAATTTTATGCAATAAATGTTTGAGAAACGGTAAGTACTGTGCATGCAAAAAAGTGACGAACCGCGACGTTCTGTTCCAACTTAATTAAATAATATTTGTTCTTCAACAAAAAACCTTCTCTTGAGGTGTCATTGGATTTAATAATACAGGTTTTCAAGCATCAGTATTAAACATCTTATACAACCGTCTCCTCTGACACACATCCCTATATTCTGGATCCCACCATTTCCGGAAACTGGGCTTCAAAACGGGAGTACCGTTAAAATTATTAAGCTTAGTGCATAGATCACAAATCTGGGACCTTGGATGTACTTGGTAGTAGTAATACTTCATCCAATCGAAGAAGAATTCGTACATGTCAAGGTTTTTGATGAGGTAGTCAAAGAGGGCTCCTAATTTCTTTATGTCGAAGGCTTGAGCGTTAATGTAGGATCCTGGGGGTAGGAAGCTGAAAGACAAAATTAAAATGTCAACGTCGTAAATGATAAGTTTGAATCTAAAGTGTAAATCATTTGAATTATAATTCTAACTAGCTGTGCCCGCGGCTTCGCCCGCGATGATGTCGGAAATTATCTCATGGAAACGTGCGACTGGGACAAGAAGCCTATAATATTAGACCGTATTTTAACATCAGCTATCTTCCATTGAAAGTCCCGTTAAAAACGGTCTAGCCGTTTTTGAGATTAGCCGGAACAAACAGACAGACAACCAGAGAACAATTCTAAATTGTTGCTTCTCAAGCTCTGAGTTGAGATGCATGATTACTGATAAATGCGTGCACTGATTGTACAGGTCCACTCAATCTGTGTGGTTCTTTCCTCAAAAGACCATTTCAGACACCAATCTACATGATCTTCGCATGATCTGGCCAAGATTATGTCTGGACTTTAAAAGAGACTGTGACCTCTGAGTTTGTTTCGGCCTTTCTTCTTAGAGTAGTCAGATCATCTAGTTTAAAAAAATATGATTGACGTGTAAAAGTGTTTGTACAAACCTACTTACAGAAATAAAATCATTTATCATTTACACTTCGGCCCAACTCTTCGGGGAAACAAGCCGCGATGTTGTGTGTGTATCTTTGTAAATTGATCTTAAAACCTCAAAAAAAGAAGAAGTAATATTAAACTTACTTTGAATAGTCAGCGGGTCCAAGAACGATAGGTATAGCTAAATGCGACATGGCAGTAACCATAACCTCCGTCACATAATCTTTCGACAAATACTCCTCTAATACGATCTGAAAGAAATATTCCTTTTCCAACATCTTGTAACATTTCATAGCACTACCTCCAGGGCATTTCTTCTGAGAACATGGCCCATAAATATCTAATGTGTAGTTATATCCTTCCAACTCATTCTTTAACTCCTTAATAAAATCTTCGTGCTTCGATTTAAGTTTGCATTTAGTTAGAATCCAAGCGACTGCCTTCGTTTTTTGTCTGATTTTATTGTTAAGTCTTTTGCTCTTCTTCATCTGTAACCAGTTCATGTTTGTCTTCGGTCCCACAAGCGATTTGTTCGTGCTATGGATTTCCAAAAACGGTTGTGGTATATCAGAGTCTAGTCTGTACGTCCACGTCAAGTTGAAGAAGTCATCCAATTCATAATTACATAGCGGATGCTTCTCTGGTGTTTCAGATGAACGGAATATATACAGTTGTTCAGGGGACCTCGTTAAATTGAGGAAGCTCACATACATTTTAAGAACATTGTCTATATCAAAAACGACTGCATCAAAATCTTCATCGTTGGCTAGAGTTTCTTTGTTGTATGTTATATAGCAGTTTATATGTGGACATTTTTGGTCGATAAACATTCTCTGTCCTGGCAAAAATTCTGTGGGTTTATGATGTAATAATCGTGATCTCTGAGTTTTAGTTTTCCCCCAAAAGAGTATGTATTTTAAATCTGTAGCGTACCTGCTGTGTCGGCGATGGTGTGTGTGTGAGTTCATTAGAACATGTGGCAGTATCATGATCACTAAAGCAGTGATTCCGAACGTGAAGCATATTATAAGCTTGAGGTAATTTTTCTTCAGCATCATATCTTTCATATGATATGAAATGGTGTACATTTTTTGTGCTTTTTTCTTCATGAGATTATTTTTCAGGTGCCACACTTCTCACTGCACTGTTTGTTCACCGACTGACGTGTAGTCGTTGGATCTGGGTACCTAAGTAGTAAGTATTTATCTCCTGTTTACAAGTACGTCGACAGTTCTTGAATTTTTCAGCGAAATAATGTTTTGTTTGATTTGTGTTTGCAATGCGCTTACGCAAATGGACTTGTAAACAATTATGTGGTGGTTTAGGAAATTGTAAGTGACGTCGTTCTTGTTACAGTTATCTATTGTTTAGAATAGGGTTATCACATTCATTTTTGGAAAGTGTCTTAATTTGATTCTAAAGTGCTAATAAACCACAAAAAAAAAACATTTTTTTTTATTTAATCGATGAGTGCCGTAAATTTGTATTTAAATATTCCATTTTCAAATTTCGCACGTAATTTGGCGAAAACGCAGGACGCAGTGGACGCCATATTGCTCTGTGGGTATGACATTAGTTTGCTATAAGTAAAGACAAATGCGCTCCCCCCCAGTGGGTTTCTCGCATTGTCGTTGCGGGGGGGCTCAGTAGCCGTGGTCCGCTCCCACGGTGAAGCGAAGAGGAACCCCAAGGTGGGGCTGCTCGTCAGGGCTTTTGTCTCCAAACCGACGACGTAGCGGCCAAAAAGTAGGTTGCGGTGAGGTGCACCGCAACTGAGGCGGGCTGTGATGTCGAATGGGAGGCACTGCTCTCCCTATCCACAGCGGCCGAGAAGTGGTAGGCGGCGGGGCCACTGCGCTGACCTGTCGCAGGGGGACTAAGAGTGCGAAGGGTGCCAGGGTAGTCTGGGGCCCTTGTGCTAGTTGGTTCCTGGGATGGTCACGGCGTGCCATGTGTCCTGGTGCGCCGGACTGATGGGGTCCGCAAGGGCCGATGCCTGCCAGGGGTGCGGGTTGTTCGAAAGAGATACCTTCGCCCCTGGCACACAGGCAACTGAGGGAACACCGGTGGGTTTAAGTCAGTAAATATCTGACACGCCCTCCTGCTCCAACCAGAGCGGGAGAAGTTATTTGATGATTTCCCACCCTCAAAAATAAAAAAGGAATTATTATTCTACTTACCGTTGGTTTGCTGTTCCTGAATGCACGCCGTATGACGTAATAACAAATTAGATAAACTGAAATCTTTGATTTGAATTTTAAAATTTATTTTGTTATTTCATGAACTAAAACTAACATTTTCCGACTGCATTTTCCCTAAGCTATCTCAATAATATATTTTTAGATTTTCTCTCATATATAAATAAATAAAATAAAAAGCCTTTTATTTCCTATTAATTATTTACAAAATAAGTTTTACCTAAATAAATATTTTTAAGTTTCTTGGGTAACAGGAACCCCCCTCAAGGTGAAGGCCTCTTCCAAAGTTTGCCACTTTTCCCGGTCTTTAGTGGCCATTGTTGTCCCGCTATTTTCTTTATATCGTCATCCCACCGCGCGTAAGGTCTTCCTTTGTAACGATTGCCCTGTGGGCCTTTCCATAATGTAACCGTTTTGGTCCATCTGTGGTCTTTGAGACGCGCCACGTGACCAGCCCATTTAAATTTTAATTTTAAAGCGTGGTTTAGAGCATCTATTGTTTTTGTCTTAGCTCTTATTTTTGTGTGTCGTATTTTGTGTGTTTTTTTACATTCATCATGCTGCGTTCCATTCCTCTTTGGCATGTAATTATTTTATTCCTTATTTTTTTGGTGAATTTCCATGTTTGACATGCGTATGTCAAGCATGGGGTAAGACATGAGTCCATTACCTTCTGTTTTAGTTTTATGGGCATAGCGCTTTTGAATATTTCTTTACAACTCCAGTATTTGTTCCAGGTATTCTTGACTCGCCTCTCTACTTCTAGGTTATTCACATTTTTGTTAAATCCTATCAGTTTTCCCAAATAAATATATTGTTCTACGTATTCTAAAGGTTTTCCATGGATATCTCTCATATACCTAGAGTAAAATACCCCATTGGTTTTTGGATTAGGATTTTTTTGATATTCGTTTACAGTGCAAACTTGTTAGTTATTATTGACTTAACAAATAGTTCATCTTTTTATAAACAACTAGCACTTCACCCGTGACTTCATCCACGTGAAATGTATAGCTTACTCCGAAATAATGTAGCTTTCCATAGGAGAAATAATTTTTAAAATCGTTTACGTAGTTTTTTAACCGACTTCAAAAAGAAGGAGGTTATCAATTCGGTATGTTTTTTTATGTGTGTTCGGGCATAACTCCGTCAAATATAAACGGATTTGCAACAATGTTTTTTTGTGCGAAATATATTTATTTCGAAATGGTCCCATTTAAATTTCATATCTAGATCTGATGATGAGTTTCGGAGACAGACAACGGAACTCTTAAAAAAATGACAGCAAATCAATCGCGACTGCTGCTGTCGTATAAATATGCATTGTTTGACCCCAAAGATGATGAAATTTTGAATTGGTGTGGGGTAGATAAAAGAACTAAAAAGTTGTTTTTTTTTTGAGTTTAGCCATTACAAACAATTTCACAAACAAACAAATCTTAAATCTTTATAAAATTTTAATGTCGTTAATAGTCAAGTAGTCCGCCGGTATCAATAAGCCTGCTCCCGATACCGGTGGACCACTATTTTTTATATTGGACCTTTTATGATGGACCCTGGCCCAATATACCGGTGGTTAGGGCTCCAGAGACAGTAACCTGCTCACGATGCGAGCCGTATCGAGGTAGCCTTCTGAATCAGGCCTTTGATCCAACCACATAACTATAGCCTTGAGAGACGTTTCGGGGCTTTCGGCCATCAGCCCGTTGGCTGATACGACAGTCGGCACAATCACAGCACACATGTCAACAACCTCGTGTGCTAAGTCGAGATATTCAAATAAATAAACTTATGATATTTATTATTTTATTAGTGTAGATTTTGCGTAATGACCTAATTTATTGTATAGTTAGTTAGTCATTTAATTTAGTACCTAAAAATGGTTAGTTGTGTTATATATTGTAAGCATTTAAATGATTAATAAAAATAAAATATACTTAACTTATTGGTAATGGCAGTGCATCCAATCATACATTTACCTTGGGGCTCTAATATCGAACAGCGGTGGATGCGCGGACGAGATCAAGCGGCGCATGGCTAACACCAGGTCCTCCATGGATCGGCTTAGAAAAATATGGAGAAGCAGAAATATCACAAAGGCCACTAAAATGCGACTTGTCAGAGCATTAGTGTTTCCCATATTTCTTTACGGTGCTGAGACATGGACTTTAAGGGAAAGCGAGAAAAAGAAGATAGACGCCCTAGAAATGTGGTGCTGGAGAAGAATGCTTGGCATAACCTGGACACAGTTCCGAACCAACGTCTCATTCCTCCAAGAGCTTCGTGTCAAACAGCGTCTTTCTTCCATCGTCCAATGTCGTATTCTCACTTTCTTTGGACATATCACACGTCTAGAAGACACATCTGTGGAACGACTTGTAGTACAGGGAAAGGTTGAAGGTACAAGAGCACGCGGCAGGTCTCCAGTGCGGTGGACCGACCAAGTCAAAACTGCACTCAATGGTCCACTCCACGAATGTTCAAGGAAAGCCTCAGTACGGGAGAAATGGCGACGGATTGTGAAGCTTGCCACCAACCCTGATGTGACGACCACGACCACTCTGCCAAGAGTGTGACGACGAAGAAGAAGAATGGCAGTGAGTTTGATTCCCCGTCCGGGCAAATCACTTCGCACTGGCTGTCTTCTATGTCTGTAAATACAAAAAATTATATTTCGGATTTTACAACAACAATGATATTAGTTTCTCTTTCACAAACTCCAACAGAGTGATTAAAGGCGAAGCACACACCAAATTGAATATATGCACCTCAAGTTGTACTGTTCGTAATTTATGTGTTTAATTTCGCGATGTACTAGCGAAGCTGGCATATGAAAAACTCGCTTACATTCGCTTAATTTATGGGTAAAAAATATTTTACGGGAGCTTAATATTGTCGCTTACCGCACTGGCTTCGGCACTGCTTTAGTCGCTCGTATGATTTATTTGCCTCCGGAGTAATATATATCGAATTAGGGAGCCTACGTTTTTTGTTTTGAAAGGACTTCCGATTAATTCGGGGTGTGTTTTGTGTGTTGCAGTTTATAGATTCGGTTGGGTTCGATTTGGTTTTTTTTTTCTAGTGGTCGCAAGCGCTACTGCGGACCATGAGGCCCTGGGTTCGATGCCCAGGTTGGGCAAAAAGTTATTAGATTTTTCTATTCGGAATTTCTCAGTAGCAGCTCGGATTCTGGACTTGTGGTTGATGCGTTGGGCTAGGAAAATCGTGTGAATCGTTTAATAAGTCACATTTAATCCTTGTCGACTGAGGTACTATAGATACTTACACAGTTTCGCTTATATTGCATCAATGAATACAGCGGGGATGTTTTTTTATAAACAAAATTGTTGTACGTACTATTAAATTCATAGAAAAGTGCAATACCTACGTGGTCAAAATGTATGGAACAGCTGATTTTTTTTGTATAACTGACGAAAAATTTTTTCCTGGTGGTCAAAAACTCAAAGCATTTATTTCAAATAAACCAATTACAGGCACTTTTGAATTGTCAAGGTCGGTGAGGTAGAAAGATGAAGCTAGTTGTTGGTCTAGAATGATATGCTGAATTCATGGTTACAGTTTTCACACTGGTTAAAAACTTATCCTGTATATCGCGCTGGTGTCTGCAATTTCACGTCCAAGCACGTATTTTGCGTACGGATAAAACAAAATATAAAAATAAACAATACGAAGTTAACAAAATAACAGACAGCTCAACAAAACGACTCCAAACGACTCATGTCATTAACAAAGCCTACAAATTATTCAAAATGCCCAAATTAAAAGGGTATTGTGTATAATAGCTCGATAAACAGCGTTCATTACATAGAACCTCCGAGTAAACCGCGGATTAAGTTCAACATGGCTCGAGTCTTGCTTATTTTCTGTTGTTACGCCTCAAATTGTCGACACTTGAGTACAGATTAGCTTCGTTACCCCGCGGCGGAGCGTACCTGCTGAAGGGATGGGACGAAAAATATCGATACTATTTTATAGGTACTTTGTTTTATGAGCAAACTTGACGATTGGATTGGAAAAATGAAAGGGACAAAACCAGCTATTTATTGGTTTTGTGTGTTAGGCACTGTCGAGGTGTAGGTAACTAAAAAAAATGGAACACAAAAGGCAGGTGTATGGCACATAAAAGAAATGGTGTACATAATGAAAAGTATTATGTCTATCTGGGAGCGGCATCTAAAATGCCATAATGCGAACTACGCATCACACTGACGTCACGCAAAACTCCTGCATCGTGCAAGCAGAGTTTACCGCTCCACTAAGTAGCATATTATATAAAACGCCCCGATGTCAATCGTCGGGCAGTTTCCCACCAGGGCCCCAATTCTGTATGGTTATAATGATTTCCCGCGGAATCTTACTACGTTCAAACCACGTCTTGTAGAAACCAATGTAACGGTAAGAAATCGAAATGTCATATTCTGTATGTTCCGAGACCATTTATCGATATTATATTAGCAGATGTCGTGTGTGATCTAACGAATTGACGTGGTTTCGAAGTAAGGAATCGTTAAGTGGTCATAATGAATTAGGGCCCTCACACAACACCCGTCTTTTCAGAGGATTCTCCTTTTTCTGTGGAAGAACTTAAATCCCTATTCCTCATACCTCTATATTCCATCATTTTGTGAATTTTGATGCGGTGTGTTGTAATTTTAAGGTTTTAGAGGAGTTTATTATAAATTATCGTAGAATTAAGACCATAGCCATAATTTTTAATTACAAATCCCAAACATCGACATCACCCCAACCCTACGTTTCCAAGTGGTCGCGTAGGAAGAGCGCGGAATAATGATTTCTTTGAGTCCCCACTGTTTGAAGTGCACGCCATTACTGGCTCTGATACGTTTGTGTTCTGCACTTAATAGCGGATCCCAATGCCGTCCATAATTGTTTTGCCTACCTTTGTAAGGTAAAAATCATGTTTACGACACTTTTTCGAGATGTTCTCGTAGATTTTTATCTCTCAAATTATTGTTCGAGATGCTGATAAAAATTTGAATGAGCACGAATAATGGATGACTTTGGAATTATAATAGCTTTGTGTCTGTGCGAGTTGTAAAGGACTTCTCTTTAGAAGTATGAGAGGGAGTATTTTTTTGTTTGAATAAATGAAGAGGATGTCTCTATCTTTCCTTAGATAACTTGTTTACCATAAAATACTGAATGAAACTGTGGTAGCTCAGTTAGATCGTGTAAATAATTTCATCACTACAGCTCTCAAAAAGGATGATCCTCACAATGTTTTCCGGCATGACCTGCAACCAAAAATCCGAAAAAATGTGTTTCTACCAACCCACACTGGGCCCGCGTGGTATATTACAGCCCACTCCCTCTTGAAGACAGGAGGCTTGGATCCCAGCAGTGGGAACGTTATGGGCTTATTATGGTGAATAGTCACCGTAAATGTAACCAATGTTAAACAGAATAGTTCAAATATTTTATCAGCTCGACCAAATTAATTATAACGGTTGTAAAAAGAGTCATCACTAAATCGAGAGCAATCATTTTTCTAGGCAGAAAAATATTAAAATATTAAAGATAGTAGAGTAAATTGTTCTATTCGAGTTGCCGATCGCGCTGTCGCGTGTCGTCTGTATTTGGGAGCCTCAAACGTAAAGCGTGTTATATTTTGATGGCAGGAGAATTATAGAACACACCTATTTTTAAAGATATTGGTATTCTCACGGTGGCATCGCAATTCATCTTCGCTAACATCTTATATATTAGGCAAAATATACACTTATACACTAAAAACAGTGATATTCATAACACTAGAAATAAGGACAAACTATGCGCCCTTTCACCGGCTGTATAAAGTTCATAACTTATTTGTTGGGCTTGGTATAACCTTTTATAACAAGCTTCCCTCTTCTTTGCTAGATTTACATTTTAATGCGTTTAAAGCTAAAAGTAAAATCCAACCTTTGTTCTAAGGCATGCAGCACAACATAAGGCATAAAAAATGTTATATAAAGAAATGCATAGGTCTAGAGCACTAGACCTATGCATTTCTTTATATAACATTTTTTTTAGTATATGTATATGCGAAACCTGAATATAGTTTGTTCAGGATAAGTAACTGAATAGATTCAAATATTTTTTACACCATGTTATATTTTTTCCCAAAAAAGTTTTGCAAGTGTGATGGAAAATGTTATCACCAGTTAATTACAATACAATCGCCGTACGGTTAGTACCTACTGCCTGATTATTTATTATCAATGAGCACAATACGACGCTGGACGCGCGGGCAGCGCGGGAGGCCGCGTGGTGACCATGTTTGTGTAGACAACTGGGTAACATAACAAGCTTATAACTTTGTGATTTATCATGACACAGTTTTGAAATTTTGTACATAGATTCTTTACATAAAAATACTGGACACGTGTTTCGGGTTTCGCATATTCTAAAACTAGGGTTATATATGTTACCGGCCAAACCCGATTTCAGGCCAAACTAGTTTGTCCTAGGCCAAACTGGTTTATTAGGCCGGGGCACGCCGATTAAATGGGTTAGGTTTGATTAGGTTAGAACTGTGACCAAAACCGCGCGAGCCGAGCGAGCGAAGCGAGTGGCGCCGCGGCAGCGGCCGGCGAGCGGTACTTCCAAAGGCTGTTAACGAAATGGCTAATTAAGCTAGTTGGCTGCGACATATCACGCGTAGGATAAGTCTGTTTGGCCTAGGACAAACTAGTTTGGTCTGAAATTGGGTTTGGCCGGTAACATATACATATTATAAATTAAAGTAAGTTGCTTTTCGTGTCCATCTTTGTGACCGCTTTGCTATTAAATTCCTAACTTAAACTTGAGTCAACAATCTCGTGCAAATACGTGGTCTTATACTCTGTTCTTAGAATACAAACTTCTTCGATCTAGCTTACCTAGACGTCAGTCAATAAGGGTGAATTTAACCAATGAATCCACCAGTTTTATTGGTAAATTCGCTTTAAGACAAGGACTAGAACAAATAAACAAATTCTTGGGTTAGTACAAACACAGACGGGACATTGGTCGGTGCCTAGTTATAGTTATCTATGGCTATTATTGTCCGTCTATCTAGCCCTAGTGTAAGAACTTTTTCTCATACAGTGAAGGTTCACGATTAATTAATAAAATAAAATAAAAACTTTTTCCAAAAAAAAAACAACCGATTTCCAAAAAAACACTACAAAGTGAAAAATAACTTTAATTTCGGAAGTCGGTGTATTTGGAGCTATATTTTTTTGCCCATCATCAGATCCTGACTTGATGATCATGGGACCACCTGAAAAATATAACCTTTCAAAAAAAAAATCAAATCGGTCCAGCCATCTTCGAGTAATCGGGGAACATACATAAAAAAAAGGTTCCGACGAATTGAGAACCTCCTTCTTTTTGAAGTCGGTTAAAAATAATCATTTATTTGAGGAAATTATTTCCATTTTAATCACTTTATATTACATAGAAATATACATAAAGATTTATTATATGTATATTAAAACATGAGATTTTATGCTAGATATGTTACGGAGGCCATCTTAGAGGAGGCGGTGGTAAAAAATAAATGGAACATTTATCTATATTTCTATACTAATGATGATTTAAAAACATTATGAAAACGTGAGTTTTGTACTTTAATATTAATTATATTATCTTTTTACTAAAAAAAAACAACCGTTTTCCATTAAAACCAGTCAACAGTGTAAAATGAAAATTTTTTTGAAGTTTAGTAGTCTTTGGTTTTGTACATTCGTTTTTTGCCACGAAAGGTCCTGGAGTGGCAAGCGCGCAACACATAGCATTGGAAGGCCTCCCACAAGGTGGACCGATGACTTATTTGTGAAGGCTGCAGGAATCTGCTCAATACGAGAACAACAAAAATACAGCACACACTTTTAAGTCGATTAATAATTCAATTATAAAAACTTTTTCCAAAAAAAAAAACAACCGACTTCCAAAAAAACACTACAAAGTGAAAAATAACTTTAATTTCGGAAGTCGGTGTCTTTGGAGCTGTATTTGAATTTTTTGTCACCGCCTTCCGAAATTAAAGTTATTTTTCACTTTGTAGTGTTTTTTTGGAAGTCGGTTGTTTTTTTTTTGGAAAAAGTTTTTATTTTTCACTTTTTAGCGGTTCACATGTGCTTACACCTTCACAGCATACTGGCGTGATGTTATGTTATGAACTGGTGTAAGCAATAGACAGAGATGAGATTTCAGCAATCCCAGTCCATTTGCTATCATTTATTGAGGAGTTCCGTTGCCTATCTCCAAAGTTCTTCATCAGATCTTCACCAAATTGAAATGGAACCACTCTGAGAAAGTACTCTTCCAAAAAATACCTAAATCGCTTTGTGTGCCTATAAAATTTGAAGAGTTCTCTCCATTTCTCCAGGATCCCATCATCAGATCCTGACTTGATGATCATGGGACCACCTGGGAAGTATACCCTTTCAAACAAAAAAAACAAAATTCAAATCGGTCCAGCCATCTTCGAGTAATCGGGGACCATACATAAAAAAAAAAAAAAAAAGGTTCCGACGAATTGATAACCTCCTCCTTTTTGAAGTCGGTTAAAAATACATTACAGCTGCAAAATTAAGTACCTAATTACCATCATTTTCATAGTTTGAACAATCAGCCGCTTTAAAAGATAACTAAACTCGTACCTAGTAGATGCCGCTAACCATACAAACCCATTGTATGCTATCGATCCTCAGTCCCTACTAAGCTAGATTCGTTTGATTCCGTACGAATGTCAGCACAAAGTGAGACGAACTCAATCAAATCTAGGTGGTGTAAAGAAAAAGTGGGGAAGTGCAAACTGGATTGTCACAGTTTCAATTCCATTTGGGCGAGTCGACCGCGACCGGCGGGAGATGGGGCCGTGTTGTTAAGACTTAAGTTTGCGTGATAAGCGAGAGCGATTTGTGTTTTTACACGCTTTATATTAGCTTCACTTGTATGTTTGTTTGTATGTTTGTAACCGACTCCTTTTTCTCCGGCGCGATTTTGACCCACTTTATACGGTCAGATTTCATTTAAACTTTTTAAACTTATCGAGGACCAATGACAATTCAATAATTAAAAAAAAAATAGAGAGAAATAGAAAAAAAAGGAAAAACACAATAAAAACTGAAAAAATCACGCTTTTGTAGTTAGCAGAACTAAAAAATAGAAAATAAATAATAGTTTAAAAAACTAAAAAACACGCTTTAAAGACCAAACTAAAAAAGTAGAAAATAATTTAATTCAATTACAAAGCGTGGGGTGCTTGACATTAATTGATTATAAAAATACCTCAAAAAGCACAAAGCAAAAGATATGGGCAAATTTAAATTTTCGCGAAAACTTGTAATTGTACCAAAGTTTACCTTAAATTCAACTTTTTTTTATTTTTCGGAATTTTCCCTTTAGTTGTCTTATACGACCTTGCTTTTAACCAAAATTGACAATTCTAGGTCAACCGGAACTACCCTATAGGTTTTGGGTCGAAAACTTACTTACAAATTTTCGCGAAAATGTTAATTTGTCTATATCTTTTTTATTATGGCGGTATAATGGGTAGGTATGGAACCCTCGGCGCACGAGTTCGACTTGCACTTGACCGGTTTATTGAACTTACATTTCATTAAAATTATTTTAGGGTTAGCTCAAAATATATACTTTTGAAATGTGCTATAATTAATCCTTTTCATTTGATACCTACCCAACACAGCATAATTTAAAAAAAAATAGTTCACCACTATAAGTCCTCTAGAGGGTGCCATATTATTTAATGTGAGACGTCACATTCAATACTTTAGCACACATCCCCACCCTCCCCCAACAAAAGCTCATTTTTCAAATTATAATTGGGAGTTTAGAAGTTATGAGGGAACAGATGACCATAATACCATACACACATATACCAGTCTAAATTATAACCCTCCTTTTTGCTTTGTCGTAATCAGGTAAAAATATTAATCTACGCTTCCTCATCCACAATATCACCTCACCTTAATCTGTGTTAGAGTATTCAGAAGTGTAAATCACAGTAAACAGTGAGGTTCACATTTTCACGTTGGGATTCAGTCGTTTTCAGTGATTTAACACCTAATTAGCGGTCTGTGGGTAGATGAGCGGTGTGAGTGTGTCTTATTTATGGACGAGTTAAGTTTATAAGTTCACTTAGTGGGTTTGTGCTATCTTGTGGTACCCTCCCATTGGATAGGGTAAAACCACTAAGTGAACTTAAAAGTTTTGAGTACGTGGTTAAGTTATTTATTTCTTAATAGTCCTTCAGGCCGTATTTCGGCCATTACAGCCAATCTCAACCGAGGCTAGCCTTCGGGGTGGAAGATATTATAGTGCACAAGTGTGTACGCAGATACAGGGCACTCTCTCTTCCCTCACTCTCATAGTCTGATGGGACGGCAATCCGACACGACCGGAGAGAGATCGGGCGCAGGACCTACGGCAGCCTAATGTGCTTTCCGAAACACTTTTTCCAGTCCATCGCAGACACCTCGTTTACTGCTTGCTCGAACGCTGACAGCGCATCTTCCGGCGACGAAAATTGTATTCCTTTGAGCTGATTTTCACTGAGCTGAGCTTCACCTATAATGAGCCTACTTCAAATTTGGTTATCATTTATCACGGCACCATTCCACCCGGGCCTGCTTCTGAACATCATCGGTGAGGTTGTGCGGCACCCAGCGTGAACCTATCCTCCTCACGCGAAGATGCATGTGTAGAATTTCGTGAAGGCTTCCCGATCCAACCTGCAGTATGTGCTGAATCTCTTGATACGTAACTCGCCTATTGTCATGATTACATTTTTCACTGCTACCGCGTTTTTTTTCTATAACAGCCGTCAAAGAGCGGCCACTTCTTTCTTCATCCCCCAAAGTTAGTCGACCGCGCTTAAATTCGTTATACTAACGATAAAAAAGGCCTTAGAAAGGCCTTCATCCATGAATGCTATTTGAAGTATATCGTACTATTCGTTCGGTTTCAGGCGACTCTATTTTTTTATGAGACACGATGAGTTAAATTAGCTCGCAAACAATGTGAAGTGAAATTTTGAAATTGGAACGTACCTGTTTTTACTTACAAATAATCATATTATCAAAATAGATTATAAGCTGGCCAGTCTCTCATACATAAAAACTTTTTTTCGCAATTGTTTCTGAGTGGCCTGGTAGTAATTTTTTTTTATTTTTTATTACCCGATGTTGTTTTTCTACTGGGAAAAAGTCTCTTCTATAGTTTTGAGCATAATAATGCGTTATTAGTAATATTAGTACAGATTCCTCACATGGATATACCATACGTTTTTGTTCTACATTAACAAGGTTGTCTAGAAGCTATATTCCCGCTAAGTGAGTTGTTCGAGCAATAAACGGTGTACGCAGTGCATTACGCCGTCAATGAACGGTAACTCAGTTGTGACGCGATGGGAAGCCACGCTGTAGCGTCAGCAGAAAAAAGAACGTGGTAGATAAATAAAATTGAATGTATTTTTAAGTTTTCTTTATCAGACAGATGGTCACTTTCAAAGTTCGTCTAAAGTTTGAGAATTGCGCCAGTTAGTGTGTATTTACACGAGTGGCACGCGTCAGCGGCAAAGACAACTGCAGCCGTTGACACGCGTTGACGGCGTCAGACTTACGGGCTTGTGGCGACCCGAAACGACTGCCAAAGATCCACTAATAACAGCTAGGACCAGCAGCTTAAAGTGCTCTCCGAGGCACGGAGGAGTCTTGGTAAGATGGTCACCCATTCATGGATCAACCGCGGCAAGCGTAGCTTTACCTGATCCATCGAACATGTGGCTTTTGATACTTAGCCAGAAGCCCGAGCATTGAGTTATGTGGCGAACGAATTCAGAGGGCTAAGTCCTACGGTGGAGACATGGGTAGCTCATGAGCGAGCGATAGAAAAGAGATAGCTCTTTTCGATTGACGTCGCTCTCACTCACTCGCTCGCTAATTAGCTCACTAGCTCAGTTAGCACACTCAGGCTCACTAGCTCAGTACTTCAGCGAATCACCGACGACTGACCGAATTCACCGGCCGAACGGCTCATTCGGCTCCCTTCGGAATACTTCAGATCGCATCATTCGTTCTTCCAACAATAGCTCGCCGGCATAATACGTCATTGTAACCTTATAATATGACATAAATCACCAGTAAATCTATCTTTATGGTTATTGAATTTAAGTAGAAAGTACTTTGGCACATTATAAAAAGGAACCGCAACGTATAACAAACAAATAAAAATAGCTAACAGTCGGCGTCTGAGTCACTGGGCTATAGAAGAGCTACTGAGTAACAAAGAGTCCAAACATCCAAAGAGCTATTGACTATTGAGCGAGCCAACCGTCTCCTTCAACGCGCGTGCGGCGTGAGTCAAATGAGCTAACAGTTGGCGTCTGAGTCACCGAGCTATAGAAGCGGAGTGATATAACTGTTTAGAGTGGAAGAGCTAATCGCTCTTTTTCTTTTCAGTGAGCTATTTCGCACATGTCTGCTACGGTGGACTGCTACTGCTGTTTGAACATTTACGAAGAAGAAGCAGTAAGAACCGTAGTACTTAGCTTGTTGTAGTTTCTGTCTACTCCATGAAAACCCCCAAGTTTATGAATGATCGCTGCTGCCCGCGGCTTCGCTCGCATGGATGTTGGAAATTATTCCAGGGGAATGTGCTACCTGGACAATAGTGGCCTATGTTACTCCTTTTAAAATTAGCTATCTGCCAGTGAAAAGACGGTGATTGAAATGAAATTGATCTCTATACTGATATTATTATAACCCCCGACGCAAAAATGACGGGGTGTTATAAGTTTGACGCGTCTGTGTGTGTGTGTGTTTGTGGCATCGTAGCTCCCGAACGGATGAACCGACTTGTATTTTGTTTTTTTTTGTGTTTGAAAGTTGAATTAGTCGGAAGTGTTCTTAGACATGGTTAATCAAAATCGGTTCAGCCGTTTGTAAATTATCAGCTCTTTTCTGGTTGATGAAGGGATTTGAGCATCTTCCACTGGTCTGATCAGGTCGAAAATTGGTATTATATTACTTTTTTAAGTAACCCAAAAAATGAACCCAAACACCATACTTCTGCTGTTTATACAGCAGAAGTATGGTGTTTGGGTTCATTGAAAATTGAAAATTGTTAATATGTAGGTAAGTACTGTATTTAATTTACATTAAAAGTAAAAATCTGTTATTTAACCCGGTTTATCTGTTTGTTAACCCGGAACCAATTTTCATTTATTTGTTTAGATGAACAGATCGATATAAGGAATTTGTATAAACATACAGTCACTTAGCCCGGGTTAGTCCACGCTACTAAGCACATACTTTGGCTTAGCATTATTTCTGTCACTGTCGCGCAACTTTCAAGCTATAAGTGGATGAAAGAGACGGGAACAGGCTATTCAAAGCAAGTACTAAGTCACTTTTATCAAACTCGGCTTTCCCATCGACCACATTAGACAATGTACGCATGATTCATAAAAAAAAACAAAAAAAAATTCATTCGTATTTTGCCAACCCTACTCGCGGGCCACTTCGCCCCGTCGTCGCCAAGATACAATGAAATTACCGAGACGGCTTTTTAGCGGGCCGCACGCTATAATTCATAAATTGTCGTATGACCGCTTGTTTTGCTGTCGGTACTAGTTTGCGTTGTGTTACGAACTTGGGTCTGCTTTTAACTCCATCCCTTTGTTTTGAAGGATAGTTGATGCAGTTATTGGGGCTTTTTGTATTATGATTGGAACCTGTAGCTTAGTAGCAAAAGCTTTTTGTGGTACATTTTGGATGGAGGAAGTGGTTTTTGCTTACTAGGTGTTCAGGCCGCAGGAGTCAACTGGATGCGGGAAGCACAGTACTGGGCAAAGTCGTGACGCTTAGGAGAGGTCTATGTCCAGCAGTGGACGTCTGTCGGCTGAAATGATGATAAGTTGTTCATGGATAACTGTCACCTGCGGGCTGCGGCTTCACTCTTATCGGCGGCGAACTTATGCATATCGGCATTTTAAATAAAATTATCATATCAAAAGAAAATGCTTCGATCACAAATATTCTATAAACAATTTTATTGAAATCAATAGAAAACCAAGTACCTATTTTCATTTTTAGACTCTTTGAAGCATTTTCTTTTGATATGATAATTTTATTTAAAATGCCGATATGTGTAAGTTCGCCGCCAATTAGAGTGAACCCGCAGCCCGCAGGTGACAGTTATCCATGAACAACTTAACACCAATAGAGGAGCAAAGCTAACCATTTATTATTAATATTTTCGAAGCTTTCTGTGCTAGTAGAAATAAAGAAAAGAAAGAATAATTGTTTATTCTGCACAAAAAAAACGCACATTATTTATAAAATATACATAAAATGCACACATACAAAATAACTAAAAGCCCCGTATTAGAAAAAAAAGTTTTACAATCGTGTCCATTGCTTGTAGATGTCGGGGCTGACAGTTGATGCCACTGGCAATTATACAATATTACTTTTAGTATTATATATTCGAAACCTGAATAAAGTTTGTTCAGAATAAGTAACTGAATTGATTTCAATAATTTTACACCATGTCATATTTTTTCCCAAAAAAGTGTGATGGAAAATGTTTTCACCGGTTAATTACAATAAAATCGCCATACGGTTAGGTATCTACTGCCTAATTATTATCAATGAACACAATACGACATTGGACGCCCGGGCGGCGCGGGGTCCGCGTGGTGACCATGTTTGTGTAGACAATTAGGTAACATAACAACACAACAAACAAGCTTAAAACTTTGTGATTTTTCATGATACAGTTTTGAAACTTTGTACATACCTATATTATTTCCATAAAAAACTAGATACGTGTTTCGGGTTTCGCATATACTAAAACTAGGGTTGTATAATAAACATCAAAACAAAATGCCGATTGCAGAGTTTATTAATTACTATTTTTGTAACTCTTTTTGTAAACCACAAATATAAGAACAATTAAGCCGTGTGTCGCATCTCATCACAGCAACAACAAGTCGTTGATCAGTAAAATGCTATGACTTCGGACAAACCTATCGTCAACAGCGCTGGTTTTCAGCATCTACCTTTCGAAATGACGTAATGACGTTCGCCGTGTGATCTAATATCGGGTAAGTATAATATTCAACGAAAATAAATGTGATACTAGCTACATAAACATAGTACGTATAAATATAAATATATCTGTATTTATGTAGAATTTATTATAATAACAAAAATACATCATCTAGTAAGATCACACGCATAACATACAATAACTAATTGTAATCCCTACTTATATTATAAATGCAAAAGTAATTCTGTCTGTATGTCTGTCTGTCTGTTACGCTTTCACGCCTAAAGCGCTGAAACAATCATGAAATTTGGCAGAGATGTAGCCTGGGATATGGAGAAGGACATAGACTACTTTTTTATGCGTTAACCGACATCAACGCGGGCGGAGCCATGAGCTAAAGCTAGTACAATACATATTGTAACATTGAATATATTTTGTATTGTAATACATTAACTGATTGTAGAGAAAATACCATTTAACTTATACAAAAATAAGTTCTCCCTTCTTTCCTAGCTAACCGCATCACATATTCAAACGCTGAACATCAAAAGAACTTTAAAAACATGTTAAAGTGCTGTAATGCAACCAACTCGCTGGAGACAAGTGGCGACGGCGGCCGGAAGTTCACCCGCAAACAATATGGCCGCCGGCCACTTCCGGCCGCGGAGTTTCCGCCTTCAGGCCACAAGCGACATTAATAACTTTTTAAAATGCGTAATGTTGTTTAAAAATAGAAATCTGTTGTCATTGGCTGGGTTTATCTTTTGAATGCTATTGTAGTTTCGAAGTTAAGTGAAGTTAAGTTAATGTTAAGTTAGTTAGGGTAGATGAAGTTACGGTTTAGGCGGAATTGGTTTATGTTTGCTGTTACAAGTTAAGTAAATACTGATAATAATTTAACAGTCGGTGAGAAAAGTTCGTTGATTGGTATGGAATTTTCATTGTTTATTAATATTATAGAGAGCATTTGAAGCTAACTATTTACAGTCGCAGGTCGCGGTTCAGTCGATTAGGTTAAGCTAAGCTTGCCGCGGTTGGTCCATGGATGGGTGACCATCTTTACACATCTAGACCCCCGTCATTCGTGGATCTTTGACAGTCGCTACGGATCGTCAGAAGCCCGAAATTCTGACAACCAATCTTACCCATATCAGTATCGTCTTACCCAGTAACTGGGTAGAGGAGATCAGATAGGCATTCGCTCCATGTGAAATACTTATATTCAGCTGCAACCGGTTAGACTGGAAGCTGAGTCTAACATATTTGACAAAAGGCTAGACAAATAATGATTATTATTATACAAAGTGATAGATCATCAAAATAATTAGTCAGATTTCATTCAAGAAAAATATTAACTTCGAATAGTTTTGATCAGTATAGTCTACAGCTTTTTGTAACACATTATTGCTTGTATGATAAAATATTGCCCAGTATTTTCTAACTTGCCCAACTTATTTCATCTATCAATCATTCCATCGGTTCTTATTAAAACTGCTTTAATGCTTTTTACACGCTTTATATTAGCTTCACTTGTATGTTTGTATGTAACCGACTCCTTAGAGCGCGATTTTGACCCACTTTAAACGGTCAGATTTCATTGAAACTTTGTAAACTTGTCGAGGACCGATGACAATTCAAGAATTTAAAAAACAAATTGAGAAAAAAGGAAAAAAAAAACACGTTTTTGTAGTTAGCAGAACTAAAAAATAGAAAATAAATAATAGTTTAAAAAACTAAAAACACGCTTTAAAAACCGAACTAAAAAAGGAGAAAATAATTTAATTTAATTAAAAAGCGTGGGGTGCTTGACATTAATTGATTATAAAAATACCTCAAAAAGCACCCCACGCTTTTTAATTGAATTAAATTATTTTCTCCTTTTTAGTTTGGTTTTTCTTAATGTAAACTTTAAAAAAAAACATACGAACACATCTTAAAACCAGTATTTTACCGTCCCACTGCATGAAAAAACCTTTTCTCATACAGAGAAGGCACGAGCATTGATCAACACGCTAGCTCAAAACGGGTTGGCGATTTCAGACTTATAGTAACTACAAGTCCAAGTTTTCTTACGATGTTTTTCCTTCGATATCCATAATATCCAAAATAAACCACGAACACATTACAATATAATAAGTAATAACTGCACCAACATTAACCAGTATCACAGACGATAACGCATAGCTACGGCGTAGCAGTCGTAGCGCTACGATGCTATGGCGTAGCGGGCGCTCAGTTCCGGAGGAAAGAGGGGGTCGTAGACAGGCGGACACATCCGTCCTACGGACATATGTATCGGTGGCGTTTCCTCCCTGTATGTTTCATGGCTAATCTACTATCTGTGGAAGACGGTGTAATGGTATGGTGTATTCATAGGTTTATACATTATACAGTGTGTAAGATTGTTTGTGGGACGATGGTGGATTTTTTCTTGGATTTATTTATAAGTTGAAGGTTTTACTGTCTGTGGCGATGGCTATGTAAAAAAAATATACTGTAATTACTTCCCGAGTGTTGTTGCTATTCGGCAAAAGGCTTATTTTAATTTTTCTTTTCGGGATGAATTTTCAAACACAATTACTTAGGTGCTCCTTTTTGATAAAAAAGAAACCCTTGTACAAAATTTGTTGCTTCTAGACCCATGGGTTTAGGTTGTGTGTCATCTGACAGCGAATTTAAGAGTTTTATTGAATAGTTATTACTTATGATCTCTTGTTACTTTCATACCACTGTTTTTAGCATTAGCCTCTTACACAATTATGTGGCCAATTTTCTTGCTTGGCATGGTAATTATGCCACCGTAATAATGTCTTAGTATAATTAAAAGGGAATAATATTATTACTCAATTGTGAGACGTTCTTGCTATCATCGCTTTCTCAAAGTTCCTTCGGTCATTATGCAACTTTTACGCTAAAAACATAGAGTTTTTATTAAGTCAGGTCACGCGTCAGAGGGCTGGCTCGGTTTTTAGCAAAATAAAATGCATTGCCATGCAACGTAGCAATGTTGCCAGTCTTCTGGGCACGTTTCCGTATGACAGCTATGTGGACGAGTACTTTGACGCCTGAGTATCCTTTTGTTTTTATCTACATTGTATAGTTTGTCAGGGTTTCTTTTTCTTACCTTGGGCCATTTTTAACCCCTGGCGATACGAGAACCCCTCTTTGCGTTGGTTGTTTCTGTTGGAGTGCTATAATTTTAATGTGTATTTGTGTGTCTATCAGCGGAATCGTAGCTTACAAACGGCTAAAACGATTTTGTTTTGTTTGAAAGGTGACTTGATCCAAAATGATTTTAGCTACGATTCAAGAAAATCTGTTCAGCTGTTTGACCCGACCGACCCTTGCTCGTTGAAGCGCCAGTCCGCGTCCCAGTTGAGCCAGTAGAGTTAAATTCCCCTACTAATAATAATAATGCCAATATTTTGATCCAGCCTGTCCCCACTTGCTGTCCCCCTATTAGTGACGCCCTGAGCCCGTACCCCACAGCGGGTGCCCTCAGCGCGCAGTCGCCTAGTATTTAATTAGTTTTTAAGCCCTGGCTGGAGGCGTTAAGTTAATTCTTAATGGCAGCCCCAGAAAAGACCGGTTAAGTAGTCACGGCCTCTCAAGGTCAACTACGAGATGCCATACAAAAAAAAACAGCTGTTTGAATATCAGCTCGTTTCTGGATAATGGATCGTCGTGAGCATCCTCCCCAGGTTTGATCGGGTCGGAATTTGGTATTCTGTTTCTTCAATGATATTTTAAGAACATCATTATAATCATCACTATTTCAGCTGAAAGACGTCCACTGCTAGACATAGGCCTGCCCCAAGCTCCTCCATTTCGACTGGTTCTGCGCTTCTCGCATCCAGCAGATTCCTGCGGCCTTCACAAGGTCATCGGTCCATCTTGTGGGAGGCCTTCCAACGCTACGTCTTCCGGCTAGAAAAACATAGTAACCTTGAATTGATGATGCAGTCGTCCAATCCTAAGAATGCTTAGGACTGGACGGTCCTCTCAAATAATTACTAATTAGTACAATTTTTCTACTTCCGTGAGAGACTGGGCTGGTGAACCTTAAATACAGGTTACCATGTAATCTAGCTGGGAAGTCATAGCAATTCTGTAATTTGTTGTTTTCTGTACAATTTATCTCTAAATTGTAAAATTATATTTATTGTATAATTTTACGATTTGCGATACTGCGATCGCCAACCCGCTTGCCAAACGTGGCGATTATTGCAAAATCCCCGTTTTTGGGCAGGCCTATGTCCAGCAGTGGACGTCTTTCGGCTGATGTGTGATGATATTTATTGTAATAGAGTTTACCACACTTTTTTAAGATATGTAACTAATTTAGTATAAAATTGTTTAGTTTTAAAATTGATGCTCGTCAATTTAATATTCTTGAACAAACTGCGATCACTTATCTCTTTAAAAAAAGATTTTGGATAATTTTGCATTATCACAGTATTTTATGCGCATAAATCTGCTTTATTTTCTTAGAAGGAAAATTAAACAACGAATTCTGATAAACATTTTATTATTGAACTCATAAAGACAACACAGGCATCTAAACTACTACATTTAATTCCATAGGTACATTACAGTTACTTACAGTAATCGTATAGTTATTAATATATTTTATACCAAAAGTTAACAAAACACACATTTATATTAACCTATTTTTAGCTTTTTTATTTACCGGAGTTTTGATATAAACAGTATTTTAATTTATAATTTGCCAATTTCTATGTCTACTGTCTATTTATACATGTATACCAATCTAATCATAAGCCTTTTTGTAATTGTGTATGTTACATTTAAAGCGAAAATAAATCAATTGAAAACATCATCAAAAAGAATATAAGCTTCCATCAGGCTATTTTATATGTTGGTTATAAAACCCGCGCTGAGATTTAAACCCTTTTTTCTACCATGAATTATAACGTGATTGAGGTTATATATTTTGTATATTAAATGTTGCATATCCTACATATATTATATATAAGCCTTACAGTCGTATATTTTGCGATAAATACACTTAACAGTGTGGACGAATTATGATACTTCATTTTATAAATTGAAAACAAAAAAAATGGTATATACATTCCTATATACATTTGTATTTCTACACATAACCTCTATATATTTATAATACAAGGTAATAGCCAAGATATATTAGGATTTCAAAGCTTTGTATTATTTTGTATATTGCTTAAAATTTTAACAGTAGGTTTTCTGGGAAATATTGTCTACACAATTGACGATTTATAATTATATTTTTAGTACTAATTTATATTATTTGTTTTTTTATTTATTTATTCATGTTCACACACGCTAGATTTTATTTAGACAGTTGTCGAAATGTTTGTTACTAAAATGTGTGTAGACGACCTCGCGACATTCATTTGACAATATAGCAAGAATAATATTCTCTAGTCTGCTTCTTTGTAACGATACACATGGCTACATAGTTTCATAAATATCTAAGTAAAATACAGGTTCGCGCTTGAATGTAGTTAGTTTACTTGATCTAACATTTAAGTGAACGAGGCGACTCGAATGCCTCGTTATAAGTCTCTGCCTTGTCATGAGTAATAATTGCACAGAGTTGCTTAATATGAGGCATATTATGTTAGTTTACCTTTTTATAAAATCCTCAAATGAATAGCCAACTATGCTTAATATATGGAGGGCGCTATTTTTTTATTTACGCAATACAACAAATCAATTCAGGGCCTGTTATATTTAATAAACATATATGCTAAGCGACTACTGTCCGAATATTTAAGGTTACCTTTGGAACTTTGTATCTAAGTTATATACTTCTAAAAAACTATCCTTGTGTGCTATGATTATATATTTTTATATTTACAAACAAATAGAAAACATTAATTTTTAACTTTTTATTGTAATTTTGGATATTTTTTTTTGTACTGAACCGAGTTTAACTGCAGCAGTAGGCGAACATTATATCGGGTTTTTCCTGAAATGCCTCGTAAACATTTATTATAAATTCAGATATTTGCCGTTTATTGTTTTTTTTAAAAAGGTTTACACACTGAAAAAAACACAGTTGTCCTCGTTTTCAGTAATGAAAAAAATGGCAGAACACTGTAAAAAAGGTGCAGAAAAGGTATTATTTATTTTAATTGTGCGCAAGAGAAAGGTCATCAACGCTTCTGTACCGCAAGCTGTGCTCCTTGGGCCATTGGGTTGCTGTAAAAAAAAAACAATAATTAATTTTATACGAAAATACAGTTTCTTGATTTTTCTATCCTGAGTACGAATTTACTAATTTTGCTAACGTGTTATGGCGTCACTAAAATTACTGAAATAACATATTTACATCGAGTTTCACGGTAATATATTATGTCATCGGAATGACTGATGTCAGTTTGTAGTTTGTAACGTTGTGGCATTTACGTTTGTTACTGAATAAAAATAATTAAAAATGTTTTTCACATGATAACAAAAGGTAAAAATTATGTTGAAACTCAGCATTTTTTATTGTATTTATTAATTTTGAGACAAATTCAAATTCTTGTGGTAAAATAAATAAAATTACCTGGTTACATTACTCGAACTGGTTTCGTTAACTAAACTTGTAGGAGGCAAACTGGTGCTTGTGGTGGTGGTTCTTTTTTATTTTTTGAAGTTGAAATACCCACTAGATCATCTGACGTTTGAGATATTTCTAAGGCTAAATAATAGAAAAAAAACAAAATAAATCAAAAAATATAAAAATACATTAAATCATGCATGACATACAGGCAACTTGACTACAAATATTCACATTGCAGCAAAATTATTAAAAAGCTTGCTCAAAACTAACACTAATGAACACATACAAATACGCATGACATACCAAACCAAGCTTGTTTTAATCGCAGACATTTACGAAATTGAAATAGCATATTCAATATACTTTTTCATTTTGGGCTTGAAATATATTCAGACAAAGACACTCTTATTACGCCACAAATCCGGCTAAGCAGCCGACAACCTCATTGGATTTTGTTTGTGTGTTTGGGAAATCATCAAATAACTTCTCCCGCTCTGGATAGAGCGGGCAGGCGTGTCAGACTTTTACTGACGAAAACGCACCCGTGTTCCTTCAGTTGCCGGTGTGCTAGGGGCAACGGTATCTTTTTCGAACAAACCGCACCCCTGGCAGGCGTCAGTCCTTACGGACCCTATCAGTTCAAACCAAAGAGATTTGAGGCGCGTGTGGAACACATCGTTCCGTTGACCCGGGCTTGGTCCTTACCGGACAGCGAGCTACCCATTACGAATAATGGTCACCGTAGGCGCGGGAATTAGCCTGGGATTCCCGATGCCCAGAGCATCTCCTGCGGCGAGTAGGACCGTGAGGGCGCATATACTGACTCTCCCTCACGTGCACCGCCTCCCTCTTTGCGAGAATTACTGATTCGCAGAAGGAGGTGACGGCTACCCATGCTCTCCACTCCGTGCATGGTCTGGACCGAGGCCGGATGCGAGATCACCGCCGCCGATCACCTCCACAAGAACACGGCGGTACTCGCTCAAGCCGGGCAGACCTCCAACTTATGCTCAATCGTGTCCTCAGGGCAATCTACGCAGTGGAAACACCCGGGCGTTTCCTCCCGTCTTATGAAACAGGAACCTCCCGAAACAGCCGTGTCCGCTGAGGACCTGCGTCTTGCGGAAGGTGAGGACGCTATGGCGCCTCTCAATCCACTCCTCAAAGAAAGGACTTATCGCCGCAATTGTGGCGTGCCCAAACCTCATGGGTTGACCTGCGAGATGTCATTCGCAAAAAAAAACTTATTACGCCAAATTTTCAATCAAAACTGTCATATTTTTAAAGATTAGAAGCATTTGTTAAAATGACTACAGTTACTTCAAGGTAATATTAAAATCTACATGAGCTATCGCAAATACAAAGTCAATGGCAGGCCCACTAGGCAAAAATATCTCTAACAACACTAATTCTACTTCAAACTATACCTATTCCTGTGACATTTCTTTGGTCTATCGTGCCTTGTGCATGCAACGCTTTTTTTGGAACGTCTCTTGCGGTGGTAACGTGCTGAAAGTTTATTAAAAACTGTGATAGAAAAGTGAAGAAGAACTGCAGTGTTATTCTGTAAAAAAATCACAGCGAAACCTTAAGTGAAGTGATCTGTCAGTGTCAACCCATCTGAATCTAGGGATTGACACTATTGATGATGAAAAAATGAAAAACTATACATTATTTTAACAAGCAAAACTTAACAACTATTGCTTGGAGCTTCCTATTAGGAGGTAGCCCTGGTTTGGAGACTCCGCTCTTCCATAATTTAGGTTACTACTTATTTTTAAAGGTTTTATGTAAATGTAAGTAAAATAAAAATATTAAAAAAATGGCGGAATTAATGCTAAACATGCAGCATGCGAGTGGGTGAGACTGTGTGTAGGCGACGGTATGCGAGTACGAATGATTCAGAGTGTATGCAAGAGGTTATGAATGGTTAAGGGATTAGAAGTGGGGTTATATTAATTTTTGCATATTGCTTATCTCACTTCACTTAAGTTTTCATGGTAAAATTTTTACAGAATACTTCGGTCGTTTCAAGCACTATTTGCTTTCATTCAAATGAGTTTGATGTTTCATATAAAAAAAAATGATTAAATACCTATTATAAATGCCAATTAGAATCAATATAATTTTCGCTATTTCATGTGCATGAGTATTCAATTAAGAAGTAGATTAACAAAAACTCAAAACGAGGCACAATAAAAAACTGTGCCTCGTTTAAAGTCCAAATAACTTGTTAAGAAACATTTAACCAGAAATGATGGAATGGTACTTTAAATTATTATCGATATATTATTTGTTAGTTCATGCTCCATTCTAGAGATTCATTCACGATGCATTTGTATTAAGAAAGTGCATTTAATTAATTTATTGTAGAGTAATTAAAATACCTGTATAATGCATGTTCCGGTACATATCTGGACAGTTGTTTGAACCCTGAAACAAAAAATATCTTAATTAATGAACTGGTTGTTGGTTCAAAATTTTAAGCAGACCAGAGCGCTTCGTATATTTTAGAATTAAAATAACACACTATTGAATTTGATATAACTGTTTTTGCTATCATCAGCACCAGTGTAGTCCATAATTCAAGTTTTATTAGGTTTTTTTTTGCAAATATCAGGTTGTAGGTATGTTGATCAAAATATGATTTGTGAACGTAACAACAATGTATTTTACAAAATTAAAATCATCAATATAAATCTCTTCTACAGGTAGCCCGTGAAATTTTGCTTTTATTGATAAACATAGAGCTCACTGAAGCAATAGCTTTTATGTTTTTTCTCTTTTAACTTGATTTGTTGACCTTACTTTTTATGGTGTTCTATTGTTATAAATGGGAAAGTTTGTATGTCTGGATGTTTGTTTCTCCATCATGTCAAAAACGGCTACACAGATAGTTTAAAACCTGGATTAACTCACAGGATAATTTTATCCCAGTATAACGTTCCCCTGGGATAACTTTCAACCTCAATGCGGGTGAAGCCGTTAGCAAAAACTGTTTACTATAAATACGGCTGTCACCGAATTTCATCAGCTACAAAAAATATACCTACAATGAAAAAGATAACCAAATAACTAAATTGTAACGATTTACTTTTTGTCTCTTTTTTCCCTGATCGCCTTGTCTCAAGCTATAGCGACTTGATTAAACATGTCGTGTCCAGACGTAAATTATTTTACTCTGCAGAGTCGGACAAGTCTTCTTAGACCGGGATTTGTTCAAGATTTATTACTGGCCATGCAATTTGTGTTTAAGTCTATTGCAAGTGGCGGTTCTATAAATAAATGTGAACCGTATAGTGTTATTTGTTTAATGTTATAGTGTTTAGAGCCAGCTGATGATTTTGAAATTGAGTTTCTTTTGAAATTATGTATTTTTTACAAGGTAAATGTTTTTGGGAAATATTAAAAAAAAAACAAGGTTACACGGTTACGGATTTTCTACGGTTTTCGCAGCTTGGTAGAGACAGGGTTTAAAAATAAAAATGTGCTATTAGTAGGTAAAATTACAATAAATTATATATTAATTTCCAAATCTTCTATCTTATATATAAAAATGATTCCCTATTTCCCTTGGTCACAGCATCACACGTGAACGGCTGGACTAATTTTGATAATTATTTTTTTGTTGTGTTTGTTATTGTCAGGAGAATGTTCTTATATAAGAAAAAAATAAAAAAGTTGCGAATTAAAAATGCATAGTTAAGACAGGACAATGTCTGTCAGGTCAGCTAGTCTATAATAAAAATTACCATGAGCATTTAAATTATCCTAGTACCAAACTGTACCACAACGAACCTGCCATGAAATGCCTCAAAAATAATTCCCACTACCCAACTACGAATCCCGGTATTCGCATCACTAAACACGGGAACATAACTCACTGAGCCACGAAGTCTTATCTCCGAACTAAGTATACACCTTTGAGTATGAATATTTTAAGGTGATGATGGGTTAAATATATTGAAAAGGGCTACAAGGTTCTTTTGTCACGCAAAAAATCACCCTCTAACAAGCACCAAACAAGAAAATATTCACATTTGCCGGGTCGTATGTCACCTAATATATACAATCTATTAGTTGTAAGCGATCATAAGGTTTTAGGTCAAAGTAGAATACGACTACGACTTTCAGATGATAATTTAAATTAATAAATCCCGCTAAGCAATGTGCTTTACAACATTGTCAGCATAATTTTTTGTAAATTTTCAGGTCCCGAAATTTAAAAAAATGCGGCTCTTTATTGCATCACTTTCTTCCGTCTGTCACCGAGGCTTTTTATCAAAAACTATGTAACAGTATTTCGAATTTTGTCACTCTAATGTTTTGGTCTCGGTGCCCCGCATATAGATCTATAGTCAAAAACTAAGGCTTCTTCAAACAGACGCGACGCGACACTCGTAGAACAATTTCTATGAAAACTTCATGGAAATTGTTCTACAATTGTCGCATCGCCCTAGTCTGCACGAGCCTTAAAAAGATATTTTTATTTGGGTGGTACATTCGATCTTAGAAAAAAAAAACTTTATTTCTTTAACCCTTCGATTCTTTCAACATTCCGTTTAGCCTTAAATCAAGGCTCGTTGCAACTCGCGCCATCATTTCTTTTGATCGTAAGGAGGAACACTTTATAGCTGGTCTCATTCATACACTAAGGTGCAAGCGGTGTAATACAAGGCACAAGTTTAAACTCTGTTTATATCACGGTCATTTGCTTAGTTTGTTATAACCGGGTTTTTATTGTGCACTCCTTTTGTTTAGGGGAGAAATTTGTTGGAGTTGCCGATTTACAGGTGTATGTTTGTTAGTCTACTGTTATTTCTAAGGTACCTGTGTTATGGCAAATATGACGTGGAGAATAGGTTGCCGATAAGTATAGAGGTTCCAAGCAACAAGGCAATTTCTCCAGCCAAATCACAGAAATATTCCACTCCTGGGTCAAACTTGAGTAAGCTATTTTTATAACTTTATTTGAGTTAGTTCTTTTGTAAAGTCAGCGGATGCATCAGTAAATAGTGAAGACTAAAGAAAAATTTAATATAAAATCTTGATAATTAATACATAGCCCGCGAAATTCAAATTTGTAACGGCTTTTGCAAATTTGCAAGTCAGTGTTAAGTTACTATTACCAGGATAATAAATATTTACTATTTTTCTATTTTTAAATATGTATTTACTGAATTATAATTATTAAAATTTTATTGCAACTCTCTAAGTCTATTGATTAACTATTTCATCAAACTAGTGGTCGCTCAGTTGTCGACACACAATCGAAAAAATCGGCCATAATTCATTTAAATTTTAAGTTTGAATTATATAAAAATACTAGCTTTCGCCTGCGTCGAATTCGGAAATTATCCCGCAGGAACGTACTACCGGGATAAAAAGTATCCTATGTGTTAATCTAGGTTATAATCAGAGATCGGATATTCGGATGCATATTTACGTAAAGATAATTTTTAGCTATGACAGTATGGTAGCGGCTTTATAAATTAATTGTAATATTTATTAAAAACCCCGGGACTCTTGGATTGCATAACTATTCAGATGTATATTAATTTAAAATTAATGTTTAACCCGATACAAATATGAGTATGTACTGGTGGAGGGGTGGTTTGTATTAGTTAAAACAAAAAATAAACAAATTACTTACCTAAATTAAGAGTTTTCGATACGAAAGCGCATTCCATGTTACCCAACCTCTCAACTTTAGGTGAATATGCATCCGAATATCCGATCTCTGCTTATAACTTTGTGATTTTTCATGATACAGTTTTGAAATTTTGTACATTGATTCTTTACATAAAAATACTAGACGCGCGGTACCCAACAAATCTAACATTACCTGAAGCCCTTGCTTGTTGAAGTTGATGTTGGTCCTCACGGTGCGATGGTGTAAGGGCTGGACAGGTCTGGCGTTGTTCCCTAGAGGCGCCTTAGGAGTCAGCTGGGAACCTTGCATCAGCTGGCGGAGGGCGTACATCTGGGAAGATATGGGAGTTTAAAAGCCTTGTTAGAATAACTAGGATGTTTTTTCTGTATCTTGGGTGTTTAGGCGAACAAACAGTTAGACCAGAATTCCGATTCTCGTGGTAAAAAACGTTCAAAATCTATAAAACTCATCGCAGCGTCAATAAATGTCAAAATCGTATCAAAATTTATGTTAAGAGGTATTTCACAGATTGAGATAAGTTTGAGTAACTTTCTTAAAATACGGAAAATATCCACATTTAATTATAATAATATACAGGAAAAGTTTTTATTCAGTGCTCAAACTGTAACCATGAATTTAGCATATCATTCTAGACCCCCCAGTGCAGAAAAAATCAGCTGTTTCCTAGAAAAGTGCAATACCTACGCGGTCAAAATGTATGGCTGATTTTTTTTTGTATAACCGACGAAAATATTCTGGTCTAGAATGATATGCTGAATTCATGGTTACAGTTAGCGCACTGAATAAAAACTTTTCCTGTATATGCTAGGGTATCGGTAGGTGTCAAGTTGCGCAGGAGTAGATTGCTTAGCCATTGTGACAAAAGTGCTTTAAAATAAATATTTTATGGCACAACCGATCCCCATCGGTTTCTTTATTTATTTTTGCAATGTTTATGTAATGTGTGCACTGACTGGACAGGTCCACTCAATCTGTGTGGTTCTTTCCTCAAAACACCATTTCAGAAACCGATCTAGGACATAGTCTTCACATATGATCTGACCAAGAATTTAACTGGATTTTAAAATAGTTTGTGACATCTGAGTTTGTTTCAGATAGTCTCTGTAGTCAGATAGGATACATACAACTTAGTCACCTAGCTCATCTAGTTTTAAAAATATGATTGAATGTTATTAATCAATTTATCAACGTCTGGTTTTATTACTACAATTACTGGGATCTTATGAAAACACTAAACGTTATAAAATTCTTGTGGTACTGGTGAATAAATTTTAATATCGACCTCTGGTGTGGGACGCAACATGTGTCGACACCCTTGCGCCATCCCATGTTCCTAGCACGGCGGGCTGTGCTGGCGCCGCTGCTGCTGTTGCTGAGACCCTCAAGCGGCGTAAATACTGTAACCTTATGGGTAACTACAGTTTTGAGCCGTTTGGGGGCGAAACGCTCGGGTCATGGGGCCCGAGTTCACGTCTCCTCTTTAAGGAAATTTCTCGCCGGCTGGTCGACACTTCACGTGACCAGAGGGCTGGGTCGTTCTTTGGCCAAAGAATTAGCATTGCCGTTCAACGTGGCAATGCTGCCAGTCTTCTGGGCACGTTTCCTGATGACAGCGATGCGGAGGAATACTTCGACGCCTAAGTATCCTTTTGTTTTTTGTATTTATTTTGTATATCGTAGTTTGAATTATTAAGTATATTAATATTTATGTATAATCTTACAAGATAACATGATAATAATCCTTGTAAAACTATTTAGCTGTCACATTTTGTAGAATTTGATGAAAATTTAAAAAAGAAATATACCTCTTGCTTAGAAATGTAGATAGGTTTGTTGAAGATGATCCAGACGGCTGTCTCCCAACAGCCGGGGTGCGTGGTGGAGCCTTCGTAGGTGAGGTACTGTTGTGTGTTCGGTAGGAGAGAACTTAATGGCAGGTGTTTGATGGGAAATGAGGCACCTGCAAGAGAATGTTAGTGAGAATTGACCTGGGAAATTTTATGTCTAGGATATGTTTTTTTTAAGACTTTAGATCATACAAACTGCCCGCGGCTACGCTTGCGGGTGTAGGAAATTATGGTGCGAAAACGTTCTATAGAGACAATTAGTAAGCCTATGTTACTCTTTACAACATCAGCTATCTGTCAGTGATAATCCCGTCAAAACCGGTTTAGCCGGAACAAATAGACAGACAGACAAAAATGTTAAAAATTGTTTTTTTTTGTTAAAGGTCCCGTAATACTTTCATATGCATTTACTAAAAAGCTGTAAGTTAGACGTTGCCAACAGACACTTCAATTTGATTAATTTCTATTGTATGGAAGATGTATAGATGTATAGGCAGAAAAATATCAGAATGTAGGTATTACATTTGTCGATCCATCAATTTTTGTTCCATTTTAAGAGATAGTTAACACTAAGTAAACTATCTCTGAAAATGGAACAAACATTTTGGGCCTTTGTGGGGGTAGGTATTAGTGACCAATAAAGTTATTTCTATAGCTGGTATCCAAATAAATGTTTCAATCTCTTCTGCATGGTCGGTGAGTGATTTAACGAACACATAATCAGTAGAGAACGTGGAAACCCGGCTTAAGACCATCATACCCTTGGATTGTGCTTACCTCTGTAAGTAACTTTATTGAAGGCGCTGGTGATCAATCTAAAGTCTGTGTTAGTTGGTTCTCCAACCTGTAAATAAATAATAGAATAAACGTACTTACACGAGAATAAAAAATAAACGATCGAATAATATTTAAAAAAAACAATAGCAATTTAATATTGTGTTATTTCTTTATTTCGTGAAGCGTGAAATAAGTGAAGTGTATAAACTCAAAAAGGTGTTCACTAAAGCCGCAATGGGTCACTCGAGTGAATGTTATTTTTCGTTTCATTCCACAATCACACGAAACCCATAAAATTACATCAGAAAGAATATTCATCTACCATTTCATTTTATTCGGTAGGCAATTGAAGGATGCAGAGTGAGGAAATCCAACATCGGTGGATCCGTTCACTAATTAATTCATTTTTCACTTTTGAGACGACTTTTATTCAGACTATTCACTTCGAATGAAAGGAACAAAAAGTGAAGCGTCTGACATCTGCTTAATCTCCCGTTTATGAGATCTTCAGGTAAACCCTCAATTGTTTCATTTTCTAAATAAAATTCAAAAATTAACCTAAAAACTTTTACAAAAAAAAAAAAACAATCAACTTCCAAAAAAAAACCACGACAATATGAAAAATTACTTTAATTTCGGAAGTTGGTGTCTTTTGTTTCTTGCCTTCTCTTCTTTAAAGACGATTAAAGCTAACTTACTTGCACCATAAGTGAAATGCCGACAATGCCTTGTGATTTGTGCTGAGCCTCCGACATATTGTGGTACAGCTCCTTGTTGAAGCCATACAGTTGAATCTGTGAACAAATAATACATTATAATAAGCAAACAGGCAGACACAGGCAGGCACATTGCACGCAGAACAGATGGCCGATGGGGTCGAAAAGTTCTGGAGTGGCGACCGCGCATCGGAAGACGTAAAGTTGGAAGGCCTCCCACAAGGTGGACCGATGACCTTGTGAGGACCGCAGGAGCCCGCTGGATGCGGGAAGCACAGAACCGGTTGAAGTGGCGGAGCTTGGGGGAGGCCTATGTTCAGCAGCGGACGTCTTTCGGCTGAAATGATGATGATGATGAAACAATTTTTGGACAGTTATTTTTTTTAAACTTTTTTGTTCCATGTTTTGACCGTACAGGCACTTTTCTATGAAATAGTTATTTTTTTTGTTACCCTCGAAAAATTTCTACGCCAGGTGGTTTCTGGCTTCATGGTTACAGTTTGCGCGTTAATGTAGTTTAGGTGACTAGCAAAACAAGAGAGTAACTAAACTTCAACACACCTCCGCTCATTCAAATAGTGACATGGCGTACAGTGTAACCAAATAATCATTGATTTTAATGAAGCAGCACTCGACAATGTACCCACAAACGAGTAACCATTAACAAATACTAAACCACAATAAAGTTGAAACAGTAATAATGGCTAAATCAAAAAGTCATTAAGATAGAACCGCAGACCACAGTCCACAAAGTTGCAAATAATCGACTGTAGCTAAAATTTTCGTCACTAGTTCGGTCCAAACATTTCCATTGATTAAATTGGTGAAAATTAATAGGGTAGCCGGAATATCCAATTAGGAAGCAGTGACATTAAAGTGGACGCAAAAACAATGGTATCGTGACGGCTATTCGAGATCCATTTGTAATTAATTCGTGATGTCCATGGATTGAGAACTATATATTTTTTATTTTTCTATATATGCAACCCTAGTTTTAGTATACGCGAAACCCGAAACACGTGTCTAGTATTTTTATGTAAAGAATCAATGTACAAAATTTCAAAACTGTATCATGAAAAATCACAAAGTTATAAGCTTGTCATGTTACCTATATTCCATTTGAAATAAGATTAGACATTTAAACAAACCTTTTTTACAGTCCGTTCAACCGATTCTGACTTCTATATCGTAGGCATAAGGATGGCATTAAAAGCAAAAAAAGTAGTTACTATACCAACTGTTCACTGCAGCTGCTATTTGTCATGCTACCAACGCAATAGAAGACAAAATCGGTTGATCGGACTGTAAAGTTTTAGTTAAATGTCTAATCTTATTTCAAATGGAGTATAGTTGTCTACACAAACATGGTCACCACGTGGCCCTCACACCGCCCGCGCGTCCAGCGTTGTATTGTGCTCATTGATGATAGTAATAATTCGGCAGTAGGCACCTAACCGTACGGAGATTGTATTGTAATTAACTGGTGCTTTTCCATACGTCATGTTCGTGAACGGGCGCCGCCAGTAGGAACTGATCATCTCTTAGCTCCCACGGCTTATTTTAATTTCTGAATTGATTTTAATTTTTGTTTTAATTACGGACGCATTTAATGTGCACGTCTTTTTACATCGTTCTCACATAATTTCAACATAATGATGTAACCAACTTTTTGTACCAATATCATGATTTTAAAAGAGTGTCCATGGAGTTTCTTGCCCGTTCTTCTCCATAGGTACCTACGCTTTGGAGTGGGCAACTAGCTTCATCTTTCTAACTCACCGAACTTGAAAATTCAAAAGTGCCTGTAATTGGTTTATTTGAAATAATTGCTTTGAGTTTAAGTCTGGAAAACATTTCATCACACTTGCCAAACTTTTTTGGAAAAAAATATAACATAGTGTAAAAAATATTGGAATCGATTCAGTTACTTATTCTGAGCAAACTATATTCAGGTTTCGCATATATTAAAAATTATGTTATATAAAAGCGACAGGTCACTCATTTATACATTCATTCACTCACTGATTAATCACGCTATCTCAAAAACTACAGGATCTATGAAGATGAAATTTGGCACAGAGGTAGATTATGAATAGGAGACGTGAGTTAAGAAAGTATTTTTGGACACTCCCCTCGTAAAGGGGTGAAATAGGGGGTGGAAGTTTTTAAGAAAAAATTTCGTCATTGACGCGGACGGAGCTGCAGGCAGCAGATGGTTTATTTATAAATATATACATATCATCACGTTTGTATTCCCCGAAGTGTCAAGCAGAGGTGTATCTATAGTACTCCCACATTACGCCAGTTATGTTTAAGTCCAATGTAATAAGATGTGCAGTGCGATGCGCGCTCGGACACGGACGTGTTTCCACTGTGCACGGCACGAATTTTATTCGCGTGTTGCGCGGCCGTATAGCCGCTGCCCGTAAACGCTATGAGTTCCAAACCACTCATAGTCAATGAACTGCTGGCATTCCTAGTCCATGCTATCGACTACATGGACGAGGTGAGCATCCTGCAGATATGCCGGTCCAATTTCAAGGAGGACGAGATCAGTAGCGGAAAACAGTTACTGTTTCAGTCACTTGGTAAACTAGACCAGATGCCGTCTCGCCGCAGGGATGGAACCGAGAAGAGTATTCAAGATATCATCGATATGTTGAAGAAGACGGACCCGGACGACGTGCCGGATTTCGTGGCGAAGGAGCTGAGTAAACTGCCCCCCGTCACATTCGATCACGTCGACGTTACACGGCTGCTAAAGGACATCACTACCTTGAAAGCGGAGATGACCAAGATGCAGTCCAGAATGGAGGTTTCAGAAAAGAAAAATATTGAACTACGTTCAGAAATAGCATTATTGCGCAACGTTAGTTCGGTAATTGGGTCACCAGAGGCCTCAAAGGTGAACACGCGTCGAGGAGCGCAAAATGCATCTATCGGCAGTTTTGGATCGGCGAACACAGGTGCGTCACCCGCTGCCGATAACGCTGAGCAAGCGCCGCCCGCCGCCGCCGTCGCCCGCACCACAACACCGGCTGTGGGAACGTCACACGTAGGTACGTCGACCCCTCGTGCCTACGCTGCTATTGTCGCCACCGGCAAATCTGATGCGTCGCAGCAACAGCGAAAAACCAGAAAACGGGGTAATCTGAAAAAGGGTACTCAACCTGCCCTGACTGCGGTCCGCAACTCTGTGCCAAGATTGGGCCTGGTTGATGAGGAAGGTTTTACTAAGATAGAAAGGAAGAAGAAGCCTTGCCCTCGTAACTTGTACGGTACCGCACCGAGTGGACCCAGCATGCTGCTGCGCCCTGCTGTGCCTACGACGCAGCTGTACATTTCACGTCTGCATCATTCCACGAAGATTGAGGAAGTCGTGCAGTACTTGAAAGTGAAGACCAACTGGACTCTGAGGGTCGAAAGGTTGGAATCGCGCCACGACGTCAACTTTAAGTCGTTCGTGGTCCGAGTTCCAACCCAGCATCTACAGACCTGCTTGAAAGAGGACTTTTGGCCGAAAGGTGTCGTATATCGACGTTTCCGAGGACGGTTACGCGACACCTCACAGCGATACACGACGCCGACCACTTTACGTGTATAGTTATAGTTTTGATAAGTTTCATAATATGTATTAGTTTATTAATATTTTTAAGATTATTTTGTGTATTTTATCTATGGGCCTCAGCTGCCTGATAATAAAATGATTGATTGATTGATTGATTGAATAAGGGCGAACCTATTGCCATCATTCGGGCTTAAAGCCAGATTCCAGGTGGCTACTGAGAAATTTAATCTGGATCTAATCAAACTTTGCCCGACCCGGGAATCGAACGCAGGGCCTCATACTCAGCTGTAGCGCTTACGACCACTAAACCCACGACGCAGTTATTTATTTATGGATTTAAGTATTATCAGACAGAACCGGTTAATGCCCTTCTAAAGCCTGATTTGCATGTTGAAATATGATTTCCAGAGGTCGTATTACCATAGAATGTCTACCCATGGCGTGGACGGCAACGGGGCATGCGCGCCGACCGCCGGTTTCGCTGCGAGCGATTAATAATTTTAAATCTGTGATATCTTCTTAGATATTCATTTGAATTAAACAGGGTCAAATTAAATTAGCTGGCAATACTTTAGCTACGTGCTGCGTATCGACATCGAAAACGACATTCAAAACGACATTCAAAACTTTAAATGACACTGAAATTTGACAACCAAACGACTATTATGTTACGGTTTCTGCAAATTCGTAAAAAATATCTGTTCCACGAAAAATTACAATGCCAGATCGATCACGGGCGTTGACCTTCGGCTATCGAATGATGAAACACTTTTTTTTGTTCCATTATATTTCAAAATCGATACCCAACACGTGGGTAAAGTATTGCCAGCTAATTTAATTTGATCCTGTATATTGTAAAGCGCTATTTTAATCTACACTAAATGCACAACGTACCTAATTAGATAAGGAAGATAATTGGATTACTGTATTGTTTAAATAGTTTTCATAAATAACACATAATTTCTTTGTAATATGTAAAAGATAAAAGAGGTTATTGTAGGCTATCCTTAGGAGACTGACATTTATACTATTGCGGATTTTTCGTAGACCTTTTTACGATATGAAATTCTGTAGTACATTATTTGTTCTATCTCGTAAGGTTTAGCCACCGTCAGCAATGTAAGCGTCCAAAAATATGTTTGTTACGACATCATTACAAATCTATCAATTTCTCGGCTTTTGTCTTCTACAATAATATGCTAGTCTAAACCTTCCGGATGAAATTCAGTAAATGAAATGTAATTTAGTGAATTTCATCCGGAATTTCACCGTTTTCAATGGAAAACGGTATAAAAATCCGTTGTGTGGTTTAGAAAAAGTAAACGGAGAAACAGACAGATGAAAACAGCGACTAATAATTAATTATTATCTATGTTTTGTGAAGTCTTTAAAAAAATGTGAAACAGAGGCGGCTCGCTAGTATTTTAATAATATACGATAAATAATGATCCGAGTTTACAAATTAACACTGTCACTGCTGCCATTATCGATCCTTTGTTATTGCCCCCTAGGGCCACAAAGACGGAACTTTGACCCCTTTAAACTGTGTGTGTTTACCGCCATTAAAACGATTTCCTGATTTACTGATACCTACTGAAATATCATCATATTTGTACATAAGTGGAACTTAAAATGAGCTATAAAATTATAGATCCATCCAATTGTAGAGCAATGAAATCATCCAAGTTCGTATCTTCTGTACATCCATTTATATGTAAACATAATTATAATGAAATAGTAACAAAGTCAAAAGCATACATTGAATATTTTTAAAATGGAATTGCTACGAGATGTTGAACGAGTCTGATACCAGTAATTTAGGTTTTAGCATTTTTGTCCGTGTCTGGATGTATGTTCCAGATTGCCGAGAAAACGACTGAACGAATTTAGATGAAATTTGGCACACAGATTGTTTATTACCTAGGTTAACGTACAACGAAACTGTATCCACGCGGGTGAAGCCACGGGGAAAAGCTACATTATTATTCGTTTCCTCATACTAATTTCATGGTTACCCGAAATATTGTTAAATGATGATGTTTTTATTTCTATAATTAAGTTTGTATAAACACTTTTACTTGTTAATCATAGGTATTTTAAAAACAAGGTGAGATCAGCGTTTCCTATCTGACTATTCTGTGACACCGCAATAAACTCAGCGGTCACAGCTTCTTTTAAAGTCCAGACATAATCTTGGTCCAACTATGTGAGGACTATGTGTATCAATGTCCGAATTGGTCTGTTCAGAAAAAAAAACACACACATTTGAGTGGAGTTGTCTAGTCAGTTGGCCAGTCTTTAGCAGATTTATAATGATGCCATCGTTATGAACTCTGTAAGCAAATGAAATATAGTGACTTTCAGTAATAATCAGTACATTTTTATCAATCGCTTTGTTATTCAAATCAAGCGCGAAAATATCCGTCTCCAAAATCACGATCATTTAAAAACCCTAAAATGATACAGATAAATTATGTCGAAATATTTCGACATAATAGCTTTAAAACGATCGCATTCGAAGTTAAAGAGCGAACTTCGGTCGTTGAGACCCTCGCAGCTAATAATGAGCGTTCGATAACAGTAGCGTTTTAGTGTTGACTTGGGAAATTATATTATTTAGTATCTGTTGAAAGAGGTGGTCTGATTGTGGTTTTGTTTTATTTTATTTTTTTGATACGGTGGGTAAATTAGGGTTAAGCGAAGACAAATAATTTAATAGATTTTGTGGGATATATTTGATTGAAATACTAATTTGAATCTTCTTCTTAAACGTATTTGTAGGAACTTTACATAGAAAGAAAGAAAAAGAAAGAAATAAATAATATAACTAACAGCCAATCATCTATACCAATTAGATTTTTTGTTTGTTTGTTTGAACGCGTTAATCTGTGGAGCTTACTATTCGGATTTAAAAAATATTTTTGCAATTCATAGCAAAATTTTAGAGGAAGGCTTTTGTGGTATTTAACATTACGCTAGGACCCTTAGGAGTCGATTAAAACAGTCAGTAAGAAAGCCAGGCGAAAACAAAGCAATAGCCCGGGCAGGCAATTTCATACGACGAGGACGAAGTCACGGGCAGAATCCTACAAATATTATAAATGTGAAAGTTTGTATGTTTAGATATTTGGATATTTGCGGTGTTTGAGGTTTTTTTATTTGCGGTGTGCATCTCTGGGGCGCAAGCTCCAGACCACCTCCAACACCATCCAATTTATACCAAATTTTCGGTTTCATATTTCTTAAATTCAAATCATAACAAACGTGTCACCGCACTACGCATAACTTTTCACGTTACTTGCCAATATCATGATAAATCTCTTCCAAGTGATGTGTTTATTTCAATTTCAAAAGTTCGGTTTCTGGTACCAATGTTTAAAAAATTCTAATAACTTCCGAACATGTAGAGATAGGATTAAAAAACACTTACAATATCGTTTGATATCATCCAAAGAAGCCGTACCCTTGGTATGTATATGTTACCGGCCAAACCCAATTTCAGGCCAAACTAGTTTGTCCTAGGCCAAACAGACTTATCCTACGCGTGATATGTCGCAGCCAACTAGCTTAATTAGCCATTTCGTTAACAGCCTTTGGAAGTAACTCTTGGTCACAGTTCTAACCTAACCTAACCTAACCCATTTAATCGGCGTGCCCCGGCTTAATAAACCAGTTTGGCCTAGGACAAACTAGTTTGGCCTGAAATCGGGTTTAGCCGGTAACATATACACCGTGAAATTTAAATGGTTGTTTTCCCGCGGCAGAAAATCTTGCCATAAGGAGTACTTTCGAAGCATAGAGTAAAAGTTAAAAAAATAAGATGTTTTTTTTAATTAAAAAAATATTCATAATATCGAAAACGTGAGAATCAATAGTAACACTAGAGGTTACTTGTAGGTACTACTCGAATTGCACGCGCCGCCGACAAAGGAAACAGCAATCCATAAATATTCAAAGCAAAATAAACTCTCGCACTTGGTGATCTTTCACAATTGTTAATCTGCCATTTTTTGTTTTGAATATTTTATTTGTTTATAAAACGATTGTATTACCAAGACAAAACCGTTTCGCTGCGGGAAAACAACCATTAAAATTTCACCGAATATACCTTTTCCGTTACACGTTGTATACTATAATACCAGCCAATTATTATCTCACTACAGGCCAAAAGCCTCTATTTGCTTTTCAGGTTTTTCGGTGGTTTAATTTTTTTGTTAAAAAGTTTTTATTTTATATTTTTTATGGCTATAATCTACTAATTACTACATGCTTAATTTTTGATTACTTTTTGTCATACACAACTAAGCATTAAAATCTGTGAGTGAACAATCAGACATCCCCTGTTTTCCCACCCTTAGGGTTGGATATTTTTTCCAAATTTATATGGGACCAAATACCCTTTCCAATATATTTTTTTTAAATCGGACTACTCTGTAAAAAAATACGCTTTAACTTGAGAACCTCCTCCATTTTTCGTCGGTTAAAAAACCCGATAACACTATGCCCGACCTGGGAATCGAAGCCAGGACCTCATGTTCAGCAGCAACGCTCGCGACCACTAGACCAACGAAACAGTCCGTAAATGGAATACACACATATAAGCCTATGAAACTTCCAATACATTGCTTAACTTAGAAGATAGTTACACATCAACAACCCACTTTTCAATCCAACCCTCGGGCTATATCATAAATACTTTAACCCTTAACTGCTTAATAAAACCGGAATTAATTTGAAATCGAAGACGGTATCCCGAAGTTAGTCAGCTATTGGAATGTGGGTGCATAGTTGCTAGTCTGCGGTCAGACGGTTGCATAGTTAGACTACCTGGTTCTGGATAAAGGGGGGTTTATATGGTAATGAAATTATAATGCGCGAATTTAGTATGGGGCGCGGGTTTATATTGAATTGTAAAAAAAAAAATCGGCTTCAAAAATGAAGGGTTTGTATATATTTTTTTTTTACATCAGTGCTATGTCGCTTATTTAGAAACCGATTTAAAAAAATCTTCTATAGTTTGAAGAAAGGATATGGGTACTTATTGAGTGGTCCCATATAAATTTGGTCAAGTTCTGTTAAGTAGTTTGTGAGTAAGTTGATGTTTTAATAACTGCCAGTCACTTTTATTTACTTATAAAGTGAAGGTATTTGTGTGGGGGTCAGCCTACCACGGCAAAAAAGTAAAAAATTGTTTATTTAAAAAAAGAGTTTTGTTTTTTTATGGAGTATCATTATTTTTTAGATCGAAATTCTCGCAATTTAGGATAGGATAACAACGTAGCCTCAACATTTTACTGCTAGTATTGTCTTCCTTCAGTCACTCAGTGTCAGATCCATTTAAGCCTTAATTTTACTTAGTTGTCTTATTGCGTTGTCAAATGCTCCGATAAAAAATCAGATGACAAAATCGGGAAAAAATCTCAACAATCGGAATGATTTTCACATAGAGCGAGGCCGATATATTTTGCAGTAACACTTATGAGTTAATGCCGTTTATTGAAACCTAGAATATTTGTCATGGTTGAAAATAACGTGAATTAGTTGTTAAAATATCATGACACTTGGACAGGACGTTGGTACTTCTAGTACCACTAAGTAAACTCTGTAGTTCAATCGATCAATCAGGTCAGTCTGTCGCAGTCCACTGCTGGACATAGGCCTCTACATGCCTGCGCCATAATACCCTATCCTCTCATCTCAGTCTGTCTCAGCCACCTTCTTGAGGTAGTCGGTCAGTCTAGCCGAGGGGCGTCCCCCACTACCCTTGCCGATACGCGGTCTCCACTCCAGCACTCGTCTACTACTCTGTAGTTAAGGGCCTACGTCCCGTTTGGTAGCGTAACACGGTCACTTTATGAACCGTACTGCTCATTAACGGCTTGCCTTGAAGATTTGAAAAATATATGATTTTGCTATAGATTCATATAGATCATTTTGCCGAGGCTACTTTTTTGTATGGTTAATACTTTTGTTGTAAAAAAATATTTTCCAACACGCAATAATTTGGCTTCTATTCCATACTCTTACTAAACGGCTTCGTTATTTGGAAAAAAAATACACTGAAAAATAGATAGTTAGAGGTACCACAGAATCGCTAGAGCATAATTGTAAATTAATCAACATTTGCCAAGGAATATCCCCATTTTGAGATAAAGACTCAGAGGTGCCCTGCGCGGGCGCGGGCGGCAGTCTTGCTTTAGCATACAGACGGGAGATGAGGATACTATGGGCCTTAATATTTGTAAAATTGCATTAAAATTGGAGACTAAAAAGTTTTTAGTGTTAAAAAGTTAACGCCATATAAAACTAGCTTTAGTTATCCCGTGACGTATCTAACTATAGGTGCTTTAATATTTCCCGGTACTATCTGGTATCAGGTTTAGTTGTTATAGAGTTATATCCCGAACATTGTTGTGAATTTGTGTTGTGTTATTATTAAAGGGATAGTCTGAAACTGTACGTCCGTTATGTTATATATCTAGATTGTTATATAGTTTTAGCACGTGTCTGTGTACGATAGTTTAGAATTCAGATAGATTGGATGTGCGTTTAGAATATGCATGGTGAGATGTGGATATGTGTGAGGGATATTTAAAGTCTGGGAATACGGCGGTGCTTGCGGCATGGTGCTTAGTCGTGGTAGAAATACCAACGTCTTGTCAATGTGTCATGTTTTTTTTAACTATACAGGCTGTAAGGGGAACACTTCCGAAACCAGACCGTAGGTTATATACAACCTAAATGCAAACGGATATCAATAACCTTTCGCCTTAAATTGGTTATATTGCATCAATTTAAAACATTTGACAATTTTTTAATGTTTCAACTTATTTTATTTTGGCGGCGCTTTACAAAAGTCGCCGCTTGGACTTGGAGTCGTTTTTGAATGTGTTTAATCTCAAATAATGGTCCATTTAACTGTTCCCACAGCATAGTTTACAAAAATTGTTTTTTTTTTTTTATAAGTCTAGATTTTTTATGGTACTGTATCGAGAATCACTAGCCCTATCACATATCTTAGTTTTCGGAAGCTTTTCCCTTACACCTTGTATACTAAAGGATGGCCTGGGTTTTTTTTCTTTTTTGGGTGAGAAATATTCAAATAACTTCTCCCGGCCCTGGGTCGAGCAAGAGGGCGTGTCAGACTTTTACTGACTAAAACATACCCGTGTTCCCTCAGTTGCCCGTGTGCCAGGGGCCGCGGTATCTCTTTCAAACAACCCGCACCCCTGGCAGGATGGATGGACTGTTTGAATGATGATATGGTTAGAAAGGGGGTGACTACGGAGATGACGACTAATAGAGAAGTATGAAAGATAAAGTCATGGTGTGCCGACCACAAATATTAGGTCTTTACCTATGAAATTGCCGTTTTGCAGTACTGGCCATTTCAAATCAAAATAATTTTTGTTTGGGTAAGAATTCTAATTTCAAATTAATTTTATTTTAAAAACATGGATTTTTTTTTCCAAAAGTAGTCATTTGTTTATTGATTAGTGTTACATTTTCATCGCATTTCAATCTTTTTCGTCATCATGGATACGTTAAAAATTCGAGTAATTATGGAATATGAGTACCGTCGTGGCAGCAACGCGGCACAAGCGGCACGCAACATCAACGACGTTTACGGAGCTAACACTACAAACCAACGCACCACCTGTTATTGGTTTGCTCGCTTCCGTTCTGGAAATTTCGACCTGAAAAATGAACCTCGCGGTCGTCCGAAGACTTTGGTCGACAATGACGAATTAAAGGCGATTGTGGAAGCTGATGATACACAATCTACGGCTGAATTAGCAGCAGCTTTCGACGTTAGCGTCAAAACAATATTGGTCCATTTGCGTCAAATTGGCAAGGTAAAAAAGCTTGACAAATGGGTGCCCCACGAACTCAATGATCGTCAGCGCGAAGTACGCGTCGAGACGTGCCTTGCACTGCTCAACAGACACACAAATGAAGGAATTTTGAACCGCATTGTTACCTGCGATGAAAAATGGATTCTGTTTGATAACCGCAAGCGCTCAGCAAGTTGGTTGGATCCTGGTTCAGCACCTAAACAATGCCCTAAACGAAAACTTACCCCTAGAAAAGTGATGGTCACTGTTTGGTGGTCTAGCGCCGGTGTGATTCATCACAGCTTCTTACCAAACGGGGTGAGCATTACTGCAGATGTGTACTGTGAAGAACTGAACACAATGATGGAGAAGCTGGCACATCTCCAACCAGCATTGGTCAATCGCTCGTCTCCGCTGCTCCTGCACGACAACGCGCGACCTCATACTGCACAGGAGACGGTCTCCAAGTTGCAAGAACTGGGGTTGGAAGCTGTCCGTCATCCGCCCTACTCACCAGACCTTGCGCCTACAGACTACTACTTTTTCCAGAATTTGGATAACTTCTTGGCGGGAAAAAAATTCAATACCCGAGAGGCAGTACAAAATGCCTTTGAAGAATTTGTTGCCTCCCGTCCAGCTGATTTCTTTAAGAAGGGCATCAATAAACTGCCACTGCGATGGCAAAGATGCATTGATTGCATGGGTGATTACTTCGATTAATACAAATAAAAAATACATGAAAAAAATTCGTTTAAATTTTTTCATACAAAACGGCAATTTCATAGGTAAAGACCTATTATATTGAGATAAGGGTAGGAGAATAATGACGTCACAAGTGCTATCCAAGCCCCTAACTCTAGAAGCCTTATATCTTGGTCAAAGGGGCCATTAAAGTATTACGAAGGCAGATTTTTTGCAATTTGTAACCCCTCACCCTCGTCAGCAAAAGTAGGCAAAGCTCTTACCCCCCCTCCTCCCATGCTCACGTAAACATTAGGCTCATGCATTTTTAAATGTGTTCTGCTTTATTTATTGAAGTCTAGAAATAAAAACTCTTAGATGACATTGGATGTTTGCTGCATATATTTACTCTCCTCTATTTTTGCTGCTCAATGGTGTGTGTCTGCTCACCACAGAGCGTAATATTATATACCTGCTCACTTTCATATGATTTTGGAATATTGTCATCGTTTTCTTCAAGTCATTCATAGACAAGTAGGGTTGCCATATGTGTTCAAACCTATATCGACGAAGTTTTGTAGAAAATCCAAAAGTAAAACAAATAATACTGCTGACGTAATCACCATCCAGACCCCCCCGCCCCCCTATAGTGCTTACATAATACTTGAATGGCCCCAAAATATATGGCTTGGCCGTTCCATTGAACCATTGCATGATACAACATTGACTTAATTTCTTACCATAAGCCCATAAGAGTGTCTGTGCGTTGAGTTCCATGACTTTTTGTCCTCTAGACAGCGGCATATTGAACTTAATGTGTCGTCACATAGCCTATAACCAACGAACGCTTGATACCCCATTTGTCAAATTATGATAAGTACTTTAGAAGTTATGACACACACACGAACATTCATACATACCCACATTCATATGTACTTACATCATCATCATCAGATGACGCTGGAAGCCGACCCCAACAGATGCCTAGCGTTTTCAACAGACGCCTAGAGACTGTTCAAAAACTAAGAAAATTAAACTTTATCTCAATTTGATAAAGTTCTTGTCAGAATGTCAGTTGTCGTGTACTGTCTTCATTCTGAAACATTCCTTGTGTCATTGAATTAATATTACATTTTCATAGTTGTTTAGATCATTTTGAACCGTCTCTTCGTCTCGATATTATTGACGCTGACTGACGTGAAAATCATAATTTTCCTTTTTGCTTCGCCATAGGTAAAAACACTACTCACTTCGCCAGGAAAGGTGTGATGATCAATCTGATGCTCCGACCCCCGGTTGTCTTCCATACCATAATGGAAGTAGATCTCCTCGAACTGGTAGCGGTAGGACAGAGGGCCTCCGCTGATGTTCACTTGGTGCTTGGAGTCTTTCTCTACGCGGAAGACCAGGGACTGTCCCGTGTTTTGGAGGACGCCGCTGACCTGGAGGAAAAAATGGGATTTTTAGAAGATTTAAGATTTTAAATGGATCATTGTGATGTAGTGATGGCTCAGTGGTGTAAATCCGGGCAATCACCAACATGTTTTTTTTTCAATTCCGGCATTTTTGATGAATTTCGAAATGAACCAGCCCTTGACTTCTATCTCGCTTTCTGAGTTTATCTAAGACATTACTGACATCGATGAAGGATTACATCGTGAGGAAACTTATAGTAATAGTAAATCTGAAAACGATAAACATTTAGTGGATTAAGAGCTATTTTCGCAATACTTTGTTAGTTATTATCTCAGATTATAAAACAAAGGCAGATAGACCGCGTGGAACACCAAAAGTGAGGACAAAAAACCAAATACTAAAGCGTCGCATTGTATGTAACATACCTACAATCTAGCCCTGGAGAGTTTATTGGTATCCAATCGTATTACACTCCAGTGGATCAAAGGGCACCGTGGATCTTTAGGCAATGATACCGCAGATGAACTTGCGAAGAGAGGCTCTGATATGAAAGTGCTAGGCCCGTACCCACTTCTCCCCCCGCCTTTCTCACAATTTCGTGCGTGGATTCGCCAAAGGTCGACCGAACTCCATAACAACAAATGGTCACGGGCAACAGACTATATAGACAGTCAAATTTGACTTTACTAATTATACACCCGCGATTAACCAAAAAACTTCTCAGCCTACGTAGAAATAACCTTAGAATATTAATAGGAACAATTACGGGCCATAACCCCCTTAACAAACATCTTTTTAACATAGGCGCCACAGACAGCCCGTTTTGCAGGGGCTGCCTTAATGCTGAGAATCAGCCGCCCACGGTATCCTGGAATGCGAGGCCGTGGCTTCTCAACGTGAAGAATTCCTCGGAACAGTGAGGTCGCTCCGCGAAGCCTGTGAAACTCCCAGGAAACTTCTGTGCTTTTGGGTGCAGCTAGGCTGGCTTTGTTAGCCAGAACCCCAACGCACAACGGACCGAATGGAAAGTCTACGTGCGGAAAAGGGAGTCCCATCATCATCATCATAGTCACCCATCCATGAACCGACCTCGGCAAGTGTAACTTAACCTGATCGATCGATCCGTACGGCTCTTATTACTTAGCCACAAGCCCCTCATTTATATCAGTACAAGCTTTTGCCCGCGGCTCTGTAAGTGTCAATGTCGGTTATCGCGTAAAAAACTAGCCTATGTTCTTCTCCTTATCTCTGCAAAATTTCATGACGATCGGTTCAGCGGTTTAGGCTTGAAAGCGTAATACACAGACAGATACTTTACGCATTTATAATATTAGTAGGGATTTAATAAAATATATTCCACGGAATCTATTAATTTAGTTTTCTTCTCTTGATCCTATTTTACCCATCGTATGTTCTAGATGGTGACCCATCTACAGACTGACCTCGGCAAGCGTTACTTAGCGTTAAATACCGTGCGGTTGTTATTATTTATCCGCGACCCCACTAACACCAAAATAATAATCAACACGAATCGGTATGAATCACACTGTCGGCTCCCCGTGGGGTGTCCATGGGGTGTTCTATCAATCAATGGGTCGCACCTTGATTAGGACCTGGCAACTTATGCGCTTTGAGTGGAGATGATGTATGGCTTGTTGACACGCGAGGGTCGAAGCTGTAGAGGCCATGGAAGTGGCTTGTAAAGCGAAATTGGCGTGGTTTTTATGTTGTGAGTGATGGTTGCTTTTTCGGCATATAAATATGAAAAAACTCACTGTTTTTGAAAGCCAGATATGTCTGGTGGATATTTTACCGGCCAAACCCGATTTCAGGCCAAACTAGTTTGTCCTAGGCCAAACTGGTTTATTAAGCCGGGGCACCTCGATTAAATGGGTTAGATTAGGTTAGAACTGTGACCAAAAGGGCGCGAGAAGAGCGAGCGCAGCGAGCGGTGCCGCGGCAGCGGCCGGCGAGCGTTACTTCCAAAGGCTGTTAACGAAACGGCTAATTAAGCTAGTTGGCTGCGACATATAACGCGTAGGATTAAGTCTGTTTGGCCTAGGACAAACTAGTTTGGCCTGAAATTGGTTTTGGCCGGTAACACTTGGCTCGCGCCCTTTTGGTCACAGTTCTAACCTAACCAAACCCATTTAATCGGCGTGCCCCGGCTTAATAAACCAGTTTGGCCTAGGACAAACTAGTTTGGCCTGAAATTGGGTTTGGCCGGTAACACTTGGCTCGCGCCCTTTTGGGCACAGTTCTAACCTAACCTAACCCATTTAATCAGCGTGCCCCGGCTTAATAAACCAGTTTGGCCTAGGACAAACTAGTTTGGCCTGAAATCGGGTTTGGCCGGTAACAGATACATCTGCTATCGGAAATCTTGTCTAGTGAGTTTTGGTTAGGCATTACTGTTTTGTATAACGAATGACACAGCTAATGTCAGATTTGACAGGAGATTTCCCGAGATATTAGAGGTCTATAAGTTAGCATGATTGGACTGGATAATTTATAATTGTTCTTTATTCTTGTCAATAAATCGGGCATTACAATACAAATAATCACGTCAAAGAGTTTCGTTTAATAGATTTTCAATACTCAGTTTAATATTTAAATATATGCCATTTGCCAATGAATGCCTTTACATGCGTTACTGGCGCTCAATACTGGCAAGATAAATGCAAGGTAATTGCCTGTAGTATTATTAGTCACGCACCATCCAGCGACGGGGCGACACGCTAGTGACTTAACTAAATATATATGTTTATCTCTTTCTAACAACAGAAAGCATTATGGGTCTTTCCTGTTCTTCGCGTACTGAATGATTGTATATACTAGTAGGTACTACATTTGGGTTTACGCGTTTTTTGAGTGGTTTAATATTCGTATACGACACGTCTATTTATAATATGTCATTGCAATTTGCAGTCAAACATTTCATGTAGTGCTATTATTAGACAAAAATGTCAATCACCATTCCAAAAACTACGCTCACCGAAATTTATAAGCACTTTCTATAAATTCAACTTCCATGTATTTTTGTTGAGGGAGTGACTTGCCTTGTAGATAATGTTATGTAAGAGATAGCTACGAACATTTTAGTTTAATAAATTACTTTCAAATTGTGTTTTTTATTTTTGTAAGTATACATAAACACAGTACATGTATTGGATGCATTCAATTTGTGATATATCAAATTAATTTGTACAGTAATAGAAGTTATTGAACAGGCTACCTTCTTTTGGTGTATTTTGTCGACTTCTTTTGCTTCGCCTTAGCAAAATTCTAGGAGCTGAAGGACGTAGCGCTAAATATACACTGATATTATAATATTACAAAGCTGAAGAGTTTGTTTGTTTGAACGCGCTAATCTCAGGAACTACTGGTTCGAATTGAAAAATTATTTTAGTGTTTGATAACCCATTTATTGAGGAAGGTTATAAGCTATACAACTCTAGTTTTAGTATTTGCTAAACCCGAAACACCTGTCTAGTATTTTTCTGTAAAGAATCTATGTACTAAATTTGAAAACTGTGTCATGAAAAAATCACAAAGTCAAAATCAAAATATTTTATTTCACATAAGCCTGCATGGGCACTTATGAAACGTCAGAAGCTAGGTGCACGGTTCCAATTTGTCGCTTCCTATGGAGAAGAGCCGGCAAGAAACTCCACTCCAAAGTTATAAGCTTGTTATGTTACCTGCTTGTCTACACAAACATGGTCACCACGCGGCCACCCGCGCTGTCCGTCCAGGGTCGTATTGTGCTCATTGTTAATAATAAGGCAGTAGGTACCAAACCGTACGGCGATTATATTGTAACTAACTGGTGATAACTTTTTCCATCACACTTGCAAAACTGTTTTGGGAAAAAATATAACATGGTGTAAAAAAAATTGGAATCGATTCAGTTACTTATTCTGAACCAATTATATTCAGGTTTTGCATAAACTAAAAATAATTCAGTATTAAATCAAACTTTTATTCTTTTTGCTCGGCTCATATGGGTCCTTCCTTAGGAGCCGAGCAAAAAAAAAATAGTCACGAATAAGACAAAAGAAGTACTCGCACGGGCAGGGCATTTGATGCGACGGGGTGGGTCGGGGTGGGTCGGGGAGCAAGAAATTTGACGCGGATGAAGTCGCGAGCAGAAACTAGTCATAAATACGCGTCTTTGATGTCCTACCGGAGGCAAGGTTTCTCGTCGATGGCAATTTCGAATCCAGAATCATAAATATAAATTGGTTCAAAATATTGAGTTAAGACACAGAGAAAGCATAAAGATATTATAAGCTACTACTAGGTCGTATTTCATTACCCTAGCAGCTAGCTAGTTCAAAAGAAATTTAATAACGAAGACATATTTTAATAATAAAGATTGATGATCGGCAATGACGTTATAAAAAACGATTTAATTCGTGTTTCAATAAAAAAGTTTTTCTTTTTTATATGCGGTCTGGGTTTAAAAAGGTAAAATTAATCTTACGTACCTATAACAACTTACGGAATAAGCAAAAACTTTATACTCCTTTTTACGAAAATTACGCGAACGGTGGAGTGTGAAATTTGGCACAGTTAATGTTTATATGGATAATGAATGATGGAAAAAGCTAATAATTCATATAATAATGCATTGGAAATACATTAAATTAATAAAGAGACCTTGGTCGAATTTCGACCACTAGGCGACTAGGTACTAGTAATATCAATTAGGACCGCCCATGCTTCGCTCAGGAGCAATATCCTAAGATCGAGATTTCAAGTTAAATATTAGGTCTTTACCTATGAAATTGCCGTTTTGCAGTACTGGCCATTTCAAATCAAAATAATTTTTGTTTGGGTAAGAATTCTAATTTCAAATTAATTTTATTTTAAAAACATGGATTTTTTTTTCCAAAAGTAGTCATTTGTTTATTGATTAGTGTTACATTTTCATCGCATTTCAATCTTTTTCGTCATCATGGATACGTTAAAAATTCGAGTAATTATGGAATATGAGTACCGTCGTGGCAGCAACGCGGCACAAGCGGCACGCAACATCAACGACGTTTACGGAGCTAACACTACAAACCAACGCACCACCTGTTATTGGTTTGCTCGCTTCCGTTCTGGAAATTTCGACCTGAAAAATGAACCTCGCGGTCGTCCGAAGACTTTGGTCGACAATGACGAATTAAAGGCGATTGTCGAAGCTGATGATACACAATCTACGGCTGAATTAGCAGCAGCTTTCGACGTTACCGTCAAAACAATATTGGTCCATTTGCGTCAAATTGGCAAGGTAAAAAAGCTTGACAAATGGGTGCCCCACGAACTCAATGATCGTCAGCGCGAAGTACGCGTCGAGACGTGCCTTGCACTGCTCAACAGACACACAAATGAAGGAATTTTGAACCGCATTGTTACCTGCGATGAAAAATGGATTCTGTTTGATAACCGCAAGCGCTCAGCAAGTTGGTTGGATCCTGGTTCAGCACCTAAACAATGCCCTAAACGAAAACTTACCCCTAGAAAAGTGATGGTCACTGTTTGGTGGTCTAGCGCCGGTGTGATTCATCACAGCTTCTTACCAAACGGGGTGAGAATTACTGCAGATGTGTACTGTGAAGAACTGAACACAATGATGGAGAAGCTGGCACATCTCCAACCAGCATTGGTCAATCGCTCGTCTCCGCTGCTCCTGCACGACAACGCGCGACCTCATACTGCACAGCAGACGGTCTCCAAGTTGCAAGAACTGGGGTTGGAAGCTCTCCGTCATCCGCCCTACTCACCAGACCTTGCGCCTACAGACTACGACTTTTTCCAGAATTTGGATAACTTCTTGGCGGGAAAAAAATTCAATACCCGAGAGGCAGTACAAAATGCCTTTGAAGAATTTGTTGCCTCCCGTCCAGCTGATTTCTTTAAGAAGGGCATCAATAAACTGCCACTGCGATGGCAAAGATGCATTGATTGCATGGGTGATTACTTCGATTAATACAAATAAAAAATACATGAAAAAAATTCGTTTAAATTTTTTCATACAAAACGGCAATTTCATAGGTAAAGACCTATTAGTATTATTGTTATTACTAGCTAGCTAGTATAACATAATAATATATCGTGAATTCGTGACTAGCTAGAGACGGCTACCACACGGCCCTCCCCTAAACAGACCCGGTATAACGCAGTGTATGTTGCAAAAACGTGGCCGATAGCCTATCGCGGGTCGCATACATTAGCATCGCATTGAGCAAGCTTGTAACTCACTATAAATGAATAATTCCGCACGAATGGTAACTATATATATTCAGATATACCGTCGGAATTAGCCCTTTCGTACTTTATTGTACTCACTCATTTAGAATGTAGATTTTTGGTGATTTAATCCTTAAACGACTGCCACTATCATTATCATCAGTCTAGTCAATGTTGGGATCAGTTTTCAGAGAATTTTCGCAGCAATAAAGATAGAGAAAGAAAGATAGAGAAAGAAAGATAGAGAAAGAAAGATAGAGAAAGAAAGATAGTAGCGGCGTTCTGTAGTTTTTGCCTACCCTCCATGGGAAAGGGTCTGAGTTTATGTATGTTTGTGTATTAAAACATATAGAATAGAAGATCACAAGTACATATAGGAAGAGACACGTGTCAAAGACAGATAAATGTTCTAATCCAAGACCAATACGAGTATTAGAAGCAAGGAAATTTAAAACTCTTAGTAAAAGTAAACTTTGTAAACAAGCGTATTACAAATTAGAGGATTATATCCAAGATGAGAATGCTTGGAAACATGCTGGTCCTGCTCCATAGGACAATCTAGAGTCTAGACAAAATCAAACTGATTGCTAATTGAATTGTATAATTAATTATATTTATGACATTGATTTACACTCAGTGATTACTTTAACTCACACACTAGGTAACTCATTACTTGTTAATATTCTAGGAAAATCGGATACTTACTTTTACAATGTTTGTAAATGTATGACCACCATGTATCTATCACAGAATGAATTTATCTGTATTGCTTCAATTTGGTTCTGTTTACCTATTTTGGTATGGTAATTTTATTCTGGGTGCATCGTTTTCACACATAATCATATATAGTGAATGTACTATGTTAAATATTGTACTTGAAACATTTTAAAAGAATAACGGTGGAGTTTCTTGCCCATTCTTCTCCATACGAAACTACATTTTGGAAGGGGCGACTAGAATCAATTCTATTTTAGTGTAAATGTTGACGTTCAAAAGTGCCTTTTAAGTGCCTATTTGAAATAAATGCTTTGACTTTGACTTTGAAGCGAAAATGGTAGAAATTTGAATACCAATAAACGAACAAAAATATTACTGTTGACCGAAAAAAGTAATGCTGTCTGTACTAGCCCTTATCTAAACGAACCGTAGCTCTTTGTTACCGTACAGTGGCGTTTTTATCAGTTTTAATGGACATTACATGTAGCAATTACACAGGTATCAATTAGTTGCTAAAGCTACGTCATGGGTGTTCGAAAATATATGGCTAAAATTAAGCATAGCATAAGCAGTCAATAATGTTTCTACTGCTGGGATACCGACCTTCTCTCGGTTAGAGGGAGTGGGCCGTAATCCACCACGCGGGCCCAGGTCACATGGCTTTTTACACGCTTTATATTAGCTGCACTTGTATGTTTGTTTGTTTGTATGTAACCGACTCCTTAGAGCGCGATTTTGACCCACTTGAAACGGTCAGATTTCATGGAAACTTTTTTAAACTTATTGAGGACCGATGACAATAATTTAAAAAAATTGGGAAAAATGAAAAAAAAAGGAAAAAAAAACCGTTTATTTTCTATTTTGTAGTTCTGCTAACTACAAAATAGAAAATAAATAATAGTTTAAAAAACTAAAAAACATGCTTTAAAGACCAAACTAAAAAAGGAGAAAATAATTTAATTCAATTAAAAAGCGTGGGGTGCTTGACATTAAGTGATTATAAAAATACCTCAAAAAGCACCCCTCGCTTTTTAATTGAATTAAATTATTTTCTCCTTTTTTAGTTTGGTTTTTATAGCGTGTTTTTTAGATTTTTAAACTATTTTTTATTTGGTTCTAGGACTTGCCAGTTTCCTTTACCGTTTTGAAAGCAATGGTGATGAAATAATTCACACAAATTAAAGTGCCTGTCTGTTAGGCTCTTCAGTCACGTCCGTTACCATTGGGCCAGCACTGTTCAATTTAAAAGCATTAAAACCGCCAACATTAGCGTTTCTAACAAGATTATTTTCAGTGCGTCATATTTGTGGTAACATCATAAAATAAATGGTCAAATTTAATTAGTTAGCGAGACGCCACAGACGTGATGCAAAAATGATTTTGAGTTCTTTTTTTTTGGGGTCAAAGAGTTCTGGTAAAGTAAGTTGAAGTTGAGAAAATCTGATTTTTAACAAACGTTAACGAAACAAAAGGAGTGAGTCAAGGAACAAATTGCTATTTTTACAATTATATTCAATGTTACGTTTTTCGGGTGGAATGGAAAGCAAGTTCGAAAATGCTGGAAGTGGCCTCAAAAGGCATGCGAATGCATCTTTTCTTAGCAAACTGCTTGAATTCTCACCAAGGCAAATAATACAATGAATGTTGTTCAACTGTCAAAATTAAAGCCATTCTTACTGTTAGTGTGTTCCACAATTTCCCCGCTTTATCCAAAAATATGTAAGGTTGGTTTGACTTAAAAGTCCGGGAGTGTATTCCAAGCAACTTCACAGTTATAGTAGGAGGCAGTTAATTGCAATAATAAACAAGCTAATGTTAAATGATAATCGTAAATGATAAATGATTTTATTTTTGTAAGTAGGTTTGTACAAACACTTACACGTCAATCATATTATTTAAACTAGATGAGGTCGGCGTTTCCTATCTGACTACTCTGAGAAGAAAGGCCGAAACAACCGCAGAGATCACAGTCTCTTTTAAAGTCCAGACATAATCTTGGTCAGATCATGTGAAGACCATGTGGATTGGTGTCTGAAATGGTCTTTTGAGGAAAGAACCACACAGATTGAGTGGACCTGTCCAATCAGTGCACGCATTTATCAGCAATACATACATGTTATGAAGCTTATTAAAATTTTAATTTACAATTCATGGAAAATAAAACCCAGCAAACAGTAAATCGTTTCATTCGCTTCGCTTTCAAATAGAGTTCGTGGAATCATAATTATGCCGGTTCTATGTGTGTCCAAAGATATAATTAAACTTAATCATGATCATAGGTTCTTTGAAATAGATAAATACTAGATTTTGCCAGCCTCGCCCGCGTTAACAAATTTACAAAAAAACCTTTACAAATTATTCACCTGAACCTTCTTCATGAATCACTCTGTCTATTGGTGAAAACTGCATGAAAATCCGTTTAGTAGTTTTTGAGTTAATCGCAAACAGACAGACGCGGTGGAGGACTTTGTTTTAGAATATGTAGTGAGAGTGAAGTGATAGCATTTAGGTACGTAAGTACGTATAATGTTATGTCAATAAATGACACGTCTCTGAATCGTTCTAAAAACGCTATTAATGGGGAAACGTCAGGATAGCCCCCAAAATTCTAATTTTCTTAAGTTTTTTTTTGCAATTTGCAGGTCACTGTCAGGTTGAACGGCTTGTGGCAGAGTAATTACAGCCACAAGGGTCGATCGATAAGGTTAAGCTACGATGCCGCGGTTGGTCCGAGGGAGACCATCTTTACATTCCAAGACCCCTTCGTGCCGCAGAAAGTACGCTAAGCCATTGGTCCCGGCTGTAATTCGTGGATATTTGACTGTCGTTACGGGTCGTCAGAACCAGTCTGACAACCAGTCTTACTTAGTGGTATCGTATTACCCTGTAACTGGGTTGTGGAGGTCAGATATGCAGTGGCTTCATGTAAAATACTGGTATTCAGCTGCATCCGGTTAGACTGGAAGTCGAGCCCAACATAACAATGACAAGAAATTATTACTTATTGAAAACCATCAACATAAACTAAGTGGAAAATTACGTATTATTAAAGCCAACTCAAAATCCACTAATCAAAACTTGACCAAATTCATATTGGACCACTCTATAAGTAAACCTTTTTAAAACCAAATTTTTCAAAACAGTTAATAAATTACGGAATTCTGAGGTAACAAACATTAAAAAAAACCGGCCAAGTGCGAGTCGGAGTCGCGCACGAAGGGTTCCTTACCAATATCTATAAAAACGGCAAAAAATCATGTCTGTTGTATGGGAGCCCCCCTTAAATATTTGTTTTATTTTAATGTAATTATTTATTTTTAAAGTGAATATATAACTAAGTGTTCTGTGAATAGTTCAAGCGGCTACCTGTTGCCGTTATCAATATCGAGCAAAAATGAGCACAAAAATCACGTTTGTTGTATAGGAGAAATATTTATTTTATTCTGTTTTTAGTATTTGTTGTTATAGCGGCAACAGAAATACACCATCTGTGAAAATTTCAACTATCTAACTCACGGTTCATGAGATACAGCCTAGGGGCAGACGGACAGACAGACAGACGGACAGACAGACAGACGGACGGACAGCGGAGTCCTAGTAATAGGGTACCGTTTTACCCTTTGGGTACGGAACCCTAAAAACAACCTAACTGAGAACCTCCTCCTTTTTGTGAAGTCGGTTAAAAAAAACTGTCCGACTTTCAGTAGTATATCTTGTAGGTTTATGGTAATTTAACTGAAAACCATGTAAACTTGTAGTATCGCTGCTGGCTTACCATGTTTTAGCATAGGATTACCGTGGACGCGACCGCGGCAGTGTTAATGTTTTAAGGCAGGTCACACTGACTGTGCGTTATCGCAACGAGCGCCATTTTTTTTTTTTGAACACTCTATGGACAGTCCATTTTGTTTGGACAACAGCTGGCTGGTTCAGGGCTATGTGAAAGCTTTGGAGTTATGTTATTTATAATACTTGTTTTATTTGCTACTAGCTGTGCCCGCGACTTCGTGCACGTGGAATTTAATAAAAAAGTATATATTATTAAAAATAAAAAAAAAATCTAAAATAAATGTAGCCTAAGTTACTTCTTATTACATCAACTATCTGCCAGTGAAAGTCCTGTCAAAATCGGTCCAGCCGTTTTAGATATTAGCTGGAACAAACAGAAAGCCAGACAGACAAAAATTGACAAAAAAATATATTTTGGTATATGTACCGTGTATACATCCATATTCATTTAGTAAAACGCGGTTATTTTAATATTACAAACATACACTCCAATTTTATTTATCTGTATACGTAATTTTTTTTTTTTTTTTGAGGATGGGAAATTATCAAATAACTTCTCCCGCTCTGGGTGGAGCAGGAGGGCGTGTCTCTGACACGCCCTCCTGCTGCGGGTGGGTTTTAGTCAGTAAAAGTCTGCTTTTACTGACTAAAACCCACCCGTGTTCCCTCAGTTGCCTGTGTGCCAGGGGCGACGACGGTATCTCTTTCGAACAACCCGCACCCCTGGCAGGCATCGGCCCTTGCGGACCCCACCCTTTGGTGCTGACATCTCTTTGAGGCGCGCGTGGAACACAACGCGCCGTCGACCCGGGCTTGGTCCTTACCGGACAGCGAGCTACCCATTACTCGCTGTCCGCAAGCCCGCGCCTACGGTGGCCGGGAATCAGCCTGGGATTCCCGACGCCCAGGGCTTTTCCCGCGGCGACTACGGCCGTGAGGGCGCATATACTGCCTCTCCCTCACGTGCGCCGCCTCCCTCTTCGCGAGCATTACTGCTTCGCAGAAGGAGGTGACGGCTAACCATTCACTCTCGCTCCGTACCATGGCCTGCACCAGGGCCGGACGCGAGAGATCGCCGCCGCCGATCGCCTCCACGAGGACACGGCGGTGCTCCGCCCAAGCTGGGCAGACCGCCACCGTATGCTCCACCGTGTCCTCAGGGCGATCTTCGCAATGGAAACACCCGGGCGTTTCCTCCCACCTTATACGAAACAGGAACCTCCCGAAACAACCGTGTCCGGTGAGGACCTGCGTCAGGCGGAAGATGAGGACGCCATGCCGCCTCTCAAGCCACTCCTCAAAGAGGGGACTTACCGTCGCTATCGTGGCGTGCCCAGCACTGGGTTGCGACAATCGCACTCTCCATGTCGCCATGAGATCCCGCCGGAGCTCTGTCCGTTGCACCTCGATTTCTCGCGGCAGCGGAGTAACGCCCCGGCGTTTGGCCTCCTCGCGCCACTCCCAGATATGCGCGAGGACCTTTGCCTCCAGATCCCATGGCGGTAATCCGGCAAGGAGGCCCGCCGCCTCACCTAAGATCGTGCGGTATCCCCGGATCATTCTGATCGCCATGACCCTATGGGACGCCTTCAGCTTACGGGCTGGTTGGCGCCTCAATGTAGGCGCCCACACCGGCGCCCCGTATAGGGCCATGGACCGCACGACCCCCGCGTAGAGCCTCCGGCAGGAGGCGTTTGGCCCCCCTAGATTGGGCAGGAGCCGCTTCAAGGCAGCCCCGGCCCGCTCCAGTCTGGGAGCCAAACGTCGGAAATGCTCCGCGAAGTTCCACCGGCTGTCGAGGACGAGTCCCAGGTACTTCATCGTCGACTCGACGCCGATGTGAACCCCTCCCGCCGTTATCTGGGAACCCGTGGGTGGCACATTCTGAGGACCATGAAAACACATGGCCTCGGACTTGTGCAAGGCCACCTCAATACTCAATACTCAATTCTTTATTGCATTCCATATGTAATTAAAAGATGGAATTAACAGTGGGAACAATATGGACCCTGTCGGGCACAGCAAAATTAGGAGAGAGGAAGAGGGCTACGTGCAAATTCAAGCAATTCAATTAATTATTATTTTAAATTATTAAATGTAAAATTGGGTGTATAGTTCTTATCTATGTGTATGTATAATTACGTACAGGTATATAAGTAGTTATGTATATATGATGAGGTGTGAGTATATAGGTATAGTATATTTTTGTAATTTTAATTTTAGGTATTGCGTATGAATACTAGGTAATTAATTATTATTATTTGTTATTATTTATTGTTTACATTATTATTAGTTTAAGTTGTTATTTATGTAATCCTGTTTTCACATTTATATGTCTGACGGCGCTTTGACGTCGAAATCAAAATGACAACGTCAAGAGTGGCTTTATGGTCGCTGTCAAAGCCACTCTAGCGGAGCGTCGTGTCAATGGTAGCGGGGCAGCCATCTTTTAAAACACACTGTTTGAGGGAACGGCGCCAGCGCACCATATCTGCGACGAATCGCTTTCCATCGCGTCAATCATAGTGATTTTTAATAAGATTTGCGAAGACTTGGAGATTAGTGAATATTGTTTTATTATTAGAAGGTTAATTTAAGTGATACTTTAATCGAAGAAAAACATTATAATAGTTGATTTTCGGAGGTATTCGGTTTTATTCACCGCCTTATTTCCACGCCCTGCGAGATGAGTTCTGATGATGGCCCTCCTGCGCCTTCATCAGAAGTGGGATCTAACGGACTGCAAAGTGAAGCGAAGTCACCGGATAAAACAACCGCTGAACAGCTTTTGTGTAACATGGAAGCGTTACTTACCCGAGTTTTAGCAGCGCAACAGACACCAACAGTGAGTACTAATCAAACGCCATTTTTAAAGTTTGATCCGGATGAGTCAGACTCAGATATCGATGATTGGTGTAAACTAACAGAAGCAATTGTGCAACATAAACGCCTGGAAGGAATTAACCTACTCGTGGCTCTGACGGGTGTCCTAAAAGGCCGTGCAGCTGCATGCCTTACTAAGCTAAACTTAAACGACATTACATGGAGTTCAGTTAAAGAGATTTTAATCGCAAGGTTTGCTAAACCGAGACTCGTTCAAGACTACTTCGACGATGTCTTGCGATTCCAAATAGGCGTTAAAGAGACGGCGTCTGAATCCGCTCTTCGGTTATGGAATCTCATCGAACGAATTCCTAAATCCACGATGCCTGAAGAAGTCATAACTGGATTTGTTATATCGGTGCTGTGCCAGAAAGATAGCATAATACGTCGTGAATTAAATGCACAAACAGTTACGAGTCGAGCTCAATTATTCCGAATCCTTGGTGGAATATCACTTAAGCGACGTTTGGATACTGAAGCCCAAGAACCTGAAGCCAAACGAGCTCGTATGACGGAGAGATTCAGTGGCAGGTGCCACTTCTGTGGATTGCCTGGTCATCGTATAGCTGAGTGTAGGAAACGACGTGACGGTATTGGATCGAAATCGCAAGATACTTCAAGTTCATCACCTACTATGGAGAAGAAGGCTACTGTGACCTGCTACACGTGCGGCCAACCTGGGCACGTGGCGACTGTTTGTCCGGACAGGAAGAATGGTGGCGGAGCTGCGGTCAAGGAAGTACATCAATGCGAGCACCGCCCATCCAGGGGTACTTTGAGGACATCTTCCGGTGAGCTAGTCTGTTTTTTATTTGATAGTGGGTCATCTTGTTCTCTTTTAAAAGAAAGCTTCTGTGACAAACTTTTGGGTACTGTGCGTAAGAGTCTCGTTTATCTAAGTGGCATAGGTGGTGATGATGTACAATGTAAAACCCAAATTCAAAGCGATGTGACAATTGATCAACTCACAGTTAATTTACTTTTTCATGTGGTCCCAGATAGTCATATTTCTGATCCTATCATAATCGGGAGAGACATTTTTGAGCAAGGGCTGTGCGTCAAAATTGACAATGACAATCTTAAATTTTATTCCAAGGAACAAACTCATTTTTGTGACACAAACTCTTCAAACAGACTCGACTTTTCCAAAATTGACACGGATTTACAAGGACAGGATAGGGAATCACTAATATCATTATTAAGCAAATATTCCGACTGTTTCACCGAAGGCATTCCTACCCGCCGAGTTAAAACAGGAGAATGTGAAATTAATTTGGTAGATCCACATAAAACGGTGCAACGGTGTCCATATAGGCTAGCGCCGGCAGAAAAACAGGTAGTCAGAGATAAGGTTCAACAATTGCTAGATGCTGGGGTGATTCAGGAAAGCTCTTCCCCCTTTGCTAGCCCGATACTATTAGTCGATAAAAGGGATAACTCATATAGAATGTGCGTGGATTACCGGGAATTAAATTCCAATACACAGCCCGAGCACTATCCTCTGCCACGTATTGATGAGCAAATAGATCAGCTTGCCGGGGCTAATCATTTCTCAATATTAGATATGGCATCAGGGTTCCACCAAATAATGATGCACCCTGATTCTGTGGGAAAAACAGCATTCGTTACACCCGAGGGGCAATATGAGTACCTTTGTATGCCCTTCGGGCTGCGAAATGCTCCATCAGTTTATCAGAGGTGCATCTCTAAGGCTCTGAATCATCTTAGAGATAAGCCACTGATCTATATGGATGATGTTTTGTGCTACTCTGTTGACGTAACTGAAGGTCTGCAGCGCTTAAACACGGTTTTGGGTGCTTTAGCAGAAGCTGGGTTTACATTAAATCTCCATAAATGTAAGTTTATGAAGCGTAAAATAGAGTATCTGGGATATTCGCTTCAATCTGGTGAAGTAAGACCAAACTCTCGGAAAATACAAGCGTTGGTAGATTCTCCTCAACCAAAAACAGCCACTCAGGTACGGCAATTTCTTGGCCTTGCCTCCTACTTTCGTAAATTCATTCCCGATTTTACACGTATCCTGGGACCGCTGTATCCTCTCACGAAATTAAAAGGTCCCATTAATTGGACTCGGAGACACGAGGAAATACGTAACGCTATAATACGTATACTAACATCTGAACCGGTACTAACTATCTTTGACCCGGAACTACCAGTAGAGTTGCATACTGACGCAAGCTCGGAAGGGTATGGTGCGATTCTCATACAGAAAAAGAATAATCTACCGCATGTCGTGGAGTATTTTAGCCGACGCACGTCGGAAGTAGAATCGCGCTATCACTCGTACGAATTAGAGACGTTAGCAGTTGTACGAGCGGTAGAACATTTCCGGCATTACCTTTACGGTCGGCGTTTTGTAGTTTTTACGGACTGCAATTCCCTAAAGGCCTCAAAATCTAAAAAGGACCTCACTCCTCGCGTGCATCGGTGGTGGGCTTTCTTACAAGCCTACGATTTTGATATTGTTTATCGTGAAGGACGAGGAATGGAACACGCGGACTACTTCTCGCGAAATCCTCTACCTAATATCGATGCTGCCAGTACATCTTCTGAGAGTTCACAGGCAAAGCAGGTTCAGTATATTGAACTTCATCAAGATTGGCTTTCTGTCGAACAAAAGCGTGATAGCGAAATACAAGATCTTATCGCGAAACATAATGATAATGGCTTTCCGGACACGATAGCTGAAACATATGATGTTAGAGAAGGTATTCTCTATAGAAAAATCAACCGAAACAAAACCGTTTCTTGGTTGCCAGTAGTTCCACGGTCTTTAATTTGGACGCTAATTAATCACACCCATAATGAGATACAGCATTTAGGCAAGGATAAAACATTAGATAAAATTTATGAGCAGTACTGGTTTCCCGAGATGTCGAAATGCGTGCGTAAGTTTATCGACTCGTGTATTATCTGCAAAGCATCGAAGGGCGCATCGGGAGCTCAGCCCATTCAGCTCCACCCGATCCCAAAAGTTTCTGTGCCATGGCACACCATACACATCGATTTTACGGGGAAGCTTAGCGGGAAGAGTGATCGAAAAGAATACTGCTCCGTAATAATCGATGCTTTTACCAAATATGTTTTACTTGAACATACTTCTTCTCTTGACGCTAAGAGTGCGATACGTGCACTACAAAAAGCAGTTTGCCTGTTTGGAGCGCCTAAACGAATCATTGCTGATCAAGGTCGTTGTTATATTAGCTCTGATTTTAAGAACTTTTGCACTGAGCATAAGATACAACTTCATTTCATTGCGACGGGCTCTAGTAGGGCAAACGGACAAGTCGAGAGGGTTATGCGTACTCTCAAAAGCTTGTTAACCATTGTTGAAAACGATCCCAATAAAACGTGGCGCGATGAACTAGAAAACATTCAACTCGCACTCAACAGCACCAAATCTGCCGTTACAAAATACTCACCCACAGAACTTATGTTAGGGATTCGTGCACAATCGTTGGGTTTGTCCAAGCTAAACTTGGAGGTCAATGGTCAACAAGATCGCTTAGACCTCAATACTATACGGGAAGATGCGTCAGCTAATATTGAAAAAGCGGCTAAATCTGAGGTAGATCGATTTAATCGGGGCCGCGCAAAAATAAAACCGTTTACAAAAGGTGAATTTGTGTTCCTTAAAAATAGTGAACGAAGTCAAACCAAATTGGATAGAAAGTTTAGGGGTCCATTTGTCATAACTACGGTACTAGACAATGATCGGTATGAATTAAAAAGTTTGGGTGGTAGTTCTCGTCGATTGTACAAGTATGCCCACGAGAATTTGCGCTCAGTACCCCAAGGACATGATGGATTGCTTGAAATCACCACTAACCTTTTGAATTATGACGAGGCCGAGACGGCGCTAGAAGATGTAACTTTAACTGATCGAGATGACGCATTACTTTCAAACAACTGTGATACTTTGACCGTATGCTCGGATACTATTTCCGCCGACTCCCGGACAAACACAGCCGGTTCAGACACTCTCAGTGTACACTCTGATCTAGAGACATGGGATATACAAAATGAAATAGAACTTTATGCTGAACAAGATAACATGCAACTATAGGTATGTCATTACGTTTTTTATGTTATGTATGTGTTTGCTTAAGCTGTCGATCCTGGTGGATAGTGACATCCGGGTTCGCTGAACGAGGAAGGATTCACTAGTCCAGCCCAGATGTAAGGTAGTCTATCCTGGTCAAGGTGTGTCATCCGGGCCAGAAGTAAAGAAGGTGGTCTATCCTGGTCGAGGTGTGTCGTCCGGGCCGTACCTAAAAAGTTTGGTTGAAGGGATGCACTCGCTCGGTCCAGATGTATTGCGTTAGCTAACTTGTCGAAGGGACAGTGTCGTCCGGGCTAGACCCATGTGGGTTGGTTGAAGGGATGCACTCGTCCGGTCAAGTCATTGGCGATGATGGTCCTAGTTCGAGTATTATAGCGTTGATGTCGATGACGATAATCCATTCAGAGAAGTAATGTTATTAGCAGGATGATCGAGCGGATGTCCTACTGATTAGAAAATCGTTTGTTCTAGATACATATTAACGCCCGAGGACGGTCGTATGTCAGTCCGGCCGTGACGGCGCTTTGACGTCGAAATCAAAATGACAACGTCAAGAGTGGCTTTATGGTCGCTGTCAAAGCCACTCTAGCGGAGCGTCGTGTCAATGGTAGCGGGGCAGCCATCTTTTAAAACACACTGTTTGAGGGAACGGCGCCAGCGCACCATATCTGCGACGAATCGCTTTCCATCGCGTCAATCATAGTGATTTTTAATAAGATTTGCGAAGACTTGGAGATTAGTGAATATTGTTTTATTATTAGAAGGTTAATTTAAGTGATACTTTAATCGAAGAAAAACATTATAATAGTTGATTTTCGGAGGTATTCGGTTTTATTCACCGCCTTATTTCCACGCCCTGCGAGATGAGTTCTGATGATGGCCCTCCTGCGCCTTCATGTCTTTGATTTTCTATATTCCGTATTGTATATATTTTATAATGTTTGGTAAATTATAGAGAGAATAATTTTATTTTCCAATCGATTTGTCATCTAAAAACTCTTTTACTGAGTAGTATGTCTTGGATTCTAAAAATTGTTTCAATTTATTAATAAATACATTTGTTTTCTTAACTTCTCTGATGTCATTTGGCAAATTGTTGTACATTTTAATGGACATAACTAAAGGTCCGGTTGAGTGCATTTTGAGTCGGGATTGAGGTATGTTTATTTTGTTTTTGTTATGACGAAAGGTGTATTTTGTTTGTGTTTCTTCGCAAGTGGTGTAGAACTCTGGGTGTTTTCTGACAAATTTACATAATTCCAAGATGTACAAGCAGGGAAGTGTGAGTATTTTGTGTTTTCGGAAGTGCGGTTGGCAACTATCTGTTTGTCCTATGTTGGTTATTATTCTAATTAATTTCTTTTGTAAAATAAATATGGTTTGTGAATCGGTACTGTTACCCCACAGCATCACCCCATAGCTGAGCCATGCCTGGGCATATGCGTAGTAAGTAACAAGTGCAGTTTGCTGGTTGGTAGTTTTTTTGATTTCGCGTAGGGCATACGAAAAAGTTGATAGCTTTGCTCTTATTTTCTGAAGGGATTTCCAATTTATGTGGGTATCTATAGACAAACCGAGGAGAGTGAATTCGTTTACTTGTTCCAGTTTTGTATTATTAAAAATGAAATTTAGTTTTAATGGAGATTTTTGATGCGGATGAAAAGTAATTAATTTTGTTTTGGTGAAATTAATTTCTAAATTATGGTTATCCATCCAGTTTACAGCTGTAGTTAGAAGGGAGTTCAATTTGGCGTTTATATTGTCATCTTTCTGGCATGAGGTGAGCAGAGAGATATCGTCCGCAAATAGAACACATGGTCCGTTTATAATTTTAGGAAGGTCATTTACATAGATAAGGAATAAAAGGCAGCCCACCACACTCCCTTGGGGAATTGACGCGTTAACTGATTTACTGTCGGATCTTATTTTTATTATTTCATGGGTGTTTTTATTAAAATATTCAATTTCCACTAGTTGTACCCTATCCTTTAGGTATGATGCAAACCATTTATGAGCTTTTCCTCGTATCCCTATCCCATGTAACTTGTCTAGTAGTATTTGAAACTGAACCTTATCATAGGCTTTGGTCATATCGAGTAGCATACCTATGGCATAGTTTTTATTGTTAATAATAGTTAGAGCCTCTTGTACGTATTTGTAGACTGCTAACGTTGTAGACCTGTTTTTACGAAAACCGTTTTGGCAGTCGTCAAGTATTCTATATTTTTCACAAAAAGAGTATACGCGGTCACACATAGCCTTTTCAAAGATTTTAGACGCAGTTGGTAGCAGGGCGATTGGGCGATAGTTATTAGGGTCGGTTTTAGAGTTTTTCTTATGTATGGGTTTTATCAGTGCATTTTTAAGTAGATTGGGAAAGTTTCCTTCTTCAAACGATTGGTTAATTAATTTATAGAACGGTAGGGTTAGTTCGTCTGCACATTGCTTAAGTAGAAATGGGGGTAGTTCGTCTATTCCATAGCTCTTTTTATTTTTTAATTGTTTTATTATTTTATTTACTTCGTAGGGATCGACAAGGCTGAGAAACATGGTGTTTTCTGTCGGGTACATCACAGGGGCTCCTTTTGCTGGTGAGGGTTTTTCCCCAATAGAAGCAAAGAAGTCGTTAAAAATATTTGCTATTTGCTTAGGTTCAGTTATCAAATTATTATTTTCAAGCAATTTTAAATTATTTTTTTCGTTTTTTATTGATTTATTTGTTCTCTCGTTTATTATATTCCACATAGTTTTTACTTTATTTGTTGACTTTTTTATTTTATTTATATATTGTAGTTTTTTTGCTGTCGTTACAGATTGTTTTAGGGTTTTTTCGTATTTTTTATAATATTTAGATAATATGGGATTGTTTGTTTTATTGGTAAGTATTTTAAGTAGTCTCTTGTTTTTGCAAGACAATTTTATACCCTTTGTTAGCCAGTACTTCTTATAGATCGTTTTTATTTTTATTTGCTGCAGCGGGATGCAAACATTTAAAATTTTATTTAATATATTATTAAATGCAATATAGTTTTCATCTAAATTTTTATTTGATTTGATTATTTCATTCCAATTTTGATTTTTTAATTCAGATTTAAATTTTTCTACATTTTGGGTATTATATAATCTTTTTTTCGCGAACCAGTTTGTTTCTTTTTTGCTATCGCTAACTAATTTCATGTGAAAGATGATTAGGTTGCCGATCGTTAGTAGCTGTCAATATAACGATAGTGGTTTTGCTATTTGACGCTAGATGGAGCTGTTATGAGTGCAGACAGAATGATTAGCACTTTTTATTGGTTTTGCAATATTTATCCACTTAGGTAAACAAAATCTGCTTCTCACCTTTACGGGATGCTTTGCAATATATTTCCTTTTCAATTCAATTGGAGTTATTCACTTTAACTTCTTTTCCCAGCAAATTCGTAGTACAAATTCGAATGTTGGTAGTTAACGTTGACACAGTTTTTAATTTGACTATTTCTTCACTTTTCTTGTAAGATTTTAATAAACTATAACTTCAATGACTGTTGGTTCTTATAATTTCAACTTTTATTTACTTTTTGACAAGATTTAACCACTGTATCTATTTTCAAGTGCAAAAAATACACGGAGCTAATGTTTACTTGCGCACTGCAGCGCCCTCTCCTCGAGTCCCAGTTGCCGGATCCTATCGACGATTGTCGCAACCCCGTGTGCCGCTAAGTCGGCCGCCGCCTGGTACGACCTCCCTTGCGCCAGGACCAGCGTGTCGTCAGCGTAGCAGACTACGCTGACGCCGATAGGGAGGTCGGCGCGCAGCACCCAGTCGTATCCGATGTCCCACAGATGCGGCCCCAGAACCGATCCCTGTGGGACACCGCACGACATCTCTCTCATCACGTATATATAGATGAGTTTACAGTAGTCTGTCTATACTTTGTCCGAGGGGACGGATCATACAAAAAAGTAAGGTTTTGTTACATACTTCAAAAAGGAGGAGGTTAATCGATTTCGTAATTTATTTTTTCATGGATAGGCTATGCCTCATTGGTGGTCCCAATTTTGTTCATTTTGCTATGGTAGTTTTTGCGCAAGCTTCGATAACACGACAGTTAATACAATTAGTGTAATCTTGCTGACGTTGATGTAAAAAAGGTATGTTTTTTTAGTGAGCATGTTAGTTTGGTCCGTGCTTGAATTGATCGGGTTCTTGAGTTTCTCGTACTTTAATGGCGTAGCTTAAGTACTCCTTAACATATCGTACGCAACATCGCCATTTAGGAAGGGACACATAAACGAACAAACTCTCTTTCTGTGAGTTGATAGAGTGTAAATTTGTAAGTCTATCCTTGTTTGGTAAAAGGATACGCTTAAAAAATTAAACTCTGTATACAGAGAAAAGTAAGCTTGAAGATGAAATAATACAGGTGTTCAATCAATTTAGTCGAATATAAATAAATCAGAAATTAATTTATGAGACTATCAAATTTACCTGTACCAATTGTAACAGTCATTAATGATTACTGTTCCGGTAAATCACGCACATAATTGCCACTATAGTGTGAAGCGAGCTTTATACGCGGTCGTGAATTTGCAACGCACACTGTAGTTTTTCACACCAGTTTGCGTGTGTAATTTTTTTGATCATTTTGTATTATGCGTCAGGAAACTGTGTGAAATATTAGTTGATTCGCATAGATTTACTCGCTCAAAACGGGCGAAACAACACTTTAAAAAAAAAAACTTATTTTCTAGAGGCGACTTGCATGATGTTACTCAAAGTGAAAACTCTAGACACAAAATAAATCAAAAGTAAAAAAAAAAATCATTTGTGAACCGACCAAAGTTGGATTTCATAACTCGCCTAAAGAATGATCGCAAAATGAAATGAAATCAACAGCTGATCGTTCATTCCTATGGAGGGTCAAATTAAATTAGCTGGCAATACTTTACCCACGTGTTGGGTATCGATTTCGAAAGCAAATTGAACAAAAGAAACATTTTTTTTAATTCATTCGGTGGGGGAAGTCAATGCCCGTAATCGATCAGCTGTTTTTGTAATTTAATTAGAACCTGTATAATTTAGTCGGTGTCGTTAAACACTTTGCACATCGTCCCATCCTTACCTTATGTTTGTCAAACTGTATGTCTCTCAGCCAGGGGTCGAACAGCAGCTTGTCGGGTTCGATGTTGACGGGGCTCTGACGCCGCCCCTTGTTGCACATGCTCCATTGGGGGTTGATTAGACCCCAGAAACCCGGACCTGTGGATAAACAAAGTGTTTTAGTCGCATTTATTGGAACTACAAGCGGAGTGTCTGATGGGATTTCCTATCGGTAAAAATTACGCACTTATAAACTAACTTTCAACCCCAATTTCATCCCTTTAGGACGTGAATTTTCAAAAATCCTTTCTTCGTGCTCAGTTTTCACTAGAAAATGTGGCCTTAGCCAAAGTAGCCCACGAAATTCAAATTTTCTTGCGTCTCCTGCTATTTTTTGATTTGATTACACTTTAATAACAAATACTGTTGTTATTAAAGTGTCAAGAATGCCCTTTCTATGGACATTTTTTTTGTGTGATCGTTTTCAGCTTTATTAAGAATCCAAAGCAATCCAATCTTTATAGATTAATTTGCTAACACGATAATAGCATACTGGGGCCTTAGTCTGCTATTTTTATAAATTCGTCATTCCAACACGATCCCATTGTCATTCATTTGTCATTTTGCTAAAAGTTCGTAATCTGCTAAATTCATAATGGTCGATCATTGGTCGGTCAATGGTGTCGTAATAGAATTGTGTCATAATGGCATTTTCGTATTGCCATTATTATAAAACTCGTTAGTAGAAATGTTTTTCGAAAAACATTTATTCATGCCAGATTTCATTTATATATATTTTTACATGTTATTTATAAGTGTTACAAGCAATCTAAAGTAGTAGGAAGTTCGTAAATGAAGTCAGTCATTCGATTGTCCTGATGTACGAGATTACCAATTAATGCCATATCTTTCAATGGAGTGTCAGTGGCTGATCATTGGAAAGTCATAATGACACCATTTTATTAGTAGATTACCAAACTTGTCAAAATCAACAATTATGAAATCAATGATAGACCATTCTGACACTATTGTAATAGCAGACTTGAGGCCCAGATCTTTTGTAAAAAAAAAAAACAGACCAGTGTCATCGAGAATCAACGCGTATTTTTTATAGCCTTTATTTTATTCATTGGCAATCCTAAAGGTACAGTCGTAAAACAAATTTTCACTATTTTATTCAGTTTGGCAATTTATTGACTTTAAATTAACGTGGCCTTCAAAATTTTTACGTTTTGAATATTTGTAAAGTTGCAAATCTGTACATACATATTTTATTGAAAAATAACTGTTTTATTACCCTTCAACTGTTTATTTTCTAAGAAGATTATATTACAGTGTTTCCCAAGGTGCTCTAGGTGGGCCCCAGGGGTCCACGGGAGACTCGACGGGTATCTACGTCAGAAAATAGCTTCTTTTTGTCCAAGGGCTTGAAAAATTTAAATTAAAAAAAATACGACTTTTGGGAATGTGTTAGATACCTATGTAGCAGCAGAAAATGTCCACCGAAACTAGTAAAACTTTGAAAGTGGTTTACGTGAAAAGTATAAAAACTTATGATCGAAAATAGTAATCAGACATAGTTAGTATTAATAGATCGCACTAACCGAGTATTTAAAAGCTTTAATATATTTCATAATCACAAAATATGTCCTAGAATTGCTATCGTCTATCGATCCAGTCATTAAGATGCTATCGCAATAACAATCACTTGTCATCATATTTATGACACTCGATACGTATTTAGGATATCGACTGAATTTAATGGTGCCCTTTAATGTACCGATAAATGTTATTTTTTTTAATTGTGGGTAATAACGACAGAAAAATCTACAATTTAATGAATTTCATTGTTTTAACTGGACATCATTTTGGTACTAGCTAGCTCTATTTTAATGTCATCGTAGTAAAAACTCCTCTTAAACATGGTACAGACGGGCACACATCAAGCTACCCCAATCTGTCAAATTTCTTTGATAGATTTTCAACTTTATTGCATAAGTATAAGGTTCATGTTCAATTGGGAAAATTTGACAGTTTGGGGTAGATTGATGTGCTGATGTCTGTACAATCAATCCGCCTAGGCTTTGCCTAAAATGTTGGGGTCGGCTTCCAGTATAGCTCTATAACAATATTTTACATAGACCGACTGACTACCAGACGTCCACGACCCAGTCACTGGGTAACTCGGTACACCTTGGTAACACTGAATGTCAGACTTTTGGGCTTCTGTTTATCCGTAACGACTGTCAAAGATCTACTAACGACAGCCGCGATCAACTGTTTAAGGCCCATAGTATCCTCATCTCCCGTTTCTATGCTAAAGCACGACTGCTGCCCGCGCCCGCGCATGGCACCTCTGAGCCTTTATCTCAAAACGGGGATATTCCTTTGATTAATTTACAATTGTGCTTCGGCGATTCTGTGGTACCTGTAACTATCTATTTTTCAGTATATTTTTTTTTTCATATAACGAAGCCGTTTAGTAGGAGTATGGAATAGAAGCCAAAATATTGCGTGTTGGAAAATATTTTTTACAGCAAAAGTATTAACCATACAAAAAAAGTACTTCGGGCAAAATGATCTATATGAATCTATAGCAAAATCATATATTTTTCAAATCTTCAAGACAAGCCGTTAATGAGCAGTACGGTTCATAAAGTGACCGTGTTACGCTACCAAACGGGACGTAGGCCCTTAACATTATTTATCTTATCAACAAAAATCACCTTAACTCTGCTGGTACCTAACACATTGATAAAATGACAAAAAATTTGACTTATTTCAATAGGTTTATACACACTTTTACACGTCAATCATATTTTAAAAATTAGATGAGGTCAGCACAAACAAACGGAGAGGGGTGTGGGTGAGTGGGAGTCGGGCCTCTGGCTGCAGGCACTACCGTCACCCAACATAGGCACCATGCTGGGTGACTCGACCTTCCGGCTCGCTACTTGCCTGCGTCTTGGCGCTCCTTGCGTGGCTCTGCATCGCTGCCAATGCGGTGAAGTTGTTGACCGCCTCGGACACCATGGCTTATCCTGCAGTAGGAGCGCAGGCCGAATAGCACGGCATGCCAGCATTAATGACATCATCCGTCGTGCTCTTGTCACCGCCGGGGTGCCAGCTGTTTTAGAACCCTATGGCTTGGCACGCGACGATGGGAAGAGACCAGACGGAATGTCCATAATGCCTTGGAAGTTAGGTCGGCCTTTGGTGTGGGATGCAACATGTGTCGACACCCTTGCGCCATCCCATCTTTCTAGTACGGCAAATTGTGCTGGGGCGGCTGCTGCAGGTGCGGAAAACCTCAAACGGCGCAAATATTCCAATCTTATTGGAAGCTATATATTCGAGCCGTTTGGGGTTGAAACTCTAGGGCCATGGGGTCCGAGTGCCCACTCAGTTTTCCGAGATATTTCCAAGCGGTTGGTTAACTCTTCACGTGACCAAAAGGCTGGCCTATATTTCGGCCAAAGAATCAGCATTGCCATACAACGTGGCAATGCTGCCAGCCTTTTGGGCACTCTTCCCGTTGACAACGATACGGACTTATTTTTTGATGCATTATGATTATTTTATTTTTTTATATACCTGGACATATTATTAGCTTTGTTTTGTGTTTAACTTAAGGACTAAATTAAAGTTCATGAAATAACATAAATAAATTTTAAAAGGGACCTCTCCCTTTTAAAATTTACTTAACACTCTATTTAAAAATTCAGACATAATCTTGGTCAGATCATGTGAAGACCATTGTGTGACCACTGATTGATGTCTGAAATGGTCGTATGAGGATAGAACCACTACACTTTTGGCTTTGGCTTGTGTTAAATCCAGGTTATAAAGTATCTGTGTGACAAATTTCATCCAAATTCAAAACATCCAAACATACAAACTTTCACATTTAAAATATGATTAGGATAAAGGCTGATGCCAAAATAAATTAAACGCACATAATGACATATCATTACACACAATTCTAAAGAAATTAGTTTTAAATGATGACGTAACCAAAATTGCTTAAAACGTTATTCAAATGGAAAGCTCATTCAACCCTATAATACACCGTGATATCATTCAATAGGGATTGGGGACCGCAAAATGTGGTCACTATAGTGTATTGAATCGTGGGTAATGCGTAGTGGGTGCACACCCTACTGTTGGCCACAAAAGTGAGTTCACACTATCCAAACAGTTACTTAAGGGAAATATTTAACTGAACCTAAAAAAATATATTTACTTTCTAATAATTGTATTTTTTAAATTAATAAACTTACCCTTATTTAAATAATTAAGCCTCTTTTTAACCTTCCGGCCCATTTCTCACAGTTGGTTGCAGTAACTAAGCTAGGGCATCCCGACTTTTTATTATTTCGTTTTAATTATTTTATCATTTTTATAACCTTTTACAATTTTACATTATACATTTAATTTTATACAATTCTGACATTTTTATAAGTTTTTGACAATTTTTATTATAATTTTTCGAGTTGGTAAATATTTTAAATTTAGTTAATCACAATTTTATTTTTATCTGTTCTATATTTTAAAATAGTTTTTGATTTAAGTATACGAGTTTTGAAACTATGGACTAATATTATGTCTGAAATAAATAAATAAATTTAAAGTTAGGTTAGAACTGTGACCAACCGCATACGTCTACATCCAAGTTGCTCTCAGTTACTTGGTCATGTAGTATCTTTAAGACGCCAAAATAGGAAATATTTGAAGTTCACAAACAGAGGCGCAATCATTTTATTATAGTGATCAACAATATTTTTAGGAGCGCAAAGTGAGAATTATTAGAGGTTCTATTAAATACATTCCTTTTTAACACGCATATTTTATTAGCTTGGTATGTATCTATGTAATGGAATCTTTGAACGTGATTTTGACCTACTTCAAAACGTCAAATAAAATCTAAACTTGGCACACTTAGCAAGGACCGATGACAATTAATTTGTGCCACTATCCTGGCCAGAAATTTAAAAAAAAACACGCTTTTATAGTAAGCCGAACCAAAAGTAGAAAATAAATAATAGTTTAAAAAACTAAAAACAAGCTATAATAGATAACCAAACTAAAAAAAGTAGAAAATAATCTAAATCAGGATAGAGTGATTAATGATCCAAATTGATTCATTTTAATGTAAAAAAGCGTAGGCGGTGCTATTTAAGAGATTTTTATAATTAATTCATATCAAATCCTAATCTTTATTCCTATCGTATCCTTTTTGAATTTTCTAGAAATTATTTTCTACATTTTTAGTTTGTTTTTCTATTTAAGTGTGTTTTTTTTAGATTTTAAACTGTTTTTGCAATGCAACTGATTGACAAACAAGCAGGCGGACGACCACTTGATACGAAGTAATGGCTGACACTAAAGGGTATCAGCTATAACAGAGGCATTGTGGGTGCATGGCCATCCCGGAGGCAAAGCTAATTAATGCCTCATGCGCCTCTAATTACACGGGCACTCATGTACTTCAAACTGGAACACAGCAACCAACAACGTTACTTCAATCAATCTGCTTAGCCTCTTCCCAACTATGTTGGGGTCAGCTTCCAATCTAACCGGATGCAGCTGAATACCAGTATTTTTACATAGAGCGTTTGCCTATTTGACCGCCACAACCCAGTATTTACCCGACTGCCATGCGTTTTTCGAGTGTATGTAGTGTGTATAGGTATAATTAATTAAATTCGGTGGGCGGTCGAGCAGGTATGTGGATTTCTTTGACCCGCTCTGTAGCCTAAACTGCTTGATCGAATTCAGCTTGAGGGTGCCGTTAGATTCGTCTTAATTGTGAGAGTGACACTGGGTATATCAAAATTGAAAAAAAAAATGGCCGAGTTTTGGCGCCATGTTATTGTGTCTTCAAATCTATTGAGTGGGGTATCAAAATAAAAGGTTTCATAAATAGGTCTCATTAACGTCAAAAATAATTATATTACCTAAAAACAGTGAAATAAAAAAATAAAAAACACCCGACTGCCTAAAAAGTGAATTTTAATTTAAAAAGATGGAAACAAGTAACTTCTTTTAAAAAGATGACTATTAGACTGAATACTATAAGCAATCTCATGCCTTGCCTTGCTCACCTTGTTGGAAGTCGCATAAGAAGTTTCACTTCAAAAAATCTTGCTGCGATATTAATACGTCCGTGTAAACATCGATAATAATTTATGAGATTGTTATGAGCAAAATCATCGACTTCTGTCACCGACTGTACCAACGGTACACAGACAGTGTCGGTCGTCATTAGCTTAGTAGGCACGTCATTAGCCGGTATTCAGTATATTCGAGCCGATAATTTGCTTTGGTTAAGAAGGTGTTAAGTAGTGTATACGAGGCATTAGCGCGCAACTGTAACCACGAATTTCAGTCTAGACTTCAAGCGTAGAAATTTTTCGTCGGTTTTCAAAAAAAAAAAGCTGCTGTTTCTTAGAAAACAGGAATACCTACCCGGTCTAAATTTATGGAACAGCTTATTTTTTTCAGGGTTTCGGTATCATGGTTACAGTTTGCGCGTCGTTAACTGCCACCCTGTGTACATTATAACCAAAATCATCGACTTCTGTCATCGACTGTACTCGCGGTAGACAATATCGGTCATCATTACCCTAGTGGCCACGTCATTACCCTAATGTTAGCTGGTTTTCAGTATATTCGAGTCCAGTATATGCTTTGATTAGGGAGAGTAGGTGTTAAGTGGCGTTGATGTAACTGGTCAAGATTGTCGAAAAAACGCTACTCTACGGTTCTCGTGCTAAGCCTGCAGTCGCGCGGTAAACTCTGATTGCGCGATGCAGGATTTGTGTGACGTCAGGTCATCGATGCGTAGTTCGCATGTGGCATTGTAGATGCCGCCACACGTCCAATTGAGCGACGTGGGCTAAATAGTTAGCAGGTCTTAGAGAAAACACTATGGTTCTCCTATATCGATGCTAGGGTTGGCACCTAGCCCTGCTCAAAAATATGTTGTATCGTGCACACGCCTTTTATACACCGTGATATTTTAGTCGCCTTACAAAGGTGGTCCACTCAATGTATCCGACATAGAACACCACCGGGCATGATAAAAACATTGTTCGCATTAATTAAGATAATAGGTACAAAGAAAAATAAATAATGCTTTAGAATTATGAAACACCCTCCCTGTTAATAATGTTTACGTATCAAACGGTAGAAGATACCTATCTACTACCATTACATTCCATCATTCATTCTATCTACATAACAGGGTGTGTTAAACTACGTCAAGCGTCTTAGTGAATTATATTTTCCTTTTTTTTATTCATATCGTCAAAAATATTTTTTTTGTAAATGATTAGTTGTCATTGGATACATGGAGTGGTGGGTTGGATCACCGTGTATATGTTACCGGCCAAACCCGATTTCAGGCCAAACTAGTTTGTCCTAGGCCAAACTGGTTTATTAAGCCGGGGCACGCCGATTAAATGGGTTAGGTTATGTTAGGTTAGAACTGTGATCAAAAGCGCGCGAGCCGAGCGAGCGAAGCGAGCGACGCCGCGGCACCGGCCGGCGAGCGTTACTTCCAAAGGCTGTTAACGAAATGGCTAATTAAGCTAGTTGGCTGCGACATATCACGCGTAGGATAAGTCTGTTTGATCTAGGACAAACTAGTTTGGCCTGAAATTGGGTTTGGCCGGTAACATATATAAGTGGCGACGAGGATAGGCAATTTCATAACATGCTTTTCGTTTTGACAGCTCAACAACATTCATTGCGCTATTTTTTTTGTTGAGCTTACGAATTTTTCAAGCATATGAAGCAATCAATTAGTCATTTAATTCAAAAGGTTTTGGATTGTGGTTCAATATATGTGTGTTACACAATTACGGTGCTAGTTGATCCAAAATTGTGTTGGTTGCAAAAGTACCCCAGCTTGAAGAAAGTGCTATGCAACATACTTATATACATAGCACTTTTTTCAAGCGGGGGGCACTGTTTTTCAATGTGCGCTATGGAAAGGTATCGAAATTATCGAATAAATAATAATTAAGAACGCACTGAACTTCTTGCGCCACTTGAAGCGTGGCGGCTCTGTCTAGAATGGGTGGTTCGGACGCTAATTTAGGTATATCTTTTGTATTTATAAAACAAATACACATTTTGAAAATGTAAACTATATACGTTATAGAAAACGTGTAGTTCTGTTATAATTAAAAAAAACTTATGACCTTCTCCGAAGTTTTTATGCCGTACTAAGGGTACTTTGATTTATTTCTGATGAGGAAACTGCAAGTAAATCTGTTTCGGACGATCTAAAGAATGAATCCTTAAATATCCTACATACCGGTTAAATCGGGTGTGGAACCTATCGGTTCCAATACAATAGAACATTTTTTGTGTCTCATTAGCTGGGATTGACAGATTGTCAGAACTAAAGATAAAGTAGTAACGATGCAACAAGGAATCAAACGAAACGCAATTATTTCGTTAATTCGTATCGTTCTATCGGTACGCCCTTAACTGATTTATATATGCATGAACTGACAAACCTGTTTTAATCTGATTATGCTATTTTACGAACAAAGTAATTAAGTATCATAATTCACATCATATTACACATTAATAATTAAGTTACAACATAATTCAATCTAATTTATTATTTAAAAAAACTGGAGCATTATATTTGATAATTCCTAACCCACAGTTTTCACATCAAATTGGTGAATATTGTTGGTCAGTCATTCCAATCAATATGTGAATAAATAATTAGATATGAATTGGCCTGAGTATGATAAAAAGATAAGGAGTTATTTCATCTCAATACAATTACAGTAAACCAATGTTAAACTGAAAGTAATGTTACTTTCAGAGACTTTTTTTTGTTTACTATAAGAAATAATTGATGGAATATTCATGTGAATATTCCATCAATTATTTCTCAAAATAAACCAATAAATGATTTATGACTGTTAGTACGTTTGTATAAACACTTTTATACGTCAATCATATTTTAAAACTAGATGGGGGTGGTGATTCCTATCTGACTACTCCGAGAAGAAAGGCCGAAACAAACTCAGCGGTCAGCCCAGCAGCAGCAGTCTCTTTTAAAGTCCAGACATAATCTTGGTCAGATCATGTGAAGATTATGTGGAGGTGTCTGAAATGGTCTTTTGAGGAAATATATAACACTATGAATCAATAACATGTTAATTATTAAGGATAAGAAGACACGCTTTTTTGTAGATATACCTACCATCATTACTGTATTTTGTATACAAGTATTCATAACATAGAAGCGGGTTTTTGAAAAAGTCGATATTACAAGATAAAAGCAGGACTGTATTTTCTTTTTGATTTGATTTCCTATAAAAAACATTAACACCTATTACACTGCCAGCCCGCAGAAACTAACAATAATGTTGAAATTCCTTTAAAAATGGATAATGACGTCCAAATGGAATGATCAACCAACGACTATACAGAATATAATCGACTATACACAATATAGATATAAATACATCACTCTATTTTCTTTAATAGCGTTAATTCCTTAACAATTTCTCCCAAAAATTCGCTCGTACACTGCTTCCCACAGAAACGAACCCAGAAGAGACATAAAAAGAAATCTCCAAATTCCGTTGAAAATAGATAAGTACGTCCAAATTTCGGGTCGGTCGAACATCGACTATCCGATATAATGACACGGTTGAGCGCGCATTACCATTAAGATGTTATCTCTGATCATTACCGTTCCTCCATTATATGGATATGTTACTATGACCCCGATATTCATGCCATTGAGAATATGTGGCTGTGATTCCACCTGCGTGACGTAATAGGTTGACCTTTTTGTCCTTGGGTCAATAGAGGGCATGTGTTTGGTTGTTTTGGATTAGTGGATACTTCAAAGGGTTTAGGTTTAATGGGAAGATGGACTGGTAATATTCAATTCATTTAGTTATGTACAGAGATCGGATATTCGGATGCATATTTACCTAAAGATAATTTTTAGCTATGAAAGTATGGAAGCGGCTTTATAAATTATTTGTAATATTTATTAAAAACCCCGGGATTCTTGGATTTCATGACTATTCAGATGTATTAATTTAAAATGAATGTTTAACCCGATACAAATATATGTATGTACTGGAGGAGGGGTGGTTTGTATTAGTTAAAACAAAAAATAAACAAATTACTTACCTAAATTAAGACTTTTTCGATACAAAAGCGCATTCCATGGTAGCCAACATCTCAACTTTAGGTGAATATGCATCCGAATATCCGATCTCTGGTTATGTAGTGGAAAGGTTATACAGTTGTTTGTCCTGATAAATAATCATTACAGGCAATGGTCTAATAGCCACTGAGATCAGTGATATCGCCCCCGACTTACAAGACAATATTATTTGCTAATACGAACACGGCTCATCAAAATTCATTTTTTACTAACTTTCGCCCGCGTGGAGGTCGAAAATTATCCCACGGGGACGTACTACCGGGATAAAAGTAGGTATCATATGTTTTAGTCCAGGTTATAAACTATCTGTATGCCAAATTTCATTCAAATCTGTTCAGCCGTTTTAGCGTGATTGAGTAACAAACATCCAAACTTTCACATGAGGAAAAGTTTTTATTCAGTGCGCAAACTTTAACCATGAATTCAGCATACCATTCTAGACGTACGCGGTCAAAATGTATGGAACAGCTGATTTCTTTTTGTATAACTGACGAAAAGTTTCTGCGCTGGGGGGGTCTAGAATGATATGCTGAATTCATGGTTACAGTTTGCGTACTGAATAAAAAAAATCCTGTATAGTAGGATAGTAGGATTCATTTGCACTCGTTTCAACATAATATTGTCAGAGTAAACTCAGCAGAACGACCTTGCCACCGGTTTTCACCCACGTAACATTAGCCCGCGCCTGCGTGCGGTGCGTCGGCGCCGGGGCATGTCCCGCACATGCGACAGCATCCCATAGCATACTTTTTCATGATTTATGATCTCGTTTTATCCTCGACGACTTATCTTGTGGTCGCGAGTTCGAACCCGGGCAGGCACGTTCTTTAGTGTGTTTAATTTCATCACGACAGCTCTCAAGACGGTGACGGAAATCTTCCCGAGGAAACCGGCATGGCTTAGAACCAAAACTTCGAAGACACGTGACATCTATCAACTCGCACTGAGCCCGTTTGGTGGATTATGGCAATTCCGTCTCAGGCTAATGGTGTCCACCAAAGTTGAGGAAGGTCTCGTCAAACAATTTGGATCAAGAACTTATCAACCTGCCCAGCCTTTTCGCAACTATGTTGTTAACTTCCAGTGTAAACGGCTGCAGCTGAATACCAGCATCATACATGGAGCGACTGCCTATCTGATCTCTATGACCCAGTTACTGGGTAATACGATAATACCCTTCGGGTAAGACCGGTTGTCTGAGTTTCGAGCGTCTAACGCTTCTAACCCGTAACGACTGTAACAGATCCATGAATGACAGCCAGGACCAATGATTTAACGTGCTTTCCGATTTTCCTGGTAAGTAAATATGGTTACCCAACTACGGGCCAACCGGGACAAGCGTCGTTTAACATGATCTATCGATCCGTGTGGGATTTATTACTTAGCTCTTATAGTACAATTTATTTTAATCTTATATCTGTACATAGTAGAAAACAAAGTTGCTTTTCTGTCTGTACGTGTAGCTCGCATTTTAATGCGGTTTTCATAAATAGACAGAGTGATTCAAGAAGAAGGGTTATATGTACACCGACCACCACGCGGGCGAAGCCACTGGCAAATATTAGTGAACTTATAAAAATAAAAAATACATTGTACGATTATTTGACAGACGTACTATCCTCGTAAAAAAGCTCCAGCAAACAGGCGCGATGCTACAGTGCGACGCGATGTTGGTAGAACAATTTCCATAAAGTTTTGTAAAGAAATGGTTCTATTAGAGTCTGTGAGAGCCTTAACAAGGTAGGTAGGTATATTAATCTGATGATATGTAATTTTACACACGAGATGAAAAGCCTACCCATAATTTAACCAATTTATCATTAAAATTGAAGCATGCAGGTGACGCTCTTTTCAATAATTAATCACTATTCATAAATCCAAACTTTTACAATATTTTGTACAAATTAACAAGTTGTTGCTCTCGACTTTCTTTACAAATAAAATTTTAACTACCTGTTATTTTAAAATCCAAATTCAAACTCGAACTGTCAAACTGAAAGAAATTGTGATTCGATCCGTTTATTTTTGGGATTAAATTTCAAAAATCGTTTTTCAGTTTTCTCTAGAGAATTTGTATTTTATGTGGCTTTCGCTTTGGTTATATCAATGTGGTGTGGTGTTTTATTTCATCATTTTTTATAAATACAGGCTGTCCGTTCAGTTTGAACATGTAGGCAAACCTACTTATTCGGATAATGTTAAATGTGCTGTATCATCGGATTATAATTAGCTATTGAACAGAAATATGTCAAATTAGTTGTAATGATAAGAGAATAAATAATGGCTCGATTCATATCAGATTGCGCTTTGTGTGTGGCATTTCAAATTTTCTATGTATTATGCGTTAGTATCGAACATAACATCACGCCTATATTTTCCGAAGGGTTATGTAGAGATGCACCTATTTTCGTCGTCAGTTATGTTTATGTACCATGTAATAGGGGTCGTGGATTTTGCCTTCAACTTGCTAACAATCCAGACTCCGGCCTACTGCTGAGAAATTACAGATGGGAAAACCCAAAAACACTTTGTCTGACCTCGGAATCGAACCAAGGACCTCATGCTCAGCTGTAGCGCTTGCGACCAATAGACTAACGAGGCAACTAGTATCAAACCTAGCTGTGAAATAGCTATATGTTTAGTGTGTAATTAATGAGTCTTACACAAGTACACTTTCGAAGAAATCGATGCGTCATTACTGGAGATATCGCGGAACATACATAAATAGAAAACAAAAGTGTGTCAACACTGCAAATAAAAATCCATTTAAACTACAAACAAAAAATCCATTTAATCTATAAAAAAAATCCATTTAAACTACAAAAATAAAATGCATTTAAACAACAACAAAAAAAAACAGTTAAACTATAAAATAAAAATCTATTTAAACTACAAAAATAAAATGCATTTAAACAACAACAAAAAAAACCATTTAAACTATAAAATAAAAATCTATTTAAACTACAAAAATAAAATGCATTTAAACAACAACAAAAAAAAACCATTTAAACTATAAAATAAAAATCTATTTAAACTACAAAAATAAAATGCATTTAAACAACAACAAAAAAAAACCATTTAAACTATAAAATAAAAATCTATTTAAACTACAAAAATAAAAGTACATTTAAACTTAATCGACGAGTAGTATCTGGATACAGCTTAATTTACTTGACAAAAAGGAAGAGTTATTAATTATTAATACCTTTAACTAACTATTTGGTACTAACCTGATATTCCGTCGTAGGTCCACCATTCTTCCCAGCTACCGGAGATATCTGTAAACATTATTTTAATATTAATTATGTTTTTGATCCTTATTTATCTAAAAGCAGATTTGCGAATATCATATTCACTATAGAGGTATCTTCAAAAAAGTAGAATAGGTGACTTTGGTCACCACTCTTGCGAACGGCGCGCGGCGTGTTTACGATTTCAGAGTAGAGAATTCAAGAGGCCTCTTTACATATACAGCAATGATTAATTTCAAGTTGCATGATGACGATAGATGTAAACTACAACTCTAATTATTATATTGGCCATACAAATTAGAAGTAATAGAAAAACGGAAGAACAAAACGAGGAAGCCTGGCAGTCTGCAAGATGTTGTGTTTTAAAGGTTGTCTGCAAAAATCGACCTTATGATGTACAGGCTGGGGATAGAATAACTCTAATAGCATTCGAACAGTCAAGCAAATTTAGAAATGGAATAGCAGATAGTGGCTGACAAGCGCAGGGAGAAGATAAAAATAGACTCGTAGAATGATTTTCTAGGAATAATTATCAAAGTTGCATAGCAATAGTAGTTAATGAAACTGTTGCACAGTGAGGTGTTTCCTAGTCATTTGCTGTTTCATACACCACTTTATCTACACTCATACATTGGATTTGCACCTACTAAATAAAAGATCAAAGTTAAAAGACTAAGAAATAGTTTTGTAATGCTAAAAAAATGGCGCGCTGCGCGTTAGAAAAAAATAATTGATGCAAACTCCTCGGTGATTTTAACTTCTTGGATTTGCTGTGTTTCGTATTAGTAAAAAAAAAAAATTTTATACTTTATTTTGTTAGAAAAAAGTGTTATAATATGATTCTAGTTTTAAACGGTATTTTGATTTTTATTTCGAATTTTACCATATACGAGTATATTTAAAAAGATAAAAGTGAAACCCGGTACGTAGAACCCCTCAAGTTCTTATAGTACTTATAAAGTCATTGATGTTTATAATCTCACCTTTGACGGAGACGCATAGCAGGGTGAGTATGAAGAGCGAACATTGGTGCATCGTGTTGATGCGTGCGGTCACACCGGACCACTCATTTGGCTCGCACTACTACTGAAACAAAAGAAATCTACGTTTTAGAACTAAATATTGCTCATATCTAGCCACCCGCCCCTGGCGGTCTAGCATCTAACTCCGCAAACGAAGATTTGGGCAGTCCGAAAGTAGTTGATCCGTCAAAACATGTGTCAAAATTTTTTTTCGTACACGCAAATATTTACATATCGACAGGTAACTGTCAAATCAAGTTGTCATTCGTTCTTAGTTCGACTCCCGAAGTCATCATATATCCGGCTTCAACACCCTTGATAACCATGAAAACGACAACCGTGACGATTTTTTTTTAAATGTGACGATTATAACATTCATTCCAATAAGAAAATTCAACATTTATTTACTTACTATAAAACATTACCTACGCCAATATTACGAAGTACAATAAGAAAATACAGAGAGTGACATAATTATTAATATTTAAAATGTGTTCGTGCGTGTATCTGTGCGATGTAGGTGCTGTAAATGTGTGTATGTCTCATAGATGTAATAAAAAACTTTATCACTAAAAATACTACGAAGGTTTTACACTGACCCCAAACTAGGCAAGCCTGTATGTTGGGTAACCTATGGAGGGTTTAATAATATAGGGATATTCGTTTTTAATGAACACTACCATTATGTATCAATCAATTTGCCAGAATTTTCCCAACTTTATCGAGGACAGCTTTTAGTTTGCTCAAAACCACTATTTTACATGGAGCGAGTGCCTTTCTGACCTCCACATCACAGTTACTGGGTAAGACGATCAAATCAAATCGAATCTCTTTATTGCATTCATGTGTACATTTATTTTAGTTGTTTTACAATACAAATAAGTAAGTTCAACATGAAACCCGTTTAGGCCACGGCAACATAATAATAATTTTATAACTTATTAAAAATAAACATGTGTTTTGTTGTGTATGACATGACTGTAGTTATAGTCTGTAATTATTAATTTATCTAGCTATCGTATTTACTAATATTTTATTCTAGGTATTCTGTTACCGAGTAAAAGCATTTTTGTGTTAGATATTCTTTGAATTTTCTGTTAAATCGATTGAATATTAAAACAAATTACTTCCATGTAATATGGGCTATGGGCATTTTTATCTGAGAGGATGGAAGATGTAATCTTTTTTTATGGCGTGTGTTTATGTTATGAATATCTTTTGTTTTTGGAAAACTGTTGCTAAGTATTTTCAAATACAATTATACAAAGGTCATATATTGTAGAAGGTAAAGTAAGGAGTTTTAATTTAATAAAATATGGCTTACAGCTTTGAGTGTTGTCAATATGGGCCAGTATTCCGACAATTTTTTTTTTTAGATTATAAATACTTCACTTTCGTTGATGCTGTTTCCCCTTAACACCCCACCTCATATCTTAGCCACGAGTTTGCGTTACCCCTTGGTAAGACTGTTTGTCAGGTTTACGGGCTTCTAACTACCCGTAACGACAGTCAAAGATCGACTAACAGCTTAACGCGCTCCGTGCGTCTTGGTATGTAAAGACGATCACCCATACACGGACCAACCGCGGCAAGCATGGTATAACCTGATCGATCGACCCGTAAAACTGTTATTAGTATTGGTACTAAAAGAAAGATTCATGTCAGATGTCCTGTAAATTACTATGAAAATCCCTCAGCCGGAAGATGTCCACTGCTGGACATAGGGGGGCTTGCCATAATCGCCACGCTTGGCAGGCGGGTTGGCGATCGCAGTATGGTGGTAAAACGCATAGAGAACGCTGCTGTCCATTCTCTAGTACTTAAGTCCCTTAGGCACCTTCTACGACACCCACGGGAAGAGATGGTATGGTGCTATTTTTACGACGAGCACCACACGCGAAATCCCAACCATAACAAAAATACTCTTCTAATTATAGTAGGGTCATTGTGCTTGCATGTTTACAGCCCATTAACACTGTCACCTCATATTTGTCTTCAGTTAATAGCAACGGTTAATTGCAACAACAAATTTATTTTAATCTAGCAAGTTTTTGTGGTCAATGTTTTCCAAACATTTAAAAGTTTCAATTTTTTTAATTTATGCATAGTTTTTGGTATTCTGAAGAATATTGTGCCAGTGTCAATGAAAAAGTCGGGAATCATCATTTCAAAAATGGAATTATGTAATCATCTTTAAGAGTTCTTTTTCCAAACACTTTGAAGTTTTTTTTTTCATTTCCAGCCTTGTTTCTGGTATTCCGAAGAATATTGTGCCAATGGCTATCATAATACCGGAAATAATCGTTTTAAAAATGGAATTACATTATTTTTCCAAACAGAAGTTTTATTATTATTTAAAGCCATGTTTCTGGTATTCCGAAGAATATTCTGCCAATTTTAATGAATACGGCGGATATTATCGTTTTGAAAATGGAACTAATCATCTTTAAACGTTCTTTTTCCAAACGTGTTTTTTTATTATTTCAAGCCATGTTTCTGGTTTTCTGAAGACTATTTGGCCAATGTCAATTAAAACGCCGGGAATACTCGTTTCAAAAATGGAATTATGTAATCATCTTTAAACGTTCTTTCTCCAAACACTTAGAAGTTTTTGGATTTCAGGCCTTGTTTTTATCATTCCGAAAAATATTGTGCCAATGTCAATGAAGACGCTGTTTTCACAGCGTTTTCATTGACATTGGCAAAATATCATTTTGAAAATGAAACTAATCATCTTTGGTGATGTTTTTTGCGTGGTGTTTCGTAGTTACTGCCGTAATACGTAATACTAAACGCATTCACCATTTAGGGATAGGCAATACCTATCGTATGCCTATAGAAAAACTATTTAAGTCTGGTCCACAAAAGTTCTAGTTTACTTTAATTAGCTCAATGCAGCATCAAGGATTCCATCCCATTACAATCACTCTTAATTATCTTGCACAAATCCACTGGATCCCCAATTTACCAGCGGGTCCCTAATTCACCAGCGTATCCCTTTAGGATCCCGTTCTTATCTAAAGTCCTGGTGAAAAAGACAACATTGTACGAAGGAAATTACCCTTTTTATCTAAAACTCGCCATCTTTGTAGATAAGGGATAATGTTGCCTGATCTCCCGCTCTTCTTTGCTAATTACCATTGAACTAAATACTTAGGTAGTATCTTAATGTTGTTCTTTACTTGAAGATGTTACTACTTATGGCTTATGTTGTCCTGGTACTTGGCAAAGTTTTTATTGCCAAAATTGGGGTAAAATGAGTCTGCAGTTTTGATTATTGTAAGGCTAAGGGTATTATGAAGACAATGTTTTTTTTTTAAGTTGTAAAGAAAATAACTTTATATGCACATAAAATTCAATATAAAGTAAAAATAAAACTGACGTAGATAGAATGCCTCTTTGGTTTAGTGGTCTCATGCGCTACAGTTGAGCATTAAATCAATGGTTTGATTCCCCAGAAGTTAAAATCAAAGAATTATTTGGTTTTTCCATTAGAAATTTCGCAGTCGCAGCCTGGAGTCTGGATTGGAACCCTGTTGATGGCAATAGGTTCGCCCCATGGGACTTAATAATAAGTGGTGAAATGTGGGGGTAAACTTTAGAGAATACAGGCGTGATGTCCAGTTATGTTATGTTAAAATAAAACAGTTGGGGAAAATATGCATCACGTCAACGCAAAACGGCCATTGCTAAGCATTATGCTGGGACTCTAGTGCGAAACAGAGCCACCAACAGTGCTGCGTACGCCACGATTGCGGCGGTAAGTCCCCTTTTTGAAGAGTGGATTGAGAGGCGGCACGGCGTCCTCACCTTCTGCCTTACGCAGGTCCTCACCGGACACGGTTGTTTCGGGAGGTTCCTGTTTTGCACAAGGCGGGAAACGCCCGGGTGTTTCCTCTGCGAAGATCGCCCAGAGGACACGGTGGAGGTCTGCCCGGCTTGGGCGGAGCACTGCCATGTCCTCGTGGAGGCGATCGGCGGCGGCGATCGCTCGCGTCCGGCCCTGGTTCAGGCCATGGTACGGAGCGAGAGTGCATGGGTAGCCGTCACCTCCTTCATCGAAGTAGTGATGCTCGTGAAGAGGGAGGCGGCACATGTGAGGGAGAGGCAGTATATGCGGCCTCACGGCCTTAACCACCGCAGGAGACGCCCTGGGCGTCAAGAATTCCAGGCTGATTCTCAGCCAACGTAGGCGCGGGCTTGCGGACGGCGAGTAATGGGTAGCTGCTCGCTGTTCGGTAAGGACCAGGCACGGGTCGTCAGCACCAACTGGTGGGTTCCGTAAGGGCCGATGCCTGCTAGGGGTGCGGGTTGTTTGAAAGAGCAGAGCGGGAGAAGTTATTTGATGACGTCCAACTCAAAAAAAAAAGCCACCAACAGCGCTGGTTTGAATGTTCTTTTATTTGGTGGACAATAAAATCCTATCTATGTTGCCACTAGCCAATCTATTTACTAACTTACCTACTAATAATAAAGCTGAAGAATTTGTTTGTTTGAACGTGCTAATCTGTAGAATTACCAGTCGAAATTAGATAATAATTTTGGCATTTGAAACCCAATTTTTGAGGGTTTTTTTTTTTTTGACCGTGATATTAAGCGCAATTTCTAATATCACGTTAGAACCCGTAGTAGCCGAGCAAAAATAAAAAAGTCTGAGATAATGCTTATGGAAAACCAAGTAAAAGTTCGGTCAGGTGACGCGATGCGACGCAGTCGGGAGAACAAGAACGTTCACCCGGACCCGGAAAGTCGATGGCAGAAAATATTACATAAAATAGGCTGGTGTCCGCAAAGTGTGTATTTTGCATACGATATCTTGCCACTAAAATCAATTCCAGAAAAGTTACCCCACTTAATCAACACAAAAACGCACAACAACTATCAATCTAACACGATCAACAACAACAAAGTGGTGATCACCAACTCACAAGTTAACCCTGCAAATCTTTGTGGTGTTGAGTCGAGCGTGCAATCTGGAGTCGTTACCCCTCCCACGTCCGCTGTTACCCCGATAGCATCTATTTCCGATGCTCAAGATTCACCCTTTAACGAGCTACATTATCATTTTGAATCCATTTGTGAACAAAGCAATATAACTCGTGGCTAGATTATAATAGCCGCAAGGGTTGATCGAAGGTTAAGCCATGCTTGCCGAGGTCAGTCCATGGATGGGTGACCATTATTAAACTATCGAGAGCCGTTCGTGCTTTGGAAGGCGCGCTAGGCAGTTATTTTTTTTATCATTTGCATCTCGCAGGTCTACCTAGGAGATTGTCGGCTGCTTAACCGGACTTGGCTTGTGGCTGCCTCAATAGATTAAGGCCTCCAACCAGGGCTTAGCGTTAAGCAGTAGGACCCCGGCAGGCATTTATAGATCTTCGACAGTTGTTACGGGTAGTCAGAAGCCTAAAAATCTGACAAACCAGTCTCAGTACTAGGTTGTGGAGGTCAGATAAGCAGACGCCCCATGTAAAATACTCGTATTCAGCTGCATCGGTTGCTGGGGAGTTTGTTGCGCCACTTCTTCTTCCCAGCTAATGCACTTAGAAGTGGTGAAAGGCGGGCGTTCTGGGGGACCGTTTTATGTAATATTGACGTTCATAAATTGCTGATTCTCAGCCTAATTTTAATAAATGACTTTTGATTTTGATTTCACCCTGATAGACTGGAAGCCGATCCCAATGTAGTTGGGAAAAGCCTAAACAGATTGATTGTGAACAAAGCAATTATATCGCACGTATGTAATTGGAACTACATTGAATGAGCTAAATACATGGAATTTCGATGTAATTTCGGTCAAATTGTGTTAACCAGAATTAAAGTCTGCTTTGTGATCATTTTACTAGTATTTTGTGTAGAGGAAACTTGAATATTGGTTAAATATTTAGTTACCCTTTATCAGGCAACTGTGTGTTTGATTTAGAATTTACCTTTGAACCGCGTTGTTCATACATTGACGTCATAGAAACCCACCTAGCCTAAGTATCAATATAATGTACAGGCAGGGACTTGAAAACGAAATGAATTTTGTTCCGTTACCATTTATGTTATCATATAACGTTCCAAAATTTGTAGCGATACTAAAACCGAAAAATATCAATAACGTTACAAAAAAAAAAACGTTATAGAATATCATTTTCGTGGAACAATATTAAAAGTAACGTTATAGGTATCAGTAACATTATGCTTATCCGCTTGTAATGACGTTACAGGTGAAACGTTACAGGTTCAATAATAACGTTATTCTTAAGAACTTTACTAATTGAAATCAGTTATGTTATGACTTAAGTAATGTAAATAAACACGGCGAAATCCTACGTTGCCATACTGCGCTCGGAAAATCGTAGTAGCGTTTGCGTCGCCGCCGCCGGCTCGCCGCGCCCCGCACCGCACGCAGCCCAAGTTCATGAAGCCGGCAACGTCGCATATCGAAATGAATAACGTTATTATATCGTTATACTAATAACGATATATTGATAGTATTGTTATTGAACAGTATACGATTTCGTTCCGTTTGTCAGTATCGTTATATCCAAGGAATTAATTTTGTTACGATCCTGGTGGAACGGTAACAAAATATCGGTATTGGAACTACGCGTAACGTTATTTTGTGTAACGTTTCAAGTCCCTGTTCACAGGTCCAGCATTTATTCCTGTTTGAATATTTAGCCACATTTGCAGCATAAAAATACATTATGTAGCAACCATTTAGACACACACTTTTAAATGATTTTTTGGTCTCTTTTTCATTTTTGAACCTAATACTAAAATATGTTTAAGTTAGAAAACATTTTGATCTTAACAACGAACATGCTTTAACAATTTCTTCAACAAACATTATCTAAAATGCAGGCTTTAATCAAAACCATTGAACATAAATATCTCTCACAAATAAAAACATAAGACATGAAAATATTATTGCCAAGTGTTCGCTTGCCAGACAGAGAACTGTTACAAATGGTGGCAGACGGGTTCTGGTGCCAGACAGTCTGGCGACATGGCGAGAGCGGAGTTGCCGAGTCGGTTGGTATTCGTCACATTTTTGTTTTCAAATACGATGAATTGGCGATTTTTGAGAAGTTGTGCTTTTGTTTCACTTGCACCGAGGGATTTTTTGTGACGTCATAGTGTGTTTACGAATATTTTGCTGGCAATTTCTTAAAGAAAGCGTTGATCACTGTAGGAATTTGTCACATAAATATGATAAACCAGCTTTTTTAAGTGGCTTCGCGCGGGTGACGGTCGAAAATTATCCACCGGGATAAAAAGTATCCTATGTGTCAATCCGTGTGGTGCCGGACGCAAAAAATAGCACCATTCCATCTCTTCCCGTGAATGTCGTAGAAGGCGACTAAGGGACTTACTAGAGAATGGGCAACAGCGTTCTCTATGCATTTTACCACCATACTGCAATCGCCAACCCGCCTGCCAAGCGTGGCGATTATGGCAAGCCCCCCCAAATTGGGGAAGGCCTATGTCCAGCAGTGGACGTCTTCCGGCTGAAATGATGATGATGTGTCAATTCAGGTTAAAATGCATCTGTGTGGCAATCCATTCAACCGTTTTTGCGTGATTGAGTGACAAATATCTAAAGATACCAACTTTCACATTTATAATATTATTATAAGTAGGATAAGATATGTATACATATATATATAAATATAGTAGGATTATAGTCGCTTTACGTGTTTGTCTGTGTGACCGCGTTGTTCTCCTTAATTACGCAACGAATTTCGACGCAGTTGTCATCGTCATTTAGAGAATTTGTTCCGGAAGGTTTATGTGTCTAATACAAGCTTCTGCCTGCGGCTTTATCCACGAGACATTTATCAGAAGACCTTAATAAGTCAGAAGCCCAAAAGTCTGACAACCAGTCCTACCAAGGAGTATACTGCTACCCAGTAACTGGGTTGTGGAAGGCAGTCGCTCTATCTAAAATAGTGGTATTCAGCTGCATCAGGTAAGATAGGAAGCTGACCTTAACATAGTCGGGAAAAGGCTAGGCACATGATGAAGATGATAATATCTTATTAAGGAACTACACAAAAAATAATATGGTAGAAAACACGCAGCCCAACCATATCAACAAATATGTTAATACTTACATAACAAAATAACAAATGGCTCATTAAACATAACATTTTTCTCAGTAAAGAAACGCTACAGTGAAAAAAAATACATTTGCAGAAATCATAAATCTACACTAACTTCCTATTCATTCCATTTCGAACCTTACGTCTTAAGAAATACGTCTGACAACTGTTTTATTGCAGTGTAAAGTCGTTAAAAGCGCTCACAGTTGTTTCTTGGGGCCACGAAAACAGCCCCATTTAGGTTAATTGAATAAGTGACTCAGTTATTTTCTTTTTCATTTAATAAGTGAATGAATATTAGTGCCTGAAGTTTAGAGAATATTCGCTATTATTCGATACTTGGCATAAGGTACTCGTAATTTTTTGTTATTCGTCGAATACCGAATACTAGCTAGTATTATTCGATATTCAGCGAATAGTTGTCTAAAAGCGTGATAATATTATTTGCTAACAAATAATTTTTATATTCCTTTTTAAGTCAGATATTAATGGAGAGGTACTAGACTATTCGCCAAAGAGGATGGCGATTAATCGGTATTCAACTATTCGCTATAACAACGATTTGGGACATCTCTACTGAAATGTAATTAATTACATTTCGATTTTTAATTTGCTGGACTAAAATGACAGCTGCAATCGACTTTTTGTCATCATGATAGTTAAGCGATACCAACAGCTGTCATTTTGGTCTAGCAAATTCATCATCGTCATCTCAAACTTAAATGTAAGCGTACATTACCAAAAGACCAGCTAGGTAATTGCGTTACACACTAACAGTAGCAAAGACATTCATTTTGACAGTTCAACAACATTCATTGCGTTATTTAAGTTGTTGATCAGACCAATTTTTCGAACATATGAATCAATGGACTAGCAATATCCTGTAAAATTATTCAGATTTGATTGAAAGTATGTTATGATACCAAATCCTGGTAAATCACGGTAAACTTAAATTACAGGTGATTTCAAACAAATCCCAACCTCTGACGTAGCACATACCTATCCCGATATATTGTGAAACAGCAGCAGTTTCATGAAATAATACATCCTTTGATTTTGACATTCAAGTGCCGTATTTTGACTTTGACTGTTACATGGTTGATAAACGTTTTCTACACGCTACCTGATAGGCCTGATCTTCAAATATTTGCCTAAATTATGACCAACAATTAAATGGTATTAAAGAATAAAATAAAAATAAATCGCACAGAAAATACTCTTTCATACAAGTTAATTTATATCGACATTATTAAGAACCCCTTTCCAACTCCCTCGTTCATAAACGCTATGCTTAAGGCCTCACCCGAACCGGAAGTTAACATCGGTTGGTAGACAAAGCTCGTTGTTTACAGGATGTGGGTGTATCTGAAACTTGCTGTTGACGTAACTAACAGTTACTGTAGGCTTTTTCCATGAATACGTTAAGCCTGGGCGATGACGTCCAACAAACATGTATTTTTTGCTGTAAAATCGTTCCAGGGCTTAGTGCGAGTTTGAAAATGAAAACCAAAAACTTTTTTTTTTGTTCGGTGACATCCATTGCTGCCTACAGTCGAATTACTAGCATCACATAGCATAATCACCCTATACGCTGGGACTCAGATCTCCTCTTGGTGAGAGAGAGCAGGCTGGTAATCTACAGTGCGGGTTGATAGTGTCATATTGAGTCTTCGAATTTTTGGTTCCCGGACATACTTTTGTATTTTTAACCGACTTAAAAAAGGAAGAGGTTCTCAATTCGTCGGAACCTTTTTTATGTATGTTCCCGGATTACTCGAAGATGGCTGGACCGATTTGGATTTTTTTGTTTGTTTGAAAGGGTATACTTCCCAGATGGTCCCGTGATCAATAAGTCAGGTTCTGATGATGGGATCCTGGAGAAATAGAGAGAACTCTTCAAATTTTATTTGGGTATTTTTTGGAAGAGTACTTTCTCGGAGTGATGCCATTTCAATTTGGTGAAGATCTGATGAAGAACTTCGGAGATAGGCAACGGAACTCCTCAATAAATGATAGCAAATGGACTGGGATTGCTGAAATCTCATGTCTATTTATTGTTTACACCAGTTCATAACATAACATCACGCCGGTACGCTGTGAAGGGGTAAGCACATGTGAACCACTAAAAAGGGAAAAATAAAAACCTTTTACATTACCTAATTTTATCTTATGGATTTCCTATCTACAGGCATGCCTAAATTGGGAATCCAGTAAGTCAATATTTTACTTTTTACACGCTTTATATTAGCTTCACTTGTATGTTTCTTTGTATGTTTGTATGTAACCGACTCCTTTGAGCGCGATTTTGACCCACTTTAAACGGTCAGATTTCATTGAAACTTTGTAAACTTGTCGAGGACCGATGACAATTCAATAATTAAAAAAAAAAAAACACTTTTTGTAGTTAGCAGAGCTAAAAAATAGAAAATAAATATAATAATAGTTTAAAAAACTAAAAAACACGCTTTAAAAACCAAACTAAAAAAGGAGAAAATAATTTAATTCAATTAAAAAGCGTGGGGTGCTTGACATTAATTGATTATAAAAATAACTCAAAAAGCACCCAACGTTTTTTAATTGAATTAAATTATTTTCTCCTTTTTTAGTTTGGTTTTTAAAGCGTGTTTTTTAGTTTTTTTAAATATGATAAATTATTTTATTTCTGTAAGTAGGTAACATTTTAAAAGAGTAACGGTGGAGTTTCTTGCCCATTCTTCTCTATACGAAACTACATTTTGGAAGGGGCGACTAGAATCAATTCTATTTTAATGTAAATGTTGACGTTCAAATGTGTCTTTTAAGTGCCTATTTGAAATAAATGCTTTGACTTTGACTTTAGGTTTGTACAAACAGTTTTACACGTCAATTACATATTAAAAACTAGTTGATGTCGGCGTTTCCTATCGGACTATTCTGACAAAAATGGCCGAAACCAACTCAGAGGTCACACACAGACTCTTTTAAAGTCCAGAAATAATCTTGGACAGACCATGTAGATTGGTATCTGAAATGTTCGCTTGAGGAAAGAACTCCACAGATTAAGCGTTTCACGCGCAGCTCAACTCAGAACGAAAGGATCTCCAAAGGAAGGGCATTTGGGTAGGCCGCATAAAGTACTCTAACTGCCAAATTATCAGATTTGAGAGAAATTTGAGAATCATAAAGCTTCGTCTGGTCAATAGCCCAATTTATTTAGGGTCAGCGTAACAAGTCATTCACTATCCTTATAAAATATATTTATTATAAAAATAACGCTACGGAAAAAAGCACTGGACTTGATAACTTTTATCAATAATGTACCACACTACCAGATTCCGCCGGAATTTTATCGCCAATCCAAATAATGCACAACAGATCTCACACTACAGTTTCTATCTACCCCCATAATCCGTAAATCACAAATTCCCTGAATCGTATCTCCAGGGGAACCGTACCCCATAACATTATTACTGCAAGTAGTATACACACATAAACTTTGGTGTATACAGGGTGTTTCTGCGTCCATTACAGGGAGATGCAAGGGGTCAGCGTAAAAATATTTATATTGTTACTCTGGCATAGCATAAAAATATGCTTTAATATCGTTTAAAAATATTTAATTGTATATGCTTTATTTTACACCAGAAAATATATAGCAAAAATTACAATGGGCGGCCTTATCGCTTTCTGCGATTTATTCCAGGCAACCTTGGAATGAACAGGGGACATAAAAATGGGGTTTTCATTGGTGCATATTATCGATTTTTAATCAGAATTGAGCTAGACACATCTGCCGCATGCCAGACGACCAATGGGCCAAACTTACGACCCAATGGGTCGCCATTAATGGTGGAGATGGCGGGATGAGCTGGAGTCCTTGAGCAAGAACTGGTCCTTTGCAGCTTTAAACAAGCGGAAGCTAGAAGTAGAAATAGAGTAGAGAGGCCTTTGCTCTACGGTGGGACATCACAGGTTTTTTTTATAATAAATAAAAATAAATTGATAATAAAATAATCGTAGTCGAAACTCTTGGATATTTTTATATCCAAGAGTACCTATCGACTGCGACGATGCAGTAGGCCGGGAAAATTCTTTTTTGCACTGTGTCACATAAAACTCTGTGACTTAAATAGTGAAAAAATGGACTACATACTTAAATTAAAGTGTGACTTAACTGCGGGTTTAAGTCACACAGTGCTATAAAAGTACTTTTCCGGCCATAGAGCGCGTTCATCTCGCCTATAAAGCTTTGGTGTACCAAACACCCTGTATACAGTAGACAGATACAGTTTCCTTAGGGGTGAGCAGGAGACGGGAAGTCGCGACGACTTGGCGCCAACAGTGCGACGAACTCAAGATGTCGAGTATTGATATAAAATGATCGCTAATTTACAAAAATAAGAAGGCACTTTCTTTTCTTTGTCCTCGAGTTGGTAGTTTTATAAGTCATCATTATACGATTCAATTCAATAACCATTCAAAAATCAAAAGTATTTTTTTGTAATTTGGCTGAGAATTAGTACTTTTTGAACGTCGAAATAACATAAGCCATTCCGTCAAAAGAAGTGACGCAACAAACTTCTCATCAACCCAGCTGCTCCCAGATATCTGTTAAGTTATAAATCTCAATTCGATACAATAGTATGCAAAGTCAATTCAATTTTTTTTTAAACGACTCAGCGTCAGGAACGAATTTCCAAAAAAAAAAATGTGCTTGCAGCACCGTGATTGAAAAGATACAAAAATAAAGAATTAGAGTTTTAGTGTGACAGATAGAGAGAGAAAGAGAGAGAGAGAGAGAGAGCTATATCTTCCTTCTCTCTCGTGTAACGAAATCGGTCTAAAAGTGACGCGTTCTTGAAATTTCACTCTCAATTCTCGTCCAACTATCGTATCAGCGAATGCCATCTAAGAAGTTTTACTTCAAAAAACCTACACAAACACGTAAACAACATTTTAATCCACAATCTATCTCCACACAAATTCATTCCATATTCCTTTCTTAAAAGCGAACAATCCGCAGAGTACTCGTTATGGAATCAAAACGGTAGCCGCTCATGAAATAGAAAATACCATTAAAACGATCACAAAGGATTTGGCGAACAATTTTTCCGAGCAATCCAATACATTCGCTTGTTCGGTGGGGGCGCGTATCGGATTCCCCTATACGAAATACAAATAAATGTGGATGTCTCTCACACCGAAGCGAGCGGGACGTTGAGTGATATTCTTGTCATGTTTGATGTTATTTTGGCGAACGATGTGCTGAAATATATTAATCTGAGGTAAGTATTACTAAATAAATCATGTTTCTGATGTTATTAGGTATTGCAGTTTTTTTGTTTTACATTCAGTAAGTTTGAATTACACTACAAATATAACACTAGTACAAAAAGTTTAGTTACGTATTTGACATTTTTGTAATTCTAAGCTGTTTCATGTTTCTACGTCACAACAGACAGTCTTAATTTAAGCTTCGTGTCCACATTTTTTATGATTAGTCTAAATTAACACAGAAAGCCTAACTTTGTAATTATGAGCGTTGTTCAAAAGGACGTCTGCACACCTTTTTTATTGAAGCCTTAGCAAAGCCCACCTTTATTCAGGACTCCTTGACCTGGATCTGGCCTGATGGAAAGCAATAGATGATATCTATGATGGAGCGAGCAAGCCCAGGTAAATGCTTATTCTATATGTTTTGCTGGCTAAGGCTGCTGGGTTATACGTAGAAGGAAACAAAGGGCTTAAAACACGTCACTTATGTTGAGATTGGCGTGGTTAAGTACTGGGTCCAATTCACATACATACTAATATGGAATATACATTTATTTACCATCGACTCAAAAAGAAGGAGGCACGAATGTTACGCCACCGTGCAACGTACATCCTAATGCAGCAACAAGGAGCTACCACTGAGTTAATTTAGCTGAGTGGATTCGGTCGTGCATTGTCGCTTGTTTATCGTCACACTCGGTGGCGACGACTTAATGGTATTAAACTTTAGATATAAATGTTCTTTGAACGGCGGAATTTTTCGCCCCGATGTGTGGTAATAGTAAGAAATATACTGGGTTTGGTTTTATTGTAAGGCGTGGATTGGTCCTTGAAATTATTTGATGGCGCGTTTGTTTGGATCCGTACAAAAATAGCTGTTTAGTTTTATGAGTGTCTCCACATCAAAGCATTTATTACAAATAAACCGTTTACTGGCAGTTTTGAATTGTCAAAAGAGTCGGTTATTTAGAAAGATGAAGCTAAAGTTCGTTTTTTAAACTCAGATGCTAATTTGACAGGTGTAATGTCAAACTGTGGTGCTGTCCCGCATGACAATCAATGAGGTACTTAGTATCTTGTCCAGCGTGTCTTGTATGCACGCTATGGGGGCTGATGGACGCCGCTGAAAATGTCAAGTTCTGGGCTGACAGTAATTTAGATTGCTATCGTATATACACGTTAAGAAAAAGAATATCAAACTCCTTTAATATACATGCAAACACAAATGACTTCAAACTTCAGATTAGTATACTATCTAATTTAAGTTTAGGTGCCAATTCTAAAGCGTAGCAGCTTCCTACGGAGAAGAATGGGTAAGACACTCTATGGACACTCTCTTCAATTTTATTGTTCCAAAGTATTAGTTACATCATTAAAGTAGAATTCGTAAATAGAGCAATTAAAAGCAATACAACTCCTGAAAGGAAACACTAAGGATGAAAGTAATCATTATCTTCATAATCGGCATAAAATGTCCCCACTGTTGGGACACGGGCCCCCCTCTATAAGAGAGGGAGTGGGCTATAAATATATATATCCACCACGTGGGCCCAGTGGCGATTGGTGGATGTCTCATGTCTTCGAATTTTTGGTTCTAGGACATGCTGATCCATCACGATGTTTCCTTTCATCATTTTGAGAGCAGCAGTGATTAAATAATTTCCAACAAAAAAAAATTACTTTGGTTAGTCGAAAAAACTTGGGACGTGAACCAACATATCGGCTTTTGTCGGTTCTAAAGTCAATGAAAATGAACTTTTATGTAATAGTCAGTTCCATTTAACATCTATTCAACATCTATAGTAAAAAGGTGTATTAAGGAAATTATGTGGAGGGAACCGGAAGCACTGTTATAATGTGTAACAATGTCCTTCATAGTTTGTGGTACTTAACTAAATTAGAAGTAACATGCTTTCTTATAGTTATTTTTAGGTGAAAGTTTTGGCAATGAAAATATAACTATATAGTATACTTGTTTATTTTCAAATCATACGACAGCGTTTGTTAAGTTGATTTAAGAATGACATTTCTTTTTCAATAGTACCTCCTGACTATTGAAGAAGACATGTTTTCTGAAGTTGTAGTGCAAACTGAACCTTACGTAGTTGTTTTGAAAGTTTTTTTTTTTCAAATAAACAACATTGTTTACATTTTCGGAAACTAAATTTGTGTACGCAGATATATCTTGGTCTAATGGTAACTAGCATGACTGCTGACCGTGCGATCCTGGGTTGGCTATCTTGTCAAGCTAAGTGGATGCTACTGACTTTTTCTATTAGGAAATTTTCAGTAAGTCGCCCCCCTCATTACTAGGAACTTAATAATTATAATTGGATTAATGTAGGAGTGATATTATTTCATTATTTCAATAACTCTCTATGGTAATAATAAGTCGATTAAATTATTATTACAAACATTGCTTATCTACAACATGTATATATGACAGGTATGGTCATATTTGAGGGTTTGGTACAGACCATCAAACTGAAAAACTTTTTCCTTAGGATCAAAATCGTAATCCCGAAAAAAATATCAGGTGTCCCATACAAAACTTCGATACCTACTCTCGTTGGAATTTCCCAAAATGATGCTCGTGAACGGGTGCTGCTCGTGGTGACTGGTCGTCTTGCTGACCATGGTTTTGTTATTGTTAATTGTATTAAGTTTTTATTAATTTTAGTCCAGAGGTCCTAGTTTAACCGCTTAGCTTTTGTTACTTTAAGTTATAGCTATATTTGCATAATGCAGAATTGCATATGTAAGCGGGCATGCCCTTTATGCTTGGAGGCTTTTATTTAGATTGGAAGTTCTGTTTACGTTTTGTTTTAATTTTGTATTAGTTTTAGTTTCCAATTTTTGATTGTATATTGGCGTGGGCTAGCTGACTTATGGCAAATTTAATGTCTTTTTTTTGTGTTTCGCAATTTGAATTACCTATTATTGTATAGAATCAAGTTTTTCTAACTTAACAGACAGCTGTGCTGCTGGGGAGTTTGTTGCGCTACTTCTTCTTCCCAGCTCAAGCACTAAGAAGTGGTGAAGGGCGGGCGTTTTTGGGGGACTGTCTTATGTAATTTTATTTTGTTGTTTAAAAAGAGCTGACTCTCAGCCTAGTATGATAGTATGAATAAATGACTTTTGATTTTGATTTTATGACATTTCATACTTTTATCCACAAAAAAAAAAAAAAACTTTACCTATTGCTCACTTTCGTGATATTTGGAATATTGGTAGAAAACATGATACCTAAGCCTAGCGGTCTGTCAGCAAATGAATTTAAGGTTTATCTATAAGTAGATTTATCCATTTTCCTCAACAATAAGCCAAAACAATTAATAATACATCAAGTAATAAAGCCGTTAATCGCTAGAGACAAAAAGTTCAACTCCTAATTAATATTACCGAGAATCAGTAATCAGAGGAAACCGGTAAGACAATTTTGTGAAATTAACACCTGAAGCAGACGGGGCGACACGACGGCGGTATTCCCGGATTTTACGGAAGTTACGGATCTTACCACGGAGTAATATGTTAATGGAGAGCGAATTGATTAAGTTTAGTCAGGAATTTTAAAACCGGCCAAGACCGTGTCGGACCTCGCAGTTGCGTAGTTGGGATAAATTTATCCCAAAACAAACTTAACACTGCAGTTGAAAACATGTTCTCCTAGACATCGATTTATGTATGTTACGGTCAATTCTCCAACTACAAATGTAAGCTTGTAATCGCAAAAAATATATAGATATTATGTGATAAAACTAAAAAAAATCTATTTACAGACTTTTTCCTATACTGAAACCTGAACTAAAAATGCGCTCTCTGCACGACCACTCGCAACGACACCGACGTGGGCCCTCGCGTGTATGCCCGTTCGAGTTGCTGTCTCGCTGACATTAACTTCGTGAACGCTCGGCATTTTCCGGCAAAGGGACATGTCACGCCGCGCCGCCGCCGCGCATCACGCTTTACGTTTAATTAATTTGCTTGTTTGGCGCCGACTCAATATTACTTAGGTATACTTACTACTTTATGAGGGTTAAACGAAAAAGGTATATTATTTTTTGCTTTTCAGTTTTTTCGTCGGTAATTTTTTTATAACTTAGCAATTTTGCATAGTAGAATGCATTTTACTTATTTTATATGTTATGTTTGCTATACATTATTATACTATCGTCTTAGCGAGTGGGTAGGACGAAAGTATAATCAAAGTTGAGGAATAGACATTTTAAGTTTTTGCATTTAAAATTAAAACACTGTATATTTATGCTATTTTTTTAACTTATCAATTGTTGACTAAAGGGACACAATTAGTTTTTACAGTTACGAGACTTCCCAAGAGTCGTCGCTTGGTCCACGAATACATATTTACTTACTATACGTAGTTATACATTATGCAGTGAGGAATACAATACTATTTTAAGTTTTTTAATTTTTTGTTTTTGTGTGAATATTGTGTGCCTAGCCACGATCATATTTTTTTCTTTCTCTTAGAGTAATTCGTCAATTTTTCGCACATAAAGTGTTACTTCATTCGCTCTTTACTCCGTGTCTTTCAAAAGTTCTGACGCGCGGTCGACTTTGAAGCAGAACAGGTGTGAATTACTTTTAAAATATGGTAATCTTGGCTGAACGGAGTCCCGACTTCGTGAAGATACTTGGTGACGAATTTCTTTGAACTTCTAAGTTCCAGATTATTATGCAGAGGTGCGCTGGGTTGTGACATGTATATATTAGGTGTTACCTTTATATTGAAAGGTGAAAAATAGATCACAATGGCATTACGCTTGATATCCTTGAAGTTATGCCGAGCTTTATTACCCACCATAAGTAAAAAAAAACCTAACAAATTTATGACGAACCAGTTGCCATTTATTTCTAGGCGCTGCTGTTGGCTGGGATATAGAGGCATGAGGTGCATTATTGTCAATCAGTTAGTCAGTTAGTGTGTAAATTTTTAAATATAACAACATTTTCCACTTTAAATCTGTTTCATGTGAGTAGTCTATTTAATAAGGTAATCATATTTAGCTGATTTAGTATCGTTACTGTTTTGCCCGACTTCGCTATAACAAAGGTCCGTTATATTTTTATTGCATCAATTAATAAACCAATCTAATAATCTAAAAAAAAACGTAATACCTTGAAAATGTACTTAAAAGGATCAAATTAGCTCGCGAGACTCCGCAGACGTCATGGGTTTTTGTTTTTGGGAATGACATCTCGCACGTCAACCTATGAGGTAGTTGGCTGTTTAACCGGTTTTGCCTGTGGCTGCCTTAATAAATTAAGGCTCCCAGCCAGGGCGGAAAAACTTAAAACTAAAGCAACCACACGCTGAGAGCATCCCCTGTGGGGTACAGACCTCGGCTTTGGGCATCGCTAGAAGAAGGCAGCGAGGGACGGGCTAGATCGGAATGTATGAGATGGGTTTTTGAAATCTAAACATTATTTAATAAAGCACATTTTAAGACATTGATATTCAACATGTAAGGTCTATGTATGGTTTACAAATAAAACTGTTGTTATAAACTCCGTAAGTAACACCTGCGGTCATTGACACCAAAAAAACAATCACGTCGTTTATTGGGGTTCATGTTTTTTTTTGTTTTATCATGTTTTGTTATTAATATCGATAATATCTGCAGAGTTTCGCTAACTAATTTAATTTGACCTTGTACAATTGCAACAAGAAATAAATCTTTATTTATTATTATTTCTACACAGTTAACCTCTAAAATACAATACAAGATGCATTCCAGGTTATTAAAACCTTCATAGAGTAAAGAATTTACTATTATTATAAATCAATAAATACAATTAATAGAATTTGTGGTTTCCTGTAGAAATCACGCTATACATTGTTGCCTATATAATCTCATAAGTGTTATATGAACAGATAATTGTTGAAAATGATGATATTAATATTGAGTTTTGTGTTTTTGAACAATGTTTGGGCAAGCAATGGCGTCACCATCGGTGCGTCAGGAAAAGAACATTATTGGCAAGGATTTTCGAACGCAGGTAGGTACTCATTTACTATCTGTGTAAATTAGAAAACAATAAATAGATATACGGTAATAAAAACAATTGTTCTGCCATACATTTTGACCACGTATTGTATTTTCTAAATTCAAATTCAAATTCAAATGTTTATTGCTCAACACAATACATAATCATACATTTCTAGATTTCAAGTGAATGCGCAGTACACTGTGTTGTACCAATTCAGGCATGCAAAATCATAATTAAAATTATACGATTTCATAAATTCAAATTAATACTTTATACAATGTCATTAACTCAAAATAATGCCATAAACAGTGTCATAAATTCAAATCAATAAATATGTAATGTCAGAATATTTAATGTCAAAATAACTAAGTAATTAATAATATAGTCAACACATAATTGGCAACACAAATAAGGTAATTTTAATAAAAAAAAGAAAAACAAATTGGACTCAAGTATTCACCCTAAATCCATTTCTATCAGACAGGTATTCATTAATTGTGTAGTATGCCTTACTTATCAGTAGATTATTGAGTTGCTTCTTAAATAAATGGATATCTTTAATACTTAACAAAGTATTAGGTAATTTATTATAAACATGTGGTGCCATTCCTAGCAAGTTTTTACGGAATACTGCTTTTTTGTGTTGCTTATTGCTTATTTTATATCTATGTCGCGAACTGTGTAGTTTTTCAAATAGGTGGAAGTTTGCTTTGACGAATACGGCCACCTCATATATGTATAGGCAGGGTACTGTTAATATACGGAAATTCAAAAAGAACGGTTTGCAGCTTTCCGTGCTTTGAATACCGCATATCGCCCTCACACATCTCTTTTGCGCTCTAAATGCTGTCTCCTTGTTGGTGCAGTTTCCCCAATATATAATCCCGTATCGTAATGCAGACGTAACTTAAGCATGATACGCCGTAACCGAAACTTTTTGATTTACCTCCTTTGCGAGATTACGTAAAGCATATGAATGTTGACTCAGGCGTTTACATAAACTGTCAGTATGAGTTTTCCACGACATGTCTCTATCCAAATCAAGCCCTAAAAATTTTGTAGCTGTCGTTTCTGAAATTACTTTGTCTTCATATTTTATGTCAGATTTTTTATGATTTGTTCTTTGCTCAAAAGTCATTATTTTAGTTTTGTCAATATTATTTTTTTATTTATTCGGGCCCATCCATTCTACTAATACCTGGAGACAGTTGTTTATTTCGTCCTCAAGTGTCGTCGCATCATTTTTACCACTAAAAACGACCGTGCTATCAACAGCAAACAAAACCTTCGAAACGGCTGAGTTCCTATGAAACAGCTGAGTTTTTTTTTATAACCGCTATTCTACGCTAGAGGTTCTAGAATAATGTGTTGAATTCATGGTTTCGATTTGCAGGTCGATGTTTTCTGAATCTGCGTTCTTCTAACAATCTTCTTCAACTCTGTCCTTCTCATACTCTGACTTTGTTCATTCTCCCTTTCATATTCAGTCCAGTCCAAATAGCCAGTGTGATACATTTTTATAGTTTTTTTTTTTTGCATTGTCCCTCTCAACCAAAGCACCTTTCATCTAATTTCTTGAGCACCCTTGGTTGACTGGTAGAAGTGGTGGTTCAAATAAATAAATAATATTTACATACCTAATTTAAAAGGTAACATTTTTAAAACAATAATACTCCAATCTTATTGTGCAACAAGAAAAGTGGCGCCTTCTTTGCAGTGTCTAGGCGATGCAAGTCATTTGTTGCTTCTATTTTATTGTATGTCATAGGTAAGCAACTTGCATCGTGAAACTGGAGCTTCAGGTCAATCTCTTTTTTCATTTTCTTCATAAAAACAGTCAATCAGAAAATTCAAAAAACAAGACTTTCATTACAGACTACAACGGACCCTACTACACCCATACCGAGCATAGAGACCACCCCAACGACCCCATTATCCGGCCATGTTCAATCCAAGATGAGGACTGCATCCGAAGGGTCTTTACTTCTGCCTTCAATTGCATGGCAACCCATGGGCCGGTTCCTGAGCCTTATATAGCTGATACCCTGGATATAGACATACCTCACAGTAACTTGACATTTACTATCAATGATGTGAAGATTAAGGGGCTTAGTTCTGGCAAGATTAAGGAGTTTTAGTAAGTGTTTGAATATTGTTTTATTTTTTTCTTTACAAACTCATTCTCTTTGTCTGTCTGTTAGTTGTACTTCATGTCATTGTTTTTAATCCAATGATATATGTCAAAAGGTTGATTTTTCAACAGACAGTTATCTTTTATCTGAAGAGTAAATCTGACAGTTTGGCATATTTTCTGCCAAAATGACATATTTCATTCCTCAGGTACATAAGTTATCTTACTATTCAAAAATCAACCCTAACTTATATGTATCTCTGGCTAAGTTTATGTGTCAAATTAATCTAAGTAAGTGAAGCTTTTCGCTTACGTAGTTAGTTTTATAAATGGAATTTGGATTTATAGGAAAAAGCGCAAGGTTTTTGAAGTCTAATAAGTTACTTTTCAAACTTCTTCTTCTAGCATAGTAGGTACAGTCACGGACTTTAATTGATAAGCCACTTGCCACAGTTCCTATTTTAGCCGTGTAATGCAAATCGGGGTTAGTCGGTTATACTCGTACATAGTCCAGAGTGACGACTCAAAGTCGACCAATTGCAGGGCTAGCAACCGTAACCTAGCGACAATTGTTTTAGCGTAGCGATAGTAACGTTATGATTAGTCATTTCGACATCGAAAAAACTCGTACCCACGATTTTATCCGAACGCGTAGCGTCCAAGATACCGTTCATGACAATTATGATAACTGTTGCACCTACACATAAATAGCTACGGCTACGATTCACCAAAATTCGAAATGATCGTCTCTGACATTTTAACTGTCACTGTCTTCAGATAAATTTTCAGAAATAACGAGTATTAAATGAGCTCTAATTCAAAGGAGGTCAGTATCAAATAGATTGGATAAACTTATGCAACAGTGTATTGATTTATCATTGACAATTTATAAGTCAACCTTCAACCTCTTATGGATAAAACTATTTCCGATTATAAGAAATTTGTCACCTTGTTTACGAGCAAGCGGTTTAAGTTCGTGTTTAATCGTGTAATCTCGTGAATGTAAAAAACTGCAAAATTGGAAAGTTTAAAAGTGGCATATCAATTAATGTCCGGGACTGTACATAACAGATTATATTTTGTTCAAGATATAATTACTTAGGTCCTTTAAGGCACTTCTTGAAAAAAAATCTTTTTCACCGGCCTGGTTTTGAACTCCACAAAGAGCGTGCAAAAAACTAAAACGACTTTTGTTAGGTACCGTTTCTCCGAGTAATTTACTCAAATTTGGCTGACAATCAGCCCTTTTTGAACGTCAAAATTACATAAAACAGTCCAAAAATACGCCCCGCCCTTGACCACTTTGTAGTACTTTACCTGAAAAGTAGAAGTGGTGCATTAAACTCCACAGCAGCTGTCTGTTCAGTTACAAGAAGAAGATATACTCGTAAAGTAAGGTTTGTTCAGTTTTAATGGAATGTATTCTCATGTTTCAGCACCAACAAAGAAACAGGCAGATTTGTACTAGAAGTCGTCTTCAAAAGTGTCATAGTTTTTTCCCCTAGAAGCGTTGTCAGTTATTACCGCAAAGGGAAGGAGCCTGTTGAAAGTTGCGACTTCTCAATTATTCAATATAGTAAGTTAAACTTTTAATGTTCATTTCTCTCATGTTAGCCCACCATACTCTAGACTAGACGACATGTGTATTTATTTATGAGATAGGTACTAAATAAAAGTGGCTCAATATTTTATCAGCAATGGATTTTCAAATTGACCTCACTATTGACTTCTTCTTCTTCTCCAACCCTTGGCCACCCAATGCTGAGTGTAGGTCTCTTCCAAATCTCTCCACTTTTGGCGGTTTTGTGTCGTGGCTATGCAGTTTCTTCTGGCCACTTTAATGAGATCGGCTGTCCACCTAGTCGGACTTCAGTACCCTCAAAAACAATAAAGACGACATCCACGAGGACAAAAAAATCGCAACCGTCTTTTGGGGTTTTCATTATTAGCTATTAGCTTCAGCACCATCGAAAACCATGAAAAATATCTTCTATGCTTTGTTGACGGTTTCTATCAATTTACTCCTACCACAAGCCGTGAATTTAGCCGTGTTAAAAAACTTAGTTCCAAATATTCTTGACAGGTGAAACTCAGAATGCTTACAAAGGTATTTCAGAGAAATCTCGTAGCAACCTCATCTTTCAAACAATTCCATTCAACCAACCACAACGAACAACCTATCAACCAGCCAACCCAGCCAATTTTTCGTTCTTTCAATTCAATGATAATTTTCAGAATCACTGTCGTTAACACTGACGATCTCAAATATTGGACAAGAATTATGGAAAGCCCATGTTTACGCTTACTTGAATGATGCCGACATACCATACAAATTTGGCCCTGGAATTACAGAGAGCAAAGGTAATATCAATCTTTAAATTTTTATCAGATTTATGTTGAAGCAGGGAACTAACGGGGTGATTGAGTAACACACATACAGTGGTAATGTCATTCAATTTGACAGTTCAACGATAATCATTGCGTTATTGACGTTGTCGAAAAGATGAATGTTTCATGGATTCCATGGATCATCAATTTCGTATAAAATCTTTCGGGCTTGTAATTAGCAATTTAGTTTTATATTATTGTTTTTAGAATGTAATTAGTCCGAAAGCCTTCCGAAAAAAAAAAACACCTATGTTACGCAATTAGGGTGGAGATTTTTATCAGACATTAAGGTGCGTGTCCACTGAAGCGGAGTCGACCGGAATGGAGATGGGCAGGAATCAATTAAGCATATTGGTTGCACTTCAAATCACGCTTCTCGTCTTCTCGTCCACTAGAGGTCGGTTTCTGAACGTCTGAGTCATGTTAGAGCTGCTGAATTACCTTATCAACTGTCAATTTCATACAATTACAATAACTGCTTCTAAATTAGGATGATATGGGTCTAACACCTGAAATATGGGCACCTACCATTCTGTGACGTAATTGTGACTTATAAAAATAGCGAACAGTTGACACGTTAAACATAATGACGAAATTGCGGTGGTTTCTTGCTCTCAGGCATTTAAAGTCGGACAGACTTAGTAGACCGATAGCCGACAGAGTAGACGAGTCATAGAGGGAAAAACGTACATCGGCAAGCGCAGCGGGGACAGCTTGATGGACAGGCGACCTCAAAAAGGTAGCGGGGTCAGAACAACTTTGAGGAGTACTGTATCCAGTGGAATGCTTTAGGCAGACTTGCCTAATTGAACTTAGAAGTTGTTCATTATAGTCTAACAAAGTATAATTAATGAAAAAAAACCTTTTACAGATCGTCAAGTGAGGGGCAACAACAGAAAGCTGGTTTTGAGCGTGAAAGAAGCCCTCCTGACCCAGGGTCCACAGTTCATGTCTGTGTACTTACAGAGTAACATCTGCGATTTTAGACACCAATAGATTTTGTGATAAAAAGTAGGTACAGACGGGCGCACATAAAGCTATTCCAAACTGTAAAATTTTGCCAATTGAACATGGACCTTATCCTTTTGTTATAAAGTTGAAAAACCATCAAACAAATTTGACAGATTGGGGTAGCTTGATGTGCTGTCCTCTGTACATGCTTCTGGAACTTTTCGTCGGTAAGTAAAAAAAATGTGCTGTGTCCTACAAAAGTGTAATACGAGGTCACAATGTTTTTAGAAATCATGTTTTTTTTTTATACCACCGAAAATTTTCACCGCAGGTGGATCCAGAATTATGTACTGAAAACATGGCAGTAAGTTAAGCGATGTCCCTGCCCGCTGTATAATGATTTGCAATTTTTCATGAGGTGCGTCATTACCGTGACCACGAGCATTCGTTTTCGTGGTTGTAAAAATATAGTTTGCAAGCACATGATCGTGATTTTGAAAAGCTAGTGCTGGTTGGAGCGCCCTTACTAAAAGAACTTAGTGTTTATCAACGAATGCTCGCGATCAAACGTTCGCGAATAAATGGTCAATGTGTGAGCGCAACATACTGTAAGATTTCATTATTTCCACTGCACATTCCTGTACAATTCCGTACCTCATTTTGTTTATTTTTATTAGTACTTCTTCTTCCCAGCTAAAGCACTAGGAAGTGGTGACGGGTGGGCGTTTTTGGGGGGACTGTCTTATGTATTTTGACGTTCGAAAAGTGCTGATTCTCAGCCTAATTTGAAGAAATAACTTTTGATTTTGATTTTTTGAGTCTTGTTATTTGAGTTAACTTATGTTTTTGTATGCATGTGTTTCTGTGACAAATAAACTTAATTTTCTTTCACATTTGCTTTTATTTTGAATTCCACTTTTTTCATTGTTTTTACAGTTTCATAAATAAGATGGTTTTACTGCGAACCCGATTATGTTTGGAAAATAAACAACATTTTATTTTCATGTGTACTGAAACAGATTATCGAGTAATAAGTCAGTACACAGCAGTATATAATTAATATAATAACGGATGGTGGATAAACTTTATTAAGTAAAATTGTACAACAATTAAAGTGGTGCAACATTAGCTAACCAAAAAAAGGTAATTCAATGTGTTTAGGTATTTTAATAAGAAAATTATTTATAGATATCGTTGTAATTGGTTCAGTGATCATACACACGAGCGGCACGCGCCAACGGCAGACGCAACTGCAGCTGCCAATACGTGTCGACCGCGGTGCTCATACACGAGCGACACGCGCCAACGGCAGAGGCAACTGTAGCTGCCGACATGTGTCGACGGCGGTGCTCATACACACTAGCGACACGCGCCAACGGCTGAGGCAATTGCAGCTGCCGACACGTGTCGACGGCGGTGCTTATACACACAAGTGACACGCGCTAACGGCAGACGCAACTGCAGCTGCCGACACGTGTCAACGGCGGTGCTCATACACACGAGCGACATTCACCAACGGCAGAGGCAACGGCAGCTGCCGACACACGTCGGCGGCGGTACCAATACACACGAGCAACACGCGCCAACAGCAGAGGCAACTGTAGCTGCCGACACGTGTCGACGGCGGTGCTCATACACACGAGCGACACGCGCCAACGGCTGAGGCAATTGTAGCTGCTGACACGTATCGACGGCGGTGCATATGCACACAAGTGACACGCGCCAACGGCAGAGGCAACTGCAGCTGCCGACACGTGTTGACGGCGGTGCTCATACACACGAGTGACATTCACCAACGGTAGAAGCAACGGCAGCTGCCAATACACATGAGCGACACGCACCAATACACACGAGCGACACTCGCCAAAGGCAGAGGCAACTGCAGCTGCCGACACGTGTCGACGAGGGTGCTCATACACACGAGCGACATTTACCAACGGCAGAGGCAACGGCATCTGCTGACACACGTCGGTGGCGATACCAATGCACACGAGCGACACGCGCCACCGGCAGAGGTAACTACGACTTAAGACCGACACGCATAGATGCGACACGCCATGCAGGGCGTTGTATACCCCGCTGTTTGTCGCGTAACAAAACTCGAGCAAAGAATGTTGCAAATAAAATTCGAAACAAATTCTCACACGGAGTACCGTCTATTAAAAGATAAGTAGGCTCGAATGATAACGCAATAAACATTAATTAAGTAATTTGCACAAAAATAATCAACTTAATCAGTCAAATATTTACATGATAACCTTTAAACATTCACGCGAACATTTAAAATGCTATAAAACGACGACGACCGCGTGTGTATCCGACGTTATTCATTTAATATGTATATTTTCTTGTGCTTGTTTCTGATTAAAGTTTGTTCCTGTCTCGGAGACAGCGAACCATCTAATAACTACTATAGAGGAATTGCATATGATGACGGAAACTATGGTAAGAAATCTATCTTTGCGATAGGCTCGCAACCGGGTACTGCTTGTGGTGACTGGTCGTCTTGCTGACCATGGTTTTTTTATTGTTAATAGTATTAACTATTTATTTATTTTACTCCGAAGGTCCTAGTTTAACATTTGTTACGTCTAGTTTCAGCTGTGTGAACATAATGTAGCATTGCATACGTAAGCGAGCATGCCCTTTACATATGCCTGCAGGTTTTAAGTTCTGTTTACGTTTTTGTTTTTATTATTTATTTCTGGTTGAGTAAAATTTTTAATGATTTTTTGGTATATTAACGTATGCTAGGCATGGCAAATATTTGAATTTTATGTTTTGTGTTTCGTAATGTTAATTACTTACCCACCATTCTATAGAATCATGTTCTTCTAACATAACAGACAGCTGTGGTGCTGGGGAGTTTGTTGCGATACTTCTTCTTCCCAGGTAAAGCACTAGGAAGTGGTGAAGGGCGGGCGTTTTGAGGGACTGTGTCATGTAATTTGACGTTCAAAAAGTGCTGACATCAGCCTACTTTGAACAAATAACATGACACGACATTTTCATGTCAACTACTATATAGGGTGACTGGTAATAATTAGTGACCGATATTTAAACACATGATTGTACTCATCATAACAAACAACTTTCCCAAAGAAACTATTTTTTGTTTATTTAACTAGCGCATGTTCCCAATCACCCCAATAGAACATTGAGTACCTAACAAGAATAATACACCATCAGCTGTAATTTAATTTAGTTACCTAAAAACAAACAAAAACACTTTTATCTTGCATTATTCTTTTGTCATTAATTTAACCACCGTACGGAACGCGCACGCGCTATCAGCTGTGAGTCGCTTGACCGCGACGCGTTGGGTCAAGCGACTCATAGCTGATAGCGCGCGCGGTCTGTTGTTAAAGAAAACGATGATGTGATGTTTTTAGGTAACTAAATTCAATTACAGCTGCTGGTGTATTATTCTTGTTAGGTACTCAATATTCTATTGGGGTCATTAAGGTAGATTAGTTAAAAAATCGTTTCTTTGGGAAACTTGTTTGTTATGATGAGTACAATCATGTGTTTGTATATCGGTCACTAATTACCAGTCACCCTAATAGGTATCTTCTTGAAAACAATTAACTGTTAGTCCAGCGTTCTAGAGTGATAAGCACTATAGGCTGACAATTCCGTTGCTGACAGTTCCATGGTCTTAGCGGGTGAAAGGAGACGACACTTAAAACAAATTAAGCACATCATTCGACCTCATTGGCAAATGCGCTGTCAAATATGAGTCTTCTGATTTCTCTACGAAATTTTTCGTGATTTACTGTCAGTAAACGCTATTCAGGCATAAAACGATATTAAATATAAATATTTTGTTGTTTTTTCAACAGCGTTATCGATACAAAACGTTCTGTGCGGACTCTGCCCGTGTAAAAATATTGAATAAAAAACAAACAATTTAAAAACGGTATTTATGTGGATTACACGAAAATACTCAACGTAATATTGCATTCTGCTTCAATTCGGCATTTTTTTTTGTATTTAGTATTTCTTCCTTAACGCTAATAGGTAATAGTTGGATGATGAGCATGGATTTATTCTGCAATTTTCCAGTGGCTTCGCCCGCATGGAGGTCGAAAATAAAATTATCCGGTCATAAACTATCAGTGTGCCATATTTCATCTAAATCCGTTTGGCCGTTTTTGCGTGATTGGGTAATAACCATACAAACTTACACATTTTTAACATAGTAGAGTCTTATTTACTACCTTAATTTGACCTGCAATATTTTTATCGCCTTTGGATAGTAACATGAAGTGCTGCAGCAACGAACAAGTTAGCCTATATATACCAAACCTCCACTCAAGATTCTTCGTCTATGAGAGTGAGGGAAGAAAAAGTGCACTTGTGTCTGCGCACTTAGCATTGTTAGACTCACATAAGATTCGAATAATATAATATTTGGACTTTAAAAGAGACCATGACCTATGAGTTTGTTTCAGGATTTTTTTTAGGGATCAGTCAGGTAGGAAATGCTGGAGCCATCTTGTTTAAAAACATTGACCAACTAAATATTGACGTGTAAAAGTGTATTTTATGATCTACTTACAAAAGCAAATATTTCATTTCATGTCATGACCGAAATACGGTCTGGAGGATTATTATCAGTGCCTATATTTCCCAGGTCATCAACAAAAAGGACCAATAGAGTGCCCATGCTCTCTTCGTGATGTGAACTGCATCAGGCGGTACTTTGTCTACAACTCTCAGTGTTCTCCCGCCCATGGACCGGCTCCAGACCCTCAGAAGATTCAGAGCATACCGATGTTTGTGCCTCATGTTAATATCACCTTCACTTTGAATTATGTTGAGGTTAAAGGCCTCAATGATTTTAGGATTAAGGAGTTTTAGTAAGTATTTAGCTGCCTTATTTTGTTTGAATTAATTTCTTAGCAAATTGACACACTTTTTCGATTTACCAGTTATCCATTTATTTGCCATTTCACATGACTGTCAAAGAATTATGGTTGTGGTTTGAATATAATACGGATTTATAGTCGATTTGATTAACAATCTATTTTTCATCTATTTAAATCTTTTGAGGGCTAGCCAAAAGATTTAAGAAGGTGTTAAAAATTTAAAGATAATTTAATTGGTGTTAAGGCTTTTACAGAGTAGCTGGTGGTTTGAAATTGTAAAGAACCTGCATTAAGTTAATCCAAGATATGGCCCTAGATCGCTAAATTTATTTTTTATTTTAACGGAATTATTATGACCTCATTTTCAATATTTTAGCATAAACAAAGAAACGAGCAGACTGGTCTTAGAAGTGGAATTCCGCAGGGTTTGGGTATACTCCCCATTCTCCGTCATTACTTTCCATCGTAAGGGAATGGAACCCTTGGAGCTGGCAGACTACGCAGCTATTGAATACAGTTAGTATACAACATTATTATTTCCACAGAGTATTCCAAGTTAACAAAGCAAAGTCTTCTTTTTGTAAGGCTCGTATCAAATGATAACAGCTGGACAGGTCGATCGAAGGTGAAGTTACGTTTGCTGCAGTCGGTCCGTAGGTGGGACCATCCATTTCATACCAGGAGTCAAGACCCCTCCATGCTTCAGAGAGCATGTTAGTCCGTTAATCCCGACTGCCATTTGTAGATCTTTGGCAGTAGTTACGGGCAGTCTGACAGCCAGTCTTACCAAGGAGTACCGTGTTATCTAGTAACTGTGTTCTGAAGGTCAGATAGACAGTCGCTCTATGTAAAATACTTATACTAAGCTGCATCTGGTAAGACTGGAAAACAACCCCAACAAAGTTTAGAAACGGCTAGATAGATTTTGAGTCTTTTGCTTAGCTTTGTGCCATGTTACTGTACCAGATGCAAAATTTCAAAAGCTACCATAGACTACCAAAATATGAATTTATCATTTTGATTTGTCAAAGTTGTCTTATTTTCCAGAGGATCTATCGTTCACCCTGACAGCGTCTCACGTCAAGAACATCATCAATCTATCCGATGCTCACGTCTTCACTTACATTTCTGATCCTAATCCAAAGCAGGCACTGGGTCCTAACTTCACAGAGAGTAAAGGTATTATATCTACTACAAATCACGCAAAATCCTGTAACGCACAAGCAAAATTATGCAAGCGATGAGCATATAATTCTCGACAACCACCGTCAAGGAGTAACCAACCTAGTCTGGTCGGAAAATCTGCCCTTTTCTATGAAGGATGAATAATTTTAATCTCTGTTTCTCATTATTCCATAAAATCTATTTGCTAAGTAATTTTGTGCGTTGCGTAGGATCTCCCAGACTCTAGGGACTAAACAACCTCATAAAAAAGGCCAAGATAGAGTGGATTCGGAAGGTGAGTTATGGTCTATGGAGCAACTTGGGGAGGTCTATGTCCAGCAGAGGACTGCTCTAAGCTGAGCTGATTGATTAAAGCGACGATCATCAGCTAGCAAATTTGACTGCCAGGGCTTTGTAGAAAAAGTATCAAAGTCAAGGTCTTTGACTTCTTTATGGTTACAGCATAAACTAATGTTATTTTGTTTTTCAGAACCTCAAGTGAGAGTAGCATTACAGCGTTTGATTGAGGACTTAGGATTGAGTCTACAAGAAGTGTTCGTGACTAAGGGACCAATATTATTTTCCGCGTTCTTCCAAAACTCTATTTGCAGTTACTAAATAAGGCAGATTAAAGATTCTTATGAAATATGAAATAAAATAATCATTTTGATTGGTCTTTTTGTTTTATGGATTTTATTCCTTCTCTATCTGAGTATACAGTTTTGTAAGGTTTAACATAAAAAGCTTTTACAAGTCTTTATTAGGGATAGACAGAGGAATCTTGCATGTTTAATATATGCAATGAACATGCTCTTGTACATACTGCGTTGGGACAGATTCTGGCTGATATTATGTGCAATGTTTTCCTTTCAAACCATGTTTGGTGTCACTATGAATGTTAAACTGACGAATAAAGCGATAAAGCAACCCGGTGTGGTGTAAAAAAAATGTTGTGACAGAAAATTAAAAGAGTATGCCTAAATGGTTCGGACATGTTGAGACGATGAATAAAAGGGGACTAATAATATACAAGGTACATGTGAGTGAAAACGGCGGGAGGGGATGCCCTAGGAGGACATAATTATAGTGATCTTATCGGTGATATTCTTCAGAAAGGTCAGGTGCGTATTGCAACCGGCGTGCGTGGATGACCAGATGTATGAGATTATGTACATAATATGTTATCTGCAATGTACTCTAATGACAGTATCTCCTCTTCAACTAATGACAGTATCTCCTCTTCAACATTTTTCTGTCGGCTTCATAACATTTCTGTCAAGCTGAAATAGTTTGCCATCATTTTAGAACATACCTGGAGAATATGAATAAGGGAGTCACTGCATACTACTGCCCTATAAATATGTCGTAAGCAAGAGCATGCTGCAGTTCTGCAGAACCTTTTGAATGTTGAATGACTGACGGTTTTAGAAGACCGACTGGCAAATCTTGGGCTGTCATCCACCTCCGCGTACCAACCTGCTAACTGGCTGATTTTGCATGAGCTAACATTTCTTGTACCTTGTAAATATGAGAGAAGAAAAAAATAACTACTACATATTACCTAACCTTACTTATCTATTTTATTACTAGAGAATATAATCGTCTCTCTTATAAAGAATAAGTCTCATGTGATCCTACTAAAAGAAAACAAACAGTTTATTCATCAAATAAGTATATAAAGTAAAAAGGGAAAAGCTCACTGGGCATCAAAGAATTCGTCCGCATCGCTGTCAGTGGGAAAAGTGCCCAAAAGGCTGGCAGCGTTGCCACGTTGGATGGCAACGCTGATTCTTTGTGCTAAGAATTGGCCAGCCCTTTGGTCACGTGAAGATTCGACCAACCGCTTGGCGATGTCTCAAAATACTCGATGAGCACTCGGACCCCATCGATCGTCTCTTGAATTACGTTACCTTTGTGTACAAAGTAATATATATCAAAATAAGTTCTAACGAAGTCTATGGTCTATCCCAAAAGTATTTAATGAAAATTTAAACCAGGTGACAAGGAAACGTACCTTTTAATGCCAATTTCTAGTGCCACTTACAATTATTTGAGTGCTTTGATTTGATTATTTTAATACCTGAACCCAAAATTCTTATTTTGAATCATCATCATCATCATTTCAGCCGAAAGGGTCCACTGCTGGACTCCCTCAAGCTCCTCCGCTTCGACCGGTCCTGTGCTTCCCACATCCAGCGGATTATTTTGAATCACATGAAGATATTTATTCTTCTTAGCGTGTCGATGCGCAAATGCTAAATACAGTCAGCCCAGAATTTCGCTACGAGCTTGCATGTTCCGCAGCGCCCATCAACTCCTGTAGCGTGCAGACAATACAGGACACGCTGGACCAGATATTAAGTGTCCCATTGTTTGTGGGACAGCACCACATCGAGACTCCAGAGCGGAGTCATCTGTGAATCAGCACCTTAGCAGGTTTTCTTTGCTTCGGCCTACCTACGTCCGAAGTCTATTTAAAGACTTCCAGGAACGCTAAGGCAATTCATGTTCAGGTGCGAGATTTTCAGCAGGTGGAACGAATAGGCCTGGGAAGCATCATCTCGCTAGAGATTGACAATAGTGGTTAGTTTTATAAGTTAATTTTTGTACAGTGGATTTTCAATTACAATTTAATAATGTTTTTCTTGGTTTTTGATACGTACTTTATTAAATTTTTTGTCACTACCTTCCGAAATTAAAGTAATTTTTCACTTTGTAGTTATAGTACCTACCCCGCACAATTCAAAATTTCATCATCCTTGGGGTCAAAACCATGCATATTTATACGACAGCAGCAATCACGGTTTGTTTGCTGCCATATTTTGAAGAGTTCCGTTGTCTGTCTCCGAAACGCATCATCAGATCCATATGAAATTTAAATAGGACCATTTCGGTATAAACCCCTTTCGAACAAAAAAGAATTTTGAAAATCCGTGTATATATGACGGAGTTATGCCCGAACATACATAAAAAATATTTATTTAGAAACAGGTCGAATAGATAACCTCCTTCTTTTTGAAGTCGATTAAAAATATAAACATGTCGAATTGATAACCTCCTTCTTTTTGAAGTCGGTTAAAAACAGATGAACGTGTTCCTAATACCCTTTAGTGAGTGATTGCGTAAGAAATTAACCTTAAGAGTTTGTTTAAAGTTTCAGCAGATACTTTTGTAACAGACTATATCTATAAATCTAACTTAAAATTTTCTAGATTCATCTCGCATGTTTTTAAAAGAAGCTTTAGCATATTATTTTGTTAATCGATAAATCGTGTTTAGTTTCATTGTAAGCAAATCACCTATTATTTTTGTAATTAATAATGATTGCATTTGAATAATTGCTTATTTAGTTATCATGTTACTTGTCTTAGATTGATATTACAAGCTAATTTGAATAAGTTATGGTTTCCTTTTAAAATCATGCGATCTATGATCAAATAACTTGAAATTGGCTCATTATTTATCAATTATCTCGTGTAATGAGAGGCCCTATAGAGACAAAGCAAAGTCTTAAAATAATATGAATAATATACGCGTAAAAATGAAGAGTGTTTTTTGTTTTTTTCTTTTGTTTTATTTTAGTCACTGTGTTGAAAATAGTGATGAGGTTGGGCGTGGAGAAGTAAAGGAAGCAAAAAATGATGGTGTAATCAAATATGATGGTAAGTTTCTTAAATTTTTACGGCTGCTTATACTTACGCACTTTTTAGAATACATTTTTTTATTACAGTAGGCACCTATCTTTATATTGTAACTTTAAAAGTAGATATTCTATTAAAGACTGTCCCATGCAAGCATGGTTTTTTATCGATCGATCGACATTTTATCAATTCAATAGTCTGACGCCAAAAATTAAGACAGAATTATAATCCAAGATGGCAGCCACCAAACTTTCCACCAATTTTTGCGGGACATTAACATTTCGTAATATTTCGACCAATTAAGTTCGTTTTTTAAACCCAAATAGTAATTGGACCGGTGTAATGTCAAACTCCTAAAAGGAAAATACAAACTTAATTGAAATGTCAAATTACTATCTGTGATGAAAAAACTAACTTTAGACTATAGAACTGTCAAAATAAGAACTTTTGTCCACCATGCATTTTATGTAAAATTTCACGTGTGCGTCGAACCATGCTTGCACCGCTGATTTGCCCAAAAACTTGCTTCTGCCTTTACACGATATCTGTCACAGAGTTTGAAAGGTTATGTAGCCTATTTTGGCTTTAAACTTGTTCATATTTCCAACCTGTACTTCTCATAAATATATTAATTTACAGATAATCTCGAAGGCAAGGACCCCAATCAAGACTCCATCATCAGACCATGTCCTCTCCAGGATTTGAAGTGCATCCGAGGATTCTTTGCTTACTACTCTCAATGTTTGGAAGCTGAAGGGCCAGTACCAGAACCTTATTTTCTTCATGTGCTACCCAATATACACGTGCCACATGCAAATCTTACGTTTGAACTTAATAATGCGCAAATTAAAGGCCTTAATAAGTGGAAGATTATAGAGTTTTAGTAAGTAGGGTACCATACCATACCTAGCCTATATTAATAACTAGAAAGTAGTTAAATACAAACTACACTAGTCTAACTAAACTAGTTTAATACAAAGTAGGACCAAAAAGACGTACTGCACTGACTCCAAATATACTATAACCAGCTAAGATACAGAAGAACATAATTAATTGCAAGAGTCTGTTGATTTTTTTCTGTTTCAGCATCAACAAGGCGACAGACAGATTGGTGCTAGAAGTACAATTTGACAGGATTGTGGTGACTTGTCCTGAAGCCAATTTAAAATACCTTCGGAAGGGGAAGGAGCCACTTGAAGTATCAGACTTCTCAGTCATTGAATATAGTAAGAAACCATTTTGAATAAAATAATGTTGAGATTAAAAAAATAAGAAATATAGAAAAAGGTTTTCAAAGTAGGTATAAAGCAAAGCCAATTTTTAACGTCAGTGTAAAGAGACGTTGGCTTCGGCCATTAGATTTTTTTGGTCCGAATACATTGCAATACTGCTCATCCCTCCATAGCAAATAACTTGATAATTTATAGTCTACGGCCTGACTAGAACTATAGGAAATATATACGCAAATTTTGAATGAAATCTATCTGGCAGTTTTTGCATGCTGGAACATACATTGAGCCAACCAGACAAAAAAAATCAATGTACAGTTTTGACTTCACTCCGATTTTATTATAAGTAGAGATAATTAGAAACAATTTCTTCCACAGGCGATTTATCTTTCACTCTGACAGTTCCACATATCAAGGATTTGCAGCTATCGAGAGGAAATATATACACGTATATTAATGATCTTGCTCCTAAATATACGCTTGGACCAGGCATTTTCAGCAATAAAGGTAAAATATTAGTTTTAGAAGAAAATCGTTTTTGATATTCACTGACTGTATTGATTATGAATGTCGATGGCTATAAGAGTACCAAAGAAGCGATGTATGGACTGTGTGAATGATGATATGGTTAGAAAGGCCTACGGAGATGACGAAAAGATATGTTGCGACGACCCCAAATAAATTGGCCAAAGGCAGGAGAATGATGACTTACTGACTATAGTTTTATTATTCTGTAAAAAAGCATATTGGAATAAGGTACTTTTACACGTCATGTTTTAAAAGAAACATAAGCTAGATTATCATAACCCCTGAGAAGAAATGACAAATCAAACTCTAGGGTCAGTCTCTTTTAGAATCCAAATATAATCTTGGTTAGATTATGTGAGGACAATGTAGATTAGTGCCTGAAATTGTCTTTTGAGGAAAGAATCACACAGATTTGAGTGGACCAGTTCAGTCAGTGTAAGCATTCAGTCAGCAATCTTGTAGCTCAACTCAGAACTTGAGAAGGTTACTAAGGAGGAAGCGATAAGGTAGCCTGCCCAATTAAAATATTCTTGGCATATACTGGCTTGTCCATGGAGTATCTTGCCCGTTGTTCTCCATAGGTACCTACTACGCTTTGGAATGGGCAACTAGCTTCATCTTTCTAACTCGCCGACCTTGACAATTCAAAAGTGCCTATAATTGGTTTATTTGAAATTAATGCTTTGAGTTTGAGTTTTCAGTTTTTGAGGCTTAAAAAACTTTTTTATTTTCATTTCGCAGATCCTGGCTTCATTTTGGCTGTAACTAAACTGCAGCTAATGCTAGATATAACTCTTCCGGAGATTTTCGTGACTCAAGGGTCTGTGTTCTTTGGTGCATTCTTTAAAAACAACATTTGCGATTTTGGATACTATTAGAATTCAAAATGGAATATCATGCGTTGAAGTTAAACTTGGAAAGATTCATTTATAGTTATTTTTTTTAGATTCATTAATGTAGGTTTTAATTAATGCAACGAAACCTACGGTAGTGGGATTTTATTTAACAAGTATATCAAATATTTTAATCACCATTTCTGTATGTTTTGGTAAAGGCTCTGAGTCGCTTTTATTTAAAGCCATAGAATTTATTTATTCATTTATTTATATTATTTTTTTTATAATATTGTTGTTAGAAAGGTGTTAAACATAATATGACGTCCATAATATTCTGCTGTCTCCAGCGTACAAATATTTCAGAGCATTAAAATTAAATGTACAATCATTATATTATATCAAAATTAGTTGTTGAAACCATACAATGTCAAGGATAAGGAAAACTACTATCAAAATATACAATGTCAAGGATTACTAATTATAATGTCAAGAATTATTATATACCTACAATGTAAAAAAAAATATATTAAATACATGTCATGTTAAATTCTATTCAATCATTAAGGGTATAAAGGCAAGTCGTCGTCTAATTAAAATTTTGCATCAAATTTTTCATTTAAAAACTCATTTGTTGAGTAATATGTTAATAAGACTTATATAATACGAAGTTAAATAATTTATTTTTAAATGTCATGAAGTTAAGATTTTTTTAAACATTAAGTAATTTATTATAAACACAAATTGTCATACAGTAAACATTATTGGAAAATAGTTAAATTTTTTGATTGAATGATTATAAATTGTTGTTATAAATATATTATCGGCTTTCTAGCTCTGTCTTTCATTTTATAAACGCATATCGACAGTATTACGACTCGCGTACAAGTAAGACGTCATCGCCCACGTACAAGATAGTGAGTGCATACATCTAGCTATCGGACATTTTTGGACTATGTCGGTTGAAGTACATAGTGTACACTTCTTTTTACATAATTATATTGAGTTCGACATACGAGCATAGTTTGCTCGATGATTGTATCAAGTATACGCTTATCGTAAATCCTATTTTAACAAAATTAATTAAATGTCCTTTTTTTAAACGATTTTATTGTGACTGACATTCTGAATTTTATACTGTTGAATCTTGTTAATAAATTCTCTTCTACTTGACACCTCTATTTACTGATTAAGATATATAGTTTTTATGTCCTCACGGCTGTTAAAAGTGACATATCAAAGCCGAGAGGGACTAGTACTCTCCGCCATTTTGAGATATTTTTTGGTATTGAACCATAAGCACCTAGGAATCTTCTGACTACGGAGATATCTTTAAGGTTTGACGAAAATAAGTCTTAAATGTTATAACTTAACTTTAAATATCCCTAAAACTCCTATACCTACCATCTTTACATACCTAGAACCGTCTGTGCCTCGGAAAGCACGTTTGGTCTCGACTGTCATCCATGGCGCTTTGCAAATCGTTACGAATAGTCCGAAGCCGAAAATTCTGATAACCAAAGGATATGGAGGAAGCTTTAGGAATTATTACCCAGTAACTGGGTTGTGGAGGTGGGGTAGGCAGTCACTGCATGTAAGACACTGTTAAAAATTAAAACTATTAAATGTCCCTCAATTCGGTGTGCCTTTACCTTCTCCAACGATTTGGAATGTTGTCTGTTCTGAGCAACCCTTGTCCAGTTTGGTCGACTTCCCATTTCATCGCGCACCATATGTCCTGCCTACCTCCACTTCTGTTCAGCTATTCTGAAACTACCTAGCCTCTTCATCAAAATGCTCATTATTAGTAACGAAATAGCAATAAATTAAACCCAACAATTAATGACAAATTGTTCTCGAAACAAATTGAGCAATTTTATATCATATCGATCTCTTTAACGTTTAACCTTTCAAATTAACATAATATTTGATTTCCTTCAAGAATCACGCAACTAATAATGAATTTATTACGTTTCAAACATAATCAATTCAATCATTCGTCAAACCGACTTGTCAAAATGAAGATCGTTTTTTGTTTTATTCTTTTGTTTCATATTTGCTATTGTAGTGAGAGATCTGAAAGTTATTGGGGTAATCTGCATGATGATATATATCGGGGTAATGTCATAAAATATAATGGTGAGTAAGTTTTGAAATTATTTATAACTAACTTCTGCTAGCAGCTTCGCCCGTGTGGGAGGTCGAAAATCATCCCAGGAAATCGAGATAAAAAGTATCCTATGTGTTAATCCAGATTACAAACTACCTGTGTACTAAATTTCAACCAAATCCGATCAGCCGTTTTTGCGTGATTGAGTAACAAACATCCCAATTATCATATTTATAATATTAGTAAGATTCAAATGGTTGATGTAGTGGTATGGGGAACAGGGTGCAAAGTTCACTCAATCTCCAGAGAAAAGGGAGGATCCTCCGACCATGACGGGCGTTGCATTGGGTGGGCAACTACCCAACGATTAATTTCGGGACGTTGTATATATGGTGGTTGCGCGGAAACTCTGCTTGCAAGATGCAGGATTTTGCGTGGCGTGTGATGCGTAGATCTTATATGGCGAAGTATGTAGATACCACTACGTAGTGATCTAAAAGGCTCAAGTAGCTTCACATCAAGCCAACGTAAGCCTAATGAATGATAAAGTAATTAGAAAATCACTTCGATGTATTTCGATGATTACGACGAAAAGGCGACTGCTTTCAAATGGACAATCAGCACCATTTATAAAAATGGTAAGTAAAAAGTAAGTAGTAAGTAGTGGTAAGTGGTATGGTAAAAATGGTAAGTTGCATGGCAGGCCAGGCATAAGCCTGGCCTGCCATGCAACTTAACAATTATAGTTCAACAACACTTTCAATCACAATCCAGATTTTGAATGAGTATGCTTACCCATAATATGCTTATACAAATGATACAATTCGGCACACAGATAGTTTATAACCTGGATTAACATTTAGTATACCTACTATTTATTCCGGTAGTACGTCCCCGACGGATAATTTCCGACGTCCACACCGGCTAAGCCACCTTCAAAAGCAAATATACACCGAGAAATTTTAATGGTTGTTTTCCCGCGGCAAAATATCTTGCTATAAGCAGTACTTTCAAAGCATAGAGTAAAAGTTAAAAAATAAAGATGTTTTGGTTTTAAAATAATTACAGAAATATTCATCAACTTGAAAACGTGAGAATCTATAGTAACACTAGAGGTAGCTTGTAGGTACTACTCGAAACGTACCGCCGACAAACGGTACAGCGATGCATAAATGTTCAAAGCAAAATAAACTCTCGCACGTGGTGATTTTTCGCATTGGTTAATCTGCCATTTTATCTTTCTAATATTTTATTTGTTTATTCATCGATTGTATTACCAAGACAAAACCATTTCGCTGCGGGAAAACAATCATTAAAATGTCTCGGTGTATTTAGAATAATATCAAGGTCAATAATAATACCGAGGTCAAGATCAGGCCCATTGAGCAATACAAAGAAGAAAAACAAAAATAGTGTCCTTGCAGTTTCTTCTCCAGAGATACCAAAGTTTGGGAAACTAGCTTCCACTTTCTGACTAACTAAAACACTCTTTCACAATCCGAAAGCCTGTAAACGATTTAATTGAAGTAAATTCGCTAAGTTTAAGTTTGAATTACAGACCATAAAATCTACGGGGATTATCATAACCCCATCATTCAACCATGCTCTCTCCACGACCTGACCTGCATCCGTCGTGTCTTCGCCCACAACTCAAAATGCAAGCCTGTAAAAGGACCAGCACCAGACCCTTATATGCTGCGACGTCTGGACCTGTCTATACCGCAAGCTAATCTGACGTTTTCACTGCTGAATGCTCAAGTAAAAGGCCTCAATGAATGGAAGATTAAAACGTTCTTGTATGTACTTTGATTTTCATGATAGTTTAGAGTAGCAATTTTGATATTAACCTGATGTTAAGTGGTCATCGCTGCTTGTAAAAAATGGAGACTACAATACGACAATAAATGAAAGCATTGGCAAAACTAATGAGTATTTTGGAACTATCAAATTAATCCAAACATCAAAATAAAATAATAAAATAGTTGTGCTGGGTGACTATGGGTTTTGCCAATCTTTGACTTGCTATAGAAACTAAACTATTGATTGATATTTGATTTAATTTTCGTATATAGACTGGGAATATTATTAGATAATACGCAGTTTAACTTATTTTCGTACTATCGTGTCCACCTTGTAGACATATCTGCAATACTAGAAGCATCGTTTTGCCATCGAAGAAACAAGTGTGAAAAGTCTTATGTGTCTGTAACTTATACTGGCACACCCTTCAAGCTTAGCAACGCAGCTTCGCGAAACAAATGGGAATGATTCCCTGGACGAATTCTCTTACTAAGACCTGCCAATGCAGCTACTATCGATTCATTTTCTATTTCTGCCTGTACTTTTCTTCTCAGCGTGTCGATAGCAATCTACACAGCTAGCCAAGAATTTGGCTAGGAGCTTGGCGCTTTCAGGAGCGTCCCAACTCCTAAATCATGTAGACAACAGGACACGCTGAACACAAAATTTATGTGCCCTATTATTTGTGGGACAGCACCACATTTACACTTCAGGGCCCTAATTCACTATAACCACTTAACAATTCCTTAGATCACACACATCTGCTAATAAATATCAACAAATTGTCTTGGAACATACAGAATATGACATTTCGATTCCTTGCAGTTACATTGGTTTCTACAAAACTCGATATTGAGGTAGTTTTAACGTAGTAAGATTCTGCGGGGAATCATTATAACTATACAGAATTGGGGCCCAGGGATGAATCATATTTAAATCTCCACCTGAGCAGGCTTTCTTTTCATTAGCCTACCTAGTCTGAAAACTATATAAAGACTTCCAGGTATGACAAAGGAGCATGTGCAGGTGCGAAATTTTGAGCAGGTGAAACAAATGGGTTTGGTAGGGAAGCACTATCTCGCCACAACTTTAGCCTCTCCTTAGACTCATAGACTGTTGGCCAGTAAGGGGAGGACACACTTTAAAAAGCTGTTGCGATTTTCAGAAGGTATCGTAAGCATATCTACTATCTACCAAGAGCACTGTCCTTACTTCAAACTATTATAAGTTGTATTCTGCATTTTTTTTGTATTATTATTATAATAATTCTCTGTTTCAGCATAAACAAGGCCACGGACAGATTAGTCCTAGAAGTGGTATTTGACAGGATCGTGGTGGCATCCCCTGGAGCCAGAACAACTTACCATCGTAAAGGAAAGGAACCTATCGAAGTAACAGATTATTCCATCATTGAATATTGTAAGAAACTATTGACTAAATAATTTAACTAACACAACAACAAAATAGCCAAGCTGAAGCAGCAATGGGAGGACTATACAGAAACCTTAGGCTAGGTAGACCGATGATCTTTGAGGAGTTGACAGGTCTGGTCTGGATAAATCAAAGTCCCTAAAAGATTCAGCTCAGAAAGAGCCGTGCTAATAAGAATTGTTTTGATACAACTGTTGACACTGTTATCGGCTGCTGATAAAAGGCAGAACAATCTAAGAGAAGTGACAAGGAAAGAGCAGACAGCAGTGGTAGATAGATTAAGGTGAATGCGCAGTGGTAGAGCGCGAAATTCAAATTTTGTTACGTTTTTTGCAATTTTCAGGTGAGTGTCAGCTTGTTACTTGATCAATATGATTTCCGACTATAACATGTACGTATTTACAGATTTATAAGCATTAGAATCAATAATACATCTTTCTAAGTTAGATTTGTTCCATAAGAACAAACTTATGGAAAAGTGCTTGTCTCAGCCTAGTTTGAATAAATGACTTTTGATTTTGATTTTGATTGATTTTGATGGCCTGGCTGTCATCCGAGCATCTTTGATGGTAATTACGGGTTGTCAGAAGCCCGAAAATCTTACAACTAGTCTTACCTTTGTGCTCGTGAACGGGTGCTGCTCGTGGTGACTGGTCGTCTTGCTGACCATGGTTTTGTTATTGTTAATTGTATTAAGTTTTTATTAATTTTAGTCCAAAGGTCCTAGTTTAACTTTTGCTACTTCAAGTTAAAGCTATATTTACATAATGCAGAATTGCATTTGTAAGCGGGCATGCCCTTTATGCCTGGAGGCGTTTATTTAGATTGTAGAACCGTTTACGTTTTATTTTAATTTTTTATTATTTATTTCTACTTGAGTACCTATAATTTTTAATGTTTTTTTTTGTGTTTCGTAATGTTAATTACCTAGGTACTATTGTATAGAATCAAATTCTTCTAACTTAACAGACAGCTGTGCTGCTGGGGAGTTTGTTGCGCTACTTCTTCTTCCCAGCTAAAGCACTAGGAAGTGGTGAAGGGCGGGCGTTTTGGGGGGACTGTCTCATGTAATTTTGACGTTCAAAAAGAGCTGACTCTCAGCCTAGTTTGAATAAATGACTTTTGATTTTTGATTTTACCAAGGGGGTATTACCCAGTAACTGGGCTGTGGCTCCATGTAAAATACTGGTATTCAGTTGCTGCATGAGGTTAGACTGGAAACCAACCCTAATATAGTTGTGAATGATGATGATGACATTAAGTTCCCATTGACAAACATATACCTATGTATCAGAATCTTCTAATCTCATCTTCTTTTACAGATGGTTTATCGTTTACTCTGACTATTCCACACATTAAAGACCTGCAACTATCTAGAGCTCGCGTTGTGACGTATGTAGCTGACGCCGCTCCTCTTTATACGCTGGGACCCGCGGTTTATAACAACAAAGGTATACGAGAGGTTTATTAATGCCCACAAAAAATCGTTTGAGTAGTCGTTTATTCATATTTACTTACTAATATTATAAAAGTCTAAGTAATTGTGTGTGTTTGTCTGTATGTTACCATTTCACGCCTTAACGGCTGAACGGATTTGTATGAATGGATAAATCATGGTTGATGGTCTGGTTAAGGACTTCGGATACTTTTTTTAAATAATTCATTTATGGACCCTGACCATCTATCTGTACTGTATTTTTTGACTTCCTAATTCATGCTGATAAAATTACAAATTGATTTACATAAGAATAGCACCATCCCATCTCTTCCCGTGGGTGTCGTAGAAGGCGACTAAGGGACTTACTAGAGAATGGGCAGCAGCGTTCTCTATGCATTTTACCACCATACTGCGATCGCCAACCCGCCTGCCAAGCGTAGCGAATATGGCAAATCCCCCCATTTTTTTAGCGGAGCCCTATGTCCAGTCGTGGACGTCTATCGGCTGAAATTATGAATATAAGTTGTTCATAGGCTTTCTTATGAGATATTATCCATTACCAAGCTTATGCCAATTAATTTATCCCACAAAAACAAAACACAACTTAAAAATATACCTAGAAACTAATAAAAAAACGTGTTAATTTTCGTTCTCTTCGCAGATCCTGATTTCAATAGAGGTATTTCAGTCTGGCTAGACAACCTTGGGGTAACTATGCAAGAAGTCTGGGCGAGCCAAGGTTCTGCGTTCATGGCTATATTCCTGCAGAGCACCATCTGCGATTTCAGACACCACTAGCCTAAAAATAACTCTAGAAGGTCAAAATAAATTTGCTAGCTAAACTCCGCAGACAGATGGGTCGATATACAAACCTGAAAAAGTAAAAAAAAAATCATGATTCTTTTTTTGGGGTCAATGACCGGAGGTAGTGCTTTAGTTTAAATGTCAGTTTTTTCCAAACGTGATGGGTAGGTACAGTATCGATATCTAAGCACGATAAAACGAAACAAAAACCGTCTTCTAAATCAGGTAACAAGACTAACTGCGGACGCTGACCTCAAAAAAAACCAAACATATTTTTTTTTTCTATTTTCATGTCTTCGCAGTTTCGCTAGCTAATCCAATTCTACCCGGTATTTTAATTTTAGTTTTAAATTTTTTCTCTATAGAGGTGCTCTTCTGCGGGCGACCGCAACCACAAACCGCAGCGGAAATCCCGCCCTATCGCAATGACAGACTGCAACGACTGACTGCTTTATGTAACTCAGATGACTCTCAATGAAAACGCATGCGTTCTAAAGTGTTATGTAAAAATATTTAGTTTTAAGTTCGCATTAGATAGATGCATGCTTGGGTCAAAAGAGATTTTTTTTCGAACAGGAAGCAATGGATCCAATTTCCTTGAATACCCTCAGATTGTGTGTGAAAGTGTGTCACGCAATTTTTAACTAACTTCAAAAAGGAGGAGGTTATCAATTCGACATGTTTTTTTTTTAATGTATGTTCGGGCATAACTCCGTCATATATAGACGGATTTGCAATTTTTTGTTCGGAAGGGTTTTATTCCGAAATGGTCCCATTTAAATTTCATATAAATCTGATGATGAGTTTTGGAGACACAACGGAACTCTTCAAAAAAATTCAGCAAATCAACCGCGATTGCTACTATCGCATTAAATATGCATTATTTTGACCCCAAGGATGATGAAATATCGAATTGGTGTAGGGTAGGTACTAGGTAGGTAGCTAAAAAGAGAAAAATAAAAAACTTTTCCAAAAAAAAACAATAACCGACTTCGGAAAAACACTACATTTTTTTTTGGAAAAAGTTTTTGCATAATATTTTACGGCCATGGATTTTTACAAGGTAACGCGTGCCTAATTGCGCAACACACAATCTGAATAAATTTGAAGGATGTTGCTAATCCATTGCTTCATGTTCAAAAAAATTGTTTTCGGAACAACGTAAAAACGGAATGAATATTGTTTAACTATCAAAATGAAAGACATTCATACTGTTAGTCTGTTACGCAAGCGCGGGGACGTTTTATACAGGGTGTAAGCGAAACGCTTCCGAAAACGAAGACAGGTGATAGGGCACGTGATAGTGATTCTCGATACAGTACCATAAAAAAATCGAGATTTTTAAAAATATTTTTACCTAATTTTGTTAGCATTTTTTGTATACTATGCTGTGAGAACAGTTGAATGAACCATTATTTGTGATTAAACACATTTAAAAACGACCCCAAGTCCAGGCGGCGACTTTAGGTATAGGCATCCTTTGTAAAGCGCCGCCAAAATAAAATAAATAGAAACATTACAGAAGCGTCAAACGTTTTAAATTGAAGCGAAATAACTAATTTAAGGCGAACGGGTATTGGTATCCGTTTGCATTTAGGTTGTATATGTTACCGGCCAAACCCGATTTCAGGCCAAACTAGTTTGTCCTAGGCCAAACTGGTTTATTAAGCCGGGGCACCCCGATTAAATGGGTTAGGTTAGGTTAGAATTGTGACCAAAAAGGCGCGAGCCGAGTGAGCGCAGCGAGCGGTGCCGCGGCAGTGGCCGGCGAGCGTTACTTCCAAAAGCTGTTAACGAAACGGCTAATTAAGGTAGTTGGCTGCGACATATCACGCGTAGGATTAAGTCTGTTTGGCCTAGGACAAACTAGTTTGGCCTGAAATTGGGTTTGGCCGGTAACACTCGGCTCGCGCCCTTGTGGTCACAGTTCTAACCTAACCTAACCCATTTAATCGGGGTGCCCCAGCTTAATAAACTTGTTTGGCCTAGGACAAACTAGTTTGGCCTAAAATTGGGTTTGGCCGGTAACATATATAACCTACGTTCTGGCTTCGGAAGCGTTTCCCTTACACCCTGTATATTCCCACCTGTAACCATTTTCTTAGAATTACATGGAATCCAGTCTTGTCACTGCGGTCATCTTCGGTAGAGCACCTTTACTGTTATTTCATATATTATTGAGCTTAAATAAAAATAAAACCAACCTATATTTTTTTTGGAAATAAATTATTTTGAATGTTGTTGTTCATCCTCTTCTCGACCCACGTAATAACTCAATGTGAGAAATCAACTATGATTTAACAATAATACTTTTTCCAAAAAAAAAATACAACCGACTTCCGGAAAAACACGAAACAGTGAAAAATAACTTTAATTTTGGAATTCGGTGACTTTGGATATGTATTTTAATTTTTTGTCACGGCCTTCCGAAATTAAAGTAATTTTTCACTTTGTAGTGTTTTTCCGGAAGTCTGTATTGGCAAAAAGTTTTTATTTTTCACTTTTTAGTTATAACACCTACCAATTCGAAATATCATCATCCTTGGGGTCAAACCTAGGCATATTTATGCGATAGCAGCAATTGCGGTTGCTTTTCTGTAATTTTTTGAAGAGTTCCTTTGTCCGTCTCTGAAACGCATCATCAGATCTATAAATGAAATTTAAATGGGACCATTTTGGAATAAACCCTTTTCTAATAAAAAAAAGAATTTGGCAAATCCGTCTGTATGTATATGACGGAATTATGCCCAAACATACCTACATAAAAAAATTATATATATATATATATAAACATGTCGAGTTGATAACCTCCTTCTTTTTGAAGTCGGTTAAAAAAGAAATACTCGTAAGTGAAAAAAAAAACAATTTTCTTTCTAATAATGGAGGCCTAACTAACCTCCACAACCCAGTTACTGGGTAAAACGATACCCTCTTGGTAAAACTGGTTGTCAAACTTTTCGGCTTCTGACGACCCGTAACGACTGTCAAAGATCCAAGAATGACAGCGGAGTCCAATACGTTAACATGATTTCCGAGGCATGGAGGGTCTTGGTATGTAAATATGGTTACCCATCTACGAATCAACTGCAGCAAGTGTAGCTTAACCTAATCAGTCGACCCGTACGGCTCTTATTACTCAACCACAACCCGAGGAATAAAGATATGACATTATAAATTATGGGTATAGGAAATCAGGAATTACAATAATTACTACCAAAATATAAACGATCGTTTCCGCGATTTCAAATCACTGACGGATGGTTATTTATAGCTTCCCTTAACAATTATGCACATTAATTATGCAAATATCATCATATATAATATTTTTTTTACTAATTTGTACATCATTTTTGTTCACGAGGCTTCGAAATGAGGATTCTTGTATGTTTTCTTGTGTTTTTTTTAAGTGTGTGCCATTGTTCACAAAGAGGGGATTCAGTTCATCGTGAAAATTATGGCGAAAGAATTAATAGTGAGTATCATTTGTTTATTTTATGTTGTCTAGCAAAACTTGGCACTAACTCCGCCATTTTGTTTGCCCTGTCATTGTAATTTTGGCGCCAATAGATCTTTCTGGCATTTGAGTACCAGAAGAATCTTTTGGATCTTTCAGATGCAATGCTGTAATTAAACCGCTTTTTCAAATCCAAAATGAATGAAGAGGCTGATTGGGCATTCTATACTTCAAAGAGGATAGGATAACAATCTATACATTCCTAAAGTGTTTTTGAAAAAATAATGAGTGCTATAGTTGCTCTGTTACAACGATAAAAGGATGTGTTTTTTTTTCGGCCAAACTTGTACCGAGGTACAAATTACAAGTGAAATTCCTTGCAATAAATTGTGTAATTAGCAGTATTTAAAATCCTCCAATATTCGATAGATTAAGAAATAATAGAATATAAAAAATCACTACCTCCCATCGTTACTGCGTTCAACGAAACGTACATAACAGCAGTGACAGCTGTCAAACTTCCATTTGTCAAAATAATCAAAATATTACATCTGAATTTCGCTGAATACATTTCATCATCGATAAAACGATGGAGCCATTAATATAAAAATGCTTCAACCTTGGGGCATTGGCAGAATCATCGATAAAACGATGGAACCATTATGTACTTTAAAAATTGGAGGAGGCATGGACCTCTTATCAGTGACGGTCATCGGCCTTTATCCAACAGATGCCATATCTATAATTTTTGACATTTTTGGCTGTTTGTCTGTTTAGATGTGTGATTGGTACAGGTACCACGTCAAAAGAACGAAACCAATATGGTTAACTCTCATACTCAAATATTGTTATGAGTATATTTTAGTTTTTGTTTCATCGCAATCGCTTCGCTCAATCAAAAGATATGAGCAATTTAAAAGGTTTTCTGACAGTCCAAGGGACCTAAAATGTGTATGTGTTCGTTCTAAATACCTACTCCACCTACTCTTTTGATTCTACAATAACAACACCATTAAGTATCTATTTAATATTCAAGGGTCGTGTTGATCGACGTTCAAACCACCGCCGGTTAGGTATTAAACAGTTGGTTGCTGTCAAACATCTGACGGCATCCATCCATATATTTATTGACAGTTAGGTACCAGAGATTTCAACACGTTTTTATTTATGTGAACGTTTCACCAAAGTAAATACACGGTTATAGGTATTGTTGTGTTACATTTCATGTTGCTGACAATGTAACAAGGAATTAATAATATTAGAGAGTGTACCTATATGTCAATGGGAATTTAGTAACTAGGGATATTTGAAATAAAACCAATGCAAACATGCATTTTATAATTTTCTTTTATTCCATTTCCTCATTCTCAAAATCATCTCTAACTAGGATATAATCTAGGAAGGAGGCAGGTGCTGTAATATCCTGTTGATGTCGAGCCCACCCCATATACCAAACAATAGTCATGATGTGAGCACAGCAACCAACAGTACGTTTTCCAATTATACAGTTACAGTAATAAGCGTGGATTCTGTGCTCCCAACTGTTTTGTTGCATATTTAATAAAATGTATGTATAATATGTTCTTCCACTACGATGTCTAGACTGGATTCTACCCCTAAATAAAAACATTTCATTCTCTAAATATGGTATATGGAGATGTTCAACATCATGGCAAACTTCAATTTCAAATACTCCATTTTGCCTTATATGTTCCCCGTAGTACGAGCGTGCCTGCTTTATCTGATAAGTTCCCAGTGCAAATAAAATTAAATCAGACTCTGTCATCAGGGGGAACTCATTTACAAGAATATTGGCATTGATGCTTATAAAAGATGCTCTTCTTCTATTAACATTATTTTCAATAATAAAATCAGCTAATAAGTTTGGTTGATTTAATTTTTGCAAGGCACGCTCTAAAGTAAAGAGGCATCAGGTCTATCTGTAATGGGTACATGGAAAGCATTTATTATGGCCCCTGCAATTCGAAAATCAGTTATTAGATGGGTAGCAGCGTTATTGCTGAAATCATTTCGTACTAGTTTGTAATCTCTCTTAAACCTACCATTTACTACTTCCACTACCCATCTACACATTGTTACAAGCCTAGATTTATTTGCTCTTAATGTAGGTAACTGTGTCTCACCACGTTCCAGAGACTCAGGTTTACAAACATTATAATTTAAAGACGTTAATAATTGAATCGCATCCCTTAATCCCCTATCTAAAATAAAAACGTCTCCTCCTCTAAAATATTGCCGTAGCTCATTACTTTCATGTCTAAACAATTGCTTCATTATATCGGCATCCGACACAGTTGCCGCATAGGGGCCATAAATATCAAGTATGTGACCGTCTGTTGTTACTATTAAAAAAGGCTTTACAAGGTTTCTGTATTTATGTAAACTATAGGATTGTTTCTGAAATAAATAATTTGATGATTTTTGCAAATAAACATATGTCCCATCACAGATAACAATAGCCTTACTATTACCTCCTTCCTCACCACCAAATAGACCTTGTGGTATAGTTAAATTGTGATTAGATATTTCATCTCTTGGCAAATGGTCAATGCCCATATGTAGTGGTACAAATTGTGCATTTAATGTATTTCTTACAATAGTTAATGTCTTCGAAATAGATGATATAGACATTTCAAATAGTTGTCCTAATCTTGAATGTGGCTCCCCTGTTCTTAATTTAACTAAAAATATTGCAAGAGCAGTCTTATATTTTTTGAATTGTTCTCTTAAAAGAGGAGCTTCATTTATTATTATCATGAAGTTTTCTTTAGATAAGCCAGTCCAGTAATGGCATTCTTCATCAGACATTAGACCTAATTGGTCAAAATTGAATTTATTTACTTCTTCATTTGTTAGGGCTAGTGCTATTGTAGCCTCTAACTGAGAAGGAGTAAACTGGTTAATATAGCCATAGTCATCGAGAAACCCCCAATCATAAACACTCAAATGATGGCTACATATACGAGCATTTTCTGTGACAAATAGTTTATTTGATTTTAATAAACGGTACCTTAAAAAGTTTGGTACAACATGTCGTTCCAGATTGGTGCAACCATGTACAAAACATGAACTGGCAGAGTTTCCTGTCCGTCTAAAATTGGGTAGAGCAGTTGGTGGAACATCATTTAATTCATCAACAACATGTTCTGTCTGGACATGTCTCCGAGCTGATAACCAGCACGCATAACACACTCTGCTATGAGTTGTAATCTGAAAACAAAAAAATATGTATAACATCATAATGCTAACAAGAATGGATAAAAAAAAGAGTGTGTAATTAATAATTACCAGTATGGGAGAAATTAGTTGGGCAATATATTCTCTTTCTGGTCCTTCAGGCAAAATATGAGAATGAAGTCTAGCAAGTGATGCTTGACATCTAACACATACAGGATCAGTGGATGATGAAGGTTGAGGCTGAAACGGTGGAGGTGGAGTAATTAAAGGTTGAGAATGAGATTGTGAAGGTGTAGGCGAATTTGTTGAGTGTTGATGTGTAGGCGCTTCAATTCTGTTCCGATCCTGCTGTTGTGCACGTCGAACATTTCTACAAACTGCGAGCCAACATGCATAGCACACTCTATTTTCAGGTTGTATCTAAAAATGAAAATATGAATGCTTTTAATAATTGAAAAAACGTGTAAAAGTTATATCATATTTAACTTAAGTGAACAAAAGTGTACATAGAATCGTCTTAGTCAAGTGGTGCTAAGTAGATTTTAACATGTTCAATTAATTTTATATTGCAAAAAGTGTGAACAGAATATACAACATCACATGAGCTTATTATTTTATTAGCATTGATTAATGCTAATTAATACATTAATAAGCTCAAGTAATTGTCTGTCAATGCTATACTTCTTACCTGCCGAGGCAATATACGGCGAGCTATATCATCTCTCTCAGGACCATTAGGCAATGAGTGAGTGTGACAGTTATCAATGGCCTTTTGACAAAAGACACATTGACCTGCAGGAACTGCTCTTGATTCAAAAGACAATTGGTTTGCAGCTGTTGTAAAGCAGTCTCCACACAAATAGCTATTGCAGTCAATCTAAAAAGAAAATATTTCTATAAAACTTCCAATTCTGTAGTTAAGTCATGTATTATAACATATTTTATTTTAAAGCACAGGTTTAAAACATAGTTCTAACAACTTATATGCCTACCTCACGATTAAGAGTTCTTGAAATAATTGAGCTTATTTCACTACCAATTTCTGATATGCTATAATACTGCATCTCATCATTCAACACACTATGACATGAACAGCACTGCATTGTTGTAAACCTCCAATACACTAAAAATAAAAAATACACTTAGAGCAAAGCAGCTTTACAAAGATTTTTTCGTAATCAGTACATGTAAAGTTGAATTAGATTTTATAACCTCTATGGGTAATCATCAATTTGTTAATATTGTTTAAAAAAAAACGTGTTATAGTCCAATACTTACGCAAATCTGATGTGAAAAGTCTGTTTAAACAGAGTCCAGAGTATAATAGCAAAGTTGTCGAAATCCAACGAAAAAACGATAGCAGCCAAATCACAGTGTCAAGTCCAAATGAGTTAGCCAGGTCGTCAAGATGGTAGAAATCAATCGAAAGTCCAGTGAAGAATAGCCAAATCAACAATTATTATGAAATCGCACTCGTAATAGCACTCCAAGAGACGGGAAACCAACGAACGAGGAACCGAAATGGAATGATGACATTAATGGCAACAACAAAAATAACAACAACTAATTAAAAAAAATATTTATAGGCTTTGGAGCACAGTCTTTTGGCCATTCAGAAAGCTAACCAAACGCATACAATAATCTGCAAAAATAAATGTATTTTTTTAAATTCTTATTCGCATAATGTTTCACAAAAACAAAATAAACCTTTTTTTAATACAAAAATAAGATAATAATCAGTATATTTTTAGGATAATTTCTTTATGTTACATGAAGTAACGAAACGCATCATCGGAAGAATTTATCATGAGATTGCCAAATTAATTTATGGGTTGCAAGTTATTAACAACTTTGAACGACAATTTCATGTGGTACAAATGTATAAATAAATCCAATATATATTTTTTCAGAATCTACGATTTTTTCCCTGTATTTCAGTACTTTCGTTCATAAGGTACATTGTTTGGCCATAGTTGTATGAAAAAAAAAACACCTCCTTTCCTTCTTTTCTCATTTTCTTTTTGCATTTTTTTTATTTTCTCTGCATCACCCAAAGGCTGAGTAATAGAAAATGCCTATGGTCCGCCCCGATATAATTTATGCGTTAAAGTAATTAAACAAATAATTCGATTACAAATGAGCAAAGTGTAAAAAAAAGGTTTTGCTAATCAAATTTAGAGATATACCTAGAACCAATTAAGCAAATAATTTTTATCTGTGTAGCTATTGGAATAAGAAAGCTCACAAAATAACAACTGCAAGCTGCAACAATTTCACAGATGACCTTCATTAAAACAAAACACAATACAATCTTTAATACCAGCATGTTTTGCAAAACGCAAACTTGATATCTCCTCTACCAAATTCACTTGAAATTGTTCGAGACTAACGCTCAATTGCTACCCATTGCAGGCTTTAAACACGATAGGATCTACCGGCCCTGTGCCTTGCAAGACTTGGACTGCATCCGTGGAGTCTTCGCTCACAATTCTGACTGCAAACCGGTGAAGGGGCTTATAGACGATCCTTACAAACTGGATTGGCTCCCCATACATTTGGCTCATGCTAATGTTACTTTTATACTGCAAAATGCTCAAGTCAGAGGCTTGAATGACTGGAAGATTAAAGAATTTTAGTAAGTACAAGTTTTCACTGTAAATTGATTTTATTTAAGACTAGCTGTGCCCGCGACTTCGTCCGCGTGGAATTTAACAAAAAAGTAAATTTTAATAAAAACAAATAAAACTTCTAAAATAAAAGTAGCCTAAGTTACTCGTCATTACATTAGCTATCTGCTAGTGAAAGTCCCTTCACCGTCCCGTCGTCGAAAATCGGTCCAGCCGTTTCAGAGATTAGCTGGAACAAACAGACAGACAGACAAAATTAAAAAATATATATTAGTATGAATTTAGTGAAAAGCGCTTGTTTTAATATTACAAACAGACACTCCAATTTTATTTATCTGTATGTATGTAGGTATGTATAGATAATTATTTTGATTTTGGGTTTTTTGTTTACACTGTCACATTGTCTAAGATTGATCATAATCTGCTCAGCCTTTTCCCAACTTTGTTGGGGTCAGCTTCCAGTCTAACCGGATGCAGCTGAATACCAGTACTTTACATGGAGGAGTCCCTCCATGTAAAGTCCAGATAGGCCATGGTCATGTGTAGGCCAGATAGGCAGTCGCCTATCTGGCCTTTACAACCCAGTCACTGTATAGTACGATACCCCTTGGTAAGACTGGTTGTCAGACTTTCGGCCTTCAGACGACCCCTAACAACTGTCAAAGAACCATGAATGACAGCCGGGACCAAAGGCTTAATGTGCTTTTCGAGGCACGAAGGGGTCTTGATATGCAAATATGGTCACCTATCCACGGACCAAACGTCTGATATGTTACATATTTATTATAGGGTTTATTTATAAACGTTGCTTAAAGTTAATAGAAGCGTAAACTAACTAGCTAAGAATACCATTTTAAATTTCTGTCACTACATCTTTAAAACCTCAATCCTGGTGCTCCGGACTGGTGGGGTCCGCAAGGGCCGATGCCTGCCAGGGGTGTGGGTTGTTCGAAAGAGATACCGCGGCCCCTGGCACACAGGCAACTGAGGGAACATGGGTGGGTTTTAGTCAGTAAAAGTCTGACACGCCCTCCCGCTCCACCCAGAGCGGGAGAAGTTATTTGATGATTTCCCACACAAAAAAAAAAATACCTCAAAAATGTATGGTTAAACAGACGCTAATCATTACATATATGGAAGTAATGTATAAGAATTAAGGGCGCCCCAATTGTGCTTATTCCACTAAAAAAATTAATCAAATGCATCCCTAAAACGGATTTTTGTAACCTAAATTGTTTAAATGGTTGTCTCGCGTCTCAGATCCACATATAATTTTAGATGGCCTACTAAATGATGAGAAGAATTTAAGCGAAGAAGGATAGTAAACACGTACGTGCAAGGAAACAGCCATTGACTGTTTCCCCACATGAATAGGTATATCCAGGATGCTAGGGACATTGACATCCAGCCTGTTATAGGCTTCAGTATTGATTCTGTGTTGAAATCCTTCGTGTTTTTTTTTTTAATTAGCCGTTTTCTTCATATGCGCAATGCCTACGCGTAAGCGTGTGTGTCAAAGTCCCTTAAGGTGAATGCGCAGTGGTAGAGCGCGAAATTCAAATTTTGTTACGTTTTTTGCAATTTTCAGGTGAGTGTCAGCTTTTTACTTGATCAAAATATGATTTGCGACTATAACATGTACGTATTTACAGATTTATAATCATTAGAATCAATAATACATCTTTCTAAGTTAGATTTGTTCCATAAGAACAAATTGTTTATGGAAAAGTGTTTGTGGAAGAAATCTATCATATAAGAGATATATTAGACATTCTAATGCCTATAATTCTGTAAACACGTACCTGTTATATTCGCAAATCACATTTTGATCAGGATACAACCTGATACTGACCTGAAAATTGCAAAAACGTAAGAAAATTTGAATTTCGCGGTCTACCACTGCGCATTCACCTTAACTATAATTTTATCACTCATTTCAGTATCAACAAGGTGACAGATAAGATAGTTTTGGAGGTGGTATTCAATGCGATCACAGTGTACTGCCCAGCTGCCATAGTGAGGTACCACCGCAAAGGGAAGGAGCCTGTTGAGCTGTCGGATTACTCCACAGTTATCTACAGTAAGAAAACTCTGATAAGACACGGTGAAAGACCGCCGAGACACACACATTTACCATGAATTTAGTACAAAATTCTAGAGCTCCGAACTCTTTTTATGGTCTATATCTATTAAAAAAACGAAAACAAATAATTGATTCCCTTCAAAAGGGAACACTACGTCTTCCGGTACGTGGTCGCCACTCTAGAACCATTCGGCCCACCGCGCCGGCGTCGGCCATTTGTTCTGCGAGCAATGTACCCTGTCGGAATTTGGCGAGGTTTATGTCCAGCAGTGGACGTCTTTCGACTGAAATGATAAAGATGAATTGATTTCCTCTTTCAAAGTGCCTTAATTTTAATGCGAAAAGGCACATTGAAACAGGCAACTTCGTACTTACAAAGCTAATCAGCTTGTCAAAAAGTGATGACGAATTTAAAATTCATTTTTTTTGTCCACAGAGGGTATTTCACTGACATTGACAGTGCCTAACATGAAGGATCTTCAATTGTCTGCAGCGCATGTATACGCTTACATACCTGATGCCAACCCTCCGTTTAGCGTCGGTTCTGGTTTGACTGACGATTCAGGTGATCTTAGTTTATTATGAGCTATTAAACAGTAGCGACACTTATCGAGGTGCATCCAAACTATCAAGACATTGACAATATACCCTAATAGATGGCGCCGCTATGTCATTGACGTTATAGATTCCTACTTGGCGCAAACAGTTTTGTTGTACAGATTCGAAATGATTCATGTTGAAATCCCTTATGTACACATATTATTATAGGTTGGAAAGTTCGCCTATGGTTTGACAAAATTTCTCGGTTCTTGACTATTAATTTTGACCTTCACTATTATTGATCTTCTTACCCAGTCTCACAATTAATATTTTCATAAAAATTTCAGATCCCATAATATCTGCAGTTTTCAAACAGATGCTATCAAATGTCGCAGTCGGCTTAAGAGAGGTATTCATCTTCAAAGGACCAGTCTTTATGTCTGCATTTTTGGAAGGCACTATCTGTGATTTTTCCAATGATAAGAGTATACACTATAAAAATTAGTCACAAGGACGAATTTTCAATAAAAATTCTACAAAACTGGTAAAAAAATATATTAATTTATTTTAAATTGCAACTGTGTATTTTTTTTCTTCTAATAACTGCTCCTACCTACCTATCGTGTGTGCGTTTACAGAAATCCATCTCATACACAAAAAATAAATCTCATAAATGTGTGTGAGGATTACGCGGTGGCTCACGGCCTCAGGTACAACGCGACGAAGAGTGAACTTTTGGTTTTTAAAGCGGGTAACAAATGTTACGACACTGTCCCACCAGTCACCCTGGGGAGCGTTCAGCTTTCCAGAGTGACGAAGTTCAAGTACCTGGGGCATTGGATCACCGATGGTCTGTCCGACGATGTGGACGTGGAGAGGGAACGCAGAGCATTGGCAGTTCGATGTAACATGCTGGCCCGTAGGTTTGCACGTTGTACAAGTGAGGTAAAAATTACACTCTTTAGAGCTTATTGCCAATCTATGTACACGTGCGCCCTATGGGTCGGCTATACAAAAAGCTCGTACAATGCTCTGCGAGTCCAATATAATAATGCCTTCAGAGTTATGTTGGGGCTACCGCGCTTTTGCAGCGCATCGGGGATGTTCGCGGAGTATGGCGTGCCGGATTTTTATGCCCTTATGCGAACACGAATAGCATCCCTGATGCGGCGAGTGCGCGATAGCTCCAACAGCCTTGTGGCTATCTTTGCCAGCAAAGCAGACAGTCCAATGATGTGGCACTGGATGACCACTCATCGTACGTCATTTGCGTATATAAAATAAGTGTTATTGTGTATGTGTGTATCTTTTTGTGCGTCGCCTTTTGTTTTGTGTATGTAGAATTTAAGTGATTTTTATTTTGATTTTGTTTTTGAATATGGATTTTGTATGGTCTGAAATAAATATTATATTATTATTATATTATATTATAAATAATTTCATCATCATCATTACAACGAAAGACGTCCACTGCTGGACATAGGCCTCCACAGCCATTGCCATAAATAATGTAGTAAATAAATAATAGGTTTTAGAGCCAAGCAGGGTCCTTAAAAAAAACACAACCATTTTCTAACCCTGGCGACATTCCCAGTCTTACTGTTAAGAAATTTAAGCAGCAGGTTATTGATATAATTCATCAGTAGGTATCCTACTTAAGTCCACTGTTTTTCCAAAATACCACATTTTAGTAAATAATATCATCGAAACTAGTTTTAACTTTATTAATAAAGAAATAGTTTCCATAAAACAACACAAAAAAATCTAGCGAAATTCCTAGACCGACTCACGCAGAATTCTTAAAAATGAAAATACCAGTTCAAAAAAATTCACTAGTATCCTACTCTACTGTTCCAAAATACCACATTTTAGAAAATAACATAATCGCAAATAGTTTTTATAATAACACAAAAAGTCAAATTCTGCCGAAACTACTAAACTACGTCTGAACTCTTTAGAAATTATAATTTTATACCAGCAGGCTTAGCACGAGCACCGATTTGTCGACGGAAGTATAGACATGGCTATTAACTAAATGATGTACAATAGGAGAAGATAGCTATGCTTTTCTATTAATTATCACAGTTATGCGTTCTAAACGAATCATGATTTTGTAGATAATCGTATATACTTTGTGGCCGTCGAGTAGAAAGTTTATTGTCAAAGTGATTTTGACAGTTTGGGAAGAAATATTGGTCTGAAATAGTCTTCGTTAGAAACTAAAGACAAAATGACAGATTGTAGAAGGATATCTACGGTTCGATGTCAAAAATTTAGAAATGAAATGTGACTTTGTATAGAAAAAGCACTGTCTATTCTTCATAGAAATATAAAGCGTCATGCTAAGCCTGCAGTTTGAAAATCTTCATCAGTAATCCACTCTAGTCCACCGCTGTTCCAAAATACCACATTTTACCAAATAAAACCGGATATACTTGCATTGTTAGTGCACATCTATGCCAAAGTGGTGCGATGTTATTACCTCCCCACCCTAGGGGCAAAACGACCTATTTATTATTTACTGAGCTACCTGAGTTATACGGATTGCCACCTAGATTGTATCTTTGTTTATTTAACAAATTGTTTTTAGACGAAACTTGCGAGATTACAGTGGGACTTTCTTTGGGAATGGTTGAGTTGTTAGTTGAGAGCTTTCTGTTCATCTCATCTGTGAAATTCTCACTAATTATGCCGCTAGCTGTCAATTCCTACCATCAGGTGGAATGATAGCACACTATAAGCTCATTTTACCTAGGTTTTCACGGTGAAACTGTTACAGAAGTGACTGGCTGGGCCCCAATTCTGTATCGTTATAATGACTCCCCACGGAATCTTACTACGTTCAAACTACGTCAATATCGTGTTTTGTAGAAACCAATCTAACGGTAAGGAATCGAAATGTCATATTCTGTATGTTCCAAGACAATTTGTCGATATTCATTAGCAGATGTCGCGTGTGATCTAAGAAATTGACGCGGTTTCCAAGTAAGGAATCGTTAAGTGGTCATAGTGAATTAGGGCCCTGGTTTGTTATTGGTTCAAAGACAAAGATTACACGAATATCATTTAGATAGGTTATGTTCTTACCAAGGGGTAACATGTTCATCAGGAATCATTAAGATATACTATATTGCTTCAAAATTATGTTCGAAAAATTTGTCAACTCAACAACTATTGCACAATTAATCTTGTTGAACTGCCAAAAAATAAAAATAAAACTTTTTAACAAAAAATAAACCGACAAAAATGGAAACTGAAAAGAAAAAATACGTCACGAAAAATACGTTTATTTGGGACATTTTTTTCTGCACTTGAGAGTGGATTTCGTTTTTAAATTTTGAATGGAACCAGAACTTCGATTTATACCGTTTCCAATAAAAAAGAGTTAACGAAATCGTCGGTTAAAAATAAAAACCGAATTCCTTCTGTAGTGTGTTACGCAATTACCTCAGAGAAAAAATACTGGTATCCAGCTACCACTGGTAAGATTGGAAGGTGACCTAACGTAGGTAGTTGGGAAAAGGCAAAGTGTACTGTCACGCCTTAAAATATTTAACACTTTTTATTATACCTTGTAAACACATATACACAATCAAAACTTCACCCAATCTTCATAATACATTGGCAATCTCAGCGTGTAATCTACGAAGATTCCTTGGAACCTCGTATGCATTGAATAATAGACACGAGGTAGCACCGGGCGCTGTTAATATTGTACGCCTTAATTATACCGGATTAACAGAACACTGGATATACGTGCACCTGTGAACGTCTTGTAACGTAAGCTAAGTGGAGATTATTAGGAGACTTGCTTTAAGATGTATGGAAGACATTATGGGTGAAGTTGTATGTACAGAGTGGCAGACATTGACGTGCAAACTGTAATCATGTAGTCAGCATATGATTCTAGACCGCTAGTGTGGAAATTTTGACCGTTTTTTTTTTTGGGTGGGAAATCATCAAATAACTTCTCCCGCTCTGGGTGGAGCGGGAGGGCGTGTCAGACTTTTACTGACTAAAACCCACCCGTGTTCCCTCAGTTGCCTGTGTGCTAGGGGCCGCGGTATCTCTTTCGAACAACCCGCACCCCTGGCAGGCATCGGCCCTTGCGGACCCCCCATTTGGTGCTGCCATCTCTTTGAGGCGCGCGTGGAACACAACGCGCCGTCGACCCGGGCTTGGTCCTTACCGTACAGCGAGCTACCCATTACTCGCCGACCGGTTATTTAAAAAAATCTGCTGTTTCATAGGTCTCAAGTACGATTGCTGAGCGTGGGGTCCTGGATTTGATTCCCAGGTCGGGCAAAGTGTAATTGGAGTTTGACATTAGGGATTTCTTAGTAACAGCCCGGAATTTGGAAGTTGGTGGTGTGATATCCCCGTGTCTCGATGCGCACATTAAGCCGCTGGTCTTGCACCAGATCTCTCTCCGGTCGTGTCTGATTGCCGTCAATTCGGATTATGACAGTGACGAAAGAGCGAATATTTATTTATTTATTTAATACTTCACGCACAGAAATGTACAGAGGCGGACTTATTGCCAAAGGCATTTTCTACCAGTCGACCTTTGGGTGATGCAGAGACAAACAGTGGTAGGTGCAATTATGTAACTCGTGTGTTGAATATTTATTCAAATATAAGTAAATATAGGTACTAATATTATTACACTCATACATATGATATAAATACTTAATTAAATATAACCAAAAATAAACATACTTAAATACACATAAATATAATAAAACAAATAAGACAAACAATGGGAAAACATTACACCTGTGTCTACGCACACACTTGTGCACTATAATATAATCTCCCGCGCCGAAGGCCTAGTCTTCGTTGAGATTGACCGCAATGTCCGAAATACGGTGGAATGAATGGAACAGCGTTTTTTTTTTTAATAAAAGGGTTTTCAGAATCATGTACTGAATCCACGAAAACAGGGATGTCAACGCGCAACCAAGCCACCCATTCATCATAGGTGACCTGACGTAATAGGTGGCTTGAGACTATCGTCAACTTATTTTTTTTTTAATGAGCAATGAAAGAAAGAGAAATGGGATGGTAAATGGTTCTCTACAGTCCATTCGCACGATGCAAATTTCTTGCGTGTTGCATGCAATAAAATTTAAACAACAAATTAAAGTCGCTTTTCGTGTATGTCTGTGTGACCGCGTTGGTTTTCTAAACTACGCACTAGATTTTGATGAGGTTATCAAACTCATTTAGAAAATTTATTCAGAGTCATTTATGTGTATAAAACATTAATCAAAGTCATCAGTATTAAAACAAAAAACATCGAAATTTCTGTATGTCTTAGTTTACTAAGACATACAGAATTTTTTTTTTTTGTCAAGTCAGTAAAACCGTCCAAAACAGAGGCGAATCGCTGGTTATTCTAATAAACATCAGTATTTTACGTTAAATTCTTACCATTGTTTTTATACTAATTAAAATTTATACTACGTCACTGACGCTGCATATTTACCTTTTGTTACCAACACAGATACTGAGTCATTAATAAAACGCTCTAATTAATACTAATTATGTTATAGGACTTAATGTGATAGCGTGACTAGCCATTTTACATAATGTAAATGCCTGTGTGAGCTGTGGGAACATGATTTTATAATATTAGTAGCTTATAAGCTTTTGCCCGCGACTTTGTGTGAATTTTCCTTTACTTACAAACTTCTATAAGTTCATAGAGGTCCTAGTTTGGCCGGCTAATGAGACACAAATGATTTTCTATTGTGTGGGCACCTATATAAGTGCCCCGCCGGACTTCATTTGTTAAAACTGCACGCTTGTTACATACAAAGAGGAATGCCCATTTTAGGCCCTCAGTGGACATTAGCCTGGAGAAAAAATAATTTATGCATTAATTTTGCCATAAAAAAATATGTATTTACTTTCTTCCAAATGAGCGCCACTACTATCTACAACAATTTGTTAATAAAAGTAATTCTATTGAAAAAAAACAGGAAGTTTTTTGATTTTGACACTGGCTTGATTTTGACGCTGGCAAAATATTGCCAGCATCAAAATAATATTTTAAGTATTATCATTAATCAATCGATTTAAATCGATTTACAAACAAATACAATAACCTTTTCTTTTTATTTTTTGGGTGGGAAATCATCAAATATCTTCTCCCGCTCTGGGTGGAGCGGGGGGCGTGTCAGACTTTTACCCACCCGTGTTCCCTCAGTTGCCTGTGTGCCAGGGGCCACGGTGTCCTGGCAGGCATCGGCCCTTGCGAACCCCACCAGTTGGTGCTGACATCTCTTTGAGGCGCGCGTGGAACACAACGCGCCGTTGAATCGATACTTAGATGAAATTAGGCAGACAGATAGTTTATAACCTGAATTTACACATAGGATACTTTTTATCCCGGTAGTACGTTACCACGGGATAATTTTCGACCTCCACGCGGCTAGTTTCTAGAATAAAATTAAGTCATTGCTATGTGGAAATGTTGTGTGTGTGTGTAATCGTTAGAAAATGATAAAACAGTGATTTATGTTGCTATTACGGATTATTAACAATTCATAAATAATTTTATTGTTCTCATAAATATTGACGGCATCCGACACGTAACATTTATGTTATTATTGATCATTGAGCAATCGTTTTCTGATTTAAAAAATGTAAGTATGTAGTAGAGGCGAATGTAAGGCCGAAATCTATAAACGTAACTTAGCGTTAACTTTGGCTAAGCGTTATGTCTGTCACTAACTCACTGTCGCACGAATGTCGAACTACAACAGCAAGATATATACAAGAACAATGGGAACTAGTCTAAGTCAAAGCACGTGCTTAATTACATTTATAAATATTAGCCTAAGTATGGATTTCACGAAAAACTCAACGCGTTCAGCACATCGAAACCGCATTCAAGAACTGTCAGTGGCAAAAGTGTTTTGAAATATTGCCACTGACAGCTCTTGAACGCTGTTTAGAAGCCCTAATCAAGTTCAGCTTCATTGGTGAAATTCGCACTTTGTTATTCAATGAAAGCATTTTCTTTTTATTATTAATATCGACAAGAACTGACTTTTAAAAAGCCGTTATCACAAAAAGCCCTATTTAAAAATCTATTAAAATTCCACACATTTTCATTCTCAATTTAAAATCGAAAACAGAATAGAACAACAAGAGAAACATTCAAAAATCCATTCGCAAAATTGCCAGCTATAAAAAACAAAGACTAAAATAATAAAGGCACAAAAGATTTCTACCTACCCTCAAAACGCGTGACATTAGAGTTAATTGCATTGCCTGGCGTACCTAATCAGGGATATGAGGTGGTTCCACAAAGGACTTCCGTTGACACCATTCACACACAATATGTATTGTCAGTAGGTACAATGTACACTGTTTTTCAGGGTGTAAACGTGTGTGGAAACGAATTTTATTCTTTGTTTTTTTTTCGTTGGGGAAAAGAAAAAAAGAGTGATTGGGTTGTGTTTGATTTCTGACTTCTACTCGTATCATAGGTTCTGGAAAATGTTGGCTATTTTTAGAATACGTACGTTTATATATTGCCGATCTGGACGGGCTCGTGGCTAAGTAATAAAGGCCGCACGGGTCGATCGAAGGTTAAGCTAACCTAGCCGAGGTCGTTCCGTGGATGGGTGACTGCATATCGAGACCTCTTCGTGCCTTGGAAAGCATGTTAAACCGCTGGTCTCAACTGTCATTTATAGATGTTTGACAGTCAGGTACGGTACTCAGAAACCCGAAAGTCTTACAACAGTCTAACTCGGTACATAATTCTGTTGTGGATTGATTAAATAGGCCGTCGCTCCATGTAAAATATTGGTATTCAGCTACATCCGGTTAGACTGGAAGCCAACCCGGGATAGTTAGAAAAGGTTAGGTAGGTGATTCATTAGGTATTATGGAAAACTGGTCATAAAAAACAGGCTCAAACTTCAAGCAGAGTTGAACATACTAAGGGGCCATCCATAAATTACGTCAATTTTTTATGGTTTCAAGGACCTTTCCGTCCTTGTCAAAGGTGGTCACACTTATGAAAGCCCCTCCCCCTTGTGTGACATGACATATTTTTTAAATTTAAACAGCAGTTTATCTTTTTTTTTAAATTAAAAATATGTAATGTTTAACAAAATGAACATAAAATCAAATATTTTAGATACATAGAAGAAGCTTTATAAAAATAGATCGAATAGGTAATACTTTAAGTTTTTGGTTTACATATAAATTTCGAGTTTTAGTATTTTACATTTTAACACAATCACAAAGCTTTTGACCCCCCCCCCCGTCCCTTGTCACACAAAGTCACATTTTGGTTGACCCCCTCCCCCCCTAACGCGTAATGTAATTTATGAATGGCCCCTAAACTGCAAATGAATAGGAAGATTATAGATCATATTAATACGGCCCAACTTCCAGTATTACTCCCGACAAAACTCCGAACGAATTCAATAATATCCCACGTACATATATATTTGTCAGAAAATTTCACACAAACACTGGAAGTGTCAAAGAATAAGGAAATTTAATCCATACGCCGTAACTTTTGTTAAAAAGAACACTTTTACAGAGGATCCTCTGTGTGCCGTGACTGCGTCAAAAAGTTGATCCTATCTGCCGTGGAGCGAGGGCGGAATAACAATGGATGAGGTAGTTTTAGGTTATTTATTTAAATTCAGCCCAGTCTTCGAAATTCGACCCTGTTTTTAGGGTTCCGTACCCAAAGGATAAAACGGGACCCTATTACTAAGACTCCACTGTCCGTCCGTCTGTCTGTCTGTCCGTCTGTCACCAGGCAGTTAGACAGTTGAAATTTTCACAGATGATGTATTTCTGTTGCCGTTATAACCACAAATACTAAAAAATAGAATAAAATAAATATTTAAGGGAGCTCCCATACAACAAACGTGAATTATTTGCTCGATATTGATAACGGCAATAAATAGACGCTTGAAATATTTACAGAAAATTTACTCATATATTCACTTTAAAAATAAATAATTAAATTATAATAAAACAAATATTTAAGTGGGGCTCCCATACAACAGACATCATTTGTTTGCCGTTTTTATAGATAATGGTACGGACCCCTTGGTGCACGAGTCCGACTCGCACTTGACCGGTTTTTGTATAATTTTATTGTATTTCTAATGCATTGCTATATTAAAATATTAGCTTTCTACAGTTCTTCTCTATATAAAGTTTAACTGTGCCAAATTTCATACCCCTACTACGTCCTTGTAATTTTCGTAAAAAGGCGTACAAAGTTTTTGCTTCATGTATTAACATAATATAAGACGAATTTGCCCGCGAAATTGTCCGCGTGAAATTTCTTGTTTTAACATAAAATACAAACATGACAGTCGGCAATACTGTAGCTTTCCAGTATAAGAATTTTGGGAATCGGATGAGTAGGTCCAAAGATTACCCCACCTTACATACACCCCTTTGTAATTTAACTACGTACCTATATGTATATAAATCAATAGCCGTACGTTAGTGATGTATTGAAAATGGCTTGACCAATTGTGATAAAAGCCTCCATGGATTTTCATTTTGACCTTACTATTATCTTCAACACCCTCGAAAACCATAAAAACGACACCCATGGTGAAAAATTTGCAGAGAGATTGCTCATAGTTATATTTACCTCATACTGTCCAGTATTTTTATAGAAATTCGTTGGTGACAACTAAGGCCCACTTGCATCACAAATGAATAAAAGCATGTAGTGATTTGCGGTGATCTTTAAATTGCTAATCTAATTGCTTCATTTGTTCGAAAATTAGTCTGCTCAACAAGGTAAATAACGCAATGAACTGAACTGACAAAATGAAAGCCATTCATACTGTTAATTAAATCGCAATTACCACGCGAGAGAACTGCCTCAATACCGCATCCTAATTCTTCAAAGATCTTTGCAGAAGGCGTTTATAAGTTTTTTCATGAAATTGAGTGCGGCGCCCTGGTTTAATATAACAGCTCATCTATTCACCTCCGTAACAATATGACAAACTTTCACACGTACAGGGGATCACAGTTTTCAAGGAATTTGGGGTCTAAAAAGTAAGTCATTGGGTTTTAGTTTGATACGATTTCTGGGGCCAGACAAAAATTACTAATGTAGGTAATAATATCGGGCTGTAATTTTGTCGAATGGTTGGGCAGAGATGTATTCTAGGTACACCCACATTTTGCCAGTTAGTTTGTACGTTTGGATGCTTGGATGTTTGTTACTTAAGGTAAACCTAGTCCACATTTTTTGCATACAAACTTCGGGAGTGTTTTACTCCACTGTCTGACATGGCACATCCAAAGTAAAATATGATATCGTTTTGTCTCATTATTTATATTGTCTGTACGGAAACAGAATACTAAAATAAAAACCCATTAAAAAGTTAGGAGCCAACAAATATTCGTTTTTCTTGCTAATTTTACTTAACTTTGGGCGTGTTTAAGTAACGTAAGAAGTGTAAAATCTCCAAAACCAAGTCGGTACCGACAAATTTCAATTACCGAAAAGTTCAATAATCTTTTTTGGTCATTGATTTATGCATTGGCTTGTTCATAAAACCCGATCTTCCAAAGGACTTTCCTTAATTTTTTCGCGAATTTTTTACTATAAATGATTCTGCATCTCACTCAATAATGTTGTGCGTGTAGACTAGCGTCTAACTGCTCATCACTGATACTATCTCTGTCGAACACGAAGCCTGGTGAGACAGCGTGATTTTTAGCCAGGCCCACCAGTGAGTTCGAGCCCGCGACTAGGTTTCCCTTAATCACGCAACAACGGCTGAACGGATTTTGGAGCACGCAGATAGTTTGTAACCAGGATTAACACATAAGATACTTTTCATCTCAGTAGCACGTCACCGTGGGAAATTAACCGACCTCGATGCGGGCGAAGCCACTGGCGAAAGCTAGTTTGAAATAAATGCTATCAGTTTGATAAGAACTTACCAAAACATTTACGTGTATCTACACCACCTTTATCTATATTTAGACAAATAGATACACTTACAAGTCAACCACAGACTCGATGTGTGGATGCATTAAGAACATTACCACATCAAAAGGCATTGCGTTGATTGATGCCATTACATGTCACACTAAGACGACAGAGCATTACACAGTATGACTTATTAAACTGGGAACTTACTCAAGGAAGTGCTAATAAAGCAGAAGAAAAGTACCGACGTTTATTTCGTCACAAGGACACGAGCGTACTAAAAAACAAAAACACCAAAATCTTCCGAAAAAAACACTGCTTTTAATTAGTAAAAATACTACTATTAAAAATTACTTCCTTTTTTTATTTTTTTTCGTTTTTAGTTACCTACCCCATACCAATTTGTATACCACTATTTGCTTTGTTAAAAACACTGACAGGAAGTTGTAGAATGCAATCAAGATACACAAAGTGGATTTATAACGTTTATGTATCCAAGCCAACGAAAAACTGCCTAAGAAAAGTTAATAAAATGTATATGAGACCACCCTTTTTTTTTTTGGTTGCGATATCATCAAATAACTTCTCCCGCTCTGGGTGGAGCGGGAGGGCGTGTCAGACTTTCACTGACTAAAACCCAACCGTGTTCCCTCAGTTGCCTGTGTGCCAGGGGCCGCGGTATCTCTTTCGAACAACCCGCACCATGAGACCACCCTTGAAGCATACCCTATACATTAAAAAAATATTTTCGGAATCGATCAACAATTGCCGGAGATATCGCGGAACATACAAACAAAAACACATGCAGACGAATTGATAGCCTCTTCCTTTATGAAGTCGGTGAAAAAGATATGGAAACTGGAATAAGAAACAGATTTTTTCTTAACAATTTATTTTCCTGACTTTACATTAACCATATCCATACCATATTCAGCCTATAATGTTCCCACTGCTGGGAATTAGGCTTCTTCTCGGTAAGCGGAGTGCAAGAAAGGAAAATAGAAAGTATTTATTGTGACTCGTACATGAAGATCACATATAAAACTAAACACACAATCGTACAATTTGTTTTAAAAACAAAGTGGGCTATAATCTGCAGGCAAAGCTTTATACAAAAATATTTCATAAAAATATAATAGTATCGTGATAAAACCATTGTAAAAGAGAGCTAATTATTTTTTTTTGCTTCATCTGTAATATTTGATGGAATGGGAAGTCAATCAACTAAAATTTTTTTTTTATATATTCCACTGAGCCGTGTATTTTTTTATATTAAAACTGCAATATTACTTTTATTTTGGTAGTTATTCGATTAAACAAACATCAAACGCATCGCTGTTTTGATGATACCGTTTTTAACCGGTATACCGAGGCTTGTGGCTAAGTACTAACAGCCGCACGGGTCGATCGATCAGGGTAAGTTACGCTTGCCGTGGTTGTTCCGTAAACGAGAGACTATCTTTACATACTAAGACCCCGCCGTACTTCGGAAAGCATGCTAAGCCGTTGGTCCCGGTTGTCATTCGTAGATGTTTGACAGTCGTTACGGGTCGTCAGATGCCCGAAAGTCTAACGACCAAGCGGTATCGTATTACCCAGTAACTGGGCTGTAGAGGTCAGATAGGCAGTCTCTTCATGTAAAATACTGGTATTCAGTTGCATCCGGTAACAGGGAGCCGACGAAACCAACATAGTTATGTAACTGTAACCTTAATTATGGGTAACTACAGTTTTGAGCCGTTTGGGGTCGAAACGCTCGGGTCATGGGGCCCGAGTGCACGTCTCCTTTTTAAGGAAATTTCTCGCCGGCTGGTTGACACTTCACGTGACCAGAGGGCTGGGTCGTTCTTTGGCCAAAGAATTAGCATTGCCATTCAACGTGGCAATGCTGCCAGTCTTCTGGGCACGTTTCCTGATGACAGCGATGCGGAGGAATACTTCGACGCCTAAGTGTCCTTTTGTTTTTTGTATTTATTTTGTATATCGTAGTTTTAATCATAAAATTAGATATTAACTATTTAAAACATAGCTGGGAAATGCTAGGCAGATGATGTCGACATTTTAACCGCGTAGGAATTGCACGTTTTCTTTGTTTTTTGACGAAATATTTCTACGCTAGGGATTCTAGAATCATAATTATGCTCAATTCATGGTGACAGTTTGAGCACTGGTTTTTCTTTTTCCTGTAGATAATATATTAAATGTGGGCAGGGCACATTGCTCGCAGAACAGATAGCCGATGGAGCTGGAAGGTTCTGGAGTATTGACCGCGTACTGGAAGACATAGCACTGGATGGCGTCTCACAAGATGGACTGATGACTTGGTGAAAGCCGCAGAAATCCGCTGGATGCGAGAAGCATAAAATCGGTGGAAATGGCGATGTTTGGGGTAGGCCTATATTATATCCAGCAGTGGACGTCTTTCGACTGAAATAATGATAATGATGAATATATTATAGAAGAAATAGTCCTACATACTAATTTTCGCGTTTAAAAATTTGTCCCTAGTTTCACTAGGTAGCCTTCATACACAATAATAAATGTATGTGCGAAAGCATGTTTGAATGAGGTCACTGACTCATTGCATTGGCTGCAATGAGTACTTGGCATTAGCTCCGAATGTTATGTTGAATTTAAATGAATAATACCTAACTTCAAAACTGTTTTTTTTTATCGTTCGTAAATAAAACAATAAGGCAGGGTATTACAATTAAGTAGGTATATTAAAGGAGGTGTCTTTAATCAACTGTCTTAAAAAAAAAATAACAGTGTTTACGATGTAATGACCAAAAATATCGGGAAACGAATGAAGACACTAAATAAAATATCACTTTTATTATAGTATTGCACTTTAAAAAAAAAAAACGCTAGTCTAGAACCCTACACCCCCTTCTTGCGTAAAAAAAAACTTCGGTTATCAAAAGAAAATCTGCTATTTCATAAAAAAGTGAAATTGAGTAAAAGTGAGATTTAATTAAGTGCAAATGTCAAAAAAAAAGTTCTTTAATAGTAGCGAACATACTTTCATGCATTTATAAATATATTCATTTGAATAAGAATTAATACTACGATATACAAATAAAAACAAAAGGACACTTAGGCGTCGAAGTATTCGTCCCCATCGCTTTCATCAAGAAACGTGCCCAGAAGACTGGCAGCATTGCCACGTTAAATGGCATTTATTAAAACGCTGTTGTTTTGACATTACAAACACACTCTTAAATTTTATTTATTTGTAAAGATATTATAGATTCATAATGTGTACATAATAAAAAGTATTATTTCTATCTATTTAATTTGAACAGAGAAATAGTAACTGACTTGTCTTTCCGCACTCTATACTTTTTCGTTTTATTAGTTAGAACTATTTTAAACAAGAGCTCAAAAGTAAAACCAGTGAAAAATGCTGACTGGCAAGCGGAACTTGGCAAAACTCCAGATTTTACCAAAAAGAACGTTGGAAATATATCCACAGCTGAATAGAAAACTCTTTTCTGTATCTATTTAACAAGCAGAAAGTTTTACTTTCGCTTTCGTAATTGCTGTTTGAATTTTAAAGTAGATAGGGTTAGAACAAGATATAAAAAACTTTAGTATTTTTCCAGGACAATTTAGTTCAATTTTATAGATTTATGTTAATTGGATTTTTAAGTCTTTTTATTGAAGTGCCTTTCTTATTTATTTCTGCTTCTCAAATAAATCACGCATTATTTAAAAAAATACTAGTGACTCGCTTCTGCTTCGCACGGTTTTTTCAACTGGACAAAACATCCCAGATTTCTTAATTTCATGTAAAATTATATTATGTAGGTGAGTTTAATACTAATGCATTTTACATATGGGTTTTAACCGGAATAAATTCCCTAAATGATAGTAAAAACCTCGTCAAAATCCGTTGCGGAGTTAACAAGAAAAACGCGTTCAAACAGACTGACACTAAAAGTAAATCTAATTTATAACATGTACCAGTGGCGACGGGTTAATACAAGCCCATTCCCATCGGCTTACCTTTAAGAAATCCCACCTCCCACCGATCTACTATACATTATTTAAAAGTATCTACAGTTAATTGGTATGTGTTTCTAAGTATTACTGAAAAAAAATGCCTACGCGCAAAGAAAAGCAAACCTTCCGTGCAAAATTCTCTGATTCCAACTCAGTACCTATCAGTAAAAGTGGGGCCTTATCTGTTGTATGACTTTTTTTTTGGAACGGCTTGCCGTGGCCATATATGCACCCCTCGCCACTGATATGTACAATCGTACATTTAAATAAAAAATTAAAATAAATTATGTTAATTAAAAAACTGGCCTTAATAAGAAATCTAATATTAATGCAGCTGCTGTGTATCCTTAATTGCATCAAAATAATTGAAAAACTAACTAAATTGATTTGTTTTATTCACAGCAAATATTTCCTACAATAATAAGTAATGAATATTAATATATTTATTGTATTTGTAAAACGCGAATTGTCTATAAATATTTGAACAGTATCTTTGAGTTAGTCGCTCTGGGCAGACATGCATTAAGACAAAATGAAGTACTTACTATTGATTATTTTAATATCTGAAGTATACAAGACCCATGGTTATTGTGGTAAGTAACTTAGAATTTTTGGATATATTAATCGAAATATTTAGAAAGGGTCGAATTATTTATAAGACTTTTAGAGCATAATATGATAAGGGACAGTTTATTTGGAGCGACTGCTAGGAGACCAAGATACATTGTAGGTATGTAAAAACCACCACTTAAGGTTCCCCTTAAGTGGCTACAATTGACGCGCATATACCACTGTCTCCTATTTTGCCGACAATAATAGAAATAATGTCTTGTTCCGAAATCGTAGTAATGTAGTCGCGGGCTCGAACGCACTGGTGGGCCCGGCTAAAAAGCACGCTGTCGCACTAGGCATCGTGTCTGACAGAGGTAGTATCAGTGATGAGCAGTTAGACGATAGTCTACAAACACAACGTTATTAGGATCATTTATAGTAAAACAGGCGCGTAAAAATTAAGAAAAGTCCTTCGGAAGATCGGGTTTTATCGAAAACTGCTGCATAAATCAATGACCAATAAAGTTTATTGAACTTTTCGATATTTGAGCTTTGTCGCTACCGATTTGGTTTTGGAGATTTTACACTTCTTATAATACTTAAACACGCCCAAAGTTAAGTTAAATTAGCAAGAAAAACGAATCTCTGTTGGCTCCTAACTTTATAATGGCTTTTTATTTTAGTATTCTGTTTCTGCACAGACAATATTAACAATGAGACAAAACCATACCATGTTAATTTTTTATGTACATTGTCGAACAGTAGAGTAATTCACTCCCGAAGTTTGTATGGAAAATATATCGACTAGATTCACAAGGTCTCGAGCAGTGCGACAGTCCGTCCGTCGCCATCGCTCCGCAGGTCGCGTCGAGGTGATGGTGGCATACGCTACACAACTTCTTTCATTCGTTTTCTCAGCAGTCGAGAGTTTCTTGTCTTGACGAAAGACACGTACAACTCGTGGCCACGGGGTAATAAGAGCGAGTCCACAAAACCAATTCTTGTCATTAAAAACGTTCAAAATCCAGTCGTAATCTCATCTCAGAGACTCCTGAAACAATCTAAGTACGCGTCTTGGCATTCCGGTGACACACGGATAAAAAAACTGTTACTTTTAAAATCTTGACAAAATTCGGTGGTAACGGACTTACGAGGTGTAAGTCGTGCAGTCGTACGCAGGCAGGCGCTTTGGCGCTAAATAATTTCATAACCACTGCTCTCAAAACGGTGAAGGAAAACATCGTGAGGAAACCGGCATGTCTTAGAACCACACTTTCGTAGGCGTATCACACTGGGTTTTTTTTTGAGTGTGGAAAATCTTTAAATAACTTCTCCCGCTCTGGGTGGAGCGGGAGGCCGTGTCAGACTTTTACTGACTAAAACCCTCCCGTGTTCCTTCAGTTGCCTGTGTGCCAGGGGCCACGGTATCTCTTTCGAACGACCAGCACCCCTGGCAGGTCACACTGGGCTCGCGTGGTTACTAAGAGCCCACTCGCAGAGGAGGCCTGTATCCAACAGTGGAAACATTATAGGCTCATTACGTATACTGAACATCGACTCACAATGAAAATATTCGTAACTTATTACAAACCAGCACACAATATTCAACTCATTTACCTTACAATTTTAAAAACAAACTAATTAACACACTATCTTGAATGAGTCTTTTTTTTTCAGGTTTAGGCCATTTATTCCAGCCAGTCAGTTCAGAAGGAATTAATTGTAGCCCTCAAAACCTGGACTGCATTCGTATCTTCTTCGTGAACACATGGATTTGCCTGAAGAGGGAAGGTTTGCTACCCCTGCTGGCTAATATCACAGAGTTCACCTTCCCTGCACCGAGCAGCGGAATGACTGCGACGGCTTACGGCATTGAAATCGAAGGCATAAGGACTGGACGTGGTATTCAAATGTTGTATGTATTATAAGTTAAATACGTTTTATATTTGCAAATCAGATCATGTCCGTATTAAGGGAAGGCAGAGATAAATAGCATTAAAACATCCACATTTCGCCAGTTATGTTTCAATCCTATGTCCTAATAGGGGATGGTCTTATTGCCAATAACTGAGCACAAATCGATTCAGCACAAATCCAGACATGCTACTGAGAAAATAAAAAATCAAAAACAGTTTGCCCGACCTGAGAATCGTAGCCGGGACACCTAACTCAGCCGTTGCAGTGGTGACTACAAAACGAGACAATCAAGTACATACGCAAGTAATAACTGGATGTACCCATACGTGCCATTTACCCCATTTCATGCAATACAGTCACTATGTTCAAACTCAGACTCAAAATATTTATTTCAATTAAACCAATTACAGATATTTTTGAATTGTCAAGGGGTCGGTCAGTCAGAAAGACGAAGCTAGTTGCTCATTCCAAAGCGTGGTATCAAAAGGTGTCCTATGAAGAAAAAATTAACAAGAAACTTCTTGGACACTCATTTCAATTAAAATATATTGATATAAAAATGAAAATTATACACGTGAGAACGATGTAAAAAGACGTGCACGTTAATAGAGCTCATAATAAAAATAAAAACATTAAAAATTATTCATCATTAAATAAATAATAATGTTAATAATAACCTCCTCGATACGGCTCGCATCGTGAGGAGGTTCCTGTCTCTGGAGCCCTAACCACCGGTAGTTTGGACCCACCCTGCTCCTGATACCGGCCGACCACTATTTTTTATATTTTTAAATGTTTTTTGTGAGGTTATTTTATAAAAAAAATATTTCTAAATGTATTGTAATATGTAGTTAAATTGAATAAACGAATTAATAATAATATTAACTGAAGATGATTTTCGTTCCAGCCACAGACTTACAAATACACTGATAATTTCTACCGAGTGGCCTCGAATTAATATCCATGCAAAACGGGTTGTGATACAGCATCCAGGCTTGGAAGATGTTACTGTCACAGATTTTGAGATAAGATTTGGTAAGTGTCATAAAAATATTGAAAATAACTTTTGCTTTCTCTCTTCAATATTATCATCACCTACCTGCGTCCATAATTATTATAGGATCGCGGCCCACGTCATCCTGGAATGCGAGACCGTAACTTTTTAACTTGAAGAATTCCTCGGAACAGTGAGGTCGCTCCGCGAAGCCTGTGAAGCTCCCAGGAAGCTTCTGTGCTTTTGGGTGGAGCTAGGCTGGCTTTGTTAGCCAGAACGGACCGAATGAGAGTTTAAGTGCGGAAAAGGAAGTCCCCATCATCATCATAGAGTCGCGGCGCGGGCTTGTCTTTTATCTTATCAGGCATCTTCTCAGTATTTACCGCCCTATTGCCTAAGCTTCAGTTTCACAATCCTACTATGTATATCTTTACCACTCCTCTGTATTTTTAGACACATTCATATTGAAAACTTCCAAGAATCTTTATAACTATTATTAATTCCAACTTGTCTTCACTGTTTCTTCTTTAAACTCTCTTACTTATTAGATCTCAACCTAAAACTTCAATTAATTACTCTAACATTACTTAAAACACTCAGTTCTCATACACACGAGCGAAACGCGTCAACCGACGGCTGCAGTTGCCTTTTTGTTCAGGTGCGGGCCGCCGCCAGGCCCAGGGGTCGAAGCTCCCACCAATGGCTTGAGCCGATAATTTTTGTACCAATTTCGACTTCGCCCAACATCCAACCAGCGAAATTTCGGCAGTTTGGTGACGTTAGGGGGACGTGGGAGTCCTGTCAAAGGAGTCTAGTCACAACAATCTATAAAGATTACGACAGTAGTCTCTAATAGACGAATGCAAATGTTCGAGCTAAAATAGTGCAGCACGTTCCCGTGGGATAATATAGGATAAATAGGAGTAGTATTGGCTCAGTAGTAACTGACGCGACTTACGAGATGTAGGTCGTAAGTTCGAACCCAGACAGGCGCTTTACTTTGTGTAAATTATGTCATCACCACTGCTCTAAAACGGTGAAGGAAAACATCGTGAGGAAACCGGCATGTCCTAGAACCAAAAATTCGAAGATTTATGTGACATCTACCAACCCGCACTGGGCCCGCGTGGTGAATTACGGCCCACTCCCTCTCACAGAGAAGAGGCTTGTGTCCCAGCAGTGGGAATATTATAGGCTGATTATGACGCGGGCAAAGCTGAGTGCGGCAGCTGGTCTATAATATTATTATGAAGCTCATGAGTTTGTGTGAAGGTGCCAATCACTGGATTTGTTAGCATATGTTAGTCCAAATCTTAAGCAACTTACTTATAGCGTGATGTTTAATAGCCTATGTATAACATCAAGCTATTACTTTTAGGAGACAAGCAAAATGATAAGTCGGAAATAACGATAAGCGAAAACGAAGTAATAGTGCAGGTGGGCAATGTGATGCGACGCGGCAGCTCGGGGATCAAGGGAGTTTTATAAAAATGTGGCTAGTATTTTAGTATATTGAGACGAGAGATGACATATGGAACCGAAACGTGGTCGCTCACAATGGGCCTCATAAAAAGGCTTAAAGTCACCCAAAGGGCAATGGTGAGGGCTATGCTTGAAGTTTCCCTGCAAGATCGAATCAGTAATGAATAGAACCGCAGGAGAACCAAGGTAACCGACATAGCCCGAAGAATTGCCGAACTTAAGTGGCAGTGGGCAGGGCACATTGCTCGCAGAACAGATGGCCGATGGGGCTGAAAACTTCTGGAGTGGCGACCGCGTACCGGAAGACGTAAACTTGGAAGACAAAGTGGACCGCTGACCTTTTGAGGGCCGCAGGATTCCGCTGGATGCGGGAAGCACAAAACCGGTCGAAGAGGCGGAGCTTGAGGGAGGCCTATGTCCAGCAGTGGACATTTTTCGGCTGAAATGATGAATGATGTGTATAATACGACTTTCACATGAACGAAGTCGTGCGCAGAAGCTAGTATTTTCATAGTTTCACGAATTTTATGTGATTACAGATTACATTCTAATATTGGGAACATTCTTGAGTTCGGTGATAACTATATCACGGAATGTGAGGACATTCGTCGAGAAAGTTCATCAACCGGTGTTCCACCATGGTCCTGGGCAATCAACTGGTAATTATCATTAACCTTTTAATTATCAGCACTGTTATAAGCGGCTTATCAGTCGACTCCCATGAATTAACTCGTCTGAATCGGGAAAATCGTCACTTTAAAAAAATATAATATTTTTAATGGGCGACTTTAAATAATGTTACTTCTGGGCGAATTGACAATTCTAGAAATACGTATTAGGCAATTGGCACGTTTTGAATAAAAGGTTATGGAAACAACGAAAAGTTAAGGAAAAAGAACTTAAGTAACTTTATTACATCTTCTATTAATATATATCTGTATATATCAAAATTAATCCCTATTTCCCTTGGTCACGGCATCACACGTGAACGGCTGGATCAATTTTAATAATTATATTTTTTTGTGTTTGTTATTGTCAGGAGAAGGTTCTTATGAAAGAAAAAATAAGACACTTGCGAAGAAAACTTAACGCCCATATACCATATTAACTCAATGCGAATTTAATATTCATAGTTAAGCCAGGACAACGTCTGTTGAGTCAGCTAGTAAAATATAAAACGTGCCAATCACCTAATAGCCGGTGCCTAGTAGGCAGAGGCTTTGAGTGTACCGTACCACCATACCACACCCACATTGCCAGTTACTTTATTCCCATAGGGGGCGATCCTACTGCGCGTGGTTTTTCTTGGATTTCGTGGATTTTCTTCAAGGATAACTTCCATCTGCACAAAATGGAGGGTTCTGCCAGACTCCCGTTGACTAAAACCCCACTACATTATTTCATCAATATATGACCAATGTAAATTAAATTGGAATAATAATTGTGATACATTTAATGTAAACTTAATTAAAATTAACACACTTGATTGCAGGCAGAATACAATTACACTTAAGTTCCAAGATCTCACCTTCATCAAAAATGTGTAAACATTTGAGTTGAATTTCTGTTTTTTTTTTATATATATGTGCGTTATTACCGACATGGTTAGTGTAGGTCAGAAAATAATGAAAAAAAAGTGGGCAAAATTGCTTTTAAATGAAAACGAATATAAATGATGTTCCGCTGTTTATCAGATAACCACGAATTCATTTCCCGTGGCGGGTACCACGAGTTTATTTTGCTGATAAAAAATAGGTCCAGGAGGATTTATTCAAGCTATTTCCAGTGACTTAATATACCTTTGTGAGCAAAGGTATATTAATTCACTGGAAATAGCCAATTAAAAGCATAGTTTTCTGAAGAATTTATTGGAATATCCCTACTGATATTATAAATGCTAAAGTAATCTGTCTGTCTATCTGACTGTTACGCTTTCACGCTTAAACCGCTGAACTGATCGTCATGAAATTTGGCTGAGATAAAGCCTGGGTTATGTAAAAGAACATAGGATAAATTTTTACGCGATAACCGTCATTCACGCGGGCGGAGCCGTGGGCAAAAGCTTGTAATTAGATATTGCCTGTTTGAATGTTTCAATTTTGGTATATTTTCTGTACGTATTCTAGGTTATTTGTATAAAAAGCAAGGAATTTTATATTTTACTTTGTAATTTCAACGCTACAGAAATAATAGGTCTCACTTTTTCTGACTCTCTCCTACATCTTAAAACAGGATTCGATATTATTAAGTAATTATGTGCCATAATATTACAGTTGCGAGATAAGCTTGTACATTTAAAGCTTAAATGTATAACTTTGGCTTAGTTCCCAAATTGTGTTAGATAAGTTCTGATATGGCGACAAGTTCAACAGTCACTTTATTAGCTCAATTTAGTCTTGTGTCTGTACTCGGTAGATATTATTTTAATTTAACACTTTAATTAAAGTTGACATAACTGCAAATTATTTTCTCGTAACCTCATCATCATCTCTTTCCTATTCTATCCCTCCTTTATCAGAATTTTCTTGGGGTCGGCACTGAAAATCTTCTTCCATTCTGTATAGTGGCAGGGATATCTACGCGAGAACAGTAACCATGACCCCTAGACCCCATAACGTAGAATTTTCAACTCAATTCAATTGTTCAATATCCCTCAATTCAGTTTATGTTTTTTTTTTTGTAAGCTGTTGATATTCCATACAAACTTTAATACCCTACAAGTCCCCTTTAACGAATGACTTTTCAGAGATCCTTCCGAAATGCCCACTTTCGTCATATAAGGAACTCTTGCGAGCTTCTAGTTTCAGCGGTTTATGCTGTGCGTTATCTGTCAGTCATTGAAATATTAGTTTATTAAGTATTATATGTACTGGCGGTCGCAACAGACGGTATTCTGTTCAAATTTCAATAATTCATACAAAATTCCCACAGAAAATACAATTTCATTTATACCGATTTTCCGGCTGTTCTTTTGGGTTTGTCCTAATTTTCTTGTTTTTCGAACAAAGCTTATATTAGAGCAAATAAAAAAGTTAAAGCCGTTCGAGGTTTAGCGAGACTAACGTACAGCAAATGATTTGTATCTTCTAAATACATATTAATACCTAAAGCAAAAACAATAAGTATACTCCTTCATACGCAAATTACGTAGACGGAGGAGTGCGAAAACTGGCATAGTTAAAGTTTATATCCAGAAGTACATAAAGCAAATATTTATAAATGCGTTAGAAACACACTTAGTTTTAAATGAATTATGGTCGAATTTCGACCACTGGCCGACCACTAACATTTAAATTATATATTTGCAAACTAGAATGTTATGATTTACCACATTGTAATTCAAGTCATTTAATCTTTTAATTATTTAAATTCAATCCATTTAGGACTATCAAGATTTTATTAGTTTAAGGATACCTATCAAATTAAATTATACTTTGCGGCGGCGGTGCTTCACTTTTTATTCCATAGAAACGATGGATGGACTGTATAAAATATTATTATGGCTAGAAAGGGAGTTACTACCAAGATGACGACTCATAGAGATGTCTAAAAAAAAAGAATTGTTGCGGCGACCCCAAATAAATTAGGATAAGCGCAAGTGAATATTGTGTTTGAATTTTTTTTGAATCGAAATTCTTTTATTTTTTCAGAGGGACTCAACATGCTATTCAAAGTTCTTCTTCAAGATGTAACTCTGATGATACAGAAACTTTTCGTGGTTCGTGGGGCTAACTTCATGGAGTATTTGATAAGTAATAATCTTTGTCGGCCCAATGGGTTTTTGAACTCCGACGCGAGTATTTGCGGATCTGTAGGTAGACAGAGCTTTGGAAGGAACAGCTTAAGACAAAATTCTACAATTCCATCTCAATGAAAATTTTATAGAGAAGAAATAAAATTGTAATGTAGAAGAAATAAAGTAATGTATCGCTGTTCTCACGGATTTTATTTATTTTTTATTTTTATTAATTTTAAAATTAATTATAATTTATAATATAATAAGCAGCAGTGGTATTTATTTAGCTCCTGGGACAAACATTTTGTTAATTCGTATGAATTATTTTGATCACAGTAATTGTTTAAAACAAGATCAAATTGGTTTAATGAAGAAAGAAGAAAAAACATTAATTTAATGAAGGTTATTTTAATGATGATAAAATTATGATAAATAGAAGTATGGAAGTTATTTCGTATTGATTCCTAATGTGAGTCACATTGTTACATAAGTAATGAGTAGCTTATCTATTAGCTGAACGATAAAATTAATTAGTTACGTATTGAAAAAACAGGTTTTAATTTTTAGGAAATAAATGAAATTTCCGAAAATCGGTTAAAAGTTTGACTACATTTCCCATAATATTCATTCATAGAAACGATAGTTGCATAAAAACTGAAAATATTTTAATCACCTTGTAACTGAATATTGGCAATTCAGTAAATATTAAATTTCACAGAACATAACATTTTTCTACGTCATCCATAACTGCAATAATTACTACGCAAAAAGACGACACATGAATATTTTCAACGACCAAAACTGTTTAAAAAAACAAAACACTTACCTGAAACAATATCTTCACCACTCACTCATAATACACTGGAAAATAAAATAAAAAATGGCCACACACACAAGGCAGATAACACTATAGTTACGACGTAAAGTTTTCCGCGTTCACCCGACAAGCGACAAAATCTCGCCCCATACGTCCGTACTCGCGAAAGCTCGCGGTCAACTGACTGTATTCCTCGCCTGCCAGTCTCCACTTTCATGAAATGAACTGAAACTCTCATTACCATCACACAATGACGTATACAACCTTATTTCTCACGCTAAAATGAATTCTATAGAAGGAGTTTAGGATGCAAAATAGTATAGCAAAAAAAATGTTTTCAAAGTCCTCGGCTGTTTGTTTGGGAGGGTCGCAAGGCGGGAATGAGTGTGTTGAAAAAAAAATAAGCCAACCACGTCTCAGTGAGTTAAGGCTTCAGGGGCGGGCTTCTACTGAATATCTTTAATTAAAAGCCCAACTTTCCTTGGTTCGGCGTTGTAATGAATTGAAGTTTGCAGGAGAAAAATTCTGAGTGATAGTAGAATGTGACTATGCAGCTTAAAAGGAAAAGCCTGCGGTAATTTTGAGGGAAAATGATGAGAGGAAAATTAATTAACAGAGCAGCTTTTGCGTTGCAACGGTTTGAAATGCAGCCAGTGTTTATACGTGAAATTGTGTTGAATATTATGGAAATTTAGATATAGTTTGCTGGATAAAATGTAAACGGTCAATAGCTGGTACATGGTTGAATTATATGTGATTTCAGTGGCTCTCTATTTGAATAGACGTTTCGCTGCGTTCGTTCACTTAGTTTGCTGTTTCGTTCACTTTAGTTGAATATGTGGGAAATTAATATTAAGTAAGTCATTTGAGGTGCACGTTTATTTCGAACACTATTTCATTTATATCATCAAGTTTTTTAACATACATATAATGATATAACCTCAGAGTGAAAAATGGGTAAGTTTCAAGAAAGTTTTGTAAAAAATACCTCATAGAAATTTCATAAAATACAGCTGTTAGATTATCCTTTATCAAATGGTAGACAATAAAAACAAAAATACAACGAGCAAACAAAAAGCGAGCGACTGTCTATCTAACTTTCACAGCCCAGTTCCTGGGTAACATGGTATCTTTGACGTCAGAATGATCTTGAAGATCCCTACATTACTTGACGGCTGATGAAATTTCTCTAACATAACATCACGCCTTATTTCCCCAAATTTTTAGACAGAGGTGTACTTATAATACACCCAAATTTCGCCAGTTATATTTTAAGTCCAATGGAACCTATTCCATTGCCCCCTAGGGCAAGCCTAATGCCATCAACTGGGCACAAAAAACAATTGTTTCAATTTTTTTTTTCGCATTTTACAGACCATATCATTAGTTATCTATGTTTTACATAAAAAAATAATTAAATACTATAACAGTTATCAATATTTTTAAAGCAATTACCTAAGTACTACCCAGTGTTTTTGATAGTAAAAAATGGCAATGACTCAAATAAGTTGAAAGGTTCAGGTCATCTAAATTTCAGCAAAAAAATATCACCAGTATAGATGCTTTTATTTTGATTACCAACAACTTTATCTAAAATCAATCTTCCCAAATCAGATTTTGATGGGTTCAAAGGCCGAAACAAGAATGGGCAACCATCTCTTTCTTTTGTAGGCGTGGTTTAAATCACGCGCATGCCCAGATCCCTCAATCTTAAGAATAAGATTCTTGATTTTTTGCCTCTAGTGCGATAATACATTAGATATATACATTGGGTATACATAAAAATTGTATATACTTTGTATGTTTCTCGTGTGCCTTGAAGAATGTATAAGTTCCGTGCCTTTCAGGACGTTTCTTTGGATTTCTTTGAAGGTTTTATTGTTAGTTTTTGTGATGTCTTAGTATTATGCAATTCTAATCACGCATATGGAATTGTTAGTTTTGCCAGCAGCTTCGACAATTCTTCGTCTATTATCCCACGGAAACGTATTACCAAATAACAGAGTCACACCGGAATGAAAGTATCCTCTGTCTTGACCCAGATAATGGTTTACACGTGTGCCAAATTTTATCGAATAGTTAAGACCCAGACAGACAGACAGTTACTTCCGCATTTATAATACAAAGAATGGACTAGGATTCGAAAGAAATTGATCGATACTAATATCTACAGACAACCAGTCTTTTCAAGGGGTTGTGGAGCTCAAATAGGCAGTCGCTCCATGTAAAATACTGGTATTCTGCTGCATCCGGTTAGACTGGAAGCTGACCTAGTTGGGAAAAGGCTAGGCAGATGATAACTAATATCTACAGACAAGCTAGTGATATCCTATATCTACTATGTAAGTACAATAACAATCTCAGTCAGACTTAATTTCAGTCTAGGAATCAAGCTGACAAAGATATTAGAACTAGAGATAAAGATACTCATAGATATCCTAGTTGGTCTATTGATCGCCAGCGCTACTGCTGAGCACAAAGTTCGAATCCCAGGTCAGGCAAAGTGTTTTTGTATTTGGAATTTTCCAATAGCAGCCCAGAATTTAAGAACGGTTGATAGCCATGGGCTCGCCCCCTTTTTCGATGGGACTAAAACATAATTGGCGGTAATGTGACCCCACATTACTATAAGTACACCTCTGCCTAACCATTTGGGGAAACAAGGCGTGATGTTATGTAAGATACAGGAAATTTCATCACCCGTCAAGTAATGTGGGCACCATCAAGATCATTCTGACGTCGTTGATTGAGTGTCAGGAGCCCAAAATACTGACAAACAGTCTTACCAGAAGATGCTGTATTACCCAGGAATTAGACTGTAAGGGTTAGATAGGCAGTCACTCCATGTGACTAGTATTCAGCTGTATCCAGTTGGAATGGAAACTGACCCCAAAATAATTATTATTACTAGCTTACGCTCACGGCTTCGCCTTCGCGTGGAAGTCGGAAATTATCCCGCGGGTACGTACTACCGGGACAAAAACATCCTGTGTTAATCTAAGTTATAATCTATCTGTGTGCCAAATTTCATCCACATCCGTTCAGCCGTTTTTGCGTGAAAGAGTAATAAACATCCAAACATCCATACAGACAAACTTTCGCGTTTATAATATTATTATATATGATATTATATTATATATTAATAATTAATTATTATATTAAGTCGCAGGCTACTTGGCTAGGCCGTCGCTACTCTCTTAGCAGCTGACCAGTTCTTGTTGAAGAAGTCTAGCTCATCCCGCAATCTCCATCTGGGACTACCGCGGTGTTGCTTGCCACTAAGTCTAGCTTCACACGAACGTCAAAATATCGAGGCGTGATTTTATGGCGCACTGGATTTTGAACTCTCGGTGTTAAACCGAACATTGCGAATCCAACGGAGTGAATCTCAGCGCGTCGAAAAAACACACTGTTTGTTTGTCAACTCTCGTCGCTACGCAGTTCCCATGTTTAAACAGCTAAGATCGCCCTGAGGACACGGTGGAGGTCTGCCCGACTTGGGTGGAGCACCGCCGTGTCCTCGTGGAGGCGATCGGCGGCGGCGATCTCTCGCGTCCGGCCCTGGTCCATGCCATGGTACGGAGCGAGAGTGCATGGGTAGCCGTCACCTCCTTCTGCGAAGCGGTAATGCTCGCGAAGAGGGAGGCAGCGCACGTGAGGGTGAGGCAGTATATGCGCTCTCACGGCCTTAGTCGCCCCAGGAGACACCCTAGGCGTCGGGAATCCCAGGCTGATTCCCGGCCACCGTAAGCACGGGCTTACGGACGGTGAAAAGGTAATGGATAGCTCGCTGTCCGGTAAGGACCAAGCCCGGGTCGACGGCGCGGTGTGTTCCACGCGCGCCTCAAAGAGATGTCAGCACCAACTGGTGGGGTCTGTAAGGGCCAATGCCTGCCGGGTGCGGGTTGTTCAAAAGAAATACCGTGGCCCCTGGCACACAGGCAACTGAGGGAACACGGGTGGGTTCTAGTCAGTAAAAGTCTGACACACCCTCCTGCTCTACCCAGAGCGGAAAACAAAAAAAAAGATCTAGAGTGCGAAAATATACCTCTCTGAGATATTATTCAAATAATATAATGTTTGGACTTTAAAAGAGACCATGACCTCTGAGTTTGTTTCGGCTTTTCTTCTCAGGGATCAGACAGCTAGGAAATGCCGGCGCCATTTAGTTTTTACACGCTTTATATTAGCTTCACTTGTATGTTTGTTTGTATGTTTATATGTAACCGACTGCTTCGAGCGCGATTTTGACCCACTTTAAACGGTCAGATTCCATTTAAACTTTGTAAACTTATCGAGGACCGATAACAATTCAATAATTAAAAAAAAAAAAAAATGAAAAAAAAAGGAAAATAAACACGTTTTGTAGTTAGCAGAACTAAAAAATAGAAAATAAATAATATTTAAAAAAAACGAAAAAACACGCTTTAAAAACTAAACTAAAAAAGGAGAAAATAATTTAATTCAATTAAAAAGCGTGGGGTGTATTAAGTGATTATAAAAATACCTCAAAAAGCACCCCACGCTTTTTAATTGAATTAAATTATTTTCTCCTTTTTAGTTTGGTTTTCAAAGCGTGTTTTTTAGTTTTTTAAATATTATTTTTTAAATATTGGCCGACAAAATATTGAGGTGTAAAAGTGTCATTAAAGATCTAGTTACATAAATAAACATTTCATTTCGTTTACAAAAACTGCAAAGATACAGATGATGATAATTTTAAGGTCAACTGTGTTAAAAACAAACGAACATTTAATCAGTACAGATGTTAATTTACGTTTGTATCTATAATTTATTATCTTTACCAGTCCAATCACGTACGAGGTCAAGGGTTGGTCTAAATATACAAACATCTTGCTTACACGCGTAACTAATCAAACAAAATCATCTTTGAAGGGGACAGTAGATATTTATAACTATATGTCCATTAGTGTCATGACGATGTGCTAACACGGCTGTATTGATGATTTTTATGATTATAATTCTGTAAACACACACATGTTTTTTTTTATGTTGTGAAATCTTCAAATAACTTTTCCCGCTCTGGGTGGAGCAGCAGGGCGTGTCAGACTTTTACTGACTAAAACACACCCGTGTTCCTTCAGTTGCCTGTGTGCCAGGAGCCACGGTATCTCTTTCGAACAACGCGCACCCCTGGCAGGCATCGACCTTTGCGGACCCATCAATTGGTGCAGACATCTCATTGAGGCGCGCGTGGAACACAACGCGCCGTTGACCCGGGCTTGGTCCTTACCGGACAGCGAGCTACCCATTACTCGCCGTCCGCAAGCCCGCGTTTACGGTGGTCGGAAATCAGCCTGGGATTCCCGACGCCCAGGGCGTCTCCTGCGGCGACTAAGGCCGTGAGGGCGCATATACTGCCTCTCCCTCACGTGCGCCGCCTCCCTCTTCACGAGCATTACTGCTTCGCAGAAGGGGGTGACGGCTACCCATGCAGTCTCGCTCCGTACCATGGCCTGAACCAGGTCCGGTACTGTCTTTTATAATAAAATACCTCATAGTTATAAGTATTATTCTGTAAACATTTTTAAATCTAAGGCTAGGTACTGCACTACTATTAGGCAAATGTTATTACTCAGTGAAAGACTTTCTAAATGATATGAATTTATCCTGATTATGATTGTTGAAGTGGCGGAGCTTGGACATAGCCCGTAGAATTGCCATACTTAAGTGGCAGTGGGCAGGGCACATTGCTCGCAGAACAGATGGCCGATGGGGCTGAAAAGTTCTGGAGTGGCGACCGCGTACCGGAAGACGTAAACTTGGAAGACAAACTGGACCGCTGACCTTTTGAGGGCCGCAGGATTCCGCTGGATGCGGGAAGCACAAAACCGGTCGAAGTGGCGGAGCTTGAGGGAGGCCTATGTCCAGCAGTGGACATCTTTCGGCTGGAATGATGATGATTTTTATAATTAATTACAAATTTGACCAATTATAACTTATGTATGTACCTGACTATAGTAATATTAATTGACTTCACTTTATTTCTGTTTTGTTTTGCTGAAATGATTTAATTTGTATTAATAGTTTAATTTAAGTAATAATTTGCACGCCGTAAGGTAGACTGTAGCCGATCTCATTAATTTATGTACAACATCATATAACTGTGCCTACATTCATATCAATTAAAATTCTGATTCTTACTGTAACACATCATATTTTGTTAGACTTACACACGGCTTACACATCAAGTTTAATTTCCAGTTTACGCTGATCTCGCACTGTACGGAAATCCTATACAATGCGAGATCATCTTATACTGGAAATGTATAGCTTGATGTGTAGCTGTGTGTACAACCTGACACTGCCCTGTGAATTGCAAACAACGTAAGAACATTTGATTTAGCGGGAAACCCTGGCGCTTTCTCCTTAAGGTGGAAGCGCCAGGGTAGCCCGCGAAATTCAAATTTTGTTACGTTTTCTGCAATTTGCAGGTCAGTATCAGGTTGTATGGTAATCGGAATATGATTCGCGACCGTATAAAATAAGGTTTTTCAGAATCATAATCATTAGAATCAGCAATACAACTCCATAAGTTAGAATTGCCCTCAAATGTCATAATTTCATGAAATAGTCATTCTTTAGAGTAATATGAACTTATAGAGATGTATTGCTGATTCTAATGATTATGATTCTGTAAAGCCATATTTGATACGGTCGCGAATCATATTAAGATCACCATACAACCTGACAGTGACCTGGAAATTGCAAAAAACGTAACAAAATTTGAATTTCGCGGGCTACCTTGGCGCTTCCACCTTAAATAGGGAATTGAACGAGCTCCTTCACAATTTTTTCTAGGTACTAATTAACCTGGCAACCCCATTTAGACATGACTTCGTCACGAGTTAGAAAACTGATATGGGTTTTTAAAAATCATAATAGTTTAAAAAAATTATAATAGTTACTGTAGGTATTGCAGGGGCTTGTGGCTAAGTAATATAAGCCGCACGGGTCGATCATTCAGGTTAACCTACGCTTGCCTGGTTGGTCCGTGGATGGGTGAACATTTTTACATACAGAGACTCCTCCTTGCCTCGGAAAGCACGTTAAGCCGTTGGTCCCGGCTGTCATTTGTGGTTTTTCGAAAATCAGAAGCCCGAAAGTCTGACAACCAGTCATATCAAGAGGTATCGTGTTACCCAGTAATTGGGTTGTGTAGGTCAGATAGGCAGTCAGATGATGACTATAGGTATTGGAAGATTAGACTAACTTTATGAATTTGGCCTTTATGACTGTCAAATGTGTTACGGGAAATCGTATGATAACCTTGACTGACGGCTTAGATTAGGCTTCCACTAAAACCTTGAGAGAAGAGATCTCGTAATCAACCTTAAAGTTATCAAAAAAAAAATCAAAATATTTTATTTCACATAAGCCTGCATGGGCACTTATGAAACGTCAGAAGCTAGGTGCACGGTTCCAATTTGTCGTTTCCTATGGAGAAGAGCCGGCAAGAAACTCCACGGTTACTCTTTTAAAAATAATTATATATATGTAAGTAGCTTCTGCCAACAAGCTTTGCCCGCGTGGAGTTCGGTGTATTATACATAACCTTCCTCTTGAATCACTCTGTCTATTGATGATAACCGCATTAAAATCCGTTGCGTAGTTTAAAAGATCTAAGCGTACAAACACGATAAGCGATTTTGTTTTATACTATGTAAAGATTAATTTACTAAAAAATTACTCAAATACTGTCCGATTATTAAATCTATTTAGGTCATTACGTGTCTATTAATACATTTTTTTTTTTAATACAAATTTCCTAAAGCCTAACTTAACTAAAACGAATAAACTAAAACAAAGCGTCAAAAAACTCATCCGCATCGCTGTCGACTGGTAATGTACCCAATAGACTGGCGGCATTACCACGTTGTATAGCAATGCTCAGCCTCTGGCCAAGATAAAAACCAGCCCTTGGGTCACGGGAAGTGTCAAACAGCCGTTACATTACGTCACATCTTTACAATGTAGGTACTACGATCACTAATCACACTTATAAGGTTTATTATGGTGTCTTAGAGACCAGTTGTAGTTCAGCACCTTACTTTATTGCGTAACACATTATCAATCAGAATCCGAATAATTTTGAACGATATTGTTTCATATGAACAAAAAAATTGTCTGCTCTTAAACGTTAAGAGCGTTCATCCCACGCGGGCTGGCAATGTCGTATTGATAGCGGATTTTCGTGATTGTTTCATTAAATACAAACAAAAGTAAAAAAAAAAAATCACCAAATCGTTGGTATTTACAAGTTTGTATGTTATTTTTGTTACAGTTATTTTGGTATTTACATATGAAAATCGACATACCGTCAATAATTTTCTATTTGCAATACTTAGTATGATTAAATATTTTTAGTAAAGAGAAAATGTTAAAAATAAAAATGTTAAAAATAATTATAAATACCAACGTTAAAGTGCGTGGCTGATTTTTTTTTTTTACTTTTGATTGTATTGAATGAAATAATCACGAAAAACTACTATAACTGCGTTGTTGCCAGCCCGCGTTGAATGAACGCTCTTAATGACGCAATGAATGTTGTTGAACTGTCAAAATGAAAGTAATTTCTAGTGTATTACGTAATCACCTCGCTGGTATTAATTTAAACATGAAAAATTTATAGAGTTTATTTTATTTTAAAGTAATCTTGGTTATTTTAGACCTACTGACAGTGAATGAAGACAAAAAATTTACTGTGGGAACAATTACACAAAGAAAACTGCTACGCTGCTGATTAAGCTTGGTAAAAGGTCATCGCTGATCGAAACTTGTTCATTCTCAGCACGAGAAGAGACTTTTGCCGCACAGTACACTACTACAGACCGATATTATTTTTAAATTGAATAATGACTGTAACTACTACAATTTTCATCAATTGTTGTTAACATTACCGACATAGTTCTGGTCCTCAATATCTGGAGATACATTAACTGACAGTTAAATGATACATAAAAAAAAACTAACTTGAAATCATCTAAGTATTCTTGAAAATGACATAAATGACGATCTCAAAAATATAATAAATTGGTTAGTTAATAACAATCTAAAAATAAATCTTGACAAAACTAAAATAATGACATTTAATCAAAGAACAAATAAACCAAAACTGAATATAAGATATGGTAACGTAGCAATCGCTGAAAGTGACATCACAAAATTTCTGGGCCTATACATAGACAGTCATCTGAATTGGAAAAATCATATTGACGCTTTGTCAAAGAAGCTTAGTCAATTTGCGTATGCTCTGTACAAACTATCAAAAACGGTTAACCGCATTACAGTACAAATAGCTTATAATGCTTATGTGGCTTCTAGCATTAGGTACGGAATCATCTTCTGGGGAAACTCTACTGACAGAGACATTGCCTTTAAAGCTCAAAAGAAATGCTTGCGGTCGTTTACGAAATTACAATCGATTGATAGTTGTAAACCATTATTTAAGGAACTTAGTTTACTCACTCTACCGTCTATGTACATTTATGAAATGGGAGTGTTTGTGCGCTGTAACCTGCATTTGTTTGGAAAACTGCGCTCTCGTCGTTATCAGAATACTATTAATGTTACCTCTCATAAAACCGCATTTTTCGGCAAAAGTGTCCTAGGTATGGCCCCAAAAATATATAATAGTATACCAGCAGTTATTAGAAATAAAGAGTGTCTGGGATCCTTTAAAAGGTCCTTGTTTAAATTTCTTCTAGATAGATGTTACTACTCCATCATTGAGTTTACTACTGATAAACAGAGGTATGACGATTCCGACTTGCTAATTAACTCATATGATTTTTAATTATTGATAAGTACTAATGTGTTTACCTATTTATTTAAAAATTGTAATGACCTGTGTACCTACTGACATATTTTTTAAATTGATTTTTTTGTTATGTATTGGCATGCCACCTACTAATTATAATTGTTTGTTTCTGTAAATTTTGTACGCCATTTAATGGCAAAACATAGTGCACATTTTTTAAAATACTAACTGTAACCATACCTATGTTTAACAAAATAAATGATTGATTGATTGATTGATTGATCTGTCACATAAACGAAGTAGAGCTTAACCGCAGGTGATGAAACAAGATTCAATTCAGAATTAAAAAGTCGTAGCTGTCTACGCCGTAGCACTTGGTGGCGTAGCACTTGGGGACCCGTCGCACTAGGGGACGCGTAGCACTCAAAGGCCTACGCGCCGTGCCGCCTGTCGCAGCTTTCATCGTTGTGGTGATGCCATGTGTATGTCAAATCTGAAATACAAAAGTATACATTTTAATATGACGTAGTTTTCACTATAAATTAATTAAATATAGGACCGCCTGGTTGGTGTAGTGGATGCAATCGGTAAGTACTGCTGAGCGTGAGGTCCTGGGTTCGATTCCCGGGTCGGGTAAGATGGTATTAGGTTTTTCCATCTCGAATTCCTCAGTAGCAGCCCAGAGTCTGGATTTGTATCCAGTTGATGGCATTAGGCTCGCCCTTTGTTACATGAGACTTGAACATAACAGGCGAAATGTGGGTGAACGAAAGGTACACCCTTGCTCAACCTTTCAGGAAAGACAGGAGTGATGTTATAATGATGTTGTGTTATTCAGTCAATAATTTTGACCAATTAAACAGTACTAACTTCATAATGGCAGCATTATTAAGTAGCAATTAAAAATTCTACTATTATTTTGAGGAAGCTGTGTGAAGAAGTGCTTTCAGATACAATGTAATTATTTTAATTGTTCGTTTCCAAATTAACGTAGAATAATCTCAACGTAGACAATTATTATTACATTCAAAGCAAATAATATTTTTTCTCTCGTATAGTTACCAGAGGTAAACAATATTATTTACGTGGCGAAACTAAACTTCTGACTATTGTAAGCCGTCAACTATTTAATGCTATAGAAACTAGAAAATGTCACAATTTCGAAAACTAAAGAAGCATACAAAACTCTCCCGTCTATACACAGCGCACACATATACAGGAAGTACGAATCCAAAAGAATTCTCAGTGTATTTCGTTAGATGTAAACGTGACACGTCCTCTCATCGCGAAGTGCGGTCACGGACTGACGCGTTCCTGCACAATTCCGCCGCGACACGCTAGGTGGTGCTGTCAATTTGTGCTGCCGAGACGTTTTGGCGCCCAACGCGGGACACGAAGTTTTATTGTGTATATTATGCAAATGTAACTTGAATACGTTTGACGGTCACGTCTGGTGCAACTGAATATGTAGGATATATTTTATTACTATATTGGATGCAAAAATGTGTGGAATGTGTAATCCTCCAAATAGGTTTCGTAATTTAAAGGCAGTTAGATACTATTTTTCCCTGAGTTATAATTGAAAATAACTATGTTCATGAATAAATTCTTTTTGCCGTGACACGCTAGGTGGCGCTGTCAATTTAATGCTTACAAGATGTTTTGGCGCCCAACATGAGACATTAATTATTATTGTGTCTATTAAGCTAATGCGTCTTGAATACGTTTGGTGGTATATTTTATTACCACATCTGATGCTAAATATGCATAATCTTTTATAGCAATGATAAGATATTTTAATAAAAGTTATATTGAGTGTTTCATAAGGATCGCTTTTCTCTATTAGACTGACTTATTTACACACAAATTCTTTCTAATTGCAAAGAGCGTTGTTAGGTATTAATTAAAATAACTTGTTTAAAGAAAAAAGTATATTGTGTAGATTGTACAATTTTGGTATTTTAATTGAAACTCAATAAAGCTTAACCGACACCAATCAATAAAAGTTCACACAAAACCGTATCACAGTCACAAAGATATAAAACTACGTGCAATACAGCGTTTAGCATCAAAGGTCTTCCCTCGGGAGCCGCGGTTAGCCAGCGATTAAAGCCGAAAGCCGAAAGCCTGCAACCATTTGATGTATTCATCCCCCTGAAGCTGCGAACTGAGATAAAAGTGCGGGGTTAATACACCCTCGGGATCGACGAGTAAGTGATTCGGCGTTCGATTTTAAAATTTATTTTCGAAAGTGTTTCAATTTTGTGAATGTAGTTTTATTTCGATTAGTTTCCGTTTTGGATGTTGTTTGACGGTCTACCGTTGTGAACTATGTTTTATAATGCATTACTTATACGAGCTAGACAAGGGTTCGTGGCTGAGTAATAACAGCCGCATGAATCGATCGACTAGGTTAAGCTACGCTTGCCGCGGTTGGTTTGCGGGTGGATCTTTATATACCGAAATCCGGAAAGTCTGACAACCAGTCTTACCAAGAGGCATCGTATTATTATCGTTGTTGTCAGACTTTCGGGCTTCTGACGACCCGTAAAGACCGTCAAAGATCCAGAGGAATGACAGCCGGGACCAACGGCTATTTAAAGAGTCACTCATCTACGCTAGCTTAACTTAGCTGCAGCAGTTATTATTTAGCATAAACATATGCCAAGCATTTCCACAAAAACAGCTTATCAAACAAAATGCTGTAATTTTCCTCAACTAAAACTTTCAACTAATTGAATTGGAAGTCAACTTCTAGTTACGGTGAAAGCGACGTCGCCATGCCGCGGGCGGCAGTCGCGCCGTGCCGCCATGTCGCCTAGAAACTTTGAAAAATTCCCGACTAGTTTGTTTCACTGTAACTTAATAAAAACTACCGTCGGGCTCAGTGAAGTTAAGAATTAAGTTTGAGAAACATTGCCTTGCGGAGTCGGAGGTATTTTGTCATATTTTTATTAAGACTGGATGGCTTAGGATAAATATGAAGGGTCAGTTTTGTTAGAAGACTTTTGTTTGGACGAATAACTTTTGAATTTGTGATTGAGAAATGGATTTCTGTGTTTATGAAGATCTGAAGGAAAAATAAACATATTCGTTTTTGTTTCACTGTCTGTCTTACCAAGGGGTATCGTATTAACGATTAAGTCAAGTTCGTCTAACTTAACAGACAGCTGTGCTTAGTTTGTTGCGCCAGTTCTTCTTCCCAGCCAAAGCACTAGGAAATGGTGAAGGACAGGCGTTTTGGGGGCAGTTCCCACTCTTATGTAATTTTGACGTTCAAAAAGTGTCTCAGCCTTGTTTGAATAAATGACTTTTGATTTCGATTTTTTTGAGTAACTGGGTTCTCGAGTTCAAATAGGCAGTTGCCTCATATAAAATACTGGTATTCAGCTACATCTGGTAAGACTGGAAGCCGACCACAACGCAGTTAGGAAAAGGCTAGGCAGATGATGTTGTTTCAGTGTCTTACGCTCAGCAGCTCGCGCTCAACAGCTCATAAAAATGCACTGCAAAGCATTGGGCCACTAAAAGCTATTATAACAACAATTCTAACGATACATTCATCAAAATGTAGACCAGGCTCTCTAACCCTTAAGCAATTACAATCAAACTTAAGAACGTATGACTAATTTGCCTCCAAATAACACTAATCAAGATTACAAACGAATCTGGGAAGCCAAACAGACCCCGAAATTCGTCTCAAATGCAAATTATGCAAACAGTTCCCCGCAATATTCTCGTTTTCGACAATATATTTAGCATTTGAAATAGAGTTGTAACGGAATAAATGGTTGTCGCAGCACGTCCGCTCGCTTCGCACTCAACTCACGAACTGATTTGAATTTGGAATTTCCTTCGCTCGGTTGGCGCCGCCGCACCGTCGATGTTTAGCTTTTTTTCGTATTAAAAATTGTTTTATTCATTTTTATCGTTTTGGATATTGGCTTTTTTGCTATACTGTGAGCTTCTAAGTGAAATTCGTTAAATAAACTATCTTACTGGCAACTTTTGTTTTGTAAAGTTAATTTTCAATGAGCTGTAGGTTTCGTTTAGTTGTGCAGGTTCACCTTTTTGTGTTAAGGCTGGTTGTAAAGATATATTTTCAATCTCTTATTACTGAAATCTTAGGTCTAAGTTTAACTACCTAGAAAACATTACCATTTTCCCACCACTTTTAAAGATTTTTACAGCTTGATCCGAAAAAGAAATCGTACTAATCTTAACAGTGTTGTTTACCTACTCAGAAACGCTAAGCAGCTTTCCCGTAGAATGCTAATGTTTACCGCATTCGTCCAAATTAAAGGAAAAAAGGACTTACAGTTTGCAGACCAGCTTCAAACGAATTCCAACCTTCTGGTTTATAAATTAAGGTGTGAATTATGTTGTGTTTTGTAATGTAAACTGTCTGATGAAGTCAAGAGTAATGGAGTGTTTCAGTATTTTGTTTTTCCTCTTGGTGTTTGACTGTAAGAGATTTGCGATTAAGTTTTATCCGATTTAAAAAATTTACACTTTCTGCTTTTGTTTGTTTTATTTATTTTTATGCTGTAGGGGAATGAATCGAAATGTTGGTGACCAATGTAACCGAAGTAAAGTTTGTTGTTGTTCATGCGTTTAAGAGACGCTGATTTCTTGGAAAACTCTTAAAAAGGTGGTTTTTTAAACCAGTATATATATCTCTTTAACCATACATAATTTTGAAAGCAAAAAAATCTATGATATTTTCAAGTCTTTTTTGCATAGAGTGATGGACCTCAAAACATAATTAAACATACTTTAATGCATCAAAAAAATCATCAAAGTGACCTCTTTATCTTTAAAACCAGTTTATCCCTTCAATAACAATTATAATTATAATTAAAAATATACCATAAAATTCTAAATGCCAAACTGTATCCAGTGATGGATTATTTATTATTACATAGTTAATATCTAATTTTATACGATTTTATTTGCATTTTTACGACAATGCTTGCTCATTTATTATTCGAATTTATTACAACAGATTTTAACCTGTATCGGATTGCAGTAAGAACTATTATCGCCCATAATGACAATATTTAAAGTTACCAGGGCCTTAATCCAAGATCATTATTATTTACATTCGTTGGTTTTTACTTAACATAGGCATAATATGTGGAAATACGTCACATGTCTTCATATTTTTGGTTTTGGAATATGCCGGTTTCCTCACGATGTTTTTTCCATCACCAATTTGAGAGCAGTGGTGATGAAATATTTCACAAAAAGGATAGTGCCTGTCTAGGTTCGGACGTACAACCTATAACCTGCCGTTTCTAAGTTAGCTCTTGGTTTTATACGACTAGGTAGTGTTTTGCCTACAATATCAAATTCTTCTGAATAGGTTGAACTTTTTGCAAAACTCAATTATAGCAAAGTCTTTTTACACGCTTTATATTAGCTTCACTTGTATGTTTGTAACCGACTCCTTGTAAACTTATCAAAGACCGATGACAATTCAATAATTAAAAAAAAAATACAGAAAAATAGAAAAAAAAGGGAAAAAAACTGAAAAAATCACGCTTTAAAAACCAAACTAAAAAAGTAGAAAATTATTTAATTCAATTAAAAAGCGTGGGGTGCTTGACATTAATTGATTATAAAAATACATCAAAAAGCACCCCACGCTTTTAATTGAGTTAAATTATTTTCTACTTTTTTAGTTTGGTTTTTAAAGCGTGTTTTTTAGTTTTTTAAACTATTATTTTTAGGAAGACTTCTTGCACGTACATTTCCCCCTCCTACGTAATGTTCGGATCAGAAAAAGTTTTTTAGAAAACTTGCAGGATAAATATGAAACACACTAACAGTAAGAATTACCTACATTTTGACACTTCAACAGCATTCATTGCGTTATTTTAGTTGTAAAGCAGACTATTTTTCAAACAAATAACGCAATGGTTTAGCAATATCCTTCAAAATGATTGAGATTGTGATTGACAGTGTGTTACGCAGCTAGGGTGCTAGACTTACCTATAGCTAACTAACTTCTGCCGGCGACTTCCTCAGCGAGACATATCTTGTTCCTCCGACCCACCCCGCCGCACCACTTCGCCTCCACGCGCTTTAACTTCGTTTTCAATGTGGCTAAGAAATATTTTTTTAAACGGTTTTATTTAGATAGCCCGGTTCGTTGTTGTTGTTTTCTGTTTGGGTCAAATTTAGTACCTACTTGAAATGTTACCCCCTTCCTGTTGGCAGAATGATCAGAACGCCAATTCTCGTAATTAAAAACGTTCATAATCTAGTCATAGTCTCATCTCAGCGACAATCAAATGTCAAAAAGTTGTCTAAAATGTATTTATTTACTATAAGGTATCTTCACAGCTGACAGAAAGTATAACATTATTAATTATTCTAAACATTACGCCAATTACGAAGTACTCAGAAAATAAGAAAGAAACAGAGAGTGATATAATTATTAATATTTAAAGTGTGTCTATGCGTGTATCTGTGCGATGTAGGTGCTGTAAATGTGTGTGAAAACTCGCAGTTTTTTTGACAGATTGAGACTGAGTTCAGACTATGAACGTTCTTAAAAATACGAGGATTGCCCCTCTGATATTTGGAACACACCTTTAGTTTTGATAACAATACAATTTAATTTCAATCATTGTAAATCCAAGATGGACGCCGCTACAAAATGGCGGATTACATATTTTTTCACAACCCCCTCAATATGGATATCAAATGAAAGGGCTTGACTATTAAAATACTGTACACTAGGAAAAAAAACCTAAAGAGTATGAGAAATATCAAAAAATCATCACCAAATCTGTACAATCAAACATACACCTACACAGGAAAAAGATAACATACAACGTAAGGAATAAAAACAAAATCCAGTTAAAACCAGCTCACGCTCGCACTAATTATGGCAAAAAAACAATACTGGTTGAAGGAGCACGGCTGTTTAATAGTTTACCGGAAGACATAAAAAAGTGTGACAGTGTACCCACATTCAAACTTAGATTAAGACAATACCTAATAACATCTTAAATAAAATAATGCTAATGCAATGCTTCCAACACCCTAGAGGTGCCTAATATTAATAGTACCTACTAGTTATAGTTAATTTAAGTATCTCATTATAAGCGAACTGTTATTTTTAAGTTCTTATGAGAAATAAAGTTCTTTAAACCTAAATATTAAGTACCAAAATAAAAACTAAGTGAGTAAAACAAAATTTTCGAGCTAAACAGTTTTAATTAAAAGTTATAAAAAACGTGGGGCGTAGCGTTACCTGAGTAAATATGTTTCACGCGCCCCACGATTTTATTTTACCGCAATATTTTTTAGCTTTTGGTTGAAATCGTTTAACTTAAAATAAAAACAAATCCAACTCGAACAAGACGGCACGGTTGGCGCAATGGTTAAGCGATAGACTTCTGCGCTGCGTGTCGCGGGTTCGATTCCCGCACGTAACAAATATTTGTATGACCTACAAGTAGTTATTATGGGTCTGGCTGCTTGTGTATGTGAGTTTAAATGTTTGTAAACGCACCCACAATACAGGAGAAATTCCTAGTGTGGAGCAAAGTTATCAAAAAAAAAAAAAACTGGCAGTTCCAGAGATTAACGCGTTCAATTAAACAAACTCTTCAGCTTTATTATATTAAGTATAGTAGGTATATATATTAGTCTGAAATCACCAACCCGTTTTGAGCAAGACCGGTGATCAATTCTGTGTATGCCTTTGCCCTGCAGATGGCCAATCATAGACTGGTATTGGTTTATTCAAAAATGGCAGATTATAAGGCTCTTAAAAAACAAGCACCAATATAATTTATCATACAATTTTATACATTTTAAATCACTTATTCTAAAATTATATGTCACAAAAGAAAAACTACATTCCATTCTCGTATTCATAATTCAAAATATTTCAAAAACATCTTACCCGCTCGTTAGCGACCGAATACATGCAAAAATACATAATTTGCGTTCAAGATGGTGTACAACAATTCTTGGCAGAAGAACCGACTTACCAAGACCTCCCCTGCCCCTTGCTGTGGTATACGGAAAGCCAGAAAGAGAGGAGATTCAGAGATACGTTAGGGGCCAACATTAAATGGTTACATTATAAATAATGACGGTTCTGTATGGCCCTTGCCATCCGTCATGAGCTATAAACGATTCGCTCATTACGTCTACTTTGTACATCATAAGATTAAGTTTTCTTACATTTTTTTTATTTTTACACGCTTTAAATTAGCTTCACTTGTATGTTTGTTTGTTAGTTTGTTTGTATGTTTGTATGTAACCGACTCCTTTGAGCGCGATTTTGACCCACTTTAAACGGTCAGATTTCATTGAAACTTTATAAACTTGTCGAGGACCGATGACAATTCAATAATAAAAAAAAATGAGAAAAAAAAACATGTTTTTGTAGTTAGCAGAACTAAAAAATAGAAAATAAATAATAGTTTAAAAAATAGAAAATAAATAATAGTTAAAAAAACTAAAAAACACGTTTTAAAAACCAAACTAAAAAAGGAGAAAATAATTTAATTCAATTAAAAAGCGTGGGGTGCTTTTTGGGTATTTTTATAATCAATTAATGTCAAGCACCCCACGCTTTTTAATTGAATTAAATTATTTTCTCCTTTTTTAGTTTGGTTTTTAAAGCGTGTTTTTTAGTTTTTTAAACTATTTTACCAAAGGTATTTCTGGTTAGTTTAGGTTAGGGGTAAAGAAAACCTGTTTAGGTGGAGATTCACAGATGACTCTGCCCTGGAGTGTAAATATGGTGCTGTTTACTGTCCCAAAATGGGGTACTTAATACCTTATCCAGCGTGTCCTGTTGTCGGCACGCTACGGGATCTGATGTACGCTGCTGAATGTGCCAAGCTCGTAGCCAAATTCTGGGCTAACTGTATTTAGATTGCTATCGACACGCTTAGGAGAAGAGTGGTTAAGCTATAACATAGATTTATACGTTCTCAGTAGCAGCTTGGAGACTCGATTTATGCCTGGTGGATGGCAATAGGGTCGCTCCTTATTACATGGGACTTAAACATTATATAACTGGCTAAATGTGGATGTGCTAAAGGTACGCAATTGCCGAGCTCTTCAGGGATTACAAGCGTGATCATTTGTTATGTGTATGTGTCATAGAGTTATGCTGGCATCAGAAAGCATTGACACGCTTCTGTGTGGAGGCTGCATTATTAGCCTATAATGTTCCCACTGCGATGACTCAGGCCCCCTTCGCTACAGCCACGACGCGGGACCAATGCGACTTGCTAGATGTCACATGTCTTAGATTTTTTGGATCTAGGACATGCCGGTTTCCTCACGATGTTATCGTTCACTGTTTTGAGAGCAGTGGTGATGAAATAATTTGCACAAATTAAAGCGACATAAGTTGCAGCCAAACCGTGCGAAGCCACAAACCAAAAAAAAAAAAAAAAAAAAAAAAAAAAAAAAAAAAAAAAAAAAAAAAGTTGCAGCCATTACCACTGGGCCACCACTGGTTGTTTTATTATGAGCTAGCTTCCGCCCGCGGTTTCGCCTGCGTGAAGGTCGGAAATTATTCCACGGGAACGTACTACCGGGATTAAAAGTATCCTATGTGTTAATCTAGGTTATAGTCTATCTGTGTGCCAAATTTCATTCAAATCCGTTCAGTCGTTTTTGCGTGATTGAGTAACAAACATCAAAACATCTTCACAAACATTCACATTTATAATATTATAGTAGGATTAGGTATGTGGAAAGTTTTTGTACTCCTCGTCACTTGTCATTAAAGGTTCATTAGAAAACCAGCGTCAGACAGCATCTGTCTGGCATATTAATGCTGAATTGAACCTTTTTGGCGCAGCCGTGAGGCACACACTGTTATTTCATCATCGTCATCTGCTTATCCTCTTCCAACAATGTTGGTCGGCTTCCAGTCTAACCGGATACAGCTGAATTACATGGAACGACTATCTTTATTTATTTTGACTTTTTTACTTTGCTATTGTATTTTGTATTTCACGAAGTGACAAAGACAAAGACATTTATTCGTCGGCTATGGTAGGTATAGGTACAAAGCTGGATAAGTTTTTATTTATTTATTTAACCATCTATGCACACACATATAAACAGACAAGAAGAAAGGAACAGAAAAATAGGTACCAAGGTAATTTTTATTTCTACAGGAAAATCTTCGAGCACACCTGCAGGAGAGAAGATAACAGAGATGTAGACAACGCGTGTAATAATAGTAGAAGGGAAAACATAAAATTACAAATTATACTCTAATTTAAATATACACATTTATTATATATACATACATACTACAATAAATATCACCAAAATATATATATAATTGAAAAGTAATTCAAAATAATAAATACACAAGCAATAATGTCAAAGTGGAGAGACAATGTTCTTTCAATCTTCTTTTGAATACTGCTACAGTTTGGCAGTCCCTAATGTCAGTCGGAAGAGAGTATAGTTACGGTCAGGGCATACGAATATTCACAATTACACACGGGTGTTAAACCTAACTTATATACTACTTTTACTGTCACACACAATACAAAACATGGACATTATAGATATAAAGACACATACATACAATATAAAAATATATAAAAAAAAACTAATATCTATGTATTATCCATATAATTAAAAGTATCTAAATAAACGATATTCTTTCTTTCTTATTTAATACAACAACAAAAAACTTGACAGGATAGCTGCTCAATATTTTAAAGTGCAATAAAGGACAGATATTTATGGCTATCCCAATCGCAAAATAGAAAGCAATATGATAGAAATATGTAAGTGAAGTACTATGTAACCCAAGTTTAGAACAGAACTCATCGGGGGCTGCTACACTGAGACATGTTCCGACAGACTGAATGTTAGAAAACTGTCTGTATAACCTAGATGTGGCAAGGAAAATGATTTTATTTATTCCGAGCATGGAAAATAATTACAACATTGTTTTTAGTTTATCCGAAACCTGAATACAGGGTGTATGGGGACGATTCCGAAGCCAGAACGTAGATTATATACAACCTAAATGTAAACGGATCCCAATAACCTTCCGCCTTAATTGGTTATATTGCAGCAATTTAAAACGTTTGACGCTTCTATAATGTTGACCAAAATCGGCCAGGAGGGATAGAATATTATAATACAATCTTTTTGGCTCTTCCATTATCCCTATCTCCTTGAGGAACCACGCTTGAACCTAGTTCGATAGAAATCGCCTAAACTCACGAGACATGTGACCGAAGTTTCAGGAGTTCTGGACTCTGCCTGGATGCCAGCGAGTTGGACTGGATGCGGATACAAATTGGATACCCATCACTAACTTTGTGCACCGGAATATTCGATTGTGACGTCACAATGATGAGGGAGATTTGTTTGTGATTTTGAGAGGTAGGATTGAGTGGTTCGTTTTACTGACCGACCATACTGATATTCAGCTGCATCCGGTTAGACTGAAAGCCAACCCCAACATGGCAAAGGCTAGGCAGAAGATGATGCTAGATGAAAATTATCATTATTATAAAGAAAAAAAATATTTCAGACTATTAAATTGTCCATATTTTGTTTATTAAACCATTATCTTAAAAACTATGTTAGTCGTGAGGACATCAATTGTATTTAAATTAAATTGAAATAAGTTTATTAAAAATGTCTTAGAATTAAATTAAAATAAATGAGAATTAAATTAAATTGTTAAGTTAGTTGTACACACGGCTACTTAATGATGTGTCATCAAAATCCGGTAGCGTGATTGATAAAAAAAGAAATCAAAACATCCAAACTCGCAAACATCCAAAATTAAAATAGAACTACTCATTAAAATTTACTACTTCCTTTGTTCCAGGCAACTAATTAAATTCGTAACTAAGTAGATTCGGATTAAACTATACGAAACTATTAGTTGTCATTTGATGTTCAAGTAATGCAATTACATTATTTGTTATCAACAATACCGGGACAGGTATCGCAATGGCGGAGTTTGAGATGGATAATTAAATTAGACAGATGAAACTCCTTTGAGGCAAAGAGACACTGCAGTGCTCCACAGAGGAATTTAATTGTAGTATTATTAAGGAATCTGTAATATATTGTGGGAGATGATAGTGTTGATCTGACTGTATAGGTTAGGTTGCTTATTTGATTTAGTATGTAATTAGATAACCTAATAAACTCTGCTTTACCTACCGTTCTAGTTATAAACGGAAATCATAACTAATTGTTTTTTTTTACTTTAAAAAAGAAACTGATGCTTATATAAGTACCTACTTAAAAAGTTTGTAGGTACCTAGCAAATATCACATTACCATTTAACTAAATTATAATGTAGATAATGAGTTAAAACGATAGTAATAATAGGTCTTTACCTATGAAATTGCCGTTTTGTATGAAAAAATTTAAACGAATTTTTTTCATGTATTTTTTATTTGTATTAATCGAAGTAATCACCCATGCAATCAATGCATCTTTGCCATCGCAGTGGCAGTTTATTGATGCCCTTCTTAAAGAAATCAGCTGGACGGGAGGCAACAAATTCTTCAAAGGCATTTTGTACTGCCTCTCGGGTATTGAATTTTTTTCCCGCCAAGAAGTTATCCAAATTCTGGAAAAAGTAGTAGTCTGTAGGCGCAAGGTCTGGTGAGTAGGGCGGATGACGGAGAGCTTCCAACCCCAGTTCTTGCAACTTGGAGACCGTCTGCTGTGCAGTATGAGGTCGCGCGTTGTCGTGCAGGAGCAGCGGAGACGAGCGATTGACCAATGCTGGTTGGAGATGTGCCAGCTTCTCCATCATTGTGTTCAGTTCTTCACAGTACACATCTGCAGTAATGCTCACCCCGTTTGGTAAGAAGCTGTGATGAATCACACCGGCGCTAGACCACCAAACAGTGACCATCACTTTTCTAGGGGTAAGTTTTCGTTTAGGGCATTGTTTAGGTGCTGAACCAGGATCCAACCAACTTGCTGAGCGCTTGCTGTTATCAAACAGAATCCATTTTTCATCGCAGGTAACAATGCGGTTCAAAATTCCTTCATTTGTGTGTCTGTTGAGCAGTGCAAGGCACGTCTCGACGCGTACTTCGCGCTGACGATCATTGAGTTCGTGGGGCACCCATTTGTCAAGCTTTTTTACCTTGCCAATTTGACGCAAATGGACCAATATTGTTTTGACGCTAACGTCGAAAGCTGCTGCTAATTCAGCCGTAGATTGTGTATCATCAGCTTCCACAATCGCCTTTAATTCGTCATTGTCGACCAAAGTCTTCGGACGACCGCGAGGTTCATTTTTCAGGTCGAAATTTCCAGAACGGAAGCGAGCAAACCAATAACAGGTGGTGCGTTGGTTTGTAGTGTTAGCTCCGTAAACGTCGTTGATGTTGCGTGCCGCTTGTGCCGCGTTGCTGCCACGACGGTACTCATATTCCATAATTACTCGAATTTTTAACGTATCCATGATGACGAAAAAGATTGAAATGCGATGAAACTGTAACACTAATCAATAAACAAATGACTACTTTTGGAAAAAAAAATCCATGTTTTTAAAATAAAATTAATTTGAAATTAGAATTCTTACCCAAACAAAAATTATTTTGATTTGAAATGGCCAGTACTGCAAAACGGCAATTTCATAGGTAAAGACCTAATATTAAAACTAGGTATAATCTTAATCTGCTTAGCCTTTTCCCAACTATGTTGGGGTCAGCTTCCAGTCTAACCGAATGCAGCTGAATATCAGTATTTTAGATGGAGCGACAACCTATACTATCTGACCTGCACAACCCAGTTATTGGGTAAACGATATCCCTTGGTACTAGTTTTAAAATTTTCGGGCTGCTGACGACCGTAACGACTGTCAAAGCACTTTCCGAAGCACGGAGGGATCTTGGTACGTAAAAATGGTCATCCATTAATAGATCCACCGCGGCAAGCGAAGCTTAACCTGATCGATCGTTATTAATTAGCCACAATCCCCCTACAAAAACTAGTTATTATATATTTTTTATAAAAAATATTTATTAAATAAAATACATAACAACACTTACCTAAGTGCCATAAAAAACGAATCATCCAAACCCGCAAGATACATTTACAACATCCAAATTACAGTACACAAAAAATAATAATCCAAGGTGGGATATAAAAAATTCATGAATGACAAATGGTAGCGGCAGAGCGTGAAGTAGCCGACATCCATCTTCGCGAGAGGAATTTGTAAGAGCGCCGTATGAAAGTCAAGGGAACCCAGGGCTAACTGTACCTCATACTTTCTCGTTTTGAGCGCGTTTATCAAAATGGCATCCATTTTTTTGTTTGTAAGGCTTTATAAATTACTGTCTTGTAGTTTGGTTTGTTTTTGTAGTTGATTTTTTGAAAGATTACTGTGGAATTACATAATTTGACGTTATTTTGGCACGTATTTTTTTTATGTTTGTGGTTGAATAATGTAAGGCTTTGAGCTTAAGCGGGAACACAAATTCAAAGAAAGTGGCACTTTACGATGTAAAAGCTCCCGTATAAGGCGCGACACGACGGTTATAGAATAATTTCTATGAAACTTCATGGAAATTGTTCTACTGGAGTCGCGTCGCGCCTGTCTGCAGGATCCCGAGCTTTAAAAGTATAAATTATCATCTATTGAAGAATAGCCAAATCATAATTTATAACAAGGAAGAACTGCAATATTTTCACAAACAATATTTTTTATTCTATTAAAAATAAACCAGTGACCAGAATAAAAAAACATCGTTTAAGTGTCTCTTCACTATAAACCCATGGATACACACATCAAGAACTTCAATTATCGATATACAGAGTTTAAATTTCGAACGTCACATTTTAAGCTGTGAGATGTACGGAATGATGAAAAAGCCAGACCAATCGTCGGCAGCTTTACATTCGACGACAGGACTGATAATATTTGTTTGTGTTGCCATTGCCAGTATTTAATTAAATCGTTTGATATGTGGTTTAACAAAAAGTACAGTTTACCGACATTTTAGAGAAAACTCATATTAAAAACGTAGGTAACGCTCTAATTAGTATGTATCATATTCACATTCATACGGTACCGCAGCTACTGAGATCTATTTATTTGTTTATTTTTCACAACAGTTATTAAATAACCAGTTTCTTGCCCATTCTTCTCCATACGAAACTACCTTTTGGAAGGGGCGACTAGAATAAATTCTATTTTTATATAAATCTTGATTTTCAAAAGTGCCTTTTATGTGCATATCTATACATATAATAAAATTGTAACAGGCCGATGTCTGTACATTAAAGATATTGAAGAAAAAATAGTATGGGGGGTCTTTATTAGAGCAACAGAAGCCAAAACAACGGTTTTTAGAATTTTTGTCTGTCTGTATGTTTGTTACCGCATCACGCAAAACCCACTGCATGGAATTGAATGCAGTTTCCAATGATGTATTCCGAGAGGTCTAACTTAAAAAATAGGCTATATATTATCAAAAAAAATGATTATCTACTTGATTCTAAAGTCCACGCGTATGGAGTCGCGGGCAAAAGCTAGTTTGAAATAAATGCTTTGACTTTGACTTTGAAACCACTTATCAATTTGAAATCAATATGAACAAGACCAATGCATAACAATTGTATAAAAAGACACCAAAACCTTAATTAGTAAGTTCACGTACAATGGACAAATAGTTTCATAAATCCCATCTCTATATCGTGCATGTATTCCACACCATTAAAAATCGCGGTCCTTTGAAAAGGATCTACGTGTTGCAATAAATAAAATCACATCGGACGCAAAACTTTGGCAACAACAAGCCCGGTACAAAAGCGTACAGGGATGAATGAAGTCGGCGCCGCACGCCTGCACTACGGTTTACAATTAAATTGAAACCGAATGAGTACCTACCTCGCTTTATTGATAAAGGTTGCTTTTTATCACAAGTGTTTTTTTTTGGGTAATTATTTTTTTGGTAGAAAGAGAAGTGGCGCCTTTTAAAGAAATTAAGAAAAGGACGAAGCATAATCAACGGCGTAATTAGAAATAGAAAATATTTATTGTCCAGGTAATACAGTAAGCATACATAGGTTAATATCAAGTTGAGACGACATATTGAGTAGGTTAAATATTACCTACAGCTAATTACTTAAATTATTTGCCAGTGAACCCCAAACTGGACAGTTAGTCTGTATCTTGGGGTTCAGGATACGAATTCTAGAGTGAGGACTAGAGAGGTGATTTCAAGTATGGTATTTTATGAGTGTATGTGTAAAGTTTGAGTGGTGTCTGGCGTGTGTGTGGTGTGTGTGTGTGGTGTGTGCGTCTAGCGTGTAAAGGTGTGTGTGTGTGTAATATATACTTCGTTTGATTCAGTGTCAGGTCAGGGTCGTTATATTTATTGTTCCGAGTCATCATATCCAGTAATATGTAGCATTTTCTTTATGTTATTTTTTGCATTCGAATGAGTTACATAGTGTTTTTAATTTCGCAGAGTTTGCAGACTTGGTTGTACGTATTAATGAGAGAGTAGTCCGGGGATTATCTAGCTAGCAATGAGGTGACGTCAGGTGGTGGTATTCTATCATTTCTTTTGCTTATTATTGATGTATAGTCGGGCCTGCTTGTAATATATTTTGTGCGTTTTAATACCTACAGGCAGAAATAACGAAAAGCTGGCGGACTCTGAGAACTCTCGTTTCGCTATAGAGTAAATCAGTAGAAAACCGGTAAGGCTTCTTAAAAGTTCCTTTAAGAAGCGCTCTCTGTGCTCTTTCAGCTTCAATCAAGTAGGTCTTTCCAGCACTACCCCACACGTTGATGCAATACTGAATTATTGATTAGCAAAGCGCTAGGTAAACTTGTTCTAGTGTGTTTGTGGGTAGACAGCCTCGCAGTCTACGCATAGTGTGAATAAGTATTAATTTTAATTGCGTATCCACACTAGTGGTCGCCCAGTCGTCGAAATTCAGATAAAATTGGGCTGCGTGTTCCATCTTTCACCTTAAGGAATCATCAACCTCTGTTTGTTCCCTCTGTGCAGTGCATATATCGACAAAACTCTTATATGATAAGAGCTAACAGGGCATACAACTCGATGTGTCAGGGTGTTGATGATCTTGACTTATTCTCCACCAGTGTTCCTAAACTTAAAAAAATACTGTGTAACAAATTCTTTAAAGATCTCTAAAACCTGTTCAGTCTTTTCTTCATTTTATTGTCTTCGAGTGTTAACTTATTCTTACTTTTGCTTGCCTGTCTGCTGTTTCTTGTGCTACCCTAATTTTGTTAGTGAAAACTTTTAATAGGCCTTCTTTCACTAACGGTCAACTATCTGTATCCTAGCTGTAAGTTTTCTTAAGATATAAAAATAAAATAATTCATTTAAATTTTAATATACTTCTAATACAGTATTATATGAGAATATTAGTTTTTTGCACTCCTTCTCCATAACTATAAACTTAAACTGTCCGAAAACCGAAAATTACGCGGTTGCCTTATTTCATTTACTCCTTCGGAGTATAAAATTTGGCATCCGCGTGATGAAAAAATAGCAGCGTTTTATTCATTGACAGATGATGTTATAAGGAGTAATATAGGCTACAGACATCCACGCGGACGAAACCACGGACACAGCTGATAAATGGTAAATGATAAATGATTTATTTCTGTAAGTAGGTTTGCAAAAACACTTTTACACGTCAATCATATTTTTTAAACTAGATGAGGTCGGCCTTTCCTATCTGACTACTCTAAGAAGAAAGGCCGAAACAAACTCAGTGGTCACAGTCTCTTTTAAAGTCCAGACATAATCTTGGTCAGATCATGTGAGAACCATGTGGATTGGTGTCTGAAATGGTCTTTTGAGGAAATAACCACACAGATTGAGTGGACCTGTCCAATCAGTACACGCATTTATCAGTAATCATGCAGCTCAACTCAGAACTTGATGAGCTCAACGATTTGACGAACGATACTATAGCCAAAAAAAAATACCAAGCTGTTGCTGAACAGACGAATTTTTCAAACCTATGAAGCAATTACCAATTTTTTTTAATTACATTACATAAGTATGAAGATATGGTCATATCCTTTGTTAATGTAGGAGAAATCAAGTTTCTTAGAGATGTGCTATCGACGTAGCACAGGCGCAGACTGGAGTCTCAGTTTATACCTGGTTGATGGCTATATTAGGCTTGCCTCTACCTATTACATTTTCTGCCAACCCCTCAAGGAAATACAAGCGTGATCCATAGCAAAGCATAATCAGTCTATTATGTTCCCACTGCTGGGAAACAGGCCTCCTCTCTGTGAGAGGGAGTGGGCTATAAGGGACTAACCAAACTTATTCAGCTCAACTGCTATTCAGCCCAGCTGAACAGACGCGGAAAGCCGAACAGACGTGGAAAGCTGAACAGATGCGTACGCATCTCCATACAAAATCGTTGTTTTCTATGGATAAAAGCTGAACAGAGCTGAATAAGTGTGGTGGTCCCAAACGCACCACGCGGCCCCAGTGCGGGTCGGCGGATGTCACAAATATCTTCGAATTTTTGGTTCTAGGACATGCCGGTTTCCTCACGATATTTTCTTTCACCGTTTTAAGAGCAGTGGTGATGAAATTATTTACACAAAGCAAAATGCCTGCTTGAGTTCGAACCCTTGACCATTGCTAATAATACACAAGCATTACTAATTCCCGTACAATATGCACAAAGATACGATCAAGACATCAGCACCAACTGTTCACTGGTTATCGTAAGACCAGTCTTCGGATAGTCACGCAATAGTACCTAACAAGGTGTTACGTCTTACGATCAATCTCACGCGATCTGCACATCTGTATTCACTTGATTAGCCTGTCTTGAAATGTTAAAGTATTTTAAAATGGCGGTTGTAGCTCTACTGGGTTACTATCCATTCTTATAGCAGGAAGTGTTATGCGATTTTGTATCCTATTAATATTATATCCTACTATCACCATCATCACCACAATAAGTACAAAGTAAAGTCCACGCCGCGTCTGTCTGTTCGCGATAAACTCAGAAACAACTGAAACGACTTTCATGCGGTTTCCACCAATAGACAGAGTGATTGTATGTTTCACTTGTATGTTTGTTTGTATGTAACCGACTTCTTAGAGCGCGATTTTGACCCACTTCAAACGTTCAGATTTCATTGAAACTTTGTATACTTATCGAGGACCGATGACAATTCAATAATTTAAAAAAAAATTGAGAGAAATGAGAAAAAAGGAAAAAATATAAAAAAACCACGTTTTTGTAGTTAGCAGAACTAAAAAATATAATATAGTCATCGATAAATTTACAAAGTTTCAATGAAATCTGACCGTTTAAAGTGGATCAAAATCGCGCTCTAAGGAGTCGGTTACATACAAACAAACATACAAGTGAAGCTAATATAAAGCGTGTAAAAACAAATCAGTATAGGAATACAACTGTTTAGTATTGAATATTTTATTCGGCTGTAGTTTCACAATTCAATACGTATTGTATTTGTGTATTGTTTTTGTTTACTCCGCATAAAACGCGGATGTTGTTCGGTGGTGCTCATCGGTGCAAGAGTGACGGCTGTCGGGACCACTGCTCTATTGATTTTTAATGCTAAAACTTTTTGGTTCATGTCTGTGTCTAAGCTTATCTATAACTATGTTGTAACTTAACTAACATGTATTCGGGGACATCACGGTTAATTTTCCAAATGGTGAGGCAGTCATCACCAGAGATCGGATATTCGGATGCATATTCACCTAAAGTTGAGATGTTGGCTAACATAGAATGCGCTTTTGTATCGAAAAAGTCTTAATAAGTAATTTGTTTATTTTTTGTTTTAACTAATACAAACCACCCCTCCTCCAGTACATACACATATTTGTATCGGGTTAAACATTAATTTTAAATTAATACACATCTGAATAGTTATGCAATCCAAGAATCCCGGGGTTTTTAATAAATATTACAAATAATTTATAAAGCCGCTTCCATACTTTCATAGCTAAAAAATATCTTTAGGTAAATATGCATCCGAATATCCGAACTCTGGTCATCACTATCTGCCTAGCATTTTCCTAAGTATGTTGGGATCGGCTTGCAGTCTAACCGGTTGCAGCTGAATACCAGTATTTCACATGGAGCGACTGTCTATCTGACCTCTACAACCCAATTACTGGGTAAAAAGATACCCCATGGTAAGTCTGGTTGTCAGACTTTCGGGCTTCTGACGACCCGTAACACGATCCACTAATGACATCCAGGACCAACGGCTTAACGTTCTTTCCAAGGCACGGAGGAGTCTCGGTATGTAAAGATGGTCACCCATCCACAGACAAACCCCGGCAAGCGTAGCTTAACCTGATGGATGGACCCGTGCGGCTTGTTATTACTTAGCCAAGAGCCTTGCATAACATACTATAAATTACAATCTGAGCGTTTTGAAGGACATTGCGAATCCATTGCTTTATAATCAACGACTTTAATAACGCAAGGAATGTTGTTGAATTGTCAAAATGAAAGCCATTTCAACTGTTAGTGTGTTACGCAATCACCTCCCTCGTTTAATGATTTGTACAGATTTGACAAATAGGTAACGAAGTAAAATAAAACAGACGATACTATACAACCAATAAGATGAATAAATGCACAAAGGTACGTTCCCCACCTAAGTACATGTGACAACCATTAAACTTCCCGACCTGGCCGACCGGCGGGAAGTCGGACAGACGGGCCGGATGCTACGTCACGATGCACTACCCGCCGGAACAGCGCTAAAAGCCTTCGCCTGCATTTGTCTAAGTTTCGTATGTGCCAGATCAATAAGGCACGCTGTTTCAATTAGATTTTGAGCAGACAGTTTGAACAGCGTGATTCTGAAATGTGTGGTCATAATATAAATAATGGTGGCACAGACCGTCAAACTGAACAAGACCATAAAATGTTTCGTCAGTCATTAAAAACAAAAAAAAATGACCGCGTAGGTTTTATACTTTTCTATGTAACAGCTGATTTAATTTTAAACTAGCTGCTGACCGCGGCTTCCCCCGTATAGTTTGCGAAAAAAATCCCACGGACACGTGGTATCGGGACAAAATGTAGCCTATGTTACCGATCTCCCATGCCAACTCGTATAATAATAATAATATTTATTTTATTGGAAGATTGAAATCACGACAGTTGTTATTCAGGACGTTAAGGTGTAAACTCCGATGGAGGCCGCGAAATATTTACAAATTTTCTTATTCGATTGAATGACTATAAAAAAGTAATTCATCGAACCGATGAATTACTTAAATGAATATAATTATGTAAATCCATATTTACTACGGTCACGAATCATATTTGAATCAACATACGACCTTGCAATGACCTGTGAATAAAAAATATTGGAAAATATAGTTAAGTCAATGACCGCTAATGCCATGCTAAACGCGGCAACTATAGACGAAGAAATTATGTACATCTGTGTCGGAAAACACAAACCTACACTAACAGAGTCAAAGAGAATCTACACCTAGTCAATAATCCAGTAGGTACACGTATAATCAATCAGCGAGTACCTTTTAAACGTTATTTAAGTACAATAAAAAAAGCCTTCAGCGATTGATTGGGTATAAAGGAGTCGAGTGAGGCGCTCTTTCTAAGCCAGTCCATTGAGTAAAATTATTTATAGAACGTAGAGGCGACTATCTCTATTCTTTACTTTAATATTATAAAGATGAATGTACAGGGTCGCGGGGGACGTCGAGGCGCAAACCGAAACCGATTATAAAGGAGAAATATTTCGTCGTTTAAAAAAAAAAAAAAACTCAGCTGTTTTATAGATTGACTGTCTCGTTGGTCTAGTGGTCGCAAGCGCTACTGCTGAGCATGAAGTCTTAGGTTCGATTCCCAGGTCAGTCAAAGTGTTATTGTTTCCTTTTTTCAAGGATATCTCAGTTGCAACCCGGAATCTGAATTTGGTTGATGGCAATAGATGGGACTTAAACATAACTGGCGAAATGTGACTGTTACCTCTGTGCCTCTGCCTAGCCCTCCAGTGAATACAAGCGTGATGTTATAGAAACGTGTACAATCTACGTGGACAAAATGTATTGCGGCAGTCCCTTATTAATTTTATTAACTTTGCTTGAGCAGTTTATGAGTTAGTTTCAATAGTATCCATTAAATCCAATTGTTGTATGTTGATGATGATAAAACATTTTATCACTGTTATTTACACAGTAAGCAATGTTATACGAATTTGTTTACCATGCCAAAACTAAAAAGCGAAAAAAATACTGCAAATTGAAAAAGAACTTTAACATCGGAAGTCAGAGACGAAAAACATAACCACAACACCAAAGACACAATATTTTTCTACCTACGCATCAAGTGTCGTATCTCCTTTACAATTCTCTGGTCTACGCCATCTCCGCCCAAGGCGCAGCAATTACACAGCGAAGGAACCCTAAACCGCCGCGCGCTTAGATGTTTTTCGCTTATTTTCAGCCTCGCTTGTTCTACGGAACCCGAGACGGCTCACTTACTAATTGGTACGAGCTTTTGAACCGATATTTTGTTCAAATTCTATTTGAAAAGGATTGCTATTAGTAAATAATTGTTCTGCTTCTGTTAATTGTGTGTGATGTGTTTTTGTTTTATACAAGGTGTAACGCAAGACCTGAATGTAGTTTGTTCCTAATTGAGCACTGAATCGATTTTAATCACATTAAATATGGGTATTACAAAAAATGTATTTTGCCATAACCCGCCGCATTGAGCCAAAGAAAATTCAGGCTCAATTTTAAATGCGTAAAGTAATGCTAGGCTCAACACGTTTTTCTTAATAATACAGTAAGTTTTTATTTTTGTTCATTGTATTATGCTTTTATTGAATATTCTATTTGTGTAATGGGGTGCATGAGGTCTTGCGTTTAGTTATGTTACTTTATTGTAGCTGTATTTACAAGCTGCGCGCCCGCTAGGACTTTTCCATTGGAAAAAAAATCTAACTTCTAGATTCTATGTATTATTTTATTTACATTATTGTTATTAATATTTTAGTGATATTTATTTTAGAAGTATGTTTGTAATTATGTATGTAAATATATTCCCATATTATTTGTTTAATATATTTAGTGTTTTTTTATTATAAATGTAGTTCATTTTCTCTTTTACTCTTACGCACGCTATGTACATTTCTTTATCTTCTCTCCTATCGCAGGTATGCTGGAAGAGGTGTCTTTAGAAATAAGCATCACCTCTGTACCTATTTTTCTGTTCTAATCTTCTTGTCTGTTTATACGAGTAACATAATTAACGCAAGACTTCATACACCCCAATTAATGTATTGAGTTAAAAGCATAATACGATGACCAAAACTATTTTTTTTAAAGCTAACTAATATTTTTAAGAAAAACGTCGACCCAAGCATTACTTTATGCATTTAAAGTTGAGTCTTATTTCTTCTTTATTAAGATTTAATTTTCTTTGGCTCAATCAGTGGAAGGTATGGCAAAATACGTAATTTAATTGAAAAAAAAACTTATATTTAAAGTTACTGAAATCGATTCAGTAGTCAATTAGGAAAAAACTACTTCCAGGTCTTGCTTCCATTCTGTTACACCTTGTTTAAGTGTGTACATAAATGTTTAAATAAATAAATATTTTTTTAAATAATTAATTCGGGATGAGCCCGATTATGCGTGAGCCTATCAGCTGATTTTTATTTTTGAATACATTGCCTGCTAGAGTTCTAGATTTTTTTATGGTACTGTATCAAGAATCACTAGCCCTATCACCTGTCTTCGTTTTAGGAAGCGTTTCCCTTACACCCTGTATTGACGATTTCACCTACATTGTCTAGTAATTTTTAACTACCTACTTACCTACCTGCAGGAGTGCGACAGGTAGCTTTTGGCGCCTGTTAAACATTGACAGAGGGGCATTGTTGGTAAATATTTGTGAAATTGTCACTGTCATTGTGTATAGACAAAAAACAAGATGGCGGCGTTAGTTCCAGTTTTGGCCACGCGCCGGAACAACTTTTTAGCGCCGGATGCAGTCGAGTACCTACCTTATATCGACTACTTTATATATGAAGCGACTGCCTATTTGACATCCACAACCCAGTTACTGGGTAATATGATACCCCTTGATAAGACTGGTTGTCAGATTTTCAGGCTTCTGACGACCCGTTACGACTGTCAAGGATCTAGGAATGTCAGCCGGGAACAACGTCTTAACGTGCTTTCCGAGGCACGGAAGGAGTCTTGGTATGTAAAGATGGTCACCCATCCACGGACTAACCGCGGCAAGCCTAGCTTAACCCAACCGGTCAATCCGTGTGGCTGTTATTAATATGTATGATTTGAACTATCAATAGAATCATTTATCATAAAACAATTTCTTTACATTTTTCAATTTTATTCTTAACGAAGTCATAAATCCCTCCAAAGAGCCAAAACTCAATTTATTTTTTGAAACTCGAAACAGAACAGACTTCGCATGCACTGTGAAAAGTACCTTCGTTTCTTTTAGCCTACAGCTAAGATTTCTACCATCTAGTCAGCGTTCATTATAGTGTCGTATTACGGGGAAATGTACCAGAGGATGCGGTTAAATCACTAAGAAAATTGCTCTTAATTCCATGCTGGAAAACGTCGGTAATTGTATTTCGACGCTCGAGATTTTTCGTTCAAATTCGACTTTCAATGTGGTAAGTGGATCTCTTTTACGAAATAAGGAGAGGTAAGGTATTTGTTCTAACTCCTGTAATACAGTATACACTAGCGCAGGATCTAGGGAATTCATAAAAATGTTTGTAAATTTTATGTCACTAAAGATTATTATCATTATCATTTGAGGCAGAAGTGAAAAAGGGTTACAGCCAGTTGCAAACACCAACTTTAACTTTTAAAGCCGTCATTAAATACTAATCTTCCATTAACTTGTAACAGAAACCTAACGATTTGTATGTATAGATGTTTGTTACTCAACCACGCAAAAACGGCTGAACAGATTTGGATGAAATTTGGCACACAGATAGTTTGTAATCTGGATTAACATATTGGATACCTTTCATCCCGGTAGTACGTTTTCATGGCATAATTTCTGACGTCCACGCGGGCGAAGCCGCTGACAAAATCTAGTTTTAAATAATGAAGTGTCAAATCTTCACAATTTTTTGCACATAGCAAGCACCTTTAGCGCCTTATAGTTGTTTATTGCACATAGCAAGCACCATTAGCGCCTTATAGTTGTTTGTTGCACATAGTAAGCACCATTAACGCCTTATAGTTGTTTATTGCACATAGCAAGCACCATTAGCGCCCTATAGTTGTTTGTTGCACATAGTAAGCACCATTAACGCCTTATAGTTGTTTATTGCACATAGCAAGCACCATTAGCGCCCTATAGTTGTTTGTTGCACATAGTAAGCACCATAAGCGCCATGATGATCCAATAATATATGAACTATGGCATTAATGTTTGTCTTTGTGCAACTGGGTGTTAATTATACAGGATCAAATTAAATTAGGCAGCGAAACTTATCAGACGTAATCGATTTCGATTTGTGAATAAATGATACTTAAAACAAAAAAATAATGATTTGATGATTTTTTTTTTTGGGTTTGTCGTAGTTAGTTTAATTGAAATCACTTACTAAAAACATTTTTTTTTTGTGTTTACTTCCTAGACGTGATAAAAACAGTCGCTCATGTTTAAGGTTCTACTAGCGTAGTACGTACTTCGTCCATTTTGGTTTGCTTGACCGTGCAGCGGTAATGTGACTTTAATTTACGTAGTTTTAATTATTTTTGGAATAAAAAATTAACCGACTTCCGGAAAAACACTACAAAGTGAAAAATATCTTTAATTTCGGAAGGCAGTGACAAAAAATTTAACTACATATCCAAAGTCACCGACTTCCGAAATTAAAGTTATTTTTCACTTAGTATAGTGTTTTTCCGGAAGTCGGTGGTTTTGTTTTTTAACCGACTTCAAAAAGGAGGAGGTTCTCAATTCGTCGGAACCTTTTTTATTTACCGATTTGGATTATTATTTTTTTGTTTTTGTTCTAAAAACTATCTTCTGCCACAAGTAGTTTCAACCTCATACATAAGCCAGGTACTTGATAATACATTTGGTACTACATTAAAGTTGCGAATAACATATTGTTACAAAATATGGCGGCTCAAGTTCGCAGGTAAAGTTTAGATTGGGTTTCCGCTGCATTGTTTACGGCCACCTTGTGAGGTGGTCTGCGTTCTAAATATGAGAAAACGGATCGTTGTATATTTGTGTGAAAAGGTTGGTATTGCCAGCCTTCTGTACTTTACAGACGTGATTGGAATTAATATTTAAACACCATTAAACAAAAAAACACAGGGTCAAATTAAATTAGCTAGTGAAACTTCGTAGATATGTGGGAAAATGTTTTGATGTTTTTTTTTGTCTACGACTGCTAGTAGTATAGTTAAGTATTTGAAGTGTGAGTTGAGAAAATCAGTTATTTTTCTGTCTGCTAAGTTTCGCTAGCTATTTTTTTTTGATCCTGTATGTCCTAACAGATTGAATTAAACCGAGAATCCCAATACTGTTCTATTTTAGCACTCTACAGTGTAACAATAGGTTCCCGGTACAATCAAGGGCAAAAATATGTATACACTGAAAAGTTCAAAAGCACTTCTCTCGTTAATTACAAAAAGCACCAATTTGTACCTACTAATATCCTTACCAAGGTAACCGACATAGCCTGAAGAATTGCCAAACTTAAGTGGCAGTGGGCAGGGCACATTGCTCGCAGAATAGATGGCCGAAGGGGCCGAAAGGTTCTGGAGAGGCGACCGCGTACCGGAAGACGTAAAGTTGGAAGGCCTCCCACAAGGAGGACTAATGAATTTGTAAAGGCCGCAAGAGTCCGCTGGATGCGGGAAGCACAGAACCAGTCAAAGTGGCAGAGCTTGGGGGAGGCCTATGTCCAGCAGTTGACATCTTTCGGCTGAAATGATGATGATGAATATCCTTAATGCACCGCGCATCATAATTTCGATCAAGACTTAAGTGACGGCTTGAGGCTATGTAGCCTAGCTTAGCATTATTAAATGCTGAAGCTAAACGGCCGCACGGGTCTATCGAAGGTAAAGCTACACTTGCCGCGGTTGGTTCGTGGATGGGCGACCATCCATTACATATCGAGACACCTCCGTGCCTCAGAATACACTTAAAGCCGTTGGTCATGTTTGCTATTCGTAAATCTTTGATCATCGTTGAGTCATTACGGGTATGCTGAAGCTCAGAAACTCAAAATTCGGACAACTTGTCTTACCAAGGTATTTTGTTACTGTTACTGTTATCTGGATTGTGGGAATCAGATTGGCTGATACTGGTACTCAGCTGCATCCGGCTAGACTGGATAAAGATCCTAACATAGTTGGAAAAATCTAGGCAGATTGATTGACTTAAGGGGAATATAGTCGTGGGCTCGAACTCACTGATGTGCCTGGCTAAAAAGCACGCTGTCTCACAGAGGTAGTATAAGTGATGAGCATTTAGAAGCTAGTCTACACGCACAACGTTAATAATTGAGATGTAGGATCATTACAACAGGCGCGTAATAAATTAAGAAAAGTCCTTTGGAAGATCGGGTTTTATGGAAAAACCACTGCCAAATCAATGGCCAATAAAAATTATTGAACTTTTCGATATTTGAGCTTTGTCACTACCGACTTGGTTTTGGAGATTTTACACTTCTTTTATTACTTAAACACGCCCCCAAAAGTTAGGTTAAATTAGCAAGAAAAATTAATCTTTGTTTGATCCTAACTTTTTAAAGGATTTTTATTTTAGTATTTTGTTTCCGTACATACAATAATAACAATGAGACAAAACATACCATGTTTAATTTTTGATGTATATTGTCGAACAGTGGAGTAATATACTCCCGAAGTTTGTGTGGAAAAATTGTTTAATTTCACCAACTGCATAAGTATATTTGGCCATGACTGTACATGCCCGTAAATAGACGGGCATGATGCAACTTAAACGGTGTGGTCTAATCAGCGTGCGTTGGACATGATTCATTGATAATAATGGCTATGGAATTTCATCGCCAACTGACAAAGGTACAGTCCTAGCTTGCGGTGCGCGCCTACATGCGCGCCTAATTACGTATTGTCAAACGTACCTACGTTTGACAATACGTAATTAGTTAAACAATCAAGTCTGGTTTAATGCTATAGGTATCAATAGTTTTCTATTTATTTATAAGCTTTTGGAAGACTTGCCGTTAAACAAAATAGAATAAAAATAGCAGGTACGTGTAACTGTCAGCCAATTACAAAACCTGGCTTAGTTCACGTTCCTATGGACGTAATTAAATCGCGCCCGAGTGGTATGTCAATAAAAGGCAGCATTTGTCCTTTCGCAGAGTTCAAAATCGCTCTGGCCATTCGAAAGATGGCCAAGTACAGGTGACAAACCTCTTATAACATTAAGATAGACATGAAAGCACTAACAAGCTAGGTATTCAAACTAATAGAACTTTTAAAATCCAAACATCTAAAAAAAACATACAAACTTTCACATTTAAAATATTACTAGGAAGTAAGATAGTACGATTACTTAACATGAATATTTTCTAAAGGAAATCATTATTATCGCGCCTGCATAAAGGCCCCCACAGACAGGAACGACGCAACTCAAGGTAGAACAATTTTTACTGAAATTTCATGGAAATTGTTCTACCAGAATCGTATCGTATCGTCACGTCGCGCCTTTCTATGGAAGCCTTCCTTAGTAGGATACCTACCTGCACACTAATTGCGAAACTCACGATTAATCATAATCTGTTTCGTTTTGAAACACATGGCTACACCATTGCTTCATATGTTCGAAAAATGTGTCTGCTCAACAACGGAAATAACGCAATGAATATTGTTGAACTGTCAAAATGAAATCGATTATGATTAATCGCGTGCTACGCAATTAGAGTGCTGGTCCGAAAAACATAAGGAAATTAAGTAGAATAATTTATAGCAATAATATTTTTCTCCATCAATTAGCTCTCAGACTATACTGAATGTAGTATTCAAAATACCTGTACTGTTTGGTCCAGACTTTGCGTACAGTTACCCAAAGCATCGGTAACTCTTAAAATTGATCTTTTATCTTTGTAGTTGCACTCGTTCGGTGGCACAAGAAGAACGGCGACGCCACATAGCAACTGTAATAACGCGCACGTGTAGCTAGACGCAAATGGCGTTGTAAGTCGCATTGCCCGAAGTCGTGTCGAACCTTAAACAAAATTCAAACCAAAATCTACCCAGATAAGGTTTGAATTTTGTTTTTTGTTTTGTTACCCAACAAGTAGCTGCAAACACTGATTACACAAGTGATAATTATTAGATAGGTGACAAGCAACGAGTATATTGTGACAAATTCTTAAGGTGATCAACGTATAAATGAGTGGAATTCTACAATCCGGCAGTCGTCGAGAGAATGCGTTCCTGACAACTGTCAGTGCGACCATTCTAGCAAATAATAAAGATCAAATTCGCGCAACACGAATTCGTTTGTATAAAAATGACGGACGTAAAGAACGCATTCTCTTGACGGCTCGGTTGTAGCAAGCGTACCTCGTTGGTCTAGCCGTGGCAACCGGTGCTGCTGAGTACGCGGTCCTGATATCGATACCCAGGTCAGGCAACGTGTTATGTGGTTTTCTATCTGGAATTTCTTAGTAACAGCCCGGTCTGGATTTGAACCCCAATTGATGGCAATAGGCTTCGACTCTATTACATGGGACTTAGACATAACTTGCGAAATGTGAGTGCAAGAAAAGGTACACCTCTGCCCAACCTTTTAGGGATACTGGCGTGATGTTATATTGTATGTTCTAGCAAGATAATTGGAGGTTTTTTTCCTCGTTCCGTTCCAAAGACATTAGATTTATTTAGTAGAAATTACCTTAGGGTAATTGCCGTATTTCTACGGACGCTCACATTCTAATCACAGCCTTTTGACATTGATTGTCGCTGAGATGAGATTGCGACTAGATTTTAAATAAACTACGGATATCGGCCTTTTCTAAAGAACTACAAAACTTCGTTCAAAAAAAATGTTTAAAGAACAAAAAACTAGTCGAAAATAATCTTCAATAAGTTTCAAATAAGAATAGAGTGATTAACAAAAAAAAATCTCAAAAGTGGGGTGTATTCTTGAATGCTAGCAAAATACTTATTTGGCAACAAGAATATTGGAACAAAGTTCACACATTAACAGAGTTAATTTAATATCACCATAATTACTTTTGTTATCTATGAATTGCACGTTAATTATAAAAGTATTAAAACTATCAATGTAAACTCGAATACAAAAGTGGTATATTTGACTAATTTAAACGATATTTTAACAAAACTATCTAGAGTTCCTACTATTCGAGAAGTATAGGAATTTGGCTTTGTGTCATATAATTTTGTCGGGACCGATGGGCCAGAGTCACGCAGTGGGTATCAGACGACATGTGTCTTCGCCGAGGAGACCAAGGAAACGCTGACCATTGGTCCTTCGACACACATGCTAGCCCACAGCCACTTTAGCTTGCCTACTCTGCAAGCCACATCATCATCATTTCACCCAAAGACGTCAACTGCTGGACATAGACCTCCCCCAAGCTTCGACCGATTCTGTGCTTCCAGCGGATTCCTGTGGCCTTCACAGGGTCATCGGTCTACCTTGTGGGAGGCCATCCAACCCTACGTCTTTCAGTACGCCGTCACCATTCCAGAACCTGCCCGCCTGCCTGCTGAACGTGCCCTGCCCACTGTCACTTGAGTTTGGCATTTCTTCGGGCTATGTCGGTTACCTTGGTTCTCCTGCGGATCTCTTCATTTCTGATTCGATCACGTCGGAAAACTCCAAGCATAACCTTCTCCACAGTCAAATATGTCGGTATTTATAGTATGGCATGCTAATTAACTGACACGTATTAATTGTATTCATCACTTTTGTACCCAACAGTACACAGTTCGATAGCTGTACGCATCAATTATTATTGAAATCTGTTGTCGGTATTAAAGCCAATCGGAACCGCTCGTGAATTTAATTTGGATTCATATTTAGCGATAATTCGTCGATTGTAATTAAACATGCTTTTAACTATCAAATAATTTATGAGTAAATAATAATAATGTACTATTACGGGACAATAAATGATTATATCGAATTGGCTTATTGCTCTGTGCACGGAGAAGTATTGTTTTGTAGAATTTATACGGTCATTTATGAAAACACACGCTGTTTGCCTACCGCCGTGTCCTCGTGGAGGCGATCGGCGGCGATCTCTCGCGTCCGGCCCTGGTGCAGGCCATGGTACGGAGCGAGAGTGAATGGTTAGCCGTCACCTCCTTCTGCGAAGCAGTAATGCTCGCAAAGAGGGAGGCGGCGCACGTGAGGGAGAGGCAGTATATGCGTAGTCGCCGCGGGAGAAGCCCTGGGCGTCGGGAATCCCAGGCTGATTCCCGGCCACCGTAGGCGCGGGCTTGCGGACGGCGAGTAATGGGTAGCTCGCTGTCCGGTAACGACCAAGCCCGGGTCGACGGCGCGTTGTGTTCCACGCGCGCCTCAAAGAGATGTCAGCACCAATAGGTGGGGTTCGCAAGGACCGATGCCTGCCAGGGGTGCGGGTTGTTCGAAAGAGATACCGCGGCCCCTGGCACACAGGCAACTGAGGGAACACGGGTGGGTTTTAGTCAGTAAAAGTCTGACACGCCCTCCCGCTCCACCCAGAGCGGGAGAAGTTATTTGATGATTTCCCACCCAAAAAAAAAAAACGCTGTTTGCCTGATGAGATTTCCCATCGGCAAAAATGTCGAAGTTCATTGAAAACTTTCATCCCCTTTTTGACACCGTTAAGGTCACCATTTCAGCCGAAAGACGTCCACTGCTGGTCATAAGCCTCCACCGAAACGGGGTTTTGTCATAATCGCCACGCTTGGCAGGCTGGTCGCAGTATGGTGGTAAAATGCATAGAGAACGCTGCTGCCCATTCTCTATTACCTAAGTCCCTTAGTCGCCTTCTACGACACCCATGGGAAGAAATGGGATGGTGCTGCTCTTTTACATCTGGCATCACACGGAAGGCCGTTATGGTATGAAATTATAAAAATCCTACCTTAGACGACACACTTTCACGATACATAAATATATGTAGGTAGGTCTTGTGCAAAATTTCATGCTTCTAGAATGAATGAATTTCAGAATTTCTTCTTACATTTCGTTGCAATTTAGGTACAGGTCAGTGTGTGAGTGTCAGTTTTTAGGGATGTCGATTAAAATATGATTCGCGATCGTTATAAATATTTACAGAATTATAAATCAATTACTTAAATTCTTCAATACAACCCACAAGTAAATAGACATCAGCTTAGTTATTAACTGTCATCACGTTAGGGTTGTGTCCGTGACAGTAACAGCCGTCAATTCTTAAATTTTTGTACCTTTGCCTTAAAAGTACATACAGTCTGTCCACATTTATTTTACCTATGATTTTGCATCACTGTCAAAATCATAATCATCTTTTTTCTCGTTACAATAAGGTTGCAGTTGGGTTGCTGCTGTCACTGCTGTCAGAGGTAAAATGACTGTGGACGGACTGCAGTGGTTCAAGAACCTTTTGGCGTATGAATGACGTCGACAGCGGCGCTCTGTTGGTAAACATTTGCCCCATATTAAAAACGTTGCTTAAAGTTAAGTAATGATTAGCGACTGTTTAACCATACATTTGTGACGTTTAAACATCTCTTAACTTTATGCAACGTTTATAAATAAGGGAGTAAAATAAATGATGTTAGTTCCTATTTTGGCCACGCACCTAAAGATCTTTCAGAACATTATCAATGTCATCAAGGAAATAGGCTGTCTCAAAAAAAACTCAAAGTCAAATATTTTATTTTAAATAGGCACATAGAAGGCACTTTTGATCGTCAACATTTTGGAAAAAAAAATGATTCTAAATGCTCCTTCCAAAAGGTTGTTTGCTGTGGAGAAGAATGGGCAAGAAACTGCACCGTTCACTAGCTTTTTCGGTTATGTAGGATGTCGGTTATCGCGTAAAAAAGTAGCCTATGTCTTTTTCCATATCCCAGGCTATATCTATGCCAAATTCTATGTCGATCGGTTCAGTGGTTTAGGCGTGAAAGCGTAACAGACAGACAGACAGACAGAGTTACTTTCGCATTTATAATACCTATTAATAATAGTATATAATATACAGGGTGTTAAAGAAATTGCATGCCATAGCTTCAGGGTGAGTCAGTATCGTAAAGGAACCCGTAAAAAATAATAAATAATAACTTTAAAAAAAGTTAAAAAAAAACCGAAAATTATCATAAGATGAACCTAATGTAGTACCTACTATTTAAATAGCAATCGTTTAGAATTGCTTAAAATAAGTTTTTATTTTGTTTAAATGCTAATTAATAATTTCCTAGAGTTACCTACCTATTATCGAACGCAATGAAATACCTACAATAGGTATAACTAGGTGCTAGTTAGTTAGTAGGTACTAAATTAGGTTGATTTTGCAATTTTTTTTATTTTTTTTATATATTTTTTTTTATATATTTTTCCTGAGTTCCTTTATCAATACTGAACCTACACCTAAGCTATGGCACGCAATTACTTTAACACCCTGTATAATAGGGATAAATTAATAATTTCTTTCTTTTTTCTTTCTTTTTTTTTCTTTCTTTCTTTTTTTTTCTTTCTTTTTTTTTCTTTTGTATTGTGTGTGTGTGTGTAATTCTGATTATAAACCTGAAAAAATAGCTCCTGTAATACAGAAATACAGGAGCTATTTTTGCAGGTTTATTGTAGTCACAGTAGTAGTATAGTTATATTGAACCAGAGCTCACTCACTTAACTCGGTAAGAAAATGTCCCAAATACACACATAGCTAAAACAGCTTAAGGCGAGTAACACATAACTAAATTAAGGTGCACTTACCCGGGCGGGCCGACGTCCGTCGTAGTTAGCAAGATCTTCGCCTTAATGAGTCCGACTAATGATGTTACACACAGGGTTTTAGGAGAAAAGTTTCGATAATTAGAGGGAATTAGAAGGGATCACTTATTAGTAATGTATTGTTGGTGATCGTTGTTTTTTAGGGTTCCGTAACTCAGTCGGCAAAAACGGAAAACTTATAGAATCAATAAGTTGACCGTGTGTCCATCTGTCAAGACCCTTTTTCTCAGAAACGCGTGGAGGTATCAAGCTGAAATTAATATCAAATACTCAAGTCTACTACCCCTTGGAGCAGTGAAAAAATCAAACTTCTAAGTCAACGCAATCTAAAGATAAGGCCGTTTATGGCGCATATTTTGACGCTCACAAAGGAATTAAAATCTATAGGATACTAGGATCATGAAATTTGGCAAGAAACAATGCCTATAGCTCAAGTAAACGAAAAAATCCTAAAACCGTAAGTTTGTAGTTCACAAAATAATTACTTTTTCACGAGTTTAAACATATTTGCAGTTGATAAACTAACCGCGACATAATGTCGATGTATGGGCACAACAGTTTTCCAACGGCAAAGTTAAGTTTGTCTCTCAGTACAGTTTATCTTTTCGAATGTACTTTTATTAGTTGGCCAGTTTATACTGAACCCTCGGTGCACGAGTCCGAATCGTGCTTGACAGTTATTTAGATTATCGTCTTCTTTTCAGTGTATCGATGGCAAAAAGTTCAAACATCTTTGGCCCATAATTCAGCTGCGCAAACTCCGCTCTCTGTCAATGCAGTCATAAGATCATCAAATCTACACGTTAATTATTATTTTTTTGAGGGTGGGGTATCATCAAATTTCTCCTCTCGCTCTGGATGGAGCGGAAGGGCGTGTCAAATTTTTACTGACTAAAACCCACCCGTGTTCCCTCAGTTACCTGTGTAACAGGGGCCGCGGTATCTCTTTCGAACAACCCGCACCCCTGGCAGGCATCGGCCCATGCGGACCCTACCAGTTGGTGCTGACATCTCTATGAGGCGCACGTGGAACAAAACGCGCCGTCGACCCGGGCTTGGCCCTTACCGGACAGCGAGCTATCCATTACTCGCCGGCCGCAAGCCCACGCTTACGGTGGACGGAATCAGCCTGGGACTCCCGACGCACAGGGAGTCTCCTGCAGCGACTAGCGCCGTCTTATACTGTCTTTCCCTCACGTGTGCCGCCTTCGCGAGCATTACTGCTTCGCAGAACGAACTCAAACTCAAACTCAAAGCATTTATTTCAATTAGACCATTTAAAGGTACTTTTGAATTGTCAAAAAGTCGACCAGTTGGAAAGTTGAAGCTAGTTGCCCATTCCAAAACGTAGATCTCTATGGAGAAGAACGGGCAAGAAACTCCATGGACACTCTTTTTAATCATGTTAAGTATTACAAAAACTTGGGAACAATATTCTTGTTGCTTCTATATGTGAGAACAATGTAAAAAAAAAAAAACAACTCTAAATATAAGATTTAAAATAAGCCATGGAAGTTAGGAGATGACCAGTCTCAACCGACGGCGCCCGTTCACGAACTTGACGCGTGGATCAGCACCATCCAGCTCAACCATTTTGTAGGGAACCGAATGATCCAACACACGCGCCACCATCAGCGAGACATTTAAGTGAGCATGACACGAGGTGAGGGCTACCCATGCACTCTCGCTCCGTACCATGGCCTGGACCAGGGCTGGACGCGAAAGATAGCCGCCGCCGATCGCCTCCACGAGGACACGGCGGTGCTCCGCCCAAGCCGGGCAGATCCACCGTATGCTCCACCGTGACCTAACAATAATAACATTAACATCACGCCTGTATTCCCCGAAGTGTTACAGGCAGAGGTGTACCTACAGTACATTTCACCAGTTATGTTTCAGTCCCATGTATTAGGGGAGAACCCAATGCCATCGACCGGACACAAATCCAGACTCGGGCTGCTACTGAGAAGTTCCTGACAGAAAACTCAATGACAATAGACCACTAGACCAACGAGGCAGTCAAAATACATTATAACAAAAAACAGGCATGTATTTTCTCTGTCTGTAATATTCCCACGAGACGCTTCGTTGTACAGAGTCTATGTATTCAGTGCGGCCAGCACATCAAGCTACCCCAATCTGTCAAATTTCTTTGATAGTTTTTCAACTTTATTACAAAGGAATAAGGTTCATGTTCAATTGGGAAAATTTGACAGTTACACAGTCTGTACATGTACAGTCAGCGAGAAAGGTAGCTGATCATTTCAGAATTATTATGATCTAAATTTAATTTAAAGTAATTAACTCAAACCTTGCCAATATTAAATATCTTAAAATTATTTATCATAATTTCAAGTCTTCGAAGAGGGGATAATTTCGGGTCTTCAAAGAGGGAGCAGGCTTAGCCATTGGTTCCGGCTGTCATTAGTGGATTTTTGACAGTTATTACGGGTCGTCAGAAGCCCGAAAGTCTGACAACCAGTCTTACCAAAGGGGAATCGTATTACCTATTTTGAATGCCAACTTAACACACACATCTTGAAAAAGAAATCAACTTGACATGAGTTTTTCAGCACAACAGCAGCTCGTTGTAAAAGCCTCACGTCCTTTGCACACATTTTTTCCACGTTTCGTCTATAGAGGAGCATTGTGCGAGAGAAATGTTTATCTTAAACGTTTTGTACGTCACGCACAGTGCGCCACTGCCGTTTCTTTAACAAATAAAATATCTGCCTACAGTCAGTTCCAACAGTATCTGTCGGAAATGTAAACAAACTCTTTTCAGGTTAAATTCTTGCAACTATTTATATATTATTGTTATAAATATGAAAGTTTGTATGTTTAGATCTTTGGATGTTTGTTACTCAACCATGCAAAAGTGGCTAAATGGATTTGGAGGAAATTTGGCACACCTATAGTACGTTCTCGTGGGATAATAATTGACCTCCACGCGGAGGCCCGCGTGGAGGTCAATTATTATCATAGCTAGGCAGCTGTGGGCAAAAACTGGTTACTGACTAAATGAAATTAGTTAGAGAACAATTTATGGTTCAACTTAGTATTTCACCACTTTCTCCAATATTTTTTGTTCGCATAACATTATTTAATTGCATTCATGCACAATCAGCCTAAAAAGTTCTCACTGGTAGAACACAGGCCTCCTCTCTTGGAGAAGGAAAGGTCTGTATTCTACCAATCGAGCCAGTGCGGGTTAACGAATGTTACGTGTCTTCAAATTTTTGATTCTAGGACATGCCGGTTTCCTCACGATGTTTTTCTTCATCGTTTTGAGAGCAATGATGATGAAATAATTTATACAAAATTAAGCGTCAGCCTAGGTTCGAGCCTACGACCTACAACAATAATACCCACAAATGTAGATCTGCAGATACGGATCCGGATACGGATAATTGGCGTCAAGATCCGCGGCTACGGATACGGAACTTAACTTTCTTACTCAATCGGTGTTGGTGCGCGTGACCTTGAAACGATAGTTGACGCCACTTGACACTGCGTGACAGAACATTTTTCGATTTGCGTTGCGTGGGTCTTTCTTTTGTTTTGTTTATAGTGTAGTGTGACACTGGGCAGCATAGATAACGTTTATGTTTGTTGTACGAACTAAAAAAATGTCTACAAAGAGTGCAATTTGGAATTAGGTATTAATAAGGTAAAAGATCCGTCAAAAATGTAACTGATAGGGATATGGATTAGAATCTTTTTTCTCACGCGGACATCCGCGGATACGGATACGGAAAACCAGAACATCACTAATACCTACATATACAAAAATAAGATTTCGTAGCTCACTGAACATAATTTCTATACGTCTTAGAGACACCATAAACATAATAATACTGCTGACACTATCCGCGCAGATTCTCGCTCCTCACTCCGTAAAACCGAAAAACGTATTTTAAAGTACCTAGAACCCGCATAAAATATATGCAATATCCATTTCGCTGGCGTGGCTAAGCGTCCAAATTTATAGAGTACATGAAGGGCAATTTTTTACCAATCCTTCTGGCTTGTTCCAGCATGAAATATGCCTTGATGCTAGAGAAAATTGAGTGGCGACTGAGGGTAGATGTAAAGCCCGTATTAAGCTTTTAACACAGGTACAGAGAAAAAGTTACCTTCGGAAAATTGGTGGCTGGAATGAAAATGTGTTTTTTTAATCTACTGGTTCAGTAAGGTTTTAATGGAGTGGATGGTAGAAAATATTTTTCAAAGAGCGGAATTGACTGCGGAAGTCTGGAACTGTAAAGTTTTGATGAAGGCAATGTTAGTTTTGTGGGTTATTTTTTATCGTGTTGTCGGTACTGTTGGGTAGCAGATTATTTTTTTTTAGTCTTACAGAAATAACTTATAGTAAACAACATAATATTTTTTTCTTTTTTATAGATATACTTGTACATATTTCCCCTTACTTATAAACGTTGCTTTAAGTTAAATAATGATTAGCAACTGTTTAACCATACATTTATGACGTTTAATCATCTCTTAACTTTAAGCAGCGTTTATAAATAAAGGGGATTATCATTAAGCCAGCATTTAAATATTATACTAGGTATTTACCTTATTTATAAACGTTGCCCAAAATTAAGTAGTGATTAGCGACTGTTTAACCATACATTTTTGACGTTTAAATGAAGGACCACTAATAACTAACTATACAAGTAAATACCAAAACTTAGACGTCAAAATACTTCTGCTGCTGCTGTTATCTGGAAATGTGCCCAAATTAATATTAATAACTTTAATTACATTGCACTAATATCTCCAAAATTCACACGCAAATGAAAAACATCACAAACACGAACGTCTGTCACAATTCAAACCGAATCGCTATCACCTAAAACGGGCTAATCCGTCGAAACGTTCACATAATCATATTAACTCATCCCATTGGCTGTTCAGATACGGTACTCATTTCCCGTCTACCACACAGCGGATATTATTGAAATGCATACCGGTTTATTTGCGGTACAATACCTGTAATATTTTTAGGTTTAATGACTCGTAAATTGTGATTTGTAAACTTAAAGTGTATTTTTATGGAGCTGGAATGAACACAGCTTTTCCTGTATAAGATTTTTGTATTTAAATTCTTACACGCATACATATACAAACTATTTAATTAGGTACTCAACATAATATCAAATAGACTTCTTGAAAGCAACTTTTTCATTTCGAAGCTCGAAGATAAAATCAAAATCAAAAGTCATTTATTCAAACTAGGCTGAGAGTCAGCACATAATGAACGTCAAAATATTCATAAAACATTCCCCCAAAAAATTCCGCCCTTGACCACTTCCTTGTGCTTTAGCTGGGAAGAAGAAGTGCCGCTACAAACTCCCCAGCAGAACTGCCTTAAAAAACTAGGCGATCACCCAAAAATCCGATTTCCATTCAGTTTCATAAAAAAATCAGTACTTTTACGGTACTTAACTGTCAAATGAGATACTTTTTAAATGTCATTACAGATCGCGGCACGTAAGTTGAACTAAAATGGCGGATTTTGTTTCAACCTTCGTGTCGCGATCTATTCACTGATACAAAATCATTTGAGGCAAAAAATCCCAACAGAACAATCTCTTCCTGCACAACAGTTTTCACTGTGATATTTTTACAGGATCTATCCTGTAAAAATATCATGTGCATCCGAAACTGTATTTAACATTATTAATTATGTCTACATAATTAATAATGTTAAATACAGTTTCGGATGCAAAAACAGTCAAAGGTAACTTAAAGTTTTGCTTTTCAGCAGTAACAGTGTTAAAAAGCATATAAAATGTGCGATAAATGAGTGTCAAACAATTTTATACTTAATTAAAAACACACCAAATACAATAAAAGATGTGGTCTATTCTGGAAAAATATCACCGTGAAATCTTAAGTGAAGGTAGTTGGAAATGAGCTGTCATTTCACGTGATGCAAAGTATTGACAGTTTAAGTTTTCACGGCGTGATATCTACTGATCAGCTGGTGAGTGTGTTTTAATAATACAGGATTGACACAATAGTTTTAAAAAAAAAACATAAAAGTTATTCTTAGAACGTTTCATGTATAGTCAGGAAAATTTCTTGTTTATCAGTTTATTTATAAATTACGCTATTTCTTACTACTGACTAATTTTTTGAATAAACTGACACTTAAAGGTAATTATTTATTTATTTATTTAAACTTCTCGCACACAAAAAAGGTACAAAGGCGGACTTAATGCCTTAGGCATTTAATTATGAATTTGAAAAATAGATATTTTCTATAACCCTACAGTCAGACCAACTAACTGCACATCAGTGGAACCTTGATAGCGCCCTTATGTCGTAGCTTAAGGGGAACCTAGTCGCGGGCTGGAACACACTGGTGGGCCTGGCTAAAAATCATGCTATCTCACCAGGCTTCGTGTCCGACAGAAATAGTATCAGTGATGAGCAGTTTGATGCTAGTCTACACGCACAACGTTATTGAGTGAGATGCAGGATCATTTATAGTAAAAAATTCGCGAAAAAACGAAGAAAAGTCCTTTGGAAGATCGGGTTTTATGAAAAAGCCAATGCATAAATCAATGACCAATAAAGTTTATTAAACTTTTCGATAATTGAACTTTGTCGGTACCGACTTGGTTTTGGAGATTTTACACTTATTTTATTACTTAAACACGCCCAAAGTTAAGTAAAATTAGCAAGAAAAACGAATCATTACTGGCAGCTTACTTTTTAATGGGTTTTTATTTTAGTATTCTGTTTCCGTACAGACAATATTAATAATGAGACAAAATCATATCACATTTTACCTTGGATGTGCCATGTCAGACAGTGGAGTGAAACACTGCCGAAGTTTGTATGCAAAAAATGTGGACTAGGTTCACCTTAATGGCGCTTTTCGTGCAAGTGCAAAAAAAGGAAAGAAAGAAAAATAGGTTTATTTTTCACAGAAATACATGCTTATAAAAACAGTTAACTCAAACAAAAAAATACTCTAAACAAAAACATATCTACGTCTCCGTCTACTGTCATAAAATCACGGAAACCTGAAAAGCGAAATGATCCCTGAAAAATCCAACCGCCATTATTGTTATTTATATACCTTATAATAATATTTTACAAAAGGCAGCGCCGAGGAGTGAATCCGATTTCATTTCCTGTGGGTTCCGTGACGTCCAAGCCGCGACGCCCAATGGCGCTGGGGTGCGTCCAACGCATTATCGAATATCGACACAGATAAATATTTTGCGGCAGCCACTCCATAAATAACACATAATGGATTCTCATTCCGAAACGGCTTAGGGTGGAACTTGGAGGCGCAAACGAGGATACGGTTAGAAAAACAGTATAGATAGACACGCCGTTAATGCATGCGGTGAAATAGAGAACTAACATGTAATGGATTGGACTGGATTTAAGGGGTTTTACACAATTTCCTCTTTGCAAGACATTATGCATATACAGGGTGTAACAGAAACGTTATTGCTATCCTTAAGCACTAAAGATAACAGCTGGTTTAGAATCACTATACATAGTTTCAGTTCAAAATAAAATACTCAAAGAATTGAAACCAAATTTTCGGTTTCATATGTTTCTTAAATTCAAATCATAACAAACGTGTCACTGCACTGTGTAGGTCAATAACTTTTCACGTTACTTGCCAATATCACGATAAATCTCTTCAGAGTGATATGTTTATTTAAATTTGAAAAGTTCGGTTTCTGGTATCAATGTATTGAAAATTCTCATAACTTCCGAACATGTAGAGATAGGATTAAAAAACCCTTCCAATTACGTTTGATATCATCCAAAGAAGCCGTGCCCTTGGTATGTATATAACCTTTCCGTTACACGTTGTATATTTATTCATCATCAAGTAACAAATACTCACTTTAAAAACCAAACTAAAAAAGGAGAAAATAATTTGATTCAATTAAAAAGCGTGGGGTGCTTGACATTAAGTGATTATAAAAACCAAACTAAAAAAGGAGAAAATAATTTAATTCAATTAAAAAGCGTGGGGTGCTTGACATTAAGTGATTATAAAAATACGTCAAAAAGCACCCCACGCTTTTTAATTGAATTAAATTATTTTCTCCTTTTTTAGTTTGGTTTTTAAAGCGTGTTTTTTAGTTTTTCAAACTATTATTTTTTTAAAGCATAATTTATTTTTGACGTATTAAAGTGTTTGGAGAAGCCTACTTACAGAAAAAACTTCATTAATTTTCATTTATTAAGGTTGAGATTACATTCACAAAGATTTTTTTCGGACTTTATTCATCATGGTTATGGGTACAATAATGAGAGAACTATAAGTGAGCAGTGTTATAAAGTGAACAGATTGTAATGTTGCATGTTAAATCAGTGAAAATTATTGCTTAGTAAATCAACTATCAACCTATGTTAATTATACGTAAATCACAACTGTGTCTTTGACAGTTGTATAAAATAACTTTAACACGGAGTGTGTCATTCTGATAAACAATGAATTTCCCTCACTGTAAAATAATACCAAAACCTCACTTCAAAACTTCGTCTGCCATATTTTAAATCAATTCTGCCCACATCCCTTTCTTATTGAATAACATCTTGCTCATATCAACTGTCCATTCCGATCTTACATTATCCGTGTCCAGAATCGAATAAAACTGATTTTCGCGGGTCCGATTTCGGTCCGTTTCTCGATTGTTATTTAAATGTGATATTTGATTGAGTATGATGTTTTGTGTCATGGCGGTATTACATGGTGCATAGTGAAAAATATTTTAATACTAGCTTTTGCCTGCGGTTTCGCCCGCGTCGTGGTCGAAAATTATCCCATGGAAACTATGGTATTATCGAGATAGAACAGAACAGAATAGTTTTATTTGTAAAACATAAGGTCATTTCGTACAAAGATCTTAAAAATAAGGTAGTGCGCTATGTTTTGCCAATATTGATATACAAATGATTAAAAAATAATTAATTGAGCACTATTCAATTATTAACAATTTTATTTATAATTGTTTACAGTACATAATTGTGCATGCAAACAAATGAAAAATTACAATTCAGAGTCTATTATGTCAACATTTTTGGAGATTATTCGTAATGTCAATATTAATAAATTAGAGAGATTGTTCGTTAAGAAACTCATCTAAACTTTAATAATAGCTGTCAAGCAGTAACCCGTATGTGTTTTTTTTTTTTGCAAGGGCATACATTTTATTTGATCGGGTAAAAAATATCCTTTATGTTAATCCAGATTATAATCTATCTGTGTACCAAATTACATCTGAATCCGTTCAGCCGTTGTTTCGTGATTGAGTAACAAACATGCAAACATCTACATAAATATCCAAACATACAAACTTTTACATTTATAATACAATTAGGAAAAGTATGATTAGTTATTTGTAATAGTGTGATTTCGGGCTAGCGGGCGAACTATTTAATTAACTATTTAGTTCATATACATGTTACCTTCGACATAAAATCAGTGTAGACAATATTAATTATCCAAACATTATTTTACTCTACTAACTGCAAAAGCAAAACTACGAAAACCGTTAGCTACAATAAACTACAATCCCTTAAAACTGACTATTAAGACGTCCTAAGAACCCCAGGCTGTAACGAAACGAAATAGTGTGAAAAAGTACAAAAAAAAAAAACGTAAAAAATGCCCGGGCTAGAATCCCGAGTGAATCCAACGAGAAACGGAATGAAAATTGGATTTGCCTCTGATTGGATTTTTATTTACTTAAGACAAGAAAAATTCTCCTCGTCGCGAAGGCTTCGGTCTTATAAATGATTTAGAGATCCTCTCGTCTCGACTGACTGATTAACTAGCGGGTTCTGTACGTTTCGCTGTTGGATCATTCGTTTGGGAGCGAGATTTGTGGACTTTTCGCCGTGCCGTGAAACATGAGAATTAGTTTTCTGCTCTATTACGTTTTCAGAGGCGGCACGGCGTTTGCATTTAGCTCGTACGGTTTTCGGATCTGGCGTAATTGTAAAGTGTGTACTTCTTTTTCTCTGCATATATTGATGCATAGTGTAGTTTTAATCGCTGTGCTTGTATGAACAGGCCCCAATTTCTGTATGGTTACAATGATTCCCCGCGGAATCTGACTGCGTTCAAACTACGTCAATGTAGTGTTTTGTAGAAACAAATGTAACGGTAAAGAAATGTCATTTTCTTCTGTATGTTCCAAGACAATTTATCGATATTTATTAGCAGATTTCGTGTGTGGGGAGGAATCGTTAAGTGGTCTTAGTGAATTAGGGCCCAGAGGGATAGTTACAGTTGGAATGGTTTTCACTATGACAGTTCAACAACATTCATTGCGTTATTTACGCTGTTGAGCAGACGATTTTTTCCAACAAATGAAGTAATTAATGGGTTAGCAATATACTTCGACATTGTTCAGATTCTGATTGGTAGTGTATTAAGCAATTAGGGTACTGGTGTATGAATGAAAAAAAAAGCAATGCTCTTTTGGACGGCCCTGGTTTTTTTGGCCTAACCTTGGCCACCATTCGGTCGAAGCTTTACTCCACCGGCCATCTCCTCGTCTAATTAGACTAACTTCACTTGAAGCGCATCGACTTTTTTTTTTTTGATTACGGAGTGAAATCCTCATGGATGTCCTTCGCCCTGGGGAGCGCGGAGGGGTCTGTCAGACTCTTACTGACAAAAACCACCCTGGTGTTCCGTCTCACACTTGCACCGGGGATCACTCGAGTTTGGGGGGGGGGGGAGTTAGGTGTTAGACTCCCCCCCTTAGATCATATAGAGGCGCGCGTGGGACACTACGCGCCTCCATCTCGGGTCCCAAGAAGTAGGGGGCGACGAATTTCCCCAAATCCATCGCCCCTGGACCCATTTAGGGGGGCCGGAAGAAGGCGTTATCCGCCCTCTGCCGACGACCGGTGCGTCTGCTACGGATCGGGTTAGCGGAAGCAATCTCCCACTTCCTCTCCGCAGCCTCCTTCTGCGAAATTACTGTTTCGCAGAAGGATACCACCGCGAGGATACTCCTCGTTGTCGACCATCAAGTCGACAGCGGCCGGCAGCGACAGGTCGCTGCCCACCCCTCAGATGAGGGCACGGTGCGGCTCCTCCCAAGCAACACACTCTGCCAGCGTGTGCCACGCCGTGTCCTCCCGGCAGTCGACGCAGTGGTGACACCGAGCGTCCGACGCCCTGTTTATGCGAAGGCGCATCGACCTGTCCCAATGTGGTACATACTTTCAACTAGAAAAACGAACTGACTTTCTGCACAGTATCAGCTTTCTTACTTCAACATTCAAGTCCTACTGTCCTAACAATATTCAGATTAAAACTCTAGAACATATTATATACAGGATGTAAGGGTAAACACCGTTGTCACTTAAACCATGGGTAGACTTAAATATAAAATAAACGAGCGAGTTATTGAAAAAAAAAAAACGTACGAGAAATGAGCGACGCTACGACGCGGCGGCGGCGTTACGTGTGCTCACCAGCGAGACTGTCAGCTGACTGACCGGGGTCGTGACTCGTGCGTTGGAGTCGGGCCACGCGGCGTGGTCCCCGCGCCCCGCGCCCCCTCCCGTATTGAGACGCAAGTTTGTTGCCCTCGCACGTAGGGTGAAATGTTCTTGTGGAAAAGAGCAGATTTTCTTTTAAAAAAAAGGTTGTTTTTTTTTTCTTGGTTTTACGTTCTATTAACGAAACCAAACCACTGGTTTCAAGGATAACGGTGTTTACACTAACAGCCTGTCTATCCAAAATGAACTAAATTTAGAATTTCCAGTCAAATTCACAGCGTACCTACATCACACGTCAATAGGTACGTAATACATAGTCTCTAAGGGTGGAAGTTGCTCACAAATTTCAATTGAACTCAGCCCGTGGAAGTGCATCGAAGTGTTGGCCCAGGGGAGTCCGCGGTACTTGTAGCTATGGCAGACAAATTTAATCATTCATGTTGTAACAAGTTTTAGAATTTCGCGCTGGGAACGCAAAGTAATTCAGGCTTGATGGTAAATACAGAATAACTATTTATTCTGCAAAACTGCAAAAATATGACACATAAAAAAAACTCAGTCTTAACAAACATATAGACATCGAGAAGAATAAAGCTTGGGCCGCATTTAAAAAAACTGTATGACATTTTGAGGTCAGCCAAAATTTAACAATATCCCGTCTCTATAATCGATGTTTTCTGATATGTTCTGATATGTTTTCTAACGGCACGGTTGGCGCAGTGGTTAAGCGATCGACTGCTGCGCTGCGTGTCGCGGGTTCGATTCCCACACGGAAGAAATATTTGTATGATCTGCAAGTAGTTGTTCTGGGTCTGGCTGTTTGTGTATGTGAGTTTAAATGTTTGTAAACGCACCCACGACACAGGTGAAATTCCTAGTGTGGGGCAATGTTTAAAAAAAAAAAATGGGGTGTTCCATGCTTGGCATCAGAGGGGCAATTCTCATAATTTTAAAAACATTCACAGTCTGATCTCAGTCTCAATCTGTCAAAAATACCTCGAGTTTACATACATTTTTGACAAGTATTTGACATTTTGATTGTTGCTGAGAAGAGTTTGCGACTAGATTTTGAACGTTTTTAATAACGCGAATTGGCCTTCTGATCTATCATCTAGATCGAAGTGAAAAACCGTGTTTTCTAACCAGACAGTGTAAGTTTGACATAAATACTTGTCGACGAGAAAAATAACAGAAAATTCTTCTTAACATAAGACGAAAGTTAAAGTCTTGATTGAAACAGTAGCAGTGTGTTCTTCACTTTTCTATTCAATTTGCTTTTCTGAATTAATTCAGTTTCTCCCTTCGACCGTGCAGCATTAACCAAATGTATTCATGAGGCTCACGCCAACATTATCCAAAGGAAAGGTTGTAAATTAAAAATATGAAGAATGGTTCTGCTGGCAGTACCTATTCTTGAACAATGACCAGAATTTGATCAAGAGTGTTTCTCGATTTAAAAGTATAACTAGTTACTATAAAAGTACTCTTCCAAAAAATACCTAAATCGCTTTGTGTGCCTATAAAATTTGAAGAGATCTCTCTATTTCTCCAGGAACCCATCATCAGATCCTGACTTGATGATCATGGGACCACCTGGGAAGTATACCCTTTCAAACAAAAAAAAATCCAAATCGGTCCAGCCATCTTCGAGTAATCGGGGAACAGACATAAAAAAAAAGGTTCAGATGAATTGAGAACCTCCTCCTTTTTGAAGTCGGTTAAAAACGTGGCAAACTTGGCAGAGCAGTGATGGCCCAATGGTAATTGACTTTGAGGAGTGGCTTGAGAGACGGCATGGCGTCCTCACTTTCCGCCTGACGCAGGTCCTCACCGGACACGGTTGTTTCGGGAGGTTCCTGTTTCGCATAAGGCGGGAGGAAACGCCCGGGTGTTTCCATTGCGAAGATCGCCCTGAGGACACGGTGGAGCATACGGTGGCGGTCTGCCCGGCTTGGGCGGAGCACCGCCGTGTCCTCGTGGAGGCGATCGGCGGCGGCGATCTCTCGCGTCCGACCCTGGTGCAGGCCATGGTACGGAGCGAGAGTAAATGGTTAGCCGTCACCTCCTTCTGCGAAGCAGTAATGCTCGCGAAGAGGGAGGCGGCGCACGTGAGGGAGAGGCAGTATATGCGCCCTCACGGCCGTTGTCGCCGCGGGAGACGCCCTGGGCGTCGGGAATCCCAGGCTGATTCCCGGCCACCGTAGGCGCGGGCTTGCGGACGGCGAGTAATGGGTAGCTCGCTGTCCGGTAAGGACCAAGCCCGGGTCGACGGCGCGTTGTGTTCCACGCGCGCCTCAAAGAGATGTCAGCACCAAATGGGGGGGTCCGCAAGGGCCGATGCCTGCCAGGGGTGCGGGTTGTTCGAAAGAGATACCGCGGCCCCTAGCACACAGGCAACTGAGGGAACACGGGTGGGTTTTAGTCAGTAAAAGTCTGACACGCCCTCCCGCTCCACCCAGAGCGGGAGAAGTTATTTGATGATTTCCCACCCAAAAAAAAAAAAAAAATGGTAATTGACGCGACTTACGAGATGTAGGTCGTGGTTTGAACCCAGGCAGGCGCTCTACTTTGTGTTAATCACCACTGCTCTCAAAACGGTAAAAGAAAACACTGTGAGGAAACCGGTATATCCTAGAACCAAAATTTCGAAGATATGTGACATCAACAAACCCGCACTGGGCCAGCGTGCTGGATTACGGCCCACTCCCTCTCACAAAGAGGAGGCCTGTGTCCCAGCAGTGGGAACGTTATAGACTGATTATGATAAAACTTGGAACAGAAGGAGTGGTAGAGACCATTAAATTGAACAACTTTCTCCATGAGACTGTGACGGCATCTATAATACAACGCCACATGCGAACTACAAATCAAAGACCTGACGTCACACAAATCTTGCATCGCACAATCAGAGTTTACCGCGCGACTGGTATATATGTTACGGCTAATAGCCGAAGTGCGGCTACACCTAGTTTTAGCCGGCCACAACTACTCGTAGGTGCAGCCGGACTATAGCGCTCGCCGGCCGCTGCCGCGGCACCACTCGCTTCGCTCGTTCGGCTCGCGCACGGTTGGTCGCAATTCTAACCTAACCTAACCTATTCGGTCGGTAAGCAGTATGGCGCAGTTTACAATGTAGGATACATGTAAGTTTAACCGGCTGCACCTAGTTATAGCCGGCTAAAACTAGGTGTAGCCGCACTTCGGCTATTAGCCGTAACATATATACAACATCCCGACATCAACCGTCGGCCCCACCGTCCCTTGCTCGTTGAAGCGCCAGCCCGCGCCGCAGCTGAGCCAGTAGAGTTAAATTCCCCGACTGTTAATAATGAAAATGTTTTGATCCAGAGAGATGCCACCACATGCTGTCCCCCTACCGACGGCACCACGGGGGGTGCCCTCAGCGTGCAGTCGCTTATTAATTTAAGTAGTTTTACGCCCCTGACTGAAGGCTTTAAGTTTTCTTAAGGCAACCACAGGACAGTCCGGTTGAGTACTCACGGCCTCTCAAGGTCAACTACGAGATGCCCACCAGACACAGCACCCGTCTGGTCGGAACCTCCCTTTTCTATAGATAGAATATGAGTGAACTTAACACGAGACGAGGTTCGTACCCCACAGTGGGTGCCTTTAGCGTGCAGTCGCTTAGTAATTTAAGAAATTCGCCCGTGGCTGGAGGCTTTCAGTTAGCTTGAGGCAGCCCAAGGAAAATCAAGCTAAGCAGTCACGACCTCTCAAGATCATTTGCAAGATGCCATACAAAAAATAAAGAAATAAATCTATCGGCGGTCAGTTGCCCACCAGACACAACATCCGTCTGGTCGAAGGATTCTCCCTTTTCTAACGAGGGTAATAAAGATGTTAGTCCCATAGAGAAATTTGTCCTATTCCCCTCTTTTCTTCCTGAATATAGGCCTCTAGAGCAATTTTTTTTTTTCATAAAATCAAGGTCTGCTGTAAACACGTCCCTATCATTTTCTTTTTTTCAGGAACTACTTAAAGATAATATGACCCTCTAAAAATTACAAAAAATGCCCTATTTTTTACCGCCGTGATTAGAGGACTACCAGACAAATTAGAAAAGTTTTTAACATAAAAAAATTATAGGAACCTAAACATACTCTTTCTTAAAATGTTAATGTAATATATAATTGAATCAGCTCAGTTTTCGAGAAGAAAAAGGGGAATGATAAATTTCAGTCTGAGCTGCAGCTGTCCCTATCACTCATTACGGGGGCAGATTTACTGATAGCGCGACGGCAATAGTTTCTTCTAATACCTATTTTTCAAATTCCTCACAGGCCCCGTCCTCTCTTAAATATGAACACAGCTTTCTGATACGCAGTCCTTCACTCATGAAATTTAATTAGAGAGCAAGTGTGAGACAGCATCTGTCTGGCATTATTGCTGAAATGGACAGCCGTGAGCTCACTAATGCTTTTCAAATATATTACGTTTTTTAATTTAAATTTTATTTTATTTCGTACCGTATATAACATATTTGATTGGATAAAAATAAATACTGTTATTGATTGAAATAGCTTCGCAAATAACCTATTATTTTGAGTAATAGTATGTAAAAGATAAAAATTGTTACCGTGGGTTATCGACAATATACCATCGCTTACTTTTCTGCAGAATTTTTTAAGAGATAAAGGTAATTTCATAGAAAATTAGGAGTATTTTGATATATCTCGTAACGTTTAGCTAGCGCGGCAGCGTAAGCAATGTAAACGCTAAAAATATGTTTTGTACGACATCAATCTCAATCAATCTTTCGGCTTTTGTCTATTATAATTATGCATGTCTTCTTCTTCGTCGTCACACTCTTGGCAGAGTGGTCGTGGTCGTCACATCAGGGGTGGTGGCAAGCTTCACAATCCGTCGCCATTCCTCACGTACTGAGGCTTTTCTTGAACATTCGTGGAGTGGACCATTGAGTGCAGTTTTGACTTGGTCGGTCCACCGCACTGGAGACCTGCCGCGTGTTCTTGTACCTGTATTATGCATGAATAATACGTATAAACCTTCCGGAAGAAATGCTCTAAATTACAGTGAAACCGTATCAAAATCTGTTGCGTTTTTTAGATGAAATAAACGGAGAAACAGACAGACGAAAACAGCGACTTAATACTATTGTTAACCGACTTAAAAAAAAAAACATCAAACTTCTAATTTTGGTGATTCTTTTTTATTTGAAAGCTGGTGCTTTCCGTGTAGTCCCATTTAAATTTCATATAGATCAGATGATGCGTTTCGGAGACAGCCAACGGAACTCTTCAAAAAATGTCAGCAAATCAACCGCGATTGCTGCTATCGCATAAATATGCATTGTGTTTACCCCAAGAATTATGACATTTCGAATGGGTGTGGGGTAGGTACTATAACTAAAAAGTGAAAAATAAAAACTTTCTCCAAAAAAAAAAAACAACCGAGTTCTAAAAAAACACTACAAAGTGAAAAATAACTTTAATTCCGGAAGTCGGTGACTGGTGACATGAAAATAAAATAAAATACATATCCAAAGTCACCGACTTCCGAAATTAAAGTTATTTTTCACTTTGTAGTGTTTTTTTGGAAGTCGTTTGTTTTTTTTTTCTCTGATTGATAGTGAAAACCGTATACAGTTCAAGCTGTGCAAAGCAAGGTTGGCTCACTTCAGTTCGATCCAGTCTGACCCTTGCTGCTATCCTACCAGCGATGCTCTAAGCACAAGCACAAGCACGACACACAAGCTGCTCGATGCACAAGCTGGACAGCCCCCTTCTGGGGCACTGGGTTCAAGCACAAGTGCGCGTGCCCGGGGCCCCAGAGGGCGGCAAATACTTAAATTAATAGCTAAATTTTAAATACTAACATAGTTTTTAAGTCGTTCTACTAACAATATGTATGGGTCAAATATGCCTGAAATAAAAAGTTTTTTTTTTTTTTTAAGCCGAGGTTCGTACCCCACAGGAGGTGCCCTTAGCGATCAGTCACTATAGTTTTAAGTGTTGAAACCTTGGCTGGTAGAAGGCTACCAGCCAGGGTTTCAACAGGGGACTCGCCTGTGATGTGATAATCTTAATAAATTAAGGATTTTATTAAGGTCATCACATCACAGGCGAGTCCGGCAACATCATAGGTTGACGTGCGAGATGTCATCCCTAAAAAAAAGGGTCGGCTCACTAGTTCCAAATAATTACTTGAGTAATTGACATTTACATCTAAAAATACTACAGAAATAAACACCCCGACTGGAATCTGTAATGAGGTTCTTATCGAGCCGTCTGGCTTCGGAATGAAAATATTATTTTTCCCGCCATTGCATTAATGCGAAAACTGTGTATTGTGGTTGCCTGTGATGGATCGCCGCAGCTTGTCAATTTATAATATGATGAAGAGATTCTGAATGATGCATCGATCATGGGAACTTATTTTGAATATCGTGTGATTGTGGTGGCGAATACTAATAAATAACAGTGATTTATCGGAACTAGTATTTTGTTATTTGTTTTTCTTTTTTTTCACCTCACAAGCTCTGAGAGTTTCTGTTTGGCATTCAAAATCTGCATGCAAAAGTGCATTTTAAAAAGTTTTTGATATTCGAACCTTTCTATTCAATAATTTTCTGTACAGCCAGTCCACTGAAAATGCATTAATAGGTACATATTTTATGTCAGTGCGCCAACCCCATTTTTAGAATAATCTCACTAGCGAGCAGGACGCTCTCATGCAGTATGAAAAATAAAGAAACTAAAAAAAACTTCGTCTCTTTTCGATTCGCTTTCGAAGATTTTGGTTTATTTTTTGATAAAATAGTAAGAAATCATAAAATTTGAGTGAGTCCAGCAGTGAAGAAGATATAAATTTAACATCTGCAGAGTTAGTTTAAGCGGTACCTACATAATGCCGAATTAAGTTATTTTCCGGAAAAATCGCGCGAAAAGTACATAATAGCGTACAATTTATTCAATGCATGGAGACATTCTAAAGGCGTCAAAACATTATCGAAGACTACAATGCAATGCTATCTTGCTTTATGGAACTACACTAATTTAATATATTATTTAGGCTGTTTTTCTTGCACCTAGCATTTTCCTCGCTGTAGTGAGGTGAAAAATTGTGTGTTTCGCTCGGCAGCAAAGTTATTTTGCGTCTCGTACCTTTGAAACCCTCCCCTCGCTACGTTAAAGATTCTACATTTGAACTACTCGCTTCGCTCATGGTTCAATCTTACAATCTTTCACTTGCTCGGCTTTCAATACAAGTACAGTGGGCTGCATCAATTGGGTACCCCAGTTGTATTAAAATTTTAATACAAATGGGGTACCCAATTGATGCAGCCCACCATACCTACTCGCGCCAAAAAAACAACTTTGCAGCCTTGCGTAACAAATAACTATTATATCTTCGTTAGTTTCCAAATTATTTCCTTTATCAAGTCAGAACAAATAATAACTTTGAAGTTACGGCACTGGGCTGATTATTTCATGGAAAACTGTATTTAATTAATTACCTGATAGTTGATACAATTTTGATCTTTGTTATTTGAATATGGTTAAAAATACAGTTAATACCTACTTAAGTTGCCACTTCTTGTAACGTATCGACGGCAAATAATTTCGTTGTGAAAATTCAAATATAATGTTTAGTCCAAAATTCAGCCACGCGAATTCTAACAGCCAGTGAAAACAGGATGGGACAACAAGGAGAGGCATGAAGCTAAAAAAAATCGCAAACTAAAAAAAAACATACCTATACAGGGTGACAGGGACAGACGCGCCAACGTCAGCATGATTCAAGAAAAAAAATCTACAGTAGGGGTAGAAATTTTTCGTCGGGTTCCTAAAAATAATCAGCTTTTTTATAGAAAATGGAATACCTTTGCGGTCAAAATATATGAAACAGGATTTTTCTTTTTTAATTAACCGACGAAAAATTTCAGAATCATGTAGGTAATTAGGTACTGCATCCATGGTAACAGGTTGCGTGTCGCTGTCTCTGCCCCCCCCCCCCCTTATACACACACATAGGTACACTCACAACTTTTTTCCATTAAGGTAGGCAGAATCTTACATACTCCTTAACCTTTTGCCTCATTTATATTCACACATCTAAGGACACGGAGTGTACGATTAAACGTCGACAGACACTACGCCGACAGACTTAACACCGACAAGACTTTACTTCGACGGGACTCTTCGCCGACAGGGCTCATCCTTGCGCTATTACTAAATACTCAAGCAACTGCCACTAGCATGGAAGTAGCGCTCGAAGGCCGCTGCCGCGGCACCGCTCGCTTCACTCGCTCGGCTCGCGCGCGGTTGTCACAATTCTAACCTAACCTATTACCTACCTGACGAGCCCTGTCGGTGAAGAGTCCTGTCGGCGAAGTAATAATAATCATAAATTCATTTATTTCAGGTAAATAACACCCATTGCCAAACATAAATTAATATAAATTTTACAGATACAAATTAATATATAAAATGCAATTAATTAAACCAAATAAAATAAGTAATGTCAAATAAAATAAAATAAAATCAAATCAAAATAAAACAACGTAATTTAAACAATAAAATTAATACTTTCTCTCCGACACTGGTACAGCAACATGTCTGCTGGAACAGTGCCGGATGAAGGGGCAGTCCAGCCTTCCCGCAATCATCGCCAGTACCGTGTTGGGGCTAACCCGCACCCTGTGCAACAAGGACGCAGCGCGTTTGCGCATGGTCGCGTGAAAGCAGTCGATGCGCACCTCTGCGAACATACCCGAGGCACTGCAGTATCGGGGTAACCCCATCACCGCCCTGAACGCGTTATTGTACTGGACGCGGATGGCGCTGTAACTTCTGTTAGCGCGGATGGCGCTGTAACTTCTGTGAAGTGTCCTGTCGGCTAAGAGTCCTGTCGGCGAAGTGTCCTGTCGGCTAAGAGTCCCGTCGAAGTAAAGTCTTGTCGGTGTTTAGTCGTACACTGAAGCACACGCACGCCATTTTCGACTACTTAATACACACCAAAAAAAACCACACCACAAACAAATAACAAAAAACCTAGCAACGTAAAAAATAAAATGAATTCAAAGGCGATGATTAACCGCGCCTTCGTATTCATTCTTTATTCCCTACAACGTTTACTCAATGTATTCATGGAGTATCAAACTGACGCCGCCATGACGCTTGGTGAATTTTTTGCCGCCAATTTTGCACCAACATTTTCCCGCCGACTTTTTCTTTTTTTTCGCTCTTTTGACGGATTCCGACGCACGACTAATCTGTTGATATTGATACAGACTCCTGTGGATGTTTAAAGAGACTTTTTTGCGTCACCTTTTTGGCTATTTTCATTCATCTGTGAAGGGGCAAGTAATGTATTAGCTGATATCTTTTAGAATTCGTCGAAAATATAGACTGGTGGCAATGCGGTAGATTTAGAAGAACTTGTAGAAAAGGTACACCCAAATATTCATGTGATATTTTTATTTGTAGGAAAATCGTACCTGTTACATTACCAAAAATATGAAGTAATATGGCATAAATTTAAACACATAACCAACCACAGGTAACACCATTTTTTTTTTTTTTTGGTGGGAAATCATCAAATAACTTCTCCCGCTCTGGGTGGAGCGGGAGGGCGTGTCAGACTTTTACTGACTAAAACCCACCCGTGTTCCCTCAGTTGCCTGTGTGCTAGGGGCCGCGGTATCTCTTTCGAACAACCCGCACCCCTAGCAGGCATCGGCCCTTGCGGACCCCCCCATTTGGTGCTGACATCTCTTTGAGGCGCGCGTGGAACACAACGCGCCGTCGACCCGGGCTTGGTCCTTACCGGACAGCGAGCTACCCATTTACTCGCCGTCCGCAAGCCCGCGCCTACGGTGGCCGGGAATCAGCCTGGGATTCCCGACGCCCAGGGCGTCTCCCGCGGCGACTACGGCCGTGAGGGCGCATATACTGCCTCTCCCTCACGTGCGCCGCCTCCCACAGGTAACACCTTAAGTTCGCACTGCTGGGGCATAAACTTCCTCTGAAAAGGAGTGGGCCAAAATCCACTACGCAGGTTGGTAGTCACATGTCTTTCGAATTTTTGGTTCTAGGACAAAATTTGTAGTAGTTTAGTAGTTTTTTTTTTTTTTTAAGTTTAGTTTAGCTTAGTAGTTTTAAGAGTATTTCATGAATTAAATTACGCAACGTAAAGCGCCTGTAATTTCACCCATGCGGTTGAATCACGGTGAATCGATGAGCTAGTGAAGGTCGCGGGATTCCGCTGGATGTGAAACGTACAGGGTCGGTGAGTCGGCCAGATGTGGCGGCCCATGTCCAAAAGTGACCTGACTCTGATTTTCAGCTGCAGCCCACGAGTGCCATACGTTCGAATAAAATAGAATCCGAAATTGTTATTGTTTACACGTAAAATCTACATCTTCAGCTAAACAACTGCAAGTGTTTTGTAAAACGCGAGGTATGAATAATTCGGCTAAGTAGACCTTCTTTTATTTCGACGGTAGATTGCAATTTTACGCGGGCTGCGCACGGATATTAAAAATTAAAGTTAATAAGCAGAGGAGCGCTTTGTGCTGCAAAATTATACAGTTTGCGCTTTTGTTTCGTGCTCTTTATGATAACATTTCTGATATTAGCCCGCGTTCGCACAGACGTAAAAATATCGTGGTGGGATTTTATCGTGTGTTGGATTTTTACCTGTCGGTGTTTAAGCCGAACGTTTAGAATCTAACAGTGCACTCTAGCGCGTCGAAAGAATAAATTGTTCGATTTTCAATTCTCGGCGCCTAGCAGAGCGTTGAAAATCCAGTAATTATTTGTGAATGTGAGGACTATGTGGGTCATGTTTTCTTTTGTTTTTCATCTCTTTCTCAGTTAGTTTTTAATGTTAATCTGACAGTTTGAGTAATTTATGCGCCCTACCCTCTATTTTTATTTTATTCGTATGGTCGATACCCTGATTTTTGTTTTTTTTTTATGTGCACGTGTTTCTGTGACAGATAAAAACTACACTATTTTTCTTTGCGCGTAAGTACGTCCATACAGAATTTGAACCAAAAATATTAAATAAACTAAATCCTCTTAAAATAACAGCTTAAAAACATTTCCTTTTTCCAAGACAAGTACAGTTGCGCGCTCAAGTGTCGAGTGGCTATATATTTTCATTTTCGAGTGGCGACACTCGCGCCGCCTGTGGGTGACTGCCGGAATTATTGCACTTCAGCAAGAGTGGACCGATGTGTCTATATATCGTTTTTATTGCTGTTAGAAAAAAGGAATCGCGCAGAGCTTGCGACTGACGTAAAGTGTGGCGTTATTAAAGTTTTATGTGCAGTTCGGTTTGGAATTGTTAAATGTTTGTTTCTGGCGTTGTACGATTTTGTGATTTAGAGAAAGAATTAAGTAAACTCCCGTATATTTTATCCACATTTCTTCAGGTACGTTTAATAGATATATACAGGAAAAGTTTTTATCCAGTGCGCAAACTGTAACCATGAATTCAGCATGTCATTCTAGAGCCCCAGCGCAGAAATTTTTCGCTGGTTATACAAAAAAAAACTGCTGTTCCATACATTTTGACCGCGTAGGTATTGCACTTTTCTATGAAACAGCTGATTTTTTTCCGACGAAAAATTTCTTCGCTGGGGGGTCTAGAATGGTATGCTGAATTTATGGTTAAAGTTTGCGCACTGAATAAAAACTTTTCCTGTATAGAGATAGGGAAATAAGCAAATTACATCCTATTTGAATTTGCCGTGTTATTTTGAATGTATACGGAATATTTAAGCTGATAGTTAATTTGTTTAAAAATTAATTTCCGCGACTTTACAGTTTCACAAAAGACGAGGGTAATTACTAATCGGGCACAGATCTAGATTTGGGGAGCTAGTGAGAAATTCCCAATATATAAAACTTGCAGCATAGGTACTTATAAAGAGGAGGGTCGATCCCACGATCGCTTAGGAGTTAAAGTAAGGAAATGCGTTTACCACATTTGTTTTTTACATCAATTACCTGCCAAACTAAACCAAAGATGAACCCAATATATTCCAAGCACGTTAAGTTATAGTACATTTATTTAAAGCTATACCTCTGCGTAACCCTTTAAGGAATACAGGCGTGATATTATATTATGTTACGTTATAATTTTTGCTTAGTAAATTACTCAACTCTTAACTTGTATAAGTCAAGACACGAACTCACTCCCTCTCTTCCACAGCCGTGCTCACAGCCAAAACCAATGTACCTATAAACGTATATAAAGAGTAATATTCCACAGTCACTCCCGAGGAAAACCTAGTGAGCCCTTTAGCAGTGAGAAATATAAATAAATGACGACAAAAGTGTCTGGTCACGGTAGCTGAGACGAAGTACAGTCGTCGTCAATATCAATAATACGCCGACGCGCGACGCGACGCTGTATCGGACTGCCTTATTCCGTCCAATTGAATTAATAGTACAGACGATGAGAGAAGTGTTTCTTACTGTTTCTGCTCCTTTTCGTAGCCTTTTCTAGCGTTTAGTTACTTTTGTTGCGTTGGTGCTTAAATATGTACTGTTTGAATTTTCTATATAAATGGTGAAACATACCTGAGTCGTTCTATATAGATATTTTAATAGAAGCTATACATTATCAGGATAATGTATTTTTCCTGTTTTAGATCATAAGTAACTAGATGAATTTCACGTTTTCACGTTGCTTTAGTGTAATACACTTCGTATTTTACTTGTACTACAAAAGCACGATGTTCAAAACAGACATAACACACTAGATTTTTTTTAATCATTAATTTAAAAAAAAAAATACCCTTCCGCTAGTACCTGTACAAAGGATCCGTCAAACATCCACCACCTGAAAAACCCATAAAATATATTTTCTAGCTCCCGTCTTTCTATCTAGCTTTGCTATACTACAATCGCAAACAGTAATAAATTATATGAGACACTTTTCTCAATAATTACACCGCTCTCTAGGGCGGTGACTGGTACAATAAAAAAAGTCATCTGTGATTTTTCATTTCGTTCCGTGGCCCGCCTATGTTAGGCGCACTTTTGTACGGTATACTCGGACCGAGAAGATTTGATACTTTTGAATATTATTTTGTTTGAATTAATTAAGGTGGTTACAAAATTCCTGGATTTAAACAGATCATTTTTAAAAAGCTCCATCCATTTTGGATAAATGTATGGAACTTTTTTTTAAATTGTCTCCCACAATTTTTATTTTATTTTATAAAATACATATCAACGTAATACAACTACGTAGTTTAAGAATGTAATTTGTAGAGGTAGAATAAACATTATTTATTATGTGTATTGAAGTTTTAAACCCATGCAAAAGTTGCTTTTCTTTCTTTTCTTTGCTTTGTGGAAAAGAAATAAAATGTTTATTTATTAGTCATCATCATCATTTCTGCCTTCCCCAAAAGGGGAGTTTTATCATAATCGTCACGCTTCGCTTGGTAGGCGGGTTGGCGATCGCAGTATGGTGGTAAAATGCGTAGAGAACGCTGCTGCCCATTCTCTAGTAAGTCCCTTAGTCGCCTTCTACGACACGCACGGGAAGAAATGGGATGGTGCTATTCTTTTACGTCCGGCACGACACGGAACATATTACACACGCACACACACACATATTATACTATATTATATTTCGTTTATTCAATTAATTACATATTATAATATATTTTATATTATAAAATAACCTTACAAAAAACATTTAAAAATATATTATAATATGTAATTATTAATGTAATATTATATTTATTATTATTTATTTATAACTCCTGAAAGATTTTTATTGGCTTAAGTGTTTATGGTGGAGCACCCACCCTACTCATGAATATTGAAAACTTTTGTAATTAGTCCAAATCTGAAATCTTGACTTTTTATAAATGAGATAACTTACTATAAATGAGATTTTCGACCCTGTGTAGTCTGTAGTTAATATTAACAAACAAATTGATGGACTCAAAAGAAGAACACAAGGCAAGGCCATTTATTGGAAGTGAAGTGCAGCCGATCTATTTGGTAAAAATAACGTGGAAACTTAGGAGAAGCTTGCTGTCATTAGTGTTAATTCTAAAAATCCAAAATGTCATCAGGTGGAATGACAGGTCACTTCACCTATGTTTGCACTAAGGGATTCTTATAGACAGAAAAGACCGTCTGGTATCAAAACTAAACAATCAATGCAAAGCTAACGGTATCAACGCAGTCTTCCCGTAAATTATTCCTTCGGCCATTAAACAAATATATCGCTATACGGCCGGCCCACAGCAAACCGCTGAAAAATGCGCAATCGGCATTTTAACAGCATGGTTTTATCAAATGATAAATATTATGTTTAAGTTAAATTATACAAAGTTCCTGGTTTGGGGTACAAGGGACCAATATAACCGAAGTAAATAGTTGAAATCATCAGGGTATACTCCAAAAAAGTATGAACGGCAATCCATACTACAAAAAGATTTATATAAAATAAAGGCCCATTACACTACTAATTCTTATCTTGCAGGCCAATATTTAAAGAACTTGGTTTATTAGCCTCTCTCTATATGTATGAAGTATGCATGTTTGTTAAGAAGCATAAAGACTTATTTAAAAAGGTTGAGGATGTATATCCTCGAAACCAGCGAGCCATCCTCACAGGCTTATATTAAGTGACTTACCGAGACTGGCTAAATATAATAAAAGCTGTTTAGCCATGTGTGTTCGGGTGTACAATAAAATTCCAAGAGACTTAACAACTTAGATCTTAGGTTTTTCAAAAAAAAACAATATGAGTGATTAAAAACTAATAACTTCAACAACATTAAAGAATTTACTGACGGGAAACATTTTTAAATGTAACCAACAATATTTGCATGCTATGATATAAGCTAAACATGTATGCTCTACATACCTTAAAACAACTTTATATACCATGTTTTATACAAATAAATATTATTTATATTCCTATACATTTATATTTCTACAAAAAAAAAAAACGAATGAAATTTCTGCCAAGTTATCAGGGACATAACTTACATACAATTTGCGAAAGTTAGTCCCGTTGCAACATCAAGTCAAAATTCCTTAAGTGTTTCTCTTAAACACCAAAAAAAGGAGAATCTTTATACAAGAAATAAACAGGGAATAAATAAAAATCCTACTAGCGTAAGGATCATGTCTTTAGAATATCCCGTTGCAAAGGGATGTGCTCAGGCAAAGGTATCAGTTACTTGTTAAGGAAGCTAGAGGAATTTATTGCAAAGGAGGTGATATATTTTCCTTCGGAAACCTGTCATGGCTGCCATGTCATAGCCTTTATGATCACATGACGTGTGCTTTTAAAACTATAAAAAATATACTGTACAAGGTTGCTTAGCGTTAATTTTAATCGATTAATTATTCTTGGCGTTTACAGTTAGTTTTATTATCATTTTGAAGTTAACGGATTTTTTTTATTCAACCTAGACGATAAAATATTAAAGCAATCGAAATTGTTAGCTATGTAGTTACTCTCATTAAATTTATAACCAACCTAAGTAAGAACTGACTTATGTTTATAAAAAGTCACTATTATAACGCTAATAAGTTATTTGGCGCTTGACTAAAATTCGCATTTACACCGCCATCTTGTTTTTTGAATAGGTATATTTCAAGTGACATTTCACAAAACAATTGCACAAATGTTTCCGAACGGCGCCCTCTGTCGACGTTATTTAAGCTTCAAAAGAAGATTTTTTTTAATAAATCTGGGTTGTATTCATAGTTAAGCTAAAAATTATACACTGCTACAAGAAGTAGGTATTTAGCAGTGTATTAGCATGTATATAACCTCCAAAAACAAAATGGCTCATAAAAAGGACTAGGTCAAAAGAAAAATTCTACTTAGCGCATAAAGGGCACATAGTCATGCCTGCTTAAGCCTCAACAAATTGTTGCCTGATCTAAATAAAGAAGCAACATCAACTTTTGTTGTTGTTTATTCACTTAAAAATCCATTACGCACAAAAAGACCAACTAATAAATATGAAGAACGAAGGTTTTCTTGATAAAAACCTCTTGGGAAGCTCCAACGAACTTCCAAGTTTATTTTTTCTACGATAAGGTTGTTTTTACAATGTGTGGTTGTACCGAGACATTTAAGCGTGTTTTAAAGTGGGAGAGGAGCACGTCAGAATCAATTCTTGCAGCCATTTCTCAATAAAGTTTGCGAAGGAAGTGAACACATGCATTGAGGCTTTTAAACTTTGACGTACATTACACACGGCTGCGGCTAAGTTCTTAGAAATATACAATGTTCGGTCTATTCTGAGTGACGGGTACACTTGCTGGTTTACTATATTACAGAGTATTTTGAATATGGCAGTTAACACTTTGACATTAATTACTCGCATTTAGGACTCTGTCAAAAAATACTAACACATTGAGAGAAGTCGTGAGAGTAAGATTTTTTTTTTAAATAAAATCTAGTTAAGGAGGATGCGCTACGGTAGTCCGCGAGATTATTTTTTTATTTTATTTTTGCCTTTCAGTAGCAGGCTGTGTTGAACAAAATATGACTTGCGACCGTAAAGGCTTCTTCATACAGGCGCAGCGCGACACGACACTTGTAGAACAATTTCCATGAAATTTTCATAGAAATTGTTCCACGACAGTCGCGTCGCGCCTGTTTGAAGAAGCCTAACACGTATGTTTTACAGAATTACAATAATTAAAATAGATATATCTTGTGGTAACTGACTAGTTTGTTAGTTTGTAACCATATAAAATGTTTTTTTGAATGTAAATAATCACTAGCTTACCGATGAGTCCGAATCACAGCACACCTATACGGTGCAATATCAATCCTAGAGATGAACCTGAAAAATGAGCATCGAGCCCCCTCCACCACCCGCACCACCCCCGCTGCCACCTTCCATCGATATTATTATAAAGTTATATCGATAGTTATGTAGAATAGTATGTTTTTAATTCATACAGGGTGTTAAAGAAATTACGTGCCATAGCTTAGGGGTAGGTTCAGTATTGATAAAGGAACCCAGGAAGAATTAAAAAAAGAAACATAAATTATTTTATTTGTTTAAATGCTATTTTTACTTACTTAATATCGAACGCGTTGTCGTTTTGTCCTTCACTTCTCGCGTCAGAATATTAAGGGCGCGCATAGGTAGGTATTTTATTTGTTTAAATGCTTTAGCATTTAAACAAATAAAATAGTTTTGATTCTAAACGATTGCTATTTAAGTTAGTAGGTACTAAATTAGGTTGATCTTGCAATATTTTTTAAATGTTTTTATTTTTTATTTTTCCTGGGTTCCTTTATCAATACTGACAGAACTGACAAACAGAAGTAAAGCAACGCGACTCTAGTAGAGCAATTTCTATAAAACTTCATGGAAATCAAAATAGTATATTTCATTATTTTACACACACGATACATGCATATATGGTTCTTTCTAATTTTACTCCGAAATAAATTTCTTCCAGTGATAAGGTAGCCGTTTGTACCGTTCCAATGTATGTTGCGCCCTATCAATGTCCTATAGTAAATATCTTTATATCCATTATCAAAGTAAACACAGTCATTACGTCACTTCCCGGTAATAAATCAGCTGGCTACGATATCCTGGGAGTCATCACAGATTTACCCAGAGATGGGCGTTACAGTACCGCCCTGTAAGAAAATTACGACGGTATACTAGGATTTATAGTTTTGATACTATTTGTTTGATTTGGACGGAATGTGATTTAACAATAAGAATCTATTGTTAAATAGTGTAGTTTTACAAAAGGCGAAAAATTGTTTTGTTGTAAGAAAATCTTATGCCATTATCCGTATAGGTACCTAGGTACATATAATTCACTCATAGTTTAGTATAATTGTTAGGTTATGTTAGACTGGAATTCGACCCCAATAAAGGCTAAGCAGATCTAATCTAATCTAGACCCGATACTAGTTGCACGACTATTGACCTAATTTTTTATTTAATATGATTGATAATTGTTGATTTATTTATATTATTATTCTTTGTATTTTCATATCTTATTGTCTTTCGACCTAATTTGTACACCAGCCATGGTCAAACATCATGGCCAAAGAATCTTGTAACACCTATAATAAGCTACACGTTTTAAAAAAAATAAATGAATCTGAATCTATATTTGTAATTTTATGCTTTCTATAACATCAAATTGGTATTTTACATGGAGCGAATGCCTATCTGACCTCGACACACCTTGGTAAGACTGGTTGTCAGACTTTCGGGCTTCTGACGACCCGTGACGACTTTCAAAGATCCACGGATGACAGCCGGGACCAAAAGCTTAATGTACTTTCCGAGGCACGGACGAGTCTTTGTGTGTAAAGATGGCCACCCATCCACGGACCACCCGCGGCAAGCGTACCTTAACCTGATTGATCGACCCGTGTGGCTGATATTACTTAGTTACAAGCCCCTTCATATCTATTTAACACCATATAATCAAATCAAATATTTTATTTATGTGCATTATTTATTTAATTTCTTCCACAACACGTAAAATACAATCATCAAGTTAACACCACTTGGTTCCCAAAGGAGTTGCCAGCATAAAAAATGTTATGCAATTTTAACTCCCCGTAATGCCCTCTCTAGCACGATGAAATAACCCGAAAAATGGCAGTGTTGCCAGTGGATCGTTGGGGGGAGATAAAAAAATATGCGCCTCGAAATGACAAGTAGGAGGCTATGTATTTGTAGATTAGATAAGGCCGGGATTGGGTGAAAATGGCGTGATAAGTTGGGATACCCTTCTGCCTTTTGTTAAAGTTGTCAAATCTAGTTTTTTTTGGGTCGATAAGGGGACAAAGTTTGCATAATTTGAGTAGTCTTTTTAGGGTTCCATATCCAAAGCGTAACCAACGGACCCGATTACTAAACCTACGTTGTCTGTCCGTCTGCCTGTAGGCGGGCTATATCTCATGATCCGTAATAGATCGACAGTGGAAATTTTCACAGAATATGTATTTCTGTTGCAGCCATAAAAACAAAGTAAAAAATTAAAGGGGTCTCCATACAAGAAAAGTGTTTCGGCGTTTTCGTGTGCAAGTCCGACTCGTACTTGGCCGGTTTTCTGTTGTAGAAACAAATAAAAAAAAAATGATTAGATTTGAAACATATTGCTAATCCATTGCTTCCTTTGTTCGAAAAAAAATGTCTGCACAACAAAGTAAATAACGCAATGAATGTTGTTGAACTGTCAAAATTAAAGACATTACTAACTGTTAGTGTGTTTCACATTTACCCCGCTGGATTAGGACAAAGGATATTTATAATATTTTACTCTGATAAAGTAGTACGTTTCTGTGAGTTAATTTTCGACCCCAACGCTAGTCAAAGTAGTCCTACTTAATATTGTAAATGTTAAAGTTTGTATGTTTGGATGTTTTTTACTCAATCACACAAAAACGGCTGAACGTATTTGGATGAAATTTGGCGCACCGATAGTTCGTAACCCGGAGTAACACATAGGATACTTTTAATCCCGATAGTACGTTCCCGAGGTATAATTTTCGACATCCACGCGGGCAAAGCCGCTTGCAAAAGCTAGTAATATTATAAATATGAAAGTTTGGATGTTTGTATGATTGTTACACAATCACGCAAAAACGGCCAAACGGATTTGGATAAAATTTGGTATACAGATAGTTTATAACCTGGATTAACACGTCGGACACATTTTATCCCGGTAAACTATTCCTGTGGGATATTTTTCGACCTCTAGGTGGACGAAGCCACTGCAAAATCTATTAATAAATAACTATAAAACCCACAGTGTACCTAACAGCTTTAAACTCTCCCCTACCCTGTAAATGCAAGTAAAAGCTACACTTTCTGAGAAACAGCAAATCATTTTAACATTTCCTCCCTTACTCATAACGTTACTTTGAAATAGGTACAGGAAGTGACGTAAAGTCCAGTTACCGGAACTGCACACCTTTTATTTTATGAAGTCAGTAAACCGTCTATGTTCATGCCCCATGTGCAACGTGAAAGAGCGAAGTTTGAAAAATGAGTTACTGTACGTTTACGATTTTGTGTACGTATGTACCTTTGTGCGTTGTACAATCTTGAAGATTTCATTTAATTTCGTTTCAACATCATAGTAAGTAAAGAATCTTGTATCTATTTTAGTAACCCTTGATTTTTGTGACAAGATTGCTGTTCGAGATGCATTTACGAGGAATATCATATTACAGTGGAGAGTCGTAGGTACCTCTCTGCTACTTATATTAAAAAAAAATCGTATTACAAAGATCTATCATCTTACAATAAAGGCTTGTAAAAGTGCTCTAGTTGTATGGCTCCATAATCTAGACTATAATGCAACTGAGGAATTACTAAGTCACCGAAAATAGTCCGTCCAGCTAGTTTCCGAACGCATACATATCACCCTTTTTACCACGTACTTACCTTTTTGTTTTATTGTTTTTAATCTGTGAGTTGATTTTTATCATTGTTGTTCTTATTGTTTTTTTTAATCGCTGCTGTTTATGTTATGCTCTATTCCTTCACAGTTACTAAATAACTAATAATGTGTACATACCGTGTGATGGGACCCTGGTGATCTGCTGTACAGGTATTCCTAGTGCAGACACCAGTCTCTCACAACCTAGTGTCACTTAGTTTTTAAGCTTTTATATCCTTGTTTGTGAAGAAAAAATAAAATTTGAATAGTCTTCAGGATGGAGTTGGAGCTGACCCGCACTCTGCAGTGCAACGAGGAAGATTTCTGTCTGACGTTGGCATGGCAGCTAAGTTATAATCAGAGGTCGGAGTAGGTAGATTGATTTAAGGTCGTTGACGTCAAACGTAGAGGATAATGGCAATGTCAGGCATGCCGCTGCAAAGCACCGAAAACCGGCAATGTAGACACTCCTATACGATCCCAAGATTTCAAAAGAATCAATCAGTCTAGTTCCACCCTAGATAATACTACCAACAACAATATTACCATCAGAAAGAAGACTACAAACTCCAAAAATAATAGCACATTTTCAGAAGACTCTTGCTTTCTCGGTGATACTATCCACCAAGAAAATGCGGATATTAACATAAATACGGGTATACAGGCTACTTTTTCACTAGAAAATTTAAGCGAAATTATAATACAGCGTTTAAAAGAAAATAATACATTTATAATATCAGAATTACAAAATACAATTGAAGTTGAAATAAATAAAGCAATTACGAAGCTCAAAGATGATATTGAAGGAAAAACTGACTTTTTATACAAACAAAACGATAAAACAACTCACGAAATAAAAGAAATAAACAAAAAAATCGAAAAGCTAAGCAAAGAAAACGAAACCCTGAAAAACGAAATAAAAAATATGAAGCATCTATCACCAACTCCAAAAATTGAAGATACTGAAAACCACTCCAAGAAAATAGTAATTTATGGCTTCTCCGAATACTACAATGAGTCTGAGTATGAACTACACAACAGATTGATAGAAATGTTTTATGAAATTCTGAATGTGGACCTAAACGGATACATAGAAGAAACAAATCGTATTGGAAGATTCACCACAACAAACAGACCCCTAGTTATTGAGTTTCTAAGCAAGAAAATGGCTAGGTACATTGTTGAGAACAACCATTATTTCCAAGGAACTAACATACATGTGTCCGAGTTTCTAAACGAAAATGCAAGGAAAGAAAGAAAATTAATGCGTGAGGAAATGCTAAGAGCAAGAAAAAATGGACACTATGCAATAATACGAAATAATAACTTATTTATAGATGGAAAACGGATATCAACTAGAGAAGAGGCTACCAGAGTCACGACACACCGCAAAAGCGACAAACCTAACGAACAAATAAACAACGACGATAAAACCAACACTACACATCATTACAAACCAAATGACAAAGAATATACGAACCATAATACTTTTCGAAGCCACGGAACAACAATTTAAAATTTTATATCAAAACATACAAAGCATTTGTAACAAACAACATTTACTTGAAGCCTTCATCCATGAAGAACCCATGTATAACGCTATATGCCTATGTGAGACTTGGCTACCACCAGAAAAATTGAGTAACTTACAGTTTAGCGGTTACAAAATTGCGGCATCGTATTGTCGCCGTACTCGAGGAGGTGGCGGCGTCTGTATCTTGTTACAAAACCATCTTGAGCACAAAGAAGTCTATGATATCAGTAATATGTCTGTTGAGTATTGTATTGAATTATGTGCAATAGAATTACCTAATGAGAATGTTATTATAGTTACAATTTATTGGAATAGAAGAGAGGAGGAAGTATTTACTCGCCAATTAAAAGAAATGATGTATTATATCAATAATAAATATCGAAGATATAACGTGATATTAGGGGGAGATTTAAATATAAATATTTTAGACAGCTGTTTAAAAACTAACCTGTTCTTAGATTTAATGTTGGAATATAAATTCACACAACACATCAAAGTCCCCACACGAATCTCACAAACTACCTCAACATGCATAGATTTAATTTTTACAAATTTTCCTACTAGACATACCTATATCACCGTAGAAGAATTGGGTTTCTCAGACCACTGTGCAACCATCTTTCACATGAAATTAGTTAGCGATAGCAAAAAAGAAACAAACTGGTTCGCGAAAAAAAGATTATATAATACCCAAAATGTAGAAAAATTTAAATCTGAATTAAAAAATCAAAATTGGAATGAAATAATCAAATCAAATAAAAATTTAGATGAAAACTACATTGCATTTAATAATATATTAAATAAAATTTTAAATGTTTGCATCCCGCTGCAGCAAATAAAAATAAAAACGATCTATAAGAAGTACTGGCTAACAAAGGGTATAAAATTGTCTTGCAAAAACAAGAGACTACTTAAAATACTTACCAATAAAACAAACAATCCCATATTATCTAAATATTATAAAAAATACGAAAAAACCCTAAAACAATCTGTAACGACAGCAAAAAAACTACAATATATAAATAAAATAAAAAAGTCAACAAATAAAGTAAAAACTATGTGGAATATAATAAACGAGAGAACAAATAAATCAATAAAAAACGAAAAAATTAATTTAAAATTGCTTGAAAATAATAATTTGATAACTGAACCTAAGCAAATAGCAAATATTTTTAACGACTTCTTTGCTTCTATTGGGGAAAAACCCTCACCAGCAAAAGGAGCCCCTGTGATGTACCCGACAGAAAACACCATGTTTCTCAGCCCTGTCGATCCCTACGAAGTAAATAAAATAATAAAACAATTAAAAAATAAAAAGAGCTATGGAATAGACGAACTACCCCCATTTCTACTTAAGCAATGTGCAGACGAACTAACCCTACCGTTCTATAAATTAATTAACCAATCGTTTGAAGAAGGAACCTTTCCCAATCTACTTAAAAATGCACTGATAAAACCCATACATAAGAAAAACTCTAAAACCGACCCTAATAACTATCGCCCAATCGCCCTGCTACCAACTGCGTCTAAAATCCTTGAAAAGGCTATGTGTGACCGCGTATACTCTTTTTGTGAAAAATATAGAATACTTGACGACTGCCAAAACGGTTTTCGTAAAAACAGGTCTACAACGTTAGCAGTCTACAAATACGTACAAGAGGCTCTAACTATTATTAACAATAAAAACTATGCCATAGGTATGCTACTCGATATGACCAAAGCCTATGATAAGGTTCAGTTTCAAATACTACTAGACAAGTTACATGGGATAGGGATACGAGGAAAAGCTCATAAATGGTTTGCATCATACCTAAAGGATAGGGTACAACTAGTGGAAATTGAATATTTTAATAAAAACACCCATGAAATAATAAAAATAAGATCCGACAGTAAATCAGTTAACGCGTCAATTCCCCAAGGGAGTGTGGTGGGCTGCCTTTTATTCCTTATCTATGTAAATGACCTTCCTAAAATTATAAACGGACCATGTGTTCTATTTGCGGACGATATCTCTCTGCTCACCTCATGCCAGAAAGATGACAATATAAACGCCAAATTGAACTCCCTTCTAACTACAGCTGTAAACTGGATGGATAACCATAATTTAGAAATTAATTTCACCAAAACAAAATTAATTACTTTTCATCCGCATCAAAAATCTCCATTAAAACTAAATTTCATTTTTAATAATACAAAACTGGAACAAGTAAACGAATTCACTCTCCTCGGTTTGTCTATAGATACCCACATAAATTGGAAATCCCATATACAGAAAATAAGAGCAAAGCTATCAACTTTTTCGTATGCCCTACGCGAAATCAAAAAAACTACCAACCAGCAAACTGCACTTGTTACTTACTACGCATATGCCCAGGCATGGCTCAGCTATGGGGTGATGCTGTGGGGTAACAGTACCGATTCACAAACCATATTTATTTTACAAAAGAAATTAATTAGAATAATAACCAACATAGGACAAACAGATAGTTGCCAACCGCACTTCCGAAAACACAAAATACTCACACTTCCCTGCTTGTACATCTTGGAATTATGTAAATTTGTCAGAAAACACCCAGAGTTCTACACCACTTGCGAAGAAACACAAACAAAATACACCTTTCGTCATAACAAAAACAAAATAAACATACCTCAATCCCGACTCAAAATGCACTCAACCGGACCTTTAGTTATGTCCATTAAAATGTACAACAATTTGCCAAATGACATCAGAGAAGTTAAGAAAACAAATGTATTTATTAATAAATTGAAACAATTTTTAGAATCCAAGACATACTACTCAGTAAAAGAGTTTTTAGATGACAAATCGATTGGAAAATAAAATTATTCTCTCTATAATTTACCAAACATTATAAAATATATACAATACGGAATATAGAAAATCAAAGACATATAAATGTGAAAACAGGATTACATAAATAACAACTTAAACTAATAATAATGTAAACAATAAATAATAACAAATAATAATAATTAATTACCTAGTATTCATACGCAATACCTAAAATTAAAATTACAAAAATATACTATACCTATATACTCACACCTCATCATATATACATAACTACTTATATACCTGTACGTAATTATACATACACATAGATAAGAACTATACACCCAATTTTACATTTAATAATTTAAAATAATAATTAATTGAATTGCTTGAATTTGCACGTAGCCCTCTTCCTCTCTCCTAATTTTGCTGTGCCCGACAGGGTCCATATTGTTCCCACTGTTAATTCCATCTTTTAATTACATATGGAATGCAATAAAGAATTGAGTATTGAGTATGTCGGCGCTGCCGCTTTTCTAGACTGTCAATCGACGTCACAAATGTCAATGTCAAAAACGAACACCGAGGACTGGGGAGGTAGCCATCTTAAAAAAGAAGAACGGTTGACTTTTGGATCCGCTAGAGGTATATATGTTCTGTGCTTTTGGGATTGCGGTGAAGGCGCATGCAACCAAGTTCTCGGTGGACGTTATATTGTGGATGCATCCCTCGTTATCTAAGTGACCGATACTCATTTTATTAAGTGTTCGATTGAATTATTAAGAATTATAAGTGAAGTGATTGTAACAATAATTATTTTATTGAAATACTGTCTTCCTACCCGATAATCCACGCCTACCTGAACATGGAGAAGACATTAGATGATACTCGAACCACTTCATCAGAAGTGGGATTCGAAGGGTCAAATCAACCGGAGGCAGTATCCAACACTGGAAATAAGGACCCTAGTGCGAGCACCCATGACTTACTCACCGGAATGGAGTCGATTTTGACAAGATTGCTAGCTGCAACCACTAGCAGCACCAAGCCACCACAGCCGCTACTTAACCCGACCCAGTTGGTTAAATTTGATCCCGACAATGTGGATGCAGATATATAAGAGAGCTCAATTCGTACACCATCACAACGAGAGCCCAATTATGCCGCGCTCTTAGTGGAATATCGCTGAAGCGCCGCCTTGATAATAACAAAGCAGACAGCGAACATCCAGCCAAGAAGGACGTAAATATCTGCGAGCGCAGATTGGTCAAAGGTACTCTGTCCACATCGGCTGGTAAGTCAATGTTATTTCTATTCGATAGTGGTTCGGCATGTTCATTGATCAAAAATAGCTTAGTCGACCAACTCCCTGGTTCCGTACGCAAAGAGACTGTTTATTTGACAGGCCTAGGCGGTGAAGACATAAAATGTTTGACCCAAATCTTTAGTTCAATTCAAATTCAAGGTATTCAAGTTAGCATATTGTTTCATGTGGTCCCAGATGACGCTTTGGTAGATCCTATTATTATAGGTAGGGATATCTTAGGACAAGGGATACATGTCGAGATTAACAGTGATTCAATTAGATTTTCACCGCGTAAACACATTAATACTTGCCGAACTACTGGGCATGTAGATTTTAGCTCAATCGACACCGATTTGGAAGGCAATGAGAAGGAGCAACTACTCAACATCCTACGTAAGTACAGTGAGTATTTTATAGAGGGCATGCCTACGCGTAGGGTCACTACTGGCGAAATGAAAATCGAGCTTATCGATCCGCATAAAACCGTGCAAAGGCGTCCTCATCAGATGTCACCAACCGAAAAGGTAATTGTAAGAGAAAAAATACAATCACTTTTAGATGCGAATATTATTCGTGAGAGTTCATCTCCTTTTGCTAGCCCTATCGTACTGGTGAAGAAAAAAGACGGCACAGACAGGTTATGCGTTGACTATAGGGAATTGAATGCCAACACACGACCTGAACACTACCCACTTCCTAGGATAGAAGAGCAGGTGGATCGTTTAAACGGTGCTCATTTCTTTAGCTCACTGGACATGGCTGCCGCCTACCATAAGATAAAGGTCAGTTCTGAGTCAATCGAGCGTACTGCCTTTGTAACCGCTGAGGGCCAGTTCGAATACCTCGCGATGCCATTTGGGTTACGAAATGCTGCATCCGTTTACCAGCGATGTATCAATAAAGCCCTCAAATCATTTAAAGATACTGTAGCCCTAGCATATATGGACGACGTCCTAACGTACTCGTCCAGTGTGAACGAAGGGTTACAACGCCTTGACGCTGTACTCAGAACTCTGACAGAAACAGGGTTCTCTTTCAAGACGACTAAATGTAATTTCATGAAAACTGAAGTCAATTATTTAGGATAATTATGTTATACGGGCGGGAGAAGTGAGACCCAATCCCGGAAAAGTCAAAGCCCTTCTCGAGGTCCCTTTTCCTAAAACAGCGAGGCAAGTGAGGGAATTTCTAGGATTGGCCTCTTACTTCCGACGTTTTATACCTAGCTTTGCAAACATCGCTAGTCCTTTATACCCCTTGACCAAACTCAAAGGCCGCATAACATAGACACGAGAACATTCGGAAGCACATAAGAAAATTGTCAATATTCTATCATCCGAACCCGTGCTGACAATCTTCAATCCCGACAAACCCGTTGAGCTTCATACCGATACCAGCTCAGACGGCTATGGCGCCGTACTAATTCAAAGAGAGCGAAACGTACCTCATGTCGTGGCGTATTTCAGTCGTCGTACAACCGAGGTAGAGTCTAGGTACCTAGAGGGTTTGAGGGATTGAGGGATTGGTAGAAATATCAACAACCTTGATCAATGACGAGGATGACGTGTCGGCGTTCGATGAAAATTACATTGACCGAATAGTCTTCGGACACCGATAGTGAGACAGTTTCCGTTGCTAGTAAAGAGACCTTGACTGCCGGTTCTGACACGCTCTCGGCCTCAGAAGACGGCTCTAGTATGGTTATAGAACGGGCTCAGATACATCGAAGTGAGTAGTCTTCATTCAACTCACACGTAGTATATTTTATTGCTGTAGTGTAAAGCTGGTTGAAGGGGCCTCGTACGCCCGGGCCACGCTTTGGTAATTGGCTGAAAGGGCCTCGTACGCCCGGGCCACGCTTTGGTAATTGGCTGAAAGGGCCTCGTACGCCCGGGCCACGCTTTGGTAATTGGCTGAAAGGGCCTCGTACGCCCGGGCCACGCTATGATAATGGGTCGAAGGGGCCTCGTACGCCCGGGCCACAAGGTAGTAGCTGGTTGAAGGGGCCTCGCACGCCCGGGCCACGCTACGCAAGGGGGTTCGAAGGGGCCTACGCCCGCACCTGGTGAAGTAACTGGATGAGGGGGCCTAGCACGCCCGGTCCATGTTAATCTGCAATGGCAATGAATTTCCTATGGGTCAGGAAGGGCCGAACGCATGTTAACGTGTATCTTTATTCATTGAAAAGGTCGAGAGGATTAACGCCGTAGCCCACGGATGCACAACACCATGCGCACGAGGTCGTGCGATTGTCAGGGTTGGCCGTGTCGGCGCTGCCGCTTTTCTAGACTGTCAATCGACGTCACAAATGTCAATGTCAAAAACGAACACCGAGGACTGGGGAGGTAGCCATCTTAAAAAAGAAGAACGGTTGACTTTTGGATCCGCTAGAGGTATATATGTTCTGTGCTTTTGGGATTGCGGTGAAGGCGCATGCAACCACGTTCTCGGTGGACGTTATATTGTGGATGCATCCCTCGTTATCTAAGTGACCGATACTCATTTTATTAAGTGTTCGATTGAATTATTAAGAATTATAAGTGAAGTGATTGTAACAATAATTATTTTATTGAAATACTGTCTTCCTACCCGATAATCCACGCCTACCTGAACATGGAGAAGACATTAGATGATACTCGAACCACTTCAAGTATAATATGGATATGCCTCCAAAATACCGGAACTTCATATTTATTGTGATTTTTGTTCTGGAATTTTGAAATTAGCACGAATTTGTGTTTAAGGTGAAAAACGTATTAATTATATCAATCTACGCTACCAGTGTTAGCTAATGGTGAAAGAAATCAGTATTTTATTTTATACAAAAATACCTTGGAATAGTTACACCGTATTTTGTCCCTTACTGTTGAATTAGAAATGACGCTTGACGCACATTATGGATAAAATGGCATGTCCATATTATACTATCTTGACGCAAGTATATAAAATCAATCTACCTACTCCGACCTCTGGTTATAATACATAATTTTACAAAATAGATAAATAGTATTAAATAGTACCTAGTACTTGCAGCAAATATAATTTCGAAAACTATATTGATGTTTTCAATGATTATAATTTAGTATATTTATTTTTGACAAAACTTAACATCACGCCATGTTTGCCTGCAGGGTTGGGCAGAGGTGTACATAATCCACGCACATTTCGTCAGTTATGGTAAATTCCCATGTTATAGGGGCGACCCTATTGCCATCAACCGGGCATAAAACCTGACTACTGAGATAATTTCAGAAACAAAAACCCAATAACAATTTGCCCGACCTGTGAATCGAACCTAGGACCACATACTCAGCAGTAGCGCTTGCCAGCACTAGACCGACGAGACAGTCCCATACTATTTTATCACAATTTCCACGTATTGAATTTGACTAACTTATAAAGTAAAACAGCCCTGTAATTAAAAAAAAAAACCACATTGTCATCCCCTTAAATCCCATGCCCATGCTATTTAAACACTGGGTTGCTATTCCCAAACTAAAGCAAAAACCCAATTATAATATAAATATTATGTTGTACACGTATTTAATAAAAACAGAGACACAAGAATCATAGGGCATCAAAAAATTCGTCCGCGTCGCGTCGCTGTCAATAGGTAAACTGCCCCAAAAGTGGCTGGCAGCAATGCCACGTTGTGTGACGATGATAAAAATAATTCAGTCTTCTAGTACTAACTTATTAAAATTTTACCTAACTACAGGGTGAAATTGAAAACATGCGACAAACCGAAATGGGAGATTGTACTCATCATTATGAACAACTTTTACTAAGGGACCAATGATGCAATCGCAAAAAAAAACAGCTGTTCCCTACATTTTGACGAGTTATGCGAACATAAATGTAGGGAACAGATGTTTTTTTTTTCGCGATTGCATCATTGGTCCCTTAGTAAAAGTTGTTCATAATGATGAGTACAATCTCCCATTTCGGTTTGTCGCATGTTTTCAATTTCAACCTGTATATTCTAAGCCAAAAAAAAATTGAGATCTGAAAAGAAATACCTCGGTCCGAACATAACCAGAAAAATGTGAAATGAAATCTAAAAATTAGCTCCAGAAGCCATTTTGCCACGCTTAGCGAGCTACAGTGTCGGCTCACGCACTTTGACACGAAATAAACTGGCAATCAGAGGAGTGCGGTGTCGGAGGGAATCCTCATAAATCCGGCGTCGACTTCACTCTGGCCTTATTCAATCTCCGGGGGAATGGGGGACGCGGATGTTGTTTGACCGGATGGGGTACGCTTTTACTAAAATTACTTGTGGAGTTGTTTTTTTCTGTACGAGCTATTATACACAAATCGCCCATGCTATAGAGCAGTGGTGTTCCAGTGGCACCGGCCCTAACTTACGAGTTATACACGACAGGCGATTTCCTTGTATAAATAATTTCATCACCACTGCTCTCAAAACGGTGAAAGAAAACATCGTGAGGAAAACGGCTTGTACTAGAAGCCAAAATTCGAGGGCATGTTATTATAGAGGCATGAGGAACAGGGCGTAAAGTCCACTCATACTCTAAAAGGGAGGATCCTCCGACCAGACGGGTGTTGTGTCTGGTGGGCAACTGCCCGACGGTTGATGTCGGGATGTCGGGATGTTGTACCTATACAAATCGCGCGGTAAACTTTAACTGCGCGATCTAGGATTCCTATGACGTGCGTCTTGCGTAGTTCGCCTGTGGCATTGTAGATGGCGCCACTTTTCTTTTCGTATTTCTACATATTGTTGCGAAGTATTTTTCTGTAGTGTCGCTACATCACTCCCCCCCGGAAACCGGAGGTCGATAGTGGGCGAAGTCCGTGCATTCCAGTGAGTCGGAACTGTCTGCGGTAGTGCGAACCCCAGTGAGTCGGGGTAGACACAGATCTACCAACCCGCACTGGGCTCACGTGGTGGATAGCTCACTCGCTCTCGAAGATAGGATAGCTGTGTCCCAGTCTATGGAATATTATAGGCCGATTATAGTATGATTATGCCTATGCAACACCATTGTATAGTATTATATATCGGGCTGGTGTCCGCAACCCCATCAATTCCAAGCTCAGATCTTGCGAACAGGTGGGAAGATCGATAATTTGATCCACTCTAGCTCCTCAAGGAAGGCCAGCAACGCAAATAGGTAACTGAAGATCTCACGGAACCTTTTCGGGGATTCCAAAGCTTTTTGTTCTATATATGGCTGCCGCCGCGCAGTTTATAATCACATGAGCAGCCTCTCGTCTACCTCTATGTAGGCTATGCACACCACATGCAACACCAAACAACATTCTATCACAATTATGACTACCTCGTTGGTCTAGTTTTGGTCCACCTGCTGACCATGACCCTGGGTTCGATTTCTAGATCCAGAAACGTGTTATTAGATTTTACCATCAGAAACTTAAAGCCGGAGACTTCAATCTCAACGTGAAAACGTAGGTCTAGTGAGCTGCTAAATCACCGGATGAAAACTTCATGAAAATTGTTCTACAAGTGTCGCGTAGCGCCTGTTAGAAGAAGTCAGATTTAGAGGTAACTTTCTTGTCCTTTCTAGTACAATTGAGCTCTGTGTAGTATACTTTACGTAGAGAGGTCGTGTTTCGCGGGGCGCCGATATAAAAGTCCACTTTATAAAGGCTGACCGCAGACGATCGCTTCTGTACGTTTGTCTTGTGCTTGTACAACCCCTGAAAACTTTTAATGTGTGGCTTTGAATTGGGATTTTGAAGAGCAGGGTGATTCGTATTTTTATTTTTTTGCTTCACTTTTTTACGTTTGTTACTAATTTTGTTACGGGGTTTTAATGACTTCTACTTATTTCATACTACCGGCTGATGTAAAAGCCGACTCGTTACTGCGTAGGATAACGATATTACATACACATAAGTACATAAACTCACGCCCTTCTTCCCATTTCTTATTTTAACGGTGTCTTCTTAGTTGCTTCGGTTAAGTAGAACGTACAGTTAGGGAAATGGATTGTGTAGCAAATTGACTGTCAAATAAAATTTAATTGAAACGGCTATAACATAGAGAGCAGTGGCGAAAGCACCATATAACACGATTCCTAGCGGCTTCCCTTCAGTGATTTGCATCTCTACCGCTGTTGAAAAATGGCACGTCAATAGTATCCACTATTGCCAAAAAATATAGTAACACTATGGGTATTTAATTCACCATAACATTCAAACAACAAAAACGCTAACTTTTAGCTTTGTATTAATATAATAAAAAAAATATTCTAAATTAACCCGCCGCCAAAACGTCATAATTGGGAACTATAAATTCATACAACAGCGATCCCGTAATGATGTCACTTTACAACGGGTTACGATAGAGACGGATATAGAAAAAATGCGACAGCGTGAACGAGATGGAAGAATATTGCACATTCTATTTGGTTTTCAGCTGTTCAATTTTATTGTAGGTATTTAGTTATTTACATAAATTTTATAACGATAGTAAGTATTATTTTTTTGATATGTCAGTAAGTTAAAGCCGGCTTCGCGTCGGCTTCTCTCTTAGAAAAATTTACACCTCGCCGCTGATAGAGAGAATTAGTGTATCAATCTGCTCAACAATTAAATAGGTAAACATTTTTCTGTCTGCAATTTCTTGATTATACATATATTCACGCCTTTTTCCTATGGCCGTAGGCAGAAACTTCAGATCGCGATCTACTACTTTCCTGACATACTCCTTTCACTTCGTTTACGTTCATACATCTGCAGGCTTAGCATGACGTTTTCTATTTCTACGAAGAATAGACAGTGCTTTTTCATACAAAGTGACATTTTGTTTCTCCATTTTTGACATCACACCGTAGATATCCTTCTACAATCTGTCATTCTGTCTTTCGTTTCTAACGATCTTTGCCTAGGTCCTTAAAAATTTAGACTATTTCAGAACAATATTTCTTCCCAAACTGTCAAAATCACACTGACAACAAACTTTATACTCGACGGCCACAAAGTATATACGATTATCTACAAAATCATGATTCGTTTAGAACGCATAACTGTGATAATTAATAGAAGAACATAGCTATATACTCCTATTGTACGTCATTTAGTTAATAGTCATGTCTATTCTTCCGTCGACAAATCGGTGCTCGTGCTAAGCCAGCTGGTCATACACGTACGCCGGTTGCGAGTCTGCGCACCTGACAGCTCTGAAGAACATCACCAAAAGATCACTATTAGCTCTTTCTCCAGGTGTTTCCACTCTTATTTGCCCTGTAAATAACGATATTCTTAGTTTATAAATTGAACATAGACTCTAGTTCGAAATAAATACAGTTTAACTCACACTCGACTAGGAATACGAGCAAACGGTTGTAAGAAAAATAAATTCTTACTGAAAGTATTTGATTTTTACCCCTTCCCCGTTCCTATTGGGAGTTTCCGACGCATTTTATGGTCTCTATAAAAGGCAAGCATAAAACGATGCTGAGTTTGTACCAATTGTTTCTTGAGAATGATCTTGTGAGGTGCTGAACTAAGGCATTTCTTTTTAACACTAACGCATTTATTTTTTTTGGGTGGGAAATCATCAAATAACAACTCCCGCTCTGGACGGAGCAGACTTTTACTGACTAAAACCCACCCGTGTTCCCTCAGTTACCTGTGTGCCAGGGGCAGCGGTATCTATTTCGAACAACCCGCACCCCTGGTAGGCATCGGCCCTTGGGGGCCCTATCAGTTCATGCTGACATCTGTTTGAGGCGCGCGTGGCACACAACGCGCTGTCGACCCGGGTTTGGACCTTACCGGACAGCGAGCTACCCGTTACTCGCCGTACGCAAGCCCGCACCTACAGTGGCCGGGAATCACCCTGGGATTCCCGATGCCCAGGGCGTCTCCTGCGGCGACTAAGGCCGTGACGGCGCGTATATTGCCTCTCCCTCACGTGTGCCGCCTCCCTCTTCGCGAGCATTCGCATTCGCTCTTCGTGAGCGACGAGGTGATGGCTACCCATGCACTCTCGCTCCGTACCATGGCTTGGACCAGGGCCGGACGCGAGAGATCACCGCCGCCGATCGCCTCCACGAGGACACGGCGGTGCCTCGCCACCGTGTCCTCAGGGCGATCTTCGCAGTGGAAACACCCGGGCGTTTCCTCCCGCCTTATCCGAAATAATTACAAACATAAACCCTCAAATATTATTTTATAAACATTGCTTAGAGTTAAGAGATGCTTAAAGGTCAAAAATGTATGGTTTAACAGTCGCTAATCATTATTTAACTTTAAGCAACGTTTATACATAAGGGGGTGAGTCGATAACTTTCTAATACTAAATGATCACCATACTTTGCAAACTCTGAAACAATCATAAAGATGGCAGCTAAATAATCTTCCACACCACATTTTCACACTGCCGCTCACTAACTTTTAGCCCATAACTTCGAATAACCGTAAAACATTCGACAAACGACTAAGTCGTTTAACTTTAACTCATTTTCAGCTTAGCCACCGTAAAAGATCTGGTTTAACGCCATCTAAGGCGGCGGGAGATTTACCGCGTTGTTGGCAATCTCCGTCGCTAGATGGCGGTGTGAGACACGCTCGTAAATGGTTTTATAGTCACTTGTGCAACGACAAGCAGGCAGTGCACACGGCTATCGGATATTGGATCGGTGATGTAATCGTGGTGAAGGAAAGTAAATGATGTCTCGATACAAACGATGATTTACCTTACTTGATATCTTAGCCAGGTGTTTTTTTTTACTTGCGTTGCCATCAAAAAGCCGAAAAATTTAGCTGGATATAGACTGCTTTTAAACTTAAGAAATAAAAGAACGTCTCCTAACAATCAGTGGGTTACTTGTGCTTTATCAAAATTGTAACCAATCACTTTGTACAGGGTTTTCCGATATGATTTTGTGAGCCCTGTTAGTTTTTCTGATAGTAAAAAGATTATTTTTTGTACTTTCATTCATTATACCCTTACTACGCTGTTGATAAAAGTGTACCTTCGGCTAACAGGCACATTCAGTATAGATTTTCGTCAGATCAGACGAAATTGAAGGTAGCCATGAATGGAATGTCACACCAAAAAGAAGAAGAAGAAGAAAGTATTCCTTCGTTCCGATGTTGTGACGTCACATAAGTCTGATACACAAAGCCAGCAACAATTACGCTAACCAGACTAGCTAATAAAGTTGGTTGGTGCATCCGCCGTGCGCCCCTTTACGAGCAAACCCCGGAGGAAATTGAATGTTCAATGCGGATAGCATGCATTCCGATAGGTTTTAGTTTGTTCAGTTACTTTGTTCTATATTTCAATGCTGAATTAATTTATTAATTCACAATTTGGTACGTTAAGGTCAATGCGCAGTGGTAGAGCGCGAAATTCAAATTTTGTTACGTTTTTTGCAATTTTCAGGTGAGTGTCAGCTTGTTTCTTGATCAAAATATGATTTGCGACTATAACATGTACGTATTTACAGATTTATAATTATTAGAATCAATAATACCTCTTTCTAAGTTAGATTTCTTCCACAAGCACTTTTCCATAAGAAATTTGTTCTTATGGAAGAAATCTAACTTAGAAAGATGTATTATTGATTCTAATGATTATAAATCTGTAAATACGTACATGTTATAGTCGCAAATCATATTTTGACCAAGTAACAAGCTGACACTCACCTGAAATTTGCAAAAAACGTAACAAAATTTGAATTTCGCGCTCTACCACTGCGCATTCACCTTAAGTAGTTATAGGTACTGTTGATATTACAATACTAGGCGTGAGGGACATTGACGCTCAAACTGATACTATAAATTCAGCACATGATTCTAGATCCCAGCGTAGAAGCATTTCCTCGGTTTAAAAAAACAAAATCTGTTCCATTAGTTTTGACCGCGTAGGTACTAAACTTTTCTATGAAATACGAAGTTTTCTCGCAATCATTACTTAAAATTGACACTTCACGTTATAAAATAATCTTATTAAAGAAGTGAAAAAATCATAACTACAAAGTGAAAAATTACTTTAATTTCGGAAGGCGGTGACAAAAAATTTAAATACATATCCAAAGTCACTGACTTCCGAAATTAAAGTTGTTTTTCACTTTGTAGTGTTTGTTTTGGTACCCGGTTGTTTTTTTTTCAGTTTTTATTTTCAGTTTTAGTTAAAGTACCTACCAATTCGAAATTTGATCATCCTTGGGGTCAAAATAATGCATATTTATGCGACAACAGCAATCGCGGTTTGTTTGCTGTAATTTTTTGAAGAGTTCCGTTGTCTGTCTCCTAAAAACGCATCATCAGATCTATATGAAATTTAAATGGGACCAATTCGGATTAACCCCTTTCGAAAAAAAAAATTATGACGGAGTTATGCCCGAACATACATATTTTATTTTAAAAATTATTATAAACTCTACATTCACTTGCTTACTTACAACTACTTTAGTTTAAACAAAGCTGACGTCAAGTGTGGTCACGTCATAAAAAAGTCATCGTAAGGAGTGTTTTGGCGGAAAAATCAAAACAACTATAAACAAATTTGATTTAATCATTTTTAATTGAGAAAATGGATATAAAAAATTAATATATTTTAATTTTTCTGCTAAATATTTCGTCCCAATCTTCAAATGAAAATAGTTTTTCATAAATTTTAAAATACCCTATTGTCGTGCAGGGGGCCAATTCTACTAATTTGCAACGTTACACGTTCTATTGTGTTTCCACAACAGTTCGATTTCGATCGCCGTTCGATAGTTACATAAAAAGTCATTCTACTATTTCATAAGCAAAATGGAAACTAAACTTAAAACGAATTGCAACTGAACTGTAGCGGGAACACAGCGGGTAACCCGCGTTACCAACATGCCAAAATAATATGTTTTATTAATACCACAAAGAAAAAAGTTGAATCTAAAAATGTTACTAAACACGAATATGTGGCACTAAAAGTATTTTCTATAATTAAAAAGACATAATGATCATAATTTTATCATTAACTTTGTCCTATAGTAAACGTCACGCTCATGTTCGATTTTGTTAGTAGAATAGGTTTTGACATTGTTTCAATCGATCGTTGGCGTAACTAAAACGTAACCGCAGCTGTGTCGCAGCTGGACCGTTGTTCATTTTAGTAGAATGCGAAAACGCTTAAAAGTGGTGATTCGGTTGCGGTTCTATTGCGTTTTTTTAACAAATTTGTTAGTAGAATCGGCCCCCTGATCGCTGATACTGAATCGGTTTTACTCGACTCCAGTCGGTCGGTGACGCTGAATCGCGTATACTCGTCTGCAGTTGTTTTTTTTTTTGGTGGGAATTTATCAAATAACTTCTTCCGCTCTGGGTGGAGCAGGAGGGCGTGTCAGACTTTTACTGACTAAAACCCACCCGTATTCCTTCAGTTGCCTGTGTACCAAAGGCCGTGATATCTCTTTCGAACAACCTGCACCCCTGGCAGGCATCGGCCCTTGCGGACCCCACCAGTTGGTGCTGACATCTCGTTGAGGCGCGCGTGGAACCCACGCACCGTCGACCCGGGCTTGGTCCTTACCGGATAGCGAGCTACCCATTACTCGCCGTCCGCAATCCCGCGCCTATGGTGCCCGGGAATCAGGCTGGGATTCCCGGCGCCCAGTGCGTCTCCTGCGGCGACTAAAGCCGTGAGGGCGCATATACTGCCTCGGCTGCAGTTGTAAGTTTTCACTTCTATCTGGTCGTCATACCCTCTTTTTTAACGTTTATAACTATAAATCCGAATTCTGTCCAACTCCAATTGTCATATTTGATTCGCCCATAAAAAAATATAAAGGCAAACAGTATACGGGTCTCTTTTATGTGACATTATAAGGCACAGGCTTGGCCGTCCGACTTTACGATGGGTGATACGACGCGTTTTATTTCAGTTTTATTGACAGACTACGGATCACTATGGCTAGAAACGTGGGCCCGTATAACTTACTATGACGATCACGAGATTTGTGTGGAAAAAGTGGCATTTTTGTGTCAGTTTTATGGATTCATCAGCAATTCTGTCAACGCAAGGCGAGTAATTCTACGTCAATACAAGGCAAATTAAATTAACTTTGATAACTACGCAGATGGATTTCATCAAAAAAGGAATATTAAAAAAAATGCTTTTGAACTGACAGGTAATACACACACACGGTAACTACAGTACATGCGGTCGTTACCATAGATATCCATCCGTGGTCGTTACCGTATGTAGTGTAGTTAATACACAATCCAAACATAACAAAAAATCCCAAAAAGCATCTAATAAAAGCTTTTCTTTTCGTTTTATCATGTTTAGATATCGATACCCTTTACTTCTGCGGAGTTTCGCTAGCTAGTTTAATGTGACCCTGTATAGATAACTACCTTTTGCCCGGGGTCCGCCCGCATGGAGGTCGGTTATCGCGGAAAAAAGTAGCCTATGTCCTTCTCCATATCCCAGGCTATATCTCTGCCAAACATGATGATTGGTTCAGACGTGAAAGCGTAACAGACAGACAGATAGGGTTACTTTCGCAATTATAATATTAGTAGAGATGACGCAGGTCATTGGATGTCTTTGAATTTTCAGTTCTTGGACATGCCAGTTTCCTTCAGATGTTATTTATATCTTCACGCTTCAAGATATTTCTCTTAAGCATTGTTGGTAGCGATAAAGTGCAGGCCCAAATCAGACCTAAACCTTATGACGTCAGGGCCACGAGCATTATCCACCACTGCTTTTCAATTAAGTAATCCTGAAACCACTAATACAAAACTTGCAAATTTAATTTTAATTTTTTAAATTTTAATTTAATTAAATAAACCCACGAAGTTATCCACACTAAGTAGTACCGCGCTAGACGAGATAGTATGCGATGCGTGGCTCGCCAAGCGCAAGTGCATCGCAAACATTGGCCGACAACCGGACAAACATTACTTCTGCGCCTACGGGTATCCACCACGCACCCACGCCGGACATAAGAGGCATAATATTGATAAAGAGTAGTCACGAAATCAAACTTAGGTACAGATCGAGAGTAATCTATTTCCAAACTTCAGTACACGTTACATCAATGACAATGCTAGAAGGTTTTTCTTTGGGTGGGAAATCTTCAAATAACTTCTCCCGCTCTGGGTGGAGCAGGAGGGCGTGTCAGAGTTTTACTGACTAAAACCCACCCGTGTTCCCTCAGTTGCCTGTGCGCCAGGGGCCGCGGTATCTCTTTCGAACAACCCGGACCCCTGGCAAGCATCGGTTCATGCGGACCCCACCAATTGGTGCTAACATCTCTTTACATAACGCGCCGTCGACCCGGGCTTGGTCCTTACCGGACAGCGAGCTACCCATTACTCGCCGTCCGCTAGCCCGCGCCTACGGTGGCCGGGAATCAGCCTGGGCTTCCCGGGCGTCTCCTGTGGATGATGCTAGAAGGTGACCTCATTCTTTTTCCGTGCCAGGCAACGAGTGCACGCGCTCCTACCTTCGGTTGTTTGTCCTGATTTTGGTTCAACTTACGTACCGCGATTTATACCAGAGATAATGTAAACTTGATTATTTTTTAAAGTCAACATGGAGTTTCTTACCCGTTCTTCTCAAGGGGAAACTTCGCTTTTCCCCGAGATCACGAGCTGCACGCTCAAGCGACAAGCGTCTTACGCAAGGACTAAAAAGTTTCTAAAATACCTGCAAAGAACCGGTATTTAGTGGTTCTGTTACTAGAACTAAGAACCGGAACAGAAGCCTAAATAGGATCCATTAAGAAACTGGAAATATGAAAACATTTTATTATTCACTAAGCCGACATTTATCAACGTTACTTAGCACGTGATTTGGCGAAGATGTGTTTCCGTCGCTATTCTGCACATGTAGTTTTACAGTTATAGGAATAATGCTAATTACATAAAATAGCATAACATCACGCCTGTAATCCCCGAAGGGTTAGGCAGAGGTGTACATTAACAAGGTGTAACAGAATGGACGCAAGACCTAAAAGTCGTTTGTTCCTAATTGACAACTGAATCGATTTCAGTAACTTTTAATATATGTTTTTTTTTATTATGTATTTTGCCATACCTACCACTGATTGAGCCAAAGAAATTTCAATCTTATCGCTGAAGAAATAAGACTCAATTTTAAATGCACAAAGTAATGCTTGGGTCGACACGTTTTTCTTAATAATATCAGTTAGATTCAGTCAGATTGTTCGATCGCGCCTTCTTACCGCGCGGACGTATCTTACTTAGCTTATTATGATACTATTAATTAATTATAAATATATTTGTTAGAAATAATTGCGTCGTCAGTGATATAAGTGTGTCACGAGTGAGCATTACGAGGTTACTTGCGTTGTGTAAGAATGAGCTAAAGTATTTTTAAAGATATATAGTGTTTCTGTGTTAGATATGTCTAACACTGGATCTAGCCCGTTTGGCCGTAGCCAGCTAGTGACGCGAAGTCCTCCGCCGACACCAACTCAAGATTTCCAGCCTATAGACCCAAAGCCACAACCTCCCTTGGAACATGAGCTACCAGCCGAAGTTATTTCTACGCCGGAGGTACAGAAATGGATGGGGTCCATAGAAAAAATCCTAAATGAAGTATGCAGTTTAGTTGCTGAGGGAAAAATGAACGCAGACCAAAAGGTACGTGTAGCCAATCTTTGCCGTAGTGTCTCACATGGCGCATCTCAGATGGCTGTCTTATATCAAGCCTTAAAGCAAAAAACGATTCAAGCCCATAGTTCCGTTCAGCACTTACAGCAACAACAGAACATCGCGAACTCTCTCCTACAGTTCAAAGAGGTAGTTGAAGGCATTTCAAAGCCGACAGAACCCGCTTCGTACGCTAATATGGTCAAAAAAGGCTCGGATAATTTTGTGCGCCCAGCAAATTTAAGCTCAGTTGCCATATATCCCAGCGACAATACCAAATCTAGTGACGATACCAAGTCTCTCGTACAGAAAATTATTTCGCCCGGGGAACTTAAACTACATGTCCGTGGCCTTAAGAAAGTAAAAAATGGAGGTGTTCTTATCAGTACCGACTCCAAAGAGGACATTCAAAAGCTCAGAAGCTTAGAAAAACTCGTCTCCTCGGGCCTTAAGATTGAAGAACCATCAAAGCGGCGCCCAAGAATCACTGTTATTGGAGTCCCGGTAGCCCTGACTGATAAGGAGGTTTTGGATTGCATCTACGAGCAAAACCTCTCAGATAAGTTGACCAATACAACTCGTGAGTCGTTTGAAGAACAAATAAAATTGAGCCATAAATCTGGGAAAAAAGACCTCCCTAATTGCAATTTTATTCTAGAAGTGCCAGCTAGCATCAGGAAGATCCTAGTCAATCAAGGACGAATATTCATCAATTGGACGTCATGCCCAGTTCGAGATTTCACGATCGTTACTCGGTGTTTCAACTGCCAGCAGTTTGGACACGCGGCCAAGTTCTGCCGTGACACTAACCCGACGTGTAATCACTGCGGAGAGACTGGCCACACTTTTAAGGAATGCTGCACAAAGTCCAGTCCACCAAACTGTGCGACGTGCAAACGTTTTAATAGGAAAAGTGATCATAAAACTGGTGACGTAAATTGTCCTGCACGGAAATATGCCGAGGACAGCTATATCCATTCCATAGATTATGAAGGCGCCTAAGAGCGCTACCTATTAACCTATCCTTTAAGCACACTAGTAGTAGTTTTTGTTTGTTTATATTTATTAGGTGTTTATTTATCATGACTGATCAATTACTTAAGGACCTAGATCAATTTTCTGTGTCTGAAGTTATAAATTGTAATATTGATGAGTGTAAGCACCACTTTCCCTTGGGAGAGAAACCGCTGACCTTTCTAACACAAAATATTCGCAGCATAAATCGAAATATAAATGGTTTTGAAATATTGCTACAGAACCTGGGTATAAGTTGCGACATTATCGTCCTAACAGAATGTTGGTTGTCAAACCAAACCACTGTTTTACCATCTATAGACGGATATGTTTCGCATAAAACCAACAGAAACATCAACCAGAATGATGGTTTAGTTGTATTTGTCAACAATAATTTAAGTACAACTGTAGAAGAACCTTTGCTACAAAATTGTAATTGCTTACTCATTAAAATTAATACAGATACGGTAGTTATGGCTATATACAGACCACCTTCTCAAAATGTCGCAAATTTCTTAGATTCACTAAACGTACAGTTACAAAGTCTTACAACTTTTAAACACATAATTCTAATGGGGGACATTAATATCAACATTGCTTCCGGGAAAATGGACATTCATGCACATAACTATGTAAATATCTGCTCATTCCACGGACTCTTGCCAGCTCATTACCACCCCACGCATCAAAGTGGTTCATGCTTAGATCATTTCATTATAAAAACAAATAAACCAGCCAAAACATTTGTTACTAACTCTTCGCTTACTGATCACCAAGCAGTTTTACTAATATTACAAGTTTCTTTACCAAGAAAAAATTGTTTACGCAGCTATACCAATGTCAACATGACACACCTCGAAAAAGACATACGTAATATTAATTATGACCCAGTTTATAATTCCACCGATGCAAACTTTGCTATTAATTATTTTATAAATTCACTTCACTCTGCAATAATAAAGCATACAGTCGCCAAAATAACGCCAAGGAAGTACAAGTGCATTAAACCTTGGATTACACCCGGACTTGTTCGATGTATTAGGCATAGAGACAAACTTCACATAAAGTTCAAACTTGAGCCTGAAAATGAAATTCTTTCCATTACTTATAAAAGATATAGAAACTTCTGCAACAACCTTCTGAAAAAAATAAAAAATGAATATGACAGAAAAGAACTGCAGAAAGCAGGCAAAAATAGTAAACTTATTTGGAAATTTATAAAAACAAATACATTTAGATCAAAACAACTTGAACCTCCACTTGACTTATTGACTATAGAGAACAACCCAATAGAATCAACAAATATAGTTAATTACTATTTTTCTAACGTAGGCAAAACCTTAGCAGAAAAGACCATACAATCTAGAGGTTCTTTCTCTCAAAACCAACCTAAATCTTTCCCCAGACTCAAATCTTTTGTCTTACTAGATACGGATGTCGATGAAGTATTAACAATCATTTCTGGATTAAAGGACGTTTGCGCGGTTGGGTGGGACGACATATCAAACAACATACTTAAACATTTCAAATACCTCCTTGCTCCGCCGCTAACTCATATTTTTCAGTTATGCTTAACTAATGGTGTATTCCCTAAGTCGCTTAAAAAAGCAGTGGTTACTCCTGTATATAAATCTGGTGACAAAAAATGTGTTAACAACTACAGACCCATTTCAGTTTTAACAGGGCTCTCCAAGATCTTAGAGAAAATCATTAATATTAGATTAATGAAATATCTAGAGGATAACAAATTGCTTTCGGATAGACAATTTGGCTTTAGGCCCAAAAAATCAACTAATCAAGCAGTACATCAAATGACGGATTATATAACAACTAATTTGGATCAGGGCATGCACTCCATTGGGATCTTCCTAGACCTCGCCAAGGCCTTTGACACAATTTCCTGTCCTTTATTATTGGGCAAGCTTGAAAGACTCGGAATAAGAGGAACAACGCTTACACTGCTTTCTGATTATTTAAGAGACCGCGAACAATGTGTAAAAATTGGCCAGTACGTCAGTTCTGAGCTTCGAAATAGTAATTACGGAATACCTCAAGGTAGTATATTGGGTCCTACTTTATTCCTAGTATATATTAATGACCTGTGCAGCTTAACACTCCAAAATGGTGTCATAATGTCTTATGCAGATGACACAGCTCTATTGTTTTCAGACAAGTCTCGAGAGGAGGTGTATAAACATGCCCAGAACGGTTTTAATATAGTGTCTAATTGGCTACATGAAAATCTCCTAACACTAAATGCAGAAAAAACTAAACACATTTTATTCACTATGAGAAATACTAACCTGCCAACTACTAACATAAACATTTATGCGCATAAGTGCGGCAAGTACGCTGACAATGCATGTAATTGTCCTACTTTAGCAAAAGCCGATCATATGAAATATCTTGGTGTGACGATTGACACAAATCTGAACTTCCGTAAACACATTGATTTATTATGCACTCGAATGCGTAAATTAATATACATTTTTAAGAATTTACGATATATAACGGACTACAAATTAATTAAACAGGTCTATTTAGCTTTGTGTCAATCCATTCTTACATATTGCATAACTTCATGGGGAGGGGCTGCAAAAACAATCCTACTACCATTAGAACGTGCGCAGAGAGCTATCCTTAAGGTAGCCACCTTTCGCCCATTTAGATTTCCCACATACGAGCTTTATACGGCATGTAAGGTTTTAACTGTGCGTCAACTATTTATATTAAAGATAGTATTACACCAGCATAGCAATCTCCCTTATACCCCCATACCTATACATAAGAGAAGAAAAGACTTAGTTTGCATAAAGCCTCAAACTAGACATACTTTTATAAATAAATTTTATGGTTTTTTAGGTCCGTTCTTATATAATAAAATCAATAAGTCTCTAAGTATATATAGTGTAAATTGTAAAAAATGTAGTGAAATGTTAAGTGAATACTTAGCGACATTAAATTACTCAGACACTGAAAAATTGCTAGAAATCATGCAATAAGTTTATTAATGTTAAGGCAATTTTATTTAATAATATAATTATTATGTATCAATGCTAGCTCTATGTACATTAATTTAATAGTCCAATAAAACACTCAGCGTTGTTACCTGAAACACAGGTTTGAATAAACCTACATCAGGCAGGTCGCTATTGTTTTTCATTAGGCCTTTATCCAATATATTATATAAGTTATACCTACACTAGATTTATTTTAGGCATAGTTTAATATTTGCTTAATAATTTTAATATGTAACTCTGTACTGATGTCACTTATATGTAATTTATATGTGAACTTATGAATAAAAAGTATTATTAAGTTAGGTATAAAAAAAAATAGTTTTGGTCATCGTATTATGCTTTTAACTCGATACTCTAATTAGGGTGTATGAGGTATTGCGTTAATTATGTTAGTCGTTGTATAGTACACCCACATTTTAGCCAGTTACGAGTATGTTTAAGTCCCATGTAATAGGGCGAGAACCTAATGACATCAACCGGGCTCAAATCTAAACTTAGGGCTGCTACTGAGAAATTCCCAATATAAAAACCCAATAACACTGACCTTGGAATCGAACCCAGGACAACAAACTATTGCTTATCTTGCCGTCCTGCACGTCGTTGCACTTAAGAGGAATCTAGTCGCGGGCTCGAACTGGTGGTGGGCCTGTCTAAAAAGCACGCTGTCTCACCAGGCATCGTGTCCAACAGAGGTTTTTATGAGCAGTTAGACGATAGTCTACACGCACAACGTTATTGAGTGAGATGCAGGATCATTTATAGTAAAACAAGCGCGTAAAAAAATAAGAAATGTCCTTCGGAAGATAGGGTTTTATGAAAAAACCACTGCATAAATCAATGACGAATAAAGTTTATTGAACTTTTGGATATTTGTGCTTTGTAGGTACCGACTTGGATTTGGAGATTTTACACTTCTTTTATTACTTAAACACGCCCAATGTTAGGTTAAATTTGCAAGAAGAACTAGTCTTTGTTGGCTCCTAACTTTTTAATGGATTTTTATTTTAGTATTATGTTTCCGTACAGACAATATTGCCGCGTGTCGCGGGTTCGATTCCCGCACGGAACAAATATTTTTATGGCCTACAAGTAGTTGTTCCGGGTCTGGCTGTTTGTGTATGTGAATTTAAATGTTTGTATACGCACCCACAATACAGGAAAAATTCCTAGTGTGGGGCACCGTTTCAAAAAATAATAATCAAGAGACAAAACCATACCTGCCATGTTTAATTTTTGACGTACATTGTCAAACAGTGGAGTAATACACCTGAAGTTTTGATGGACAAAAATGTCGACAAAATTCACCTCAAGACCACTAGACCAGCGAGGCAGTCAATGGTAATTAATAATTATTATATCTTGGCCGTAGGAGATTTTCAAAGTTTAATCTAAGGAATAGCCCAAGGTTGCTACATTATGAATCCTGAATAGTAAATCGATACTGTATAATATCTATATACATACTTTAACACATAATATTGAGGGGAGAGAGCCAATAGATTTGCTGCCTCGGGCGAGGACATGTTAATATCAGGAGCCTTTTATTGCCTCGCACAGATCGTGCGATGTATAAGAACTTATAACAGTTTTATTTGATCCATCTTCTTCGTTTTTGGCAGTGAATTCTGTGAGAATGAAGTGTGTGCTTATTTTAATATATAATTATAAAAATACATGCTAACCAATATTATAAGTCTGATAGTGAGGTGGTTTGATTGCTCTCAATCACCCAAAAACCGCTCGACAGATTTGAATTTTTTCTTCTATAATTCTTTCATCCTGGATCGCAGACGAAGTCACGAGCGACAGTTAGTTTAAATAATGTTCTGATTTCAAAAAGTCTTTCACTAATTAATGGGAAGCTATAATACAGTATTGCCGAGTACCAGATGATATTTTTTTTTGTTTAATCAATTTTTTTACGTGGACGAAGTCACGGGTCGAAGATAGTTTTAACATCTTTTTAGATCTGTGTGAAAAGTGTTTCAGGAAAACTCAGTTCTCAAATTTGTTGCATATGAACTGTTTGATTCATTATTGCAGTTTGTGTCACACGAATAAAAAAACGAGTTTAATAATTAAAATATAGTGCTTATAAGCGTAAGTTTTATGAACATAATCTAGAAGTTGCAACGTTGAGGTTTTAAAGATGTAGTGACAGAAATTTTAAATAGTAGATATTCTTAGCTAGTTAGGCTATTTTGAGAGGTTGTAAATAATGCGATAAACAAAAGGTATTTTATAAAGGAGTATGTAAGGGTCGTAGTAGGTCGCGTTCTGTATTTTCTGCCTACCCGCACGGGAAGAAGACGGCAGTTTTTGTATGTAGGTATGAATGCATAATCTTGAAACTTAAGTAAAAAAAATGTATACTTATGTACCTACCTAATTATGGAGCAGATTGTTATCTACATTACTTTAATTTCCCATATCGATCATAGCAATTTCAAACGACTGTGAGGAATGTCTGTTGTAATTTGAATATACTTACCGATGATAAGTAGTCAATTTGCTAAATAATCCGTTTCCTTGACTGTTCGTTCCACATAGTCCACATTTTTTGCTTACAAACTTCGCGAGTGTTTTACTCCACTGTCTGACATGGCACATCCAAAGTAAAATATGATATCGTTTTGTCTCATTAGTAATATTGTCTTTACGGAAACAGAATACTAAAAGCTACGAGCCAACAAAGATTCGTTTTCTTGCTAATTTTACTTAACTTTGGGCGTGTTTAAGTAATAAAAGAAATGTAAAATCTCCAAAACCAAGTCGGTACCGACAAAGTTCAATTATCGAAAAGTTAAATAAACTTTATTGGTCATTGATTTATGCATTGGCTTTTTCATAAAACCCGATCTTCCAAAGGACTTTTCTTAATTTTTTCGCGATTTTTTTACTATAAATGATCCTGCATTTCACTCAATAAAATTGTGCGTGTAGACTAGCGTCTAACTCCTCATCACTGATACTATCTCTGTCGGACACGAAGCCTGATGAGACAGCGTGGTTTTTAGCCTGACCCACCAGTGAGTTCGAGCCCGCGACTAGGTTCCGCTTAACCGAAGCAACTAAGCAGACACCGTAATAAATAAGAAATCACGATAGTTCCTCCGTCCTTACACTTATGTTTATTTACACTATTGGGGTTTACTGCAGCCGTAGCTGCCCCTTCCCCTGCAACGCGTATGGATTTATTTATGAAGTATACCATCTACCATAAATATCTAATCTTGTGTATTGCGACGCTCTTCCGAATGTACAGTCACAGCCAAAATATGATCGTCATAAGGGCCATTTTTGTCTGCTTTCAATGCAGCTTTACCGACTCTATTAAATAATGTGTAACATTATAATTTATTAATGTCTATACTCCATTTGAAATAAGATTAGACATTTAACTAAACCTTTTTTACAGTCCGATCAATCGATTTTATCTTCTATTTCGTTGGTGGCATGACAAATGGCAGCTGTAATAAACAGTTGGTATTGTAACTACTTTTTTGTTTTCAATGCCATCCTTATGCCTACGGTATAGAAGTCAGAATCGGTTGAAATGACTGTAAAAAAGGTTTGTTTTAAGTTCTAATCTTATTTCAAATGGAGTATAGTTGACAATGTTGACATCAACCTATGAAGGTTGATGTCAACTAGACATTGGTCAAAAGGTGTTTGCTATTTTGATCTTTGTTATCCCCTCGTACCGGTCGGCTCGGCCTCGGCTTTGTTCGTTATTACACAAAGTTTTCCTTGCAATAGCCTGTAGTCCTGACTTGATAAACGAAACTACTTACCTTAATTTAACTCACACACTGACTCATTACTTGTTAATATTGTCGGAAAATCGTACCTATACTTACTTTTACAATGTTTGTAAATGTGTGAACACCATGTATCTATCACAGAATTAATTTATCTGTATTGCTTCAATTTGATTCTGTTTACCTATTTTGGTATGGTAATTTTATTCTGGGTGCATCGTTTTCACACATAATCATAATTATAATGAATGTAAATATTGTACTTGAAACATTTTAAAAGAGTAACGGTGGAGTTTCTTGCCCATTCTTCTCCATACGAAACTACATTTTGGAAGGGGCGACTAGAATCAATTCTATTTTAATGTAAATGTTGACGTTCAAAAGTGCCTTTTAAGTAACTATTAGAAATAAATGCTTTGACTTTTGACTTTTGAAAGAATTTGGAAACTGACGAAGATAGTCCAGACTTTGGACTGCTCTCCTCTGGACCCTTTGTCTCGGAGAGCATGCTAGGCCATAGGTCCTGTACCTGCTTCTCCGGTTTCGTTTTCAATTTATCGGTTACTACATTTTGCCCGCGGCTTCGCCAGCATTATCATCAGCTTTCTCCTAATTATGTTGGGGTCAGCCATTATGAAATGAAAAGGTAACAAACAGACCGGCAGACAGAGTTACTTTCGCATTGAAAATATCACTATACATTGACGAGTTACCGACTAAAAGCCCTACCAAACTTGAACCTTTAAAATCTACATAGTGCAGCAGGCTTAGCACCAGAACCGCAGAAAGAGTAGACAAAAGTGACGTTTCCGTGTAGACAACTTGACAGTTTTGAACCGACAAATGTAGACAAGCGGTTTCTATTCTACGGTAGAGTAGAAATAGAAAGCTTCATGCTAAGCCTGCAGATTCTATTCCAGTAACTTCTAAGCACAGAACTCAATACATTCGCCATTCTTTGTCCGTGCCAGCGATTTACAGTACCATATACGTACATTGGCACAACATAATCACTAAAGAAATACAGGAGCAAAGTTAAAAAGTTCGCACGTACGTGCGTTGGGTTCAAACACTTTTGCTCACTAGTAAAGTGAAGTGAACTATCTCACTTTCAACGGCCTTACCTCTCGAAATAAAGTAGCTAAGTTAGATTCGAAGGTTAGGTAAGGGTGGATGCGACATTTTCAAAACGTTTAAAAAAATATTTTGACTGAAAAATTATAAATTTTTGTTTTGCTTTTATTTTGTTAACTAGCTTCGGCTCCTCTCCTTCGTCCGCGTGAGATTTTGGGCCCCGACCCTTCTTGCTCCTTGCTTACAGTTCTTATTTCTATTTGATCGGTTCCTAAGAGGTGCAGCGTGATGTTAAGTAGGCTATCTTCCTCAATAATTGAGCTATCAACACAAAAAGATTTTTACAAATCCGACTGATAGTTTCAGGGATTAGCGCATTCAAAATATTAACTTTAGAAGTCGGTGTTTTTGCATATGTTATGTATATTTTAGATTTTTGTCACCATCATCCGTAATTTAAATTATTTTTCACTTTGTACCTAGTGTTTTTTCGGAAGTCGGACTTTGTAGTGTTTTTTCGAAAGTCGGTTGTTTTTTTTTTTTTTGGAAAAAGTTTTTGTTATTCACTTTTTAACTATATACCTACCCCGCACAAATTCGTATACCACTACTTACCTACTATGTAAACCAGAAGTAAGTGACAAGAAGCAGCAGCATATCATCTTTATTATTAGTTTAAAGACACATTAATAGATGATATAAATACGCGGTTTAATATCATCTTTATTATTAGTTTAAAGACACATTAATAGATGATATAAATACGCGGTTTTCACGACTTGACAAAACATAGAGGTCTCTTTACTATATAATTTAAATATAAATGTATTAAACAAATAAACACTGCGGAACAAAATCTACAGGGTTATTGGAAAAATACCGACAACCTCTTAAGAGGTCATTGTACTCATCATTATGAACAACTTTTACTATGGGACCAAACCTGAAATCGCAAAAAAAAAGTCTGCTGTTCCCTACATTTATGTTCGTATAACTCATGAAAATGTAGGGAACAGCAGATTTTTTTTTTGCGATTTCAGGTTTGGTCCCATAGTAAAAGTTGTTCATAATGATGAGTACAATGACCGCTTAAGAGGTTGTCGGTGTTTTACAAATAACCCTGTATAACTGACTAGCAAACCCGACGAACTCCGTTTCGCCACCAGATGGCTTCGTTTTATGTAACATTTCGTTTGGTGATTAAAAGAAGAAGATTTTTTTTTTTGTTTTATTTCCTGAATTTTCTTTGCTATAAACCTCACGGAGCCCGAGACCTTTCCAACGAATGCAAAACCGTGGAAATCGGTTCGTGCGTTCTGGAGTTATAGCGTCAGGAAGGAAAACCCGACTTATTTTTACGTAGTAGATGACAAAAACCGCACTAAAATCAGTTATGTACAGACGCCAGCACATCAAGCTACTCCAATCTGTTAAATTTCTTTGATAGATCTCAAACTTTATCACAAATGAATAAGGTTCACGTTGAATTGGGAAAATTTGACAGTTTGGGGTAGCTTGATATGCTGGAGTCTGTACTTTAGAAGACTAGTGGTATCTACAACGCTACATGCAAACTACAACTACATCAAACTGATGTCACGCAAAATTTTGCATCGCACAGTTTTCTGCGTAACTACCATATTTACAAACATTGGCAGTATGCCACCAGACACAACACCCGTCTGGTCGGTGGATCCAACCTTTTCTATGGAAGATGAGTGAACTTTACACCTGTTCCTCATACCCCTATAGAAGGATGACGTGAGTACACAGACAGACACGAAAAATAACGAAAAATTAAATCATTTTCTCCTTTTTTAGTTTGGTTTTTGAAGCGTGTTTTTTAGTTTTTTTTTTATACTATTATTTATTTTCTATTTTTTAGTTCTGCTAATTACAAAAACGTGTTTATTTTTATTTATTTTCATTTTTCTCTAAAAAATTAATTATTGAATTGTCATCGGTCCTCGATAAGTTTACAAAGTTTCAATGAAATCTGACCGTTTAAAGTGGGTCAAAATCGCGCTCTAAGGAGTCGGTTACATACAAACATACAAGTGAAGCTAATATAAAGCGTGTAAAAAGGGACCGACTTTCCTATCTGACCGGCACAGGTCACCCAGTATCTGGATAACACGATAGCCCGTCTGATTGTCTGACTTTCGGGATTCTGAATACAGACAACCAAAGATCACACATATTGTGAGTGTTCACTGGAATGACTGCTGTGGTAGCTACGGGGATGGTTACGAGACCTGGGATGACTATGGATGTTGTGAGTGGTTGCTGGTATGATTGCATGTACAGTCCCGGACTTTAATTGATAAGCCACTTTTAAACTTTCCTATTTTGCAGTTTTATACATTCACGAGATTACACGATTAAACACGAACTTATACCGCATGCTCGTAAACAAGATGACAAATTACTTATAATCGGAAATAGTCTTATCCATAGAGGTTGAAAGTTGACTAATAAATTGTCAATGATAAATAAGTTTATCCAATCTATTTGATACGACCTGCTTTGAATTAGAGCTCATTAAATACTCGTTATTTCTGAAAACCTATCCGAAGACAGTGACAGTTGAAATGTCAAAGACGATCATTTCGAATTTTGGTGAATCGTAGCCATAGCTATTTATGTTTCTAAGCAACAGTTATCATAATTGTCATGAACGGTATCTTGGACGCTACGCGTTCGGGTAAAATCGTGGGTACGAATTTTTCCGATGTCGAAATGACTAATCATAACGTTACTATCGCTACGCTAAAACAATTGTCGCTAGGTTACGGTTGCTAACCCTGCAATTGGTTGACTTTGGGTCGTCACTCTTGACTATGTACGAGTATAACCGACTAAACCCGATTTGCACTACACGGGTAAAATAGGAACTGTGGCAAGTGACTTATCAATTAAAGTCCGTGACTGTACACATCCACAGGAATGGTTAAGAGGCCTGGTTACTGGGATGACTGTGGTTGTGAGATGGTCACAGGGACGACCATCAGTAGATTAAATTTTCACGAATGCCTTGTCCACACGTTCAGAGCTCCGTACAAAAGGATGCATCAGTATGCGCCCCGTCGCCTCTAAATGCCGGACCGACTTGCAATACTTATAGCAGTTTAGTGTTGGCCCGGGTATTGTATTACATGGGGTATTATGTGCATAGCAGTGGAGGGTTGCTTACGTGACCACCCGCACTTTGAATATTTTTCAATTAAATTGCTTTGGTCTTTGTAAAGTTGTTAATGGGTTTTTGTTTTGCAATTTGAAGTTTATTCAAAGCAATGATGATCGTTTGATTGGATTGATAGAAAGATCGGAGTCAAACAGCACCCAATCGCAATCTGAATAATTTTTAAAGACATTGCTAATCCATTTCTTCGAAAAATTTGCCTCCTGAATGTTGTTTAACTATCAAAATCAAGGCCATCCCTACTGCCAGTGTGTTACATAATTACCCCGCAGGCATTTGAAATAGATAGATAGATAAATCGTTTATTTGGTGCACACAAAAGACATAACACAACATACAAAGCAAAATGAAATAATATCTAATTACATGAACGTGATACTAATAAGCGAAGTACACATGCAGTGGAACAATATGTGCGGTGTGCATCTCAACATTGCACCAAATGGGAGTCCAGGTAAGCATTTGTGTCGTGCTAATATACCTGGGGGTACCCAGGTACCAAGGAGGTACCTTGAGACCTTTTTTATGGTTCACGTTCCGAATGGACTCCGAACTTACACGTGCCCAGTTTGCCAGTCAGTTGAGTTAATTCACGAAGGCTTATCACTCAATTACTCACTAAAGTATATTTCAATGTATTACTAGCATAGCCCAATAAAAGACGAGTGACTAAATTCTGCAGAAATTTCACAGTGAACGCTTAGGTAGAGCGATCTTGAAGTGAGATGTCATTCCAGAAGTTTTCACGGTGACATTTTTACAGAATAGATTGGCTGTTCTGTGTCTGCCCATTTAACTTCGATGAAGTTGAATATGTCACAATGTCATTCGGAATGTGTTACATGGGGCTGGTGTACTGTTTTCCATAGACTGCCTAAAACATAATAATATCATTGAAACCGACAGGCTTTGAAAGTCAAACAAGTTACCGAAGATCTACTTCCTTGCTCCCTCCCTAACTATCTAACCGCGAACGCATTAACAAGTACCACGGAGTAAATAACAAATGAAGAGCTTCCACGCTCATGGAAACCAAAAAAGAATAATAATGTTATGTTCCAGAACGGGTATCATAGACGTAGACAAGAAGACTGCCTAGCTTAAATGAGATTGGGCGGGTCACATTAGCCGCATGCAGGATGACCAATGGGCAAAACTCTCCACACAACGGGTGCCTCAAGATGAACGACGCCACCGCGGTCGGCCCACAAAGTGGTGGCAAGATGACCTGGACGCGTACCGCGGGAGCTGGTTTGAGATGGCGCGTGAGAAATGTGTTCCTGAAAGGACTTGGGGGAGGCCTTTGCCCAACAATGGGACAGTATAAGCAAACCGAAAAAATAAAAATATTATGAAATTAAGACGCTAATTTTAGAATGTTTGCGGTTAAGAAGACAGTGATAGGATTAACTTAATTAAGAATTATTGTTTTCAAAAATGATGGCATGTTGGTGGAAGGTAACTGTTTTTGCAACGATTTACACACGTACGGATTTTAATCACATCGACGAATGTAAAAGTAGAACTGATCATGCAGTTAATCTCCTTATCAGAATTAGACTTTGCGCCCTGGCCTATAAACCTGTCAACCAACGACTACCGTGGCGATATACCCACCATATAAGATGACCACTCTCTTTACTCTCTCACCCGTGTCAACTACAAATGTGTAGAGAAGGCACCAAACTTTTCTAATTAAGTTCCCCCAGAAGTTTTTTCGTTATCCGAAGTTCTTACACTTTTGTTATACTTCTAACGTTGTCGTTCGGCAGCCAAATACTTGTTATCGCATGCTTCCTCTATGGATGTTGGTCTTGTTGACATATCATTCGTATTTAATATGAATGTTAAACGCTCGAATGTTTCAACTTCATCAATTCTTATGCAGGCACACTTACATTTCGCCAGTTAAGTTTAAGTCGAATGGAACAGCATAACCATAATCAGTCTAGTTAATGTTCCCACTGCTGGGATACAGACCTCCTCTAAGTGAGAGGGAGTGGGCAGTGATATACATCACACGGTCCCAGTGCGGGTTGGTAGATGTCACATGTCTTCGAATGTTTGGTGCTAGGACATGCCGGTTTCCTCACGATGTTTTCCTTCACCGCTTTGAGAGCTGGATGTTGAAATAAATTTTCTGGGTTTGACCCAGTGGCGTAACTAGGATGGGGCAGGCAGGGCAAGAGCCCTGGGCGCCTGACGAAGGGTGGGTGCCCAGTCGCTAATTATTAAATAAATAAATAAAACATCTATTTCTAAGAAATCCGAAGAGCTACTTGAATATATTGTGCAGTACGGGGATGAAAACGTATTTCCAAATCTGCCTATTTCTATTCAAAGCCTCTTAAAATTGCAGCATTGCAAGCGATTTTTTAGCAAATTGAAATTAATACCTTCTTTGAAGGCTTATATATAAATTGGTCAAGAAAGGTTATGCGACCTAGCTTTGCTCAGTGTTGACCGAGAAGACAATTTACTAAGGGGAGCAAATGTAATGCGTGCCCTAGGTACCATTTTCTATTGGTACGCGTTTGACCTTACGCCCTCCAACTCGGAAGTCGGGCCCGGTACCGCTGGGCCCATTCTGCTCACATGTGGGACAGAGTGTGAGTTTATTGGGTTTGTTGGGTTTATTTGACATTACTTACTTTATTTTATTTGGTTTAATTAATTGCATTTCATATATTTATTTTTATCTGTAAAATTTATATTAATTTATGTTTGGCAATGGGTGTTATTTACCTGAAATAAATGAATTTATTTATTATTATTAATTAACCTGAATTCAAACAACGACTGCCTCATTGGTGTAATGGTTGCAAGTAGTGCTGCTGAGCATGAGGTCCAGGGTTCGATTCCTAGGTTAGGCAAAGTGTTATTGGGTTTTTTCATCTGGAATTTCTCAATAGCATCCCGGAGTAGGATTTAAGCCTGGTTGATGAAAATATCAACTCAGCCTATCGCAGTCCACTGCTGGACATAGGCCTCTCCCATGCTGCGCCACAACACCCTGTCCTACGCCTTCCGCATCCAGTCTGACCCAGCCATCTTTTTAAGGACGTCGGTCCATCTAGCTGACGGTTTACAGTAGCACGCAATGAAACAATTGTTTATGGCTGTGTGGCGGCATCTACACTGCCACATGTGAACTACGCATCACACTGACGTCACGCAAAATTCTGCATCACGCAAGCAGATTTTACCGCGTAAGAGTAACTAGCATAATTATAATTATACAACGTCCGACACCAGTCGTCGGGCAGAAGCCCACACGACACAACATCCGTCTGGTCCACACTACGCTTGCCGATACACGGTCTCCACCCCAGGACTCATCTGCTCCATCGGCCGTCCTTCGACAAACTTGTCCAGCTCACTGCCACTTCAACCTACTTACTCTGCAAGCTATGTCGGTAACTCCAGTTCTTTTCCGAATAACTTTGACCGGAGGACAATATGCTAGCCCCCTATTACATGGGACTTGAACATAACTGGCGAACTGTGGGTGTACTATTGATACACTCTGCCTAACCCTTCGGGGAACCAATGCGTGATGTTATGCTATGTTTAAAACAAGGCTCCCGGGCTTCTACAGAGACTTAACTTAGGTGTCTAACTTTTCTGTTTGATCGTGACTTACTATAATAAAAGGGGTGCATCGATACATCGGCTTCGACTCGTCTTTTAGATAAAAATCTTCAGGAATAAGCGGAAGAGTGCCTATCACTAGGTGATGTCATAATGTAGCCCCCTGGGCGTTTGGTGGAACCCCCAGATGTACGAAACTATTTGAGAAGGCTATTTGCCTACGACTACGTTCGAATAGATTTTAAATCCCATTGGATTTTTAACTCTCGGGGTTACACATCTGCTGAAATTGATGATACCAAAGTATGTAAGGAATAAATACCGCGACAATTATACAGGTCTATTTAAACATTGCAATGTATTACCAGTTCTAGCCCGCGCTGAGTACTTGTTTCTCATTGAACATTTTAACAACATTGGGATCCAGATTCCAGTGAATAATGTTGTGAATACCCGCCAGTCAAAGATAAAATCACTTAAGTGCCACGTAAAAATATTTTTTATGGAAGGCGCACTGCATTTTTCACAATACCCATCTTATTAAACCAAATACCTATAGGCATTCGCGACTCAATGAACAGGAAAAACGTAAAACACAAGCTCAAAGAATATTATTACCACTCCATTTTACCTTAATTTCACAGTAGCGCGTTGAGTAATTCCAGACCATGGCATGCTTGGTTAGCCGTCACCTCCTTCTGCGAAGCAGTAATGCTCGCGAAGAGGGAGGCGGCGCACGTGAGGGAGAGGCACTATATGCGCCCTCACGGCCGTAGTCGCCGCGGGAGAAGCCCTGGGCGTCGGGAATCCCAGGCTGATTCCCGGCCACCGTAGGCGCGGGCTTGCGGACGGCGAGTAATGGGTAGATGTCAGCACCAAAGGGTGGGGTCCGCAAGGGCCGATGCCTGCCAGGGGTGCGGGTTGTTCGAAAGAGATACCGTCGCCCCTGGCACACAGGCAACTGAGGGAACACGGGTGGGTTTTAGTCAGTAAAAGTCTGACACGCCCTCCTGCTCCACCCAGAGCGGGAGAAGTTATTTGATAATTTCCCATCCTCAAAAAAAAAAAAAAAAAAAAAAAAAAAAAAAAAAAAAAAAAAAAAAAAAAAAAAAAAAAAAAAAAAAAAAAAACCATGGCATGCTAAGACCGACCCAGAGGTTTAATAGTGTGCCTTGTATAATTATAACAACAAAAACCTGTGTTTTTAGATAAATAAACAGAGTGCATCCCAACGAGTCGCAAACGCAACACTGATCAATTTTGAACTCTCGGCGTTAAGGAGTACGGTGAAGATCCAGTGCTCGAAAAATCTCGCCGCGATTTCTTTACGTCTGTGCAAACATAGTCTAACTCTTTTCTGTCGCCTCGTAATAAGGAACAACAAATAATGTTTCTATTAACTCGTCTACTAATACTATCTGGACCCCAACCTCACCAGTCCCGTGTCTGACGACCTGGCCAGCCTCCACAATCTAGTTCACTGAAGTAACCCTGACCCAATTCATAGACTTATCCAGTCCAAGTCTACTGTGCCAGATGACAGCACTGAAAGGTTTCAATGTCAAGACCGCAATCGTGTTGTTTATATCTCGGAGTTAAGTGAGAAAAGTAGGTCATTGGTACTTGCTATCTGGTGGATGGAGCTATAAAGAATTAATATAACTTGCTCAGACGCTTAACACACTAAAAGTGGGAATGGCACTCAAGATACAAGTCGATGGGCTAATTAGGAGCACCCGGCTGTGAATATACACCGTGACATTTTAGTCGCCTTACAAAGATGGTCCACTCATGTACCTGACATAAAATACCTCTAGGCGCGATTAAAATGTTTTTACTATTTAGATAATAGATACAAAGAATAATAAATAATGCTTTAGAATTATGAAACACCCTGTTAATAATGTTTACGTATCAAAAGGGTAGAAGATACCTATACCATTATATTCCATCTCCTTAACAGGATGTTTCAAACTACGTCATGCGTCTTATGCCCGGTTTCTGAGGTACTCGTATCGGCAGTTTATCTATTCATTAGCGCTATTGGTTCGATAACTTGTGAAAGTGCGTTTCCGAACACCGCAATGTAGTATAAACTCCGTTTAAACTTAGGTTAAGTTAACTGACCAATTTTGGCCGTTTATCGGTTTCATAGCAATTTGACGTTTCATTTCATCGTCAATCTATATCAAATTTTTGGGTTATACTTATAACGTGTATTAAAAAGCAATTAAAAGCTAATTATTAAAATCTAAAACAATGAGTTTTAGTATAATGAATAAAAGCAGCTCCAAATCAGACTATTATTATATTTATTTTTAATACATCAGCAGGCATCAAGAAACTTAATACTTAATACAAATCCTTTCGAAATATTTACGAATGAGGAATTTAAATTCAGATAATTAGATTTGATAAGAACACTATGATCGAATTTGCTTGCTCTAGCTCCCCTTATGAATCGCAAATGTCCATTGTCATTATTTTTTACAAAAGAATGGATAAAGCACAAACGATTCGAAAGACAAATACTTTTAACTTAAAATAATAAAAAAGGCGACGCTTCTTTGAAAAAAAAAAAGAATACAATGATGTCGACATGGCATTGTGACAACATCTGCGTACAAAAACGAATTTTAAACGCGAAATCCTGAAAAGATCCATCTGGCGGCAACTGAGGAACTAGTTATGGGTTGCATAGTTATTTAATGGCTTGTTGCGGATTCAGAAACCCAGTGTCAGTTAACCAACGTTTATCTTATACATAACTTTATTGAATCAATAGTTATTGGGAGTTTAACTGGGAACTTCAGAAACCGGGCATTAGTGAATAATATTTTAATTTTATTAATTATACTATATTATTTATTAATTATTTTATTAATTTTGGAACGAAGTTCCTTATCGCGCGTTGTGAAAGGGGGCTAAACGGAAAAAAATCATACGAAAAGTTGTAACGACACTTTTTGCTATAGTAAGCTATTGTAAGCCGTGCGGCGTGCGCATGTTTCTCTGTCTGTCTCTCTCTCTCTCTTATAGAAAGCAAGCCAGATATTTTCATTTCGTATTTTATATTATTTATTATTTTATTATTTTGATTATTTTATTTATAAATTTCGTTCCATCCGGGTGTCCCTTGACACCTCTCAATTGTTTTATTATTTATTAGTATAAGTATGTTATTTTTTATATATTTTTTATTTAAATTTATTGTAGTCATTGGATACATGAACTGGACTGCCGTTGTAAGACGACTAAAATGTCACGGTGTATATAGATATTTTTTTTTGGTAAATCATCAATTATTACTATCGAATTAGACATCGTAGCCTCCAAAGAGTTGGCTTAATCCACTATTCCCCCCTGAGAGTTATGTTCGACAAGAGTACCGCAAACTTGCACCTCTAAAAACAACGCCAAAGTGTTCGTAGCTCCTGGTCCCCGCCATAGTCAATACAAAGAGTTTGTAAGTAGATTTGCGGAGCCTCCACAAACGCGGCCCGCGGCTCCGGCCGCTCTTATTCAATTACTGCATTTTGTACGCATTCGATAAAATATAGCTCTTTATGAAGGAACTCTTTGGAAGTACTACGCGAGTAAGTATTTCTGCCACAAAGCAGCGTTGAGTTCACTGTTCAGGTTACAATAGGATGGCCGAGTTATCACTAATTGATTTAGTCTTATTTACGGCCGAAGCCGAATCCGAAAACGAAAACAGAAATTATGTATAAACAAAATAAAATATTAATATTTCCGATACCTATAGCGTGTATACGCGTGAAAAACAAAACATAACATAACCACGCTTAAAAACTTCAAAACATCCTTCATGACGCGATTTTCTTGTGTTTTGTTGTTTGTTTCGATTGTGTTTTCTTTTGTAACCACGTGCGGACCTGATTCAACGCGAAGATAGCTGAACGACATCTTAACCTGATATTGGCAAGCTTTACGATTTAGGCCGAATGACTCGCGACAATTCACGAACTTCTGATTTTCGGCTTGCCCGAAGCTTCGGCTGGTTTACTGCCAAATCATGATTTTTTGGCCAATAAATGCCGAATAATAATTTTTTGGTCGAAAATGGCCGAAAAATGGCCGAAAAATGACCGAAAGATGGCAGAAAGCTTCGGTCGGTCATTAGTTATGAGACAGTTCAGATAAGTGTCTGGGTTGCAGTGATGTATCAATGTCCTACTAACTAACTCGGAGACAGCTGAAGAACATCGTTGACAAATAACTTTGTACTTCTTTTTTGCGTCTCGATAGCAAAAAGTTCAAACATCTTTGGCCTAAAATTCAGCTGCGGGGACTCCGCTGTCTGACGTAATATCAAATGCACAAGTGGTGCAAGAAGGTGGGCGATTGTCTGTGGGGAGGGATTCGGTTTCAACGCGTCATCAGCATAACTTTGTTGAATCAATATTATAGCGATTCAGGTTGTCCGAGAACCTTTTAATCTGGGCATAGGTAGGTATCTAGTTCCAGGTGCCTTCACCACATTTTCTTTTGCCGTAAGACAGTAAGTAGCAAACTAGATTTTTTTAAATCAACTGTCTAACTATCACGGTTCATGAGATACAGCCTGGTGACAGATGGACAGACAGACAGACGAACGGACAGCGAAGTCTTAGTAATAGGTCCATGTTACCCTTTGGGTACGGAACCCTACAAAAAACTACTTTGCGTTTTCATGAACTGTTGCAAGATTAATTTTATTCTATCGTTCACAGTGATAATAAATTCGGGCTCATAGTTACAAAACAGTGATACATTACATACATTTTAGAACGAACACCAACAAATCTCCTTTACGTACCAACAGATTTACCAAGACGCCGACTTCGCTATATCCAATCAGCCGTGAACATTTTTATGTTGGTGCTAATTGAGCGGGCTCTAGCGCAGAAAGCGATAAAAGTTATTAATTGGTTACAGCCGCCCCCGGACCGGAAGTTGTAAATACAAGGCTACTATTTCCGGTCAATCGACACGCATCGCGCACACGCCTTTTTGCCGGAAACTTTCGAAGATGTATGAGCCCACTTTTGGGGTTCCGTTTTTTGAAATGGCGAGGAGTGAAGCCTTCATAAATTATTTGTGTATATGTCATGTAACATGTTTGTTTGTTAGTTGGTTAGAAGAAGTTTTGTAACAATATTTTGATTTAAAAGAGTATCCACGGAATTTCTTACCCGTTCTTTTCTTAATACGCTTCAGAATGGGCAACTAGCCTTATCTTACTAAAACATCGACTCCTTGATAACTGAAAAGTGCTTGTAATTATTGATTACATTGAAATAGATGCGTGTGTTCGTGTTTGAAGAGAGAATTTATACATAATAAGAGACCAATCGTATTACTTCTAAATTATGACTCTATCAATACTTTTCATTATAATTTTGAGCAAAAAATGTATGTTTAAAAGTGCAATGAAACTGGAAAATTTTAATATTTTAAAAGCGACGCCATTGGTCAGAGCGAGTGTGACGTAAAAGTCAATGACAACAATAAATGTCAATGTGTGTAAAGGAGTGTTTACGATTCAGTCCGCTCACAATGTCATCTACTATGACGTCAAACCGAGCACGCCAAAATGGTGGGCGTTTAAGGTGCGTGTCGGTTGGCTATTTAAAACTCTTTATTAGGTACTGTAAAATGTTTTTTGGCGTTGCATATTTTTTTACTATTATAAAGCTGTCGATGAATATAATTTTAGCAATTTTTACTGTCACCGATCTCACGAACGAACCCAAAACCTTATTTAATTCGGTGAATACCAAAATAATATCCATGTATCATTGGATATCCTCCACTAAATCACTAAATCCTCATTGACACTCGCAAGTTACTCTAAATAACATAGGATTACACTTATTTCGCCCAAATTATATTAAACTAAGAGCATTCCATTGTTTTCCAAATTCGGAATCTAAATAATTATTTTGTAAAACGGGCAAAACCGGTACAGTATTGACGTGAAAATGTCTTTTCGCTCGATTTACTGCTAGTAAGTTAGACATAAGCTCATATAAATACTAAATACATACATACATAAAATCTATCCATAAAAATAATACCTCAGACTCTGAATCAGTGCCCGCTTAATGACAAATGATTATATTTCTTTAAGTATGATTGAAACCAGTAGGTTTGAACAAACACTTTTACACGTCAACCATATTTTTAAAACTAGATGTGGTCGGCGTTTCCGCTTTGACTACTCTGAGAAGAAAGGCCGAAACAAACTCAGAGGTCACAGTCTCTTTTAAAATCCAGACATGATCTTCGTCAGATCATGTGAAGACCATGTGGATTGGTGTCTAAAATGGTCTTTTGAGGAAAGAACCACACAGATTGAGTGGACCTGTCAGATCAGTGCACGTATTTATCAGTAATCTTGCAGCTCAACTCAGAACTTGAGGAGCTCAATGATAATAAATAATTACTAAATGTCAGTATAAATACGTTCGCCCTTTATTAGGGGAACTTAACGAAATGAAATATCCGGGGTAATTTCGTAACACACTTTCAATTGCAACACCTTTAATTTTGATAGATCAACAAAATTCATTGCGTTATTTACGTTGATGAGCAAGATGAAGTTTACAAACCCAAAAAGGATTAGGAATTTCTTTTGAAATCCATCTCATGATGAATGAAGTAATCACTTTGCCTACCATGAAAACAGACATAATCTAACGTCATAATGAAAATCTAGGATAAAAATAATAATACAATATGTTCCTCACTATATAACATTTTCCTGGCAAGAAAATCATTATCCACCTGGCTTTTAGAGGCCCAGAAGTCAAGAGGAATACTTTCTTTGATCTGGTCGTAAGTGGCCGAGCTGTGTCAGCCACTGGAGTCGGAAATCACTGTAATGGATGGGATAGCAAGGGCTGTCACGCAACGACGACGGTTTAAAGACAGTGGCTAAAAAAAATTGTTTTATTTTTCGCGGACATTTGGCTTATCAAATTCGCTCGAATGAACTCGCCCGAATCGGGCGAATCGACACTTCTAAATAAAATATTATTTTCTGTAGGCGACTCCCACGAAGGTAATTTATTTGTGGGCGAATCGACAAATCCAGAAATTGCATGCACATTGCACTCTATTGCATATATTTGCAGTGACCTTTTTTCATAACTCTATTGCTATATTTTTGTTAAGTAGGTATGTTATGTATTGTGAAATTAAATATTTGCAATTAATTTAGTAAATCAGACATTTTGTAACGTTTGTAGTGATAACTGAAGGAATATTATGACATGTTTAATAATTTAATGTATTTTGAAATTAAATATTTGCACACCACATGTAATGGTAGAATGTAAATGGGCCACATTTATAATAACATCATACTACTTTGTACACCTACATTTTGGCAAATATATTACTTACTTACTTGCATAAAATAAATCGTCTGGGTAAAAAAAAAGTCCGGGCCAATAAATTCGTGCGAATCGACTAGTAAGTCGACCACATTATGCCTCTTAAAAATTATTAACAAAAACAAAAAATACGGTAAATGTTATACAGGGAAAAATTAGATTAGTGAGCGAAATTCTGAAGACATGATGAGTACCTAAAGTATCGTTATTTAAACACGATAAATAAGTTTTTTTACTTTATTTCGATAACCATTACGTTAGTCAAGTTAACACAAAAAATACTGATTTTAAACAACAGAACTCGTATTGTTAATTTAAGGAAAAGCTTTAAAATTATCCTGAGCTAAGTTATGAGAGATGAGACTTCAGGTTGAAATCTGAAACTATGAATATTCGAAATCGAACTCATTTGAATACTTTGCTGTACTGCAACAAAGTAGTCAAATGAGTCCGATTTTAAGTTCGAAACTGATTTTTAAAAGGCATTTTTTTTGTTAATAAATCCTACTTGTTAATAAGAAATCGAACCAGATCTCTCTAAGTTATATTTGTAGGAAACAAAGACGTTTTCATGAAAATGTCTTTAAAAAATCCAATAAAACATAAGAAAACACTTTCACGAGACACCTTCGGGTACTCAGACACTTTCGCTTATAGTATTATAGTACCTCACTTTCACGAGACAGACACCTTCGGGTATAGTACCTATGATTCCGGAGTACATTTAGTTTTTTTTTACAAAGTTCATTTGGCCAGCCCTATGCCTTGCCCGCGCCTGCGGCTAATAGATAACCATTACTGGCCACTTGTCCCAGCAGAGCACGCAACTCCAGATAAACGACGATATCTTACACATTTTGCCAAACGTGCACACTAGGAATATCGCCTTTGTCGCGAAATGTACGAGAAGGCCTGTCTGTATGATACGGGCTACATGCATCTAATAAAGGGTCACAATAAATTAGCTAGTGGAACCTCGCAGACGTGGGTAAAATACCTAAACACTATAAACGAAAAAATATATAAATTAACGATTATTAATCTGTCGCCTTCCAGTGTAACCGGATGCAGCTGAATACCAGTTTTTAACATGGAGCGTCTGCCTATCTGACCTATCTGACCCCCACAACCCAGTCCAGTTACTGAAAAACACGAATCCTTGGAAAGACTGGTTGTCAGACTTTTTAAGGCTTTTGACTTGTAACGACTGTCAAAGATCCACGTAAGACAACTAGGACCAACGGCAAAACGTGCTTACCGAGGCACTGATAAGTCTTGATTTAAGCTAAACAATAGACTAAAACCAGGAATACCTATCCTTAAACCTCGCTACGTAGCAATAAGGATTAATTTAACAGAATTCTAAATACCAGTAGGTAACGTTAACCAGCAAACCGGGCAGGCGCACCGGTTATCAGTGTGCTCACTCTTACTACGGAAATGAGATTTTTGTCTACCCTCCGTCGTGGAACGAAGCCATTTAACATACCCTAACAACCTATTATTACACAGACTGCACATTTTTAATTCGTACTATGCTACATCGTTGGGAAGGGGTTCAAATTGTGTGTCAATCATTCTCGATTTAAGGCTCGCACAAACAGACGCGACGCGACAGCGGGACGCAACTCTCGTAGAACAATTTCTATGAAAACTTATTGGAAATTGTTCTACAAGTGTCGCGTCGCGTCTGATTGAAGAAACCTTGGGAACACGGGTGGGTTTTAGTCAGTAAAAGTCTGACACGCCCTCCCGCTCCACCCAGAGCGGGAGAAGTTATTTGATGATTTCCCACCCAAAAAAAAAAACCCTATAAACAAAAACGAATCGTTATGGTTACCAATGGTTGCATTTTTTATTCCCAAACTGGGCATATACGTAGATTCTTAAGCAAATTTTACCTGTGATAGGTACTTCCTTAGAATTCATACCTTTACATAGTAGACCCGTCTACTATGTAAAGGTATGAAGTCTTTCTTTCGTTCATTATTGGTTAAGTTAAAAGAGTTTTAATTTTAACCAATTACGGTCTGTAAATTATAGGAATCAGCCATTAATATGCGTCTTTTTTTTTAGGTGGGAAATCATAACTTCTCCCGCTCTGGGTGGAGCAGGAGAGCGTGTCAGACTTTTACTAACTAAAACCCACCCGTGTTCCCTCCCGCCGCGATCAAATCCCGCCGCGCTAAAATCCCGCAGCGACTAAATCTCGTGCGCGATAAAATCCCGCAGCGACTAAATCTCGTGCGCGATAAAATCCCGTGCGCGATAAAATCCCGCCGCGATAAAATCCCGTGCGCGATAAAATCCCACCGCGATAAAATCCCGCCGCGATAAAATCCGGCCGCGATTAAATCCCGTGCGCGATCAAATCCCGCCGCGATAAAATCCCGTGCGCGATAAAATCCCGCCGCGATAAAATCCCGTGGGCGATAAAATCCCGCCGCGATAAAGCATTTTAAGAAATGTTTTATTCAAAAAAAAAATGATTTAATTGCTTTCAAATAAATCATTTACAGACACATTTGAATTGTCAAAAAGTCGATCGTGGCAAATAAAAAAACATCAAACCGGAATCATTTTAATATGGTAGAGCGAGTATGTTGCGGTAAGTTCGGCGCTAGGATAAGACCAAAAAGAATCTATCTATCGTTTTCCCAAGTATTGGGGGTCCACTTCCAGTCTAACCGGATGCAGCTTAATAGCAGTATTTTATATGAGTAACGTTCTTGGTCTGATCAACGTTTTTGTTCGCAGACTGTACATTACGGAGAATCACTGACTCAGACGCAGGCACTTACACCTAGTTTAGGAGTCAGAGTACTAAAATTACTGTGACCTAGTCACATAAGGCTAATATGCGCTTAGTCTTGAAAATTGAAATGTTGCTGACTTTTTTGGTGAAATAAAGAATTTATTATTATTATTACCTACCTATTACGAACGACAGTCTTCATTTACGTCAATTAATCAGCCTAGTATCTTTCCAACTATGTTAGGGTCGCCTTACAGTGTATGCCAGTATTTTACATGGAGCGACTGCCTCCACAATCCAGTTACTGGGTAACACGAAACCTCTTGGCAAGACTGGTAAGTGGTGGGTACGTTTGGTGCTGGGATAAGGCGGTACTTAATATTTTTTTTATTCTGACAACATACAAATAAATTACCTATTCATCAATCTATATGAATGAAAATGAAAAGCCGTTCGTTGATTAGCGCATTATTTTAAAACAGCTGGACCGATTTGGTTTATTTTCTTTTTAAATGTTCTTTATAAAGAACATTAAAAAAAAAAAACCAAATATTAAAAACCAAAAAAATTAAAAAAAAATTTCATGGAAAGAATGACAACCCGGATAATTTGATAAATTGTAAAAATATAAAAAAAGGTATAGAGCGTACCCCGATATGCCAATCCGGCTATGGAAAGAGACTGTCACATTTTAATTCGTTCTGCCAAGTTACAAAGAGCTGTCAAAGATATTAATTAAAAACATCTTACTATTCTACATAACTGTCGATATAACTTCACAATAATATCGGTGGAAGGTGGTAGCGGGGGTGGGGCGGGTGGCAGAGGGGTCTCGATGCTCATTTCTCAGGTTCGACTCCAGTATTGATATTGCACCGTATTACGCGCCAAAAGCTTCTGGAATCCACAGACCTAACAATGCATAGACAGTTTTTGTCTTTGAATTCTCTTAAATAATTAATAAAAGTAGTTAGTAATAGTTCAATAATACGTGGTCGCTCCACTGAGTCACTGGTAGAAATTAGACCATAAATATTTTAAAAAAAATGAACTTAATAACTTTAACGGTGCCATTTCCTTCGTTCGCGTAATTTTGGTCAAAAAGGAGTGCAAAGTTTTTGCTTCACGTATAGATTTTATATAGATTTAAGATAAATGATTTGATGTAGGTTTGTACAAAAGAAGACAAAAAAATATGTTTAAAAAATTAAGTTTGTTTTTAAGCCCGCTAAACTAATTTTACAGGGGTAATGTCAAACTCATGTCATACTTCCACAATACAGCAACCACAGAAGACTTCAAATGTCAGGTTAGTGTCCGGGATTTAAAAATCTATTTTAGATGAGTTAGGTGTTTCATATCCGACTACACTGAGTAGAGAAACTCAGAGGTCCATCTCTTTTGAAATGAAACTGAAAATACTGAAACGAATTTTTCATCTGCCTGCCTTTTCCCAACTATGAATGAATGAATCTTTATTTCTCAGAAACACGGTACATAAAGGATATTATTTAAATACATATTTGATTCAGCAAGTTTCGCCGACACAGCGGCATGCAAATACAATCTAAAATTAATAATACAAACAATTCAAATAAAGATCATTTTAAACATTAAATAACAATAAATCAGTGTCTATACTTTGATGCAAGGTTTTATATATAAAATTTACAAGATTTTTTATGAAAGAACTCATTAAGAGAATATCGGTCTGCTTCCAGTCTAACCGGGTGCAGCTGAATACCAGTATTTTACAGGTAGTGAATCTGACCTCCACAACCCAGTTGCTGGGTATGACGATACCTCTTGATAAGACTGGTTATCAGACTTTTGGATTTATTGACGACCCGTAACTACTGTCAAAGATCCACAATTGAAAGCCGGGACCAATGGCTTAACGTGCTTTCTTCTCTTTCTTATTACTTAGCCACAAGTCCTTTGAGCCACTACATCCTTGTGACACTCTAAATATATCGAGTTATTCTTTTAGCGTATCGATGGCAAAACGTTCAAAAATGTTTGGCCCAAAATTCGATTGCGCAAACTCCGCTCACTGACGCAGTCATAAGATCATCGTATGCACACGTAACAGGGCATGCCGTGCAGGATGGAAGCTAGGCCATTGTCTGTGAGGAGGTGCCGCATACGCACTTGAGATCTGAGCCGTCAAGATTGTCTTTGCTCCAGCCGATTTGGATTCGAAATCTATTTTGAGATTCCTAAGTCGGCCACGGTAACGCGTGTCCAGGCGAAAGGCTGTCAGATGGTTCGATATAATTGTCGGGGGCTTATACAGCTCCCGCCATAGACTACACCTTGCTGTGGAGGCGTTTCTATTGGCTAGACTAGCTGGAGCCACGCACCCTAGAAACCTTTTTTAGCTTTTCAGCCTCTATGGCACTGAGACGTAGTTGTGTATTGAGTGAAGTGATTCAACCGTACCTTCGCCTTCTAGATACGGCTGGCTATGGTCCTGCGAATGTTTGGAGGCGCAATGCCAGTCAGTGGATGCATTCGTACAGGGGTCGGTTTAAGACAACCACTAGTAATCCGAAAATTACCATCAAAGACCTTTTTATATATTTTTTTATATTGGAGGGTGTGGTATCTTCCTAGTGCTGTTGATCGGCGGGTAATATTTGTTTAATCTGCAAGCAGGGGCGACATCCAGCCGCAGACTATTGCCGCATAATCTAAGCGCTATATTTAACATCTAGACCGACATCGGTTATATCACAAATATTAAACGGAAACAGTTGCCGGATTTATACTAGAGTTTTAGTTGTGTTGATTAATTTTGCTAGCGGTTCGTAAAGTGCATTACATGATCTGGCGAACATTATGTCTGGACTTTAAACTTTGACTCTTGAGTTTGTTTCGCTATTTCTTCTAGGAAATGTCGAATCCAACTAGCTCCTTTTTACACGCTTTATATTAGCTTCACTTGTATGTTTGTTTGTTTGTTGGTTTGTTTGTTTGTTTGTTTGTATGTAACCAACTCCGTTGAGCGCGATTTTGACCCACTTTAAACGGTCAGATTTCATTGAAACTTTGTAAACTTGTCCAGGACCAATGACAATTCAATAGGTAATTAAAAAAAAAAATGAGAAAAAAAAACACGTTTTTGTAGTTAGCAGAACTAAAAAAAAATGAAAATAAATAATAGTTTAAAAAACTAAAAAAAACGCTTTAAAAACCAAACTAAAAAAGGAGAAAATAATTTAATTCAATTAAAAAGCGTAGGGTGCTTTTTGAGGTATTTTTATAATCAATTAAGTAATGTCAAGCACCCCACGCTTTTTAATTGAATTAAATTATTTTCACCTTTTTTAGTTTGGTTTTTAAAGCGTGTTTTTTAGTTTTATAAACTATTATTTATTAAAAAAAAAAAATATGTGACTTTCACTTCAGTTTACTTTAACGTGATTATTAGAAATACCTAGTTAACTGGATAAATGTGGCTGTAGGTATACTTACTTTAACACATAAATCTCTGCCATCCCTTTTATTATTATTTTTTAAATTAAATTTTAATACACATAAAAAAGATTTGTTTCTTGATGTAAGTCTGCGCGCTTTACCAGATTTTATCTACTAAAACACACAGTTAGGGGCTGATTTTTTAATCCTTAGATTTTTTTTGTCAGGAACAAATAAATCAGACTGACAGACAGCTTTTGTATATCAAGTAACATGTCATACCGCCATATTTATTCATCAGATAAAAGTTATCTGACGATTGACATATCCGTCGTAAATATGTATTTTATTTCTAAAAGGATATTTCATATTATTAACAAACCAAAACGGCGTTAGCCTCCCGCAAACAGGCGCGATCCGATTCTAGTAGAACAATTTCCTTGAAGTTTTCATAGAAATTGTTCAACTAGAGTCGCGTCGCGCCTGTCTGCGGGTACCATTTAATTTTCATTGATCACATTAGGACCTTTGTTACATTGACGAAATTTTAAACGAAAATGCCAACTTTAGATACAAGACATTTATTCAAATTAGGCTAAGAATCAGCACTTTTCGAACGTCAGAATTAAACGCCCGGCCTTCACCACTTCCTAGTGCTTTCGCTGGGAAGAAGAGGCACAACAAACACCCCAGCAGCACAGCAGCTGTCTGTTCAGTTAGATAAACTTGATTCTATACAATTACTAAGTAGGCAAAGTAATTGACACAGAGCATTAAATTTGATCATTAGCCATAATTGTGCCAGCTATACCAACAAATAAAATGAAAGTTAGTTTCAAACAAAAAACAATAACAAAGCATAATCCCAAAATCAAAGCCTCCAGGCATAAAGGGCGTGAAAGGTTACCTACATACAATGCTGGATTATATCCACATAGCTGTTACGACCCCAGTGACACCCCACAAAATATGATAAACTAGATAGATATGCAAAAAATAAAAAAACAAAATTTCAAGTCGAAATAAAAATTTGAAGACTAAAATTTTGCACACGTTAAAAGTATTAGATAGGTACGAGTGCAAGCTTCCCGGGGGAAATTAGCGATACCAGTTAGCTAGGTCACTCGAAGATCTGCTATAACAAACAGGAACCCAGAAAAAAATGGTAAAACTTAAAACTGAACTAATGTACCTAAATGTTTGTGATAGAAAAATACTGTGAGTTTTTATGGAGACTGATGAAAAGCTAACTTGATGAACTAGTTGAACAGCTTAAACATAAGGAGAGTGCATGGGTAGGCGTCACCTCCTCCTGCGAAGCATTAATGCTCGCGAAGAGGGAGGCTACGCACGTGAGGGAGAGGCAGTATATGCGCACTAACGGCCGTAGCCACCGCGGGAGACGCCCTGGGCGTCGGGAATCCCAGGCTGATTCCTAGCCACCGTAGGCGCGGGCTTGCGGACGGCGGGAAATGGGTAGCTCGCTGTCCGGTAAGGACCAAGCCCGGGTCGATGGCACGTTGTGTTCCACGCGCGCCTCAAAGAGATGTCAGCACCAACTGGTGGGGTCCGCAAGGGCCGATGCCTGCCAGGGGTGCGGGTTGTTCGAAAGAGATACCGCGGCCCCTGGCACACAGGCAACTGGGGGAACACGGGTGGGTTTTAGTCAGTAAGAGTCTGATACGCCCTCCTGCTCCACCCAGAGCGGGAGACGTTATTTGACGCTTTCCCACCCAAAAGAAAAAAAAACCTACTTCCGGTTAGTCTGAAAACCGACCCAACGATAGTTGACAAAAGTCTAGGCAGATAAGACGACAGACTTGTAAGTACAACAGAACCACAAAAACCGCTTCAAGGAATCCTATTCTCAATTCAATTCCTTAAAGAAAATCAGTAAATTGCGTCGCGTTTCACTCAGAAATAACGCAAACATTTCTCCTTCTCCTCGCGTATATGAACCAACAATATAATGTTATTAGAGAGAAAAATCTGAACCGACTCCGAGCATGAACACGGCTTACAAGACGACATTATTAAATTGGCAGCGGCATGTAGACACGCGCAGTCGCAGCTGTATTCAGATTCTAAAGAATAATATCTTGGAATTACACATTCATGCCTTTTTTGGGTTCCACACCTCAACAAGTAATAAAGAACCCTTATAAAATCACTCTCTTGTCCGTCTGTCTGTCTGTCCGTGTGTCACCACTGATTTTCTCAGAAACGGGTGGACTTAGCAACTTGAAATTTATATCAGATACTGAGATCTATAGTCCCTATTAGGTTTTGAATCAAGGCCCTGAGTCAACACGATAAAAAGATATGGACAAATTTAGATTTTCGCAAAAACTTGTAGCTCCCTAAAATAGGGTTGAGCTACACGGTGACCGATACATACATGTCGTCTGTTGGGACAGGTCAGGACAAAGCTGTAAAGGCTTTTTCTTCCAAAGGCCCTTCCAGGCAAGGCCCAGCATTGTTAGACTCACATAAAATCCAAATACTATAATGTTTGGACTTTAAAAGAGACCTCTGAGTTTGTTTCGGCATTTCTTCTCAGGGAGCAGTTAGGAAATGCCGGCGCCATCTAGTTTTTAAAATATTGGCGTGTAAAAGTGTCATATAAGATCTACTCTAAATAAACATTTTATTTAATTCCAACGTCAACAACGGTTGCATTACTAAAAACACGAACGTGAATAGAGCTGCGGCATCGTATTCAACCCTCCGCCCGCGACGGAGATATCTTCAGCCCATTTAATAAATTTATGTATTACCAAGTTCAGTTCCGTTTTATATCGCAGTTTAGTCATTCAACTCCCCGGTTACACATTTGTTTATCACTTTATCCGTCTGTTTGTTGATGTCGTAAAAATTCAATCTGGAAATTGCTTGGATTAGGCGGCGCTCGTATTGGTGGAAGGTGACGTGTGCGAAGTGAATTGTGGAGGACTTTGACGGAAAACAATATGATAGCCGTTATGTATTCAATGATACGGAAGTAGTTAGTTACTTATTCATAAATGTTCACGGTTTTACTCACGTATTTGGTTCGGGACTGTTCATATAGTTTCGCACTTTAGTTTAGAGGAAACGCGGTCACGTGGTTGTTAGTGTTCATTTCATTCTAACGTATTCCTGTTTTCTCCCTAGTTATCATTAAGTTACAGCAAAAAACAAAACAAAGGGACATGGTAGCGGTAGATAGGTCGCAGTAAGATGGTTAAAGTCTTGATATAATTATATCACTAGGAATATAGTTATATACTGTAATATGTGAAATATATATGAAAGCGTTTGGTGTTCACGACGATAGCGTTTTCGTGTGTATTGTTGGTGTTGTTTTCGCTAATTTTATTGGATATCTGGTATATTAGACCAGCTTTCTACCCTCACCTTGCCTGTAGAGTCCCTGAAAAAACCTTAGGTAACGCCTGCGATAAATTTATTTATTTAAGAACATGGACGACTTGCAGCTAATAAAAACAGACAAAAAAAAACTAGTCACCAGAAAACCAATTACAAATCCTCACGTATAGACGTATTATAATGATAGTTCATGGTGTGAGCATAAAAATATTACAGAGATAAAAATTACAAATGTTTATATTTAAAACTATAAAAACATTTGGAATGTGTATGCAACCAGCAGTGGGGGCGTGCAGTTTTAAACTAGACAGTGTTTAAATAGCTATATCCCTAGGGATATATCTATACCACGGCTTCAACCATCTTACTGCGGTAGATATTTTAGCGTAAAACAATATTTGGACTAGTTGGGTATCATTAACCAGTTCGAAAACAGAAGAAAACGTTAGTATGGAATTAATGCGAAGGACCACGTGACTGCGTTTCCTCTCTTCCTCTGCTTTCCTATTTATCTGCTGCCTTTGCATCTAGCGTTGGTTGTCGATGTTATAATCTCCTGCTATTTCAAAAATAGTTTTTTTTATGTTCACAGTAATTCTCCCGGTTTCCGTTGTGAACGGTGCCTTACACAGTAAAAGCATCAGAACGATCTCTGCGCAGTCACTGTAAGTTGTAAATGAAAAATGTATCAACACGATATTGTTTTATTAATTTTGGGCTTACAGCTGCCATTTCTGTTGCAATTTCAGATTAGATACAGCCTTTTTATTTTTTTCTCCGTTATTAAAAAAATACGCAATACTCACCACGTCTGCTCACTGCTCTATGATGGCTGTTATGTTTTCAAAGCATGATATACAGTCACTAAAAGAGATCAGTAACCAGGGTCGTTGGATATAGTGGAAGTTTACTAAGAAAGCGATGGATGCTATCGATTTTTTATTTTTTATTAATAGAAAACAAATAGTTAATTTATGAAATTTAATTTTATTTGAAAACATCCATCGGGTTCTTACTTATCTTCAATTATATCCGACGACTCTGGTTGCTTATCTTCTTTGATGACCGTAGCTGTACATTTTATTAACACCCTTCTGCGAGGACTCAATTTCAGAGTCATTTTACACCTTTGCTCCGAAGATCAATGCAGACGAAAAGTAAACAAAATCCTAAAGAAAGCAAAACTCCACGCATATTGTGTTGTTTTCAATCAAACCCATTCTGTATCGGTGTAAGGTTCCTTATGGTTTTGGTTCACTTCTGCACCCCAATAAACAGTGACAAAGGGTTACGAGCTACGAAACCCAACTCGATGGGTGAACGTATTTCGTATCGACAGCGAGAATACAACGTCTCACAAGTATTTATCGTTCGTGAAAAGACCTCCGCTTTTTAAGGGTTAAAACGTTTGTTTTTGTTGTGATGTTCTTTATTCAAAATGTGCGAGTCATCGAGTTAGGTTTTGACGTTCACGAAAATAAAGATGGCTGCTTGATTGACAAATGAAAAATAAACTTAAACAACAACAAAAGCCAAAAGCAGAACTTTATTTTCGTACATTCACCAATTTTATTATTGCCTTAGGTATGAGATGCTTTAAGTTAGGTGTATTCTCCACGAAATAAGAAGATTAGAATAGAAGCTTGATTTTCAGAGCTCTAAGCTCTAAGCCCACGGCCTACTGTCAAACATACACAAATAACAGCTGGGACTGAACGTGCTTTCCGAGACACGGAGGGGTCTCGGTATTGTAATGATGGTCACCCATTCACAGACCAACCGCGGCCAGCGGAGTTTAAACTAATCGATCGAACCTCTCAGCATTAGTTTAGTTTGTGTCTGTACTGTGTCAGTACACAGTGCAGACACAAACTATACCTTTGCTAAAAGTAACCTGGCATCGACATCGGCACACGACATGGACTGAACATGACTTTGAACCACCCTGTGTTGAAATTTATCGACAGTTATTTAAAATACAATCAGTACATTTTGACCGCGTAAGTATTGCACTTTTTATGAAACAGCAGATTTTTTGAAGTGAAAACTTCTTTAGGCGCGTTGGGCATTTTTTGAGATGGGAAAAAACAATTGAACTCGCGACACTGTTACCGAAACCACTGACAACACGAACGTAAGTTAACGAACAACGTTGAACGTTGTTTAATTTAACGATTCACAAAATACACACGTAATTGTTCCAGCTTTTTTTCCTATACGACGATTAGTTTCTACTCTACGGGGCCTAGAATCATGTGCTGAATTCATAATTATATTCAGTTTGCGCATCTATTTAAAAAAAACTCTTCAATTTGGTAGTTTTAATCTTATTTTATTTAAATTCGGTAATTTTAACTTATTTAAATTTGTGATTAGCATATTCATTTACTATTTTAATGTCTGTAATTTTTGTACCTATGGATCCTGGCATCTGAAAGAAACGTTTTTATTTTTATTTTATTTTTTATAACCTTGCCACCCTGCAGGTTGATGAAGACAGCTCACAACCCACATTTCTATAAACATTGTCACACTATAAAGCTGAAAAACAAACCCAAAACAGTTTTCAACCGTTGACCGCCTCTAGCAAGTTTCCCAGGCACTTATCGTGTCCCTTGATGGCACAGTGTCTCATTGATAACTGTTCGCATTTGCTCCGTTCTTATCACACCAGTATCGGCGATCGAGGGTACTAATAAAACCGAACGGTCGAAGCGATCCTCACTATGATTATTTTTGCCTTTTCAAGTTTGTTTTTTTTATTTTTTTTTACATTTCTAAAACTAGAAAAATGTCTTAGGATTTTAGAAGTCTGTGAAGTTTATTTTGAATAGGAACTTTGGTATTTCAAGTGATTAATTATTTTTTAGGTATTAGCCTTTTTTTCCAACTACATATGTTGGAGGCGTCAAACCAGATGCAGCTGAATATCAGTATTTTACATGGAGACACTGCCTATTTCACCACCACAACCCAGTTTGGGTTCTGTTGGAAAGACTGGTTGTCAGACTTTCTGACTTATGACGACCCATAACCACTGTCAAATCATATGGGTAATTATATTTTGGAGCCGTTTGGGGTTGAAACCCTCATGGTCTCTTCAAGGAAATCTCGAAACGGCTGGTTGACACTTCCCGCGACTCAAGGGCTGGTTTCTACCTTGGCTAGCGGCTAAGCATTGCCATACAACGTGGTAATGCCCAGTCTCTTGGGAACATTACCCAGTCGACAGCGATGCGGATGAATTTTTCGACGACATTTTTTATTTGTGAATAGGTTTAGTTAAGTTAGGATTATATTTGTTATTTTTATTGTTAGTTTCTACTAAATTACTTAATAGTTATATTTTAAATGTAGGTAGTTATGCATCATATCAATTGCAAAACAAAACAAAAACTACCCTTCTTAATGAGGTTAAGATTCCGTCTGCAAACACACCCTGTATCCGTACATCCTTAAAGGGATGTATTTCAATGTATGGATATATAGGGTGCCTTTTTAACAGGGGTCATTCAACAACAGCTCTAGGCTAGTTATCAGTTTTTCTAGTTAGTTATCAGCCGCCACAAAAGAGTCGCAGTGACAGCTGTCATGAAAATTTCTCATCCTATTTCCTAACTAATATTATAAATATAAAAGTTTGTATGTTTGGAAGTTTAGATGTTTGGATGTTTGTCACTCAACCACGTAAAAACGGCTGATCGGATTTAGATGAAATTTAGCACACCGGTAGTTTTTAACCTGCATTAACACATGTGATACTTTTTATCCTGGTAGTACGTCCCGCGGGATAATTTCCAACCTCCATAATTATGTATTAGTAAAATAGTTGGATAGTACGGTTGCTACAAACAGATGAAAACAATCTGTACAAAATTACAGCTGCTTTAGTGATCTATACTCCAATTGAAATAAAATTAGACATTTAAACAAACCTTTTTTACAGTCCGTTCAACCGATACTGACTTCTATACCGTAGGCTTAGGATGGCGTTAAAAGCAAAAAAGTATTTACAATACCACCTGTTTACTGCAGCTGCCATTTGTCATGCTACCAACGCAATAGAAGTCAAAATCGGTTGATGGGACTGTAAAAAAGTTTTAGTTCAATGTCTAATCTTATTTCAAATGTAGTATAGTCAGAACCCATCCTGTACACAAACATTAGTATATTACGTTAACCGTTGTTTGCCCTGCTAAACGAACCGGATGCCGGACAAACTACGAAACAACGTTACGTTAGCGAAGGGTTAATAATAAAGATAGTATTTTCTTACAACAATATTACGTATTATATATTATTATTCTACAGGGTTAAATTAAATTAACTGACGAAACTTTATAAACGTGATGAGTTTCGATATCGCAGCCGCCATGAAAATATTCGCAACCTACTTCTTGGATTTTCATTTTGAACTTACCATCGGCTTTAGCACTCTCGAAAAGTATGAAAACTATCTCTCTCTCCGTTAATTTTTATTGATATGTTATAAAAAGTCGCATGGAGGGGGCATAACGCTTTTCCGTTACCTACCTGACGAAAGCTGCGTTAAAAACTTCGTTCCAAAAAATACATACAGGGTGTAAGGGAAACGCTTCCGAAAACGAAGACAGGTGATAGGGCTAATGATTCTCGATACAGTACCATAAAAAAGTCAAGTTATTTGTTTATTCTTACCTAATTTACATGTTAAAGTTAAATGAACCATTGTTTGAGATTAAACACATTTAAAAACATTTTCTAAAAACACAATCATTACAACTCCTGCAAGCAATGTATTCAAAAATAAAAATCAGCTGATAGGCTCACGCGCTCGACCCCAAGACCAGGCGGCGACTTTAGGTTTAGGCATCCTTTGTAAAGCGCCGCCAAAATAAAATAAGTAGAAATATTACAGAGGCGTCAAACGTTTTAAATTGATGCAATATGCGAAAGTTTATTGGTATCCGTTTGCATTTAGGTTGTATATTACCTACGTTCTGGCTTCGGAAGCGTTCCCCTTACACCCTGTGTATCGGCTTGCCTGACATGTAAAATAACACACGTGACTGTACAAGTCAGGAAAATTAATTACTAAGCAACCCATAGTCAAATTGGCTAGCCATTTCATTGTGAATTTTTCATTTCACATTAGACCAACGTGAAATTTTAATATTCTAATAATTTCCTTTCTTTAATTCACTTTACAAAGTCTAACATGATCTGCGAAGTAGCTACAACACGTGACTGGAGCCCCAAATAGGGTCCTTAACGAATACTCTCAAAAGAGATCGTATAGATTACCTAATCCTGTTCCCCATTGTGACTCTGTACTTGGGATACGATGCACGTTTCTCTACGTACCTATGAGCACCGGGACCTTTGGGATAAACTTGTTAATGGTGTTACATTGACACCTTTTTGAATACAAGTGATTGTCCGTAAGTGGTATGTCGAAAACATATTAATACACAGCGGTTTTGCCCGCGTGGAGGTCGAAAACTACCCTACAGAAACGTACTACTGGGACTCAAAGTAGCCTACGTTACTTCTTATAATATCAGCTATCTGCCAGTGAAAGTCCCGTTCAAATCGGTCCAGCCGTTTCGTAGATTCGCCGGACATACAAACATTTTTTTTTTTTGTTTTAAGTACTGTTTTATGTTATTCATGTTACGCTGAGACCTTTTTTAATACAAGAGATTGTCCGTAAGTGTAATGTCGAAAACATAGTATTAATCTACTAGTTTCAACCCGCGACTGCGCCCGCTTGGAGGATGGAATAAAAATTATTCTGTGTTAAGGCCCATAGTATCCTCATCTCCCGTTTGTATGCTAAAGCACGACTGCCGCCCGCGCCCGCGCAGGGCACCTCTGAGCCTTTATCTCAAAATGGGGATATTCCTTTGATTAATTTACAATTGTGCTTCGGCGATTCTGTGGTACCTCTAACTATCTATTTTTCAGTGTATTTTTTTTTCCAAATAACGAAGCCGTTTAGTAGGAGTATGGAATAGAAGCCAAAATATTGCGTGTTGGAAAATATTTTTTTACAGCAAAAGTATTAACCATACAAAAAAAGTACTTCAGGCAAAATGATCTATATGAATCTATAGCAAAATCATATATTTTTCAAATCTTCAAGACAAGCCGTTAATGAGCAGTAGGGTCCCATTCGGTAGCGTAACATGGTCACTTTGACCATGTTACGCTACCGAATGGGACCTAGCCCCTTAATCCAGGTTATAAACTAGCTGCGTGCCAAAGGAGATTGAAACGTTTCCTAAATCTTGGGCCTAAATGTAACGAGATGAAAATGGTGTGGATTAATACATTCAAACTTATCAGTCCCTTGCTGAAAATTCTGTAAGTTGTATAAATGTATAGATAGGTAGAAATTGACAATACGTAGAATAAAATACCCAGCACATAGCTGTCTTCTACGCATTCTGTACATTTCTTAACATTAAGTAATAGTTAAGTATATTGTTGGAAAACTACTTTTATTTTTAGCGAGATAAATGACTGTTTACAGTAGCACGCAATGAAACAATTGTTTATGGCTTTGTGGCTGCATCTACACTGCCACATGTGAACTACGCATTACACTGACGTCACGCAAAATCCTGCATCGCGCAAGCAGATTTTGCTGCGTAACTAGCATAATTATAATTATACAACGTCCGACACCACTCGTCGTCGGGCAGAACCCACCCGACACCACATCCGTCTGGTCTGAAAATCCTCCCTTTTCTATAGAGGATGGAGGCATCCCGCGCTACGATTGCCGATACGCGGTCACCACTCCAAGACTCGTCGGCACCACCGGACATCTGTCCGTCGACAAACATGGCCAGCCCACTACCACTTCAGTTTGTCTCCTTTAAAGAAACTTACGGTGCCACAGTGTAACTCGCGTCCTAACTAAAAGCGATCGTCGCGTTCATACATATATTTTTTGTTCGGACAACCGGAAGGCGCCCGTCGGCGTGACCACTCGTTTTGATTCACCGAACAAAAAGTGACATACGAACATGACGAGCGCAAAGATTGCTTTTAGTTACGACTCGGCCTCGTGATATTTCCGTTAGTTTTTTTATTTTATAAAATACTTTCTATCGAAACTTTCGGCATGCAGATACTGTGTCTGTTTTTCCATTACCACCTATCATAATGGGATGTTGGTAACTCTATACCATTGAGCGATGTTCGCTCCGGAAGCTGCGAGATCTTGTCTCCCAGTGCTTTCTGAAGTAAATCGGATTATGTGTACGACAAAGACTTGCTGAGAAAATCATTTATCATACAACGACAAAAAATATTTGCATCGCCTTACTTACAGTCGAGGAATAAAAAGGATGAGCACCTTCAAAGTAATTTCTCGTGACAATGTAAGTGCCAGTTTGAAAAGGTAAGAAATCATCATCATCTGCCTAGCCTTTTCCCAACTACGTTGGGGTTGGCTTCCAGTCTAACTGGATGCAGCTGAATACCAGTATTTTACATGGAGCGACTGCGTATCTGACCTCCACAACGCAATAAATGGGTAGATAATAGTACACCCCAATACGGTATAGAAATGTGCCTGCCTATATACAACGTGTAACATAATTAACGCAAGACCTCATACACCTCAATTAGAGTATTGAGTTAAAAGCATAATACGATGACCAAAACTATTTTTTTTTAAAGCTTACTGATATTATTAAGAAAAACGTGTCGACCCAAGCATTACTTTAAAATTGAGTCTTATTTCTTCTGGTTTAAGATTAAATTTTCTTTGGCTCAATCAGTGGTTGGTATGGCAAAATACATACCTAATTAAAAAAAATACTTATATTGAAAGTTACTGAAATCGATTCAGTAGTCAATTAGGAACAAACTACTTTCAGGTCTTGCGTCCATTCTGTTACACCTTGTATACAGCGTGCCTTGTAATTTGACGTATTCCTTCCAGGATGTGTTAGTGTGACCCTTTTTCTTGTTGCAACAATTAAGCCCCCCATAAAGCGTGGGCGAAAAATCATGGAATTCGATAAAACCCAATTTTTATGGTTTTTTTTTTTTTATTTCCCAGAATCCGTCGCCAAATATTACTTTTTCGTAAACTTTCAAAAATAATCAATGAAAATGAATTTTAAGTTTCCATGATTTTTCGCCTAGACTTCATGGGGTACTTTTGTTGCAAATAGGTCACACTTTAATGTCCTGAAAGAAATACTTCAAATTACATGTCAACCTGTATAGCTGGTGATATCTTTTTTATTTTTATGTTTTCTTTTGTATGGGTAGGTAGGTAGGTAAAACAGGCTGTTGTCCGCAACTCCACGTCAAAGCGCGTATTTTGCGTACGGGTGGGAGAATCAGTTATTCGATCCACCCCAGCTCCTCGAGAAAGGCCAGCAACGCCTTGGTGTTGCTGACAATCACACGTAGGGTACCTGGCCTGGGTTAACGAAGTATTTTGCCCTGTAATTAGCGACCACCGGGAAGTTTAACAGCACATGAGCCGGTGTCTCGTCGTCCTCCATGCAGGCCCTGCACAGAAGACTGTCTGGTACTCCTATGACGAAGAGATATTTGTTAAATGACCCATGGCCAGTTACAGCTGCTGTAACTGTACGCAGCTGTGGTTTAGTTAAACGGAAAACCTATTTCGTGAGGCGGGCATCGAACGCAGGAAGTGCTTCCTTGGCCTGCCTGCACTCACTTAGGTCCAACCAAATTTTTTGATGTTGATCCCTGGTACGTTTCCTTACCAGAGTGCGTAGATACCCGAAGGGGAGAGGCCCATTGCGCCACTCCCCTTCCACTCCACTCCACTCACTCGTTTGCTGAGCATGTTAGTAATCCAATCCGTTAGTGCCTGTTCTACCCCTTGTCTGGAGGGGGCGCTACCGATGCTAAAGAAGTTGGTTTTGTCGAAGGCTCCTTCGATGTCTATGAAAGAGCCCAGGCCGGTGCCTTTTTGGTGTATCGCTTCTTCTATCTGGCTGACCACTTGATGAAGAGCAGATTCGGTCGACTTACCTGAGCTGTACACGTGTTGGTTACCTTGTAGCGGTATGGTTTTGAGGGCACCGTCTCTCAATTCCCTATCACATAGCCTTTCCAGCGTTTTCAGTAGAATAGAGGTCAGGCTGATTGGTCGGTGGGATTTGGCGTTAATGTAGTCACCTTTACCTGGCTTTGGGATGAATATAACTCTCACTTCCCTCCAACCTTTGGAAACAGAACTAAAGGCCAGGCACTCTCTCGTTATAGGCACTAGTCTAATTGTGTCAGAGGCTCCCCCCCATTGTAAAAAGGCGGGGAATACTCCATTGGGACCAGCTGCCTTGAAAGGATGGAAGCTACGGATGGCTCATTGGAGTTTCTCCATTTTTCTTTTGTATAAAAACCTTCCTGTAATACCTACTTTTTTATAGTTCTGTTAACTGTCATCACTAAAATATGAATGCGGAAGCATTTTTGTTTTTTCAAAAAAGAATTACCGGCTTGTACTTACAGCTCAATCTTCTAATTGACTGAGCTCCTGCGCTTTTATTACACACAAGCACTTTGCCCGTGACTTCATCCGCTTGAAATGTTGACCCCTGACCCGACGCATCGCATTACATCGCCCGACTGCGCTTGTACTTCGTTTGCACTTAGCATTCTTTCCGATTTTTTCCTCTGCCCAGCTCCTTAGCGTCGTAGCGTGAAGTTAAATAGCCATAACCTTCCTCAAGAATTGCCAGGTACAGAGGCCAGCACATCAAACTACCCCAATCTGTCAAATGTCTTTAATAGATTTTCAACTTTATAACAAAAGCATAAGGTTCATGTTCAATTGGGAAAATTTGACAGTTTGGGATAGCTTGATGTGCTGGCGTCTGTACTTCCAGAGATTACCCCCTACATAAAACTTACAAACAAACAAATACCTCTTTAGAATATTAGTATAAATTGCAGAGTCCTTAAACATAATAAAAATCAAAACAAACCTTGCACAAAATGCCGGACTCCATTCCACAACATTCTCAATGAAAAATTGCATTTATTCTCTAATAAAATATCTCATAATACTGGTATACATCGCGCAGTGGAATGCGTGCCTCCGGCGGTCTATCCGGCAAATATTTGATTACTAGAACCCCTAGGGACTCCCGCATTTGATCCCCAACTAAACAATATTAGCTAATACATACGTTGTTATAGTTTTTCTTATAAAATTAGCTGAATAAATAAACCTGCGGAAATGGAGGTTCATTTTCCTTCCCTATCTATGTATATGGAGAGATAATAAGTGTTCACAATGGTGTGCTGGTGCCTACGCTTATGTTTGGAACTGAATTTTAGGTGTGGCAAAAGAAGCATGAAATTATAATAAATGCTGTGAGAATGCAGTGCTTACGAAGCATGTGTGGTGTGACTATAAATGATAGGCTGAAGAATCTATATAAATAAAAAGAAAAGTCCAGACTGACTGACTGATTCATCAACGCCCACCCCAAACCCTGGGACCTAGAAAGCTGAAATTTTGCACAGAGGTTCCCTTTATAATGTAGACAAGGAATGAGGAAGGATGTTTCGAAATTCAACCCCTAAGGGAGTTAAATAGGGGATGAAAGTCCGCGCAGGATATAATAAAATAACGTAATCAGTCGTGTTTTTAATAACCGACTTTATTATTACTTATTATCTTTTTGAGTTACAAATTAAGTTTACCATGATGATAGAAAGTTGTAAAATGTATTTTAACGAAAATACGTTACTTTACCATAATCATAACCGCACCGTCGAGCAATCTGGAAAAGCGGAACTGACCCTATCCCGCGCGGGATATTTTTTTCGGGCTAAAAATCGGGACAAAGTTAAGTCAGCGCTGTTCGTAAATTGTATGTTAATTCCCTAATTCACACACACACACAAACACGCAAGCACGCAGAATCGCACTATTTCCACCGACTGCATCTACAATGGCGACCAACAAGAGTGAACAGGCATTTTCTAGGCACGCTCGATCCATCATAGATCTCATCAATCGCTTTCCATCAGGCATGATGGAGGTCAAGAGCTGGCCCATTTAGTAATAATAATAAAAAATAGAAAAACACCGAAAATTAAATTAGGTGAGTTCAGGAGAAGTAATTCAATACTCTCGGAATCCGCAATGAAATTAATTAGATAAAGAAGAGGAGTCTTTGTCAAACAGACAGTTAAACAGGGTCATCATCCTTATCAGCCTTTAGCAGTCCACTGCTCGATGTCAATTCTTTGGTATTGTTCGTCAAATCGTTGAGCTCCTCAAGTTCTGAGTTGAGCTGCATGATGCGTGCACTGATTAGACAGGTCTACTCAATCTGTGTGTTTGTTTCTTCAAAAGTCCATTTCAGACAACAATCCACATGGTCTTCACATGATCTGACCAAGATTATGTCTGGACTTGAAAAGAGACTGCGACCTCTCAGTTTGTTTCGGCCTTTCTCCTCGGAGTAGTCAGATAAGAAACGCCGACCTCACGTAATTTAAAAAATATGATGGACGGGTAAAAGTGTTTGTACAAACCTACTTACAGAAATAAAATCATTTATCATTTAATACAGTTCTCTCATCATACTCAATGCTCGGTTACTCTCATTCAGCTGTCAGTTCCAAAAGTCTCTACTCTCTAAGTCCGTCGACGAAGAAACGGGCCCGTCCGTGAGTAGTTGGTCCGTCAAAACCATTGTGAAATGTTTTTGCCGGACAGCTCACTCATTGCCTATAGTAAAGGGAGGATCCTCCGACTAGACAGAAAATGGTTTGTTTACAATTCCATCAGACACTGTTGGAACAGACTATACCGCCATCTAGTAGAGATGCCGCAAATACTTGCTATTATTCGGTAGGTATTCGGCATTACTCGATTTTTCTTTTTTGTATTCGTCGTATACCGAATAATAGCTAGAATTATTCGACATTCGGCGAATAGTTGTCAAAAATAAAATATTTATGAACAAACTTAAAAATAATCAAACTTAATTTTTTTCTTAAAAAATGCTATGTTATACAAAACGTAAAATAGGTACAAGAAAAGGATTGCCAGTATTTAAAAATGTTAAATCAGTACCTACAATATGAGATTATAAAACTCTTAACTTCCATTGTTTTCTTTTTCATAACCTTAGATTTTTTATTTATTTTTTCCAGAACACTTCAAGTATTACATACGTGATTTAAGCCACACAACGAAAACCTCTCAGGGTTTATCTGTTGATGGCGAAAGATTCCAGTAACAAATAAATGATTCGTAATGTTAAAACTATTACAAGCGTGATATATTATAATTTGATAACAAATAAATCGTTTTTATGTCGAATAATAATGGCGAGTTATCGGACTATTTGCCTTAGGGAATGGCGATTAATCGGTAATCGACTATTCGCTATAAAAATCATTCGCGGCATCTCTACCATGTAGTCTTAGAGCGCCCACGTCCTACTATACGTTTGCCGATTTGCAGTCACTACTCCAACATAAATACATACTACATACTTATGTACTTATTATACTCAAACTGTCATCGTTTCTTTGGCTGCTGTCCACGGTGCAACGACTTATGTGGGTGGGTGTATTATATATTTATTCCGTATTTCATTTGGATAGAGGTACTTAGAGTTATAAATATAATTTACCCAAGGTAATAAAAGTCTCCATTTTAGGACTCGTCTGCCTTCGGTCCTTCGACAAACATGGTCAGCCGCCACTTCAGCTTGCTCACTGTGCAAGCTTTGTCGGTAACTCCGATTTGGTTCGGTTTCGGTTCCAGTTTTCCCGTTCCGGGTATGAGCAATCTTAGTGTGGGACGTCCCTGAGCTAGATGGACCGACGACCTAAAAACAGGTGGGACAGACTGGATACAGAACGCGGCGGACAGGGTGCTCTGGAGCAGCCTTGGAGAGATCTATCTCCAGCTGTGGACTGCAGCTGAGTGGATTGATTTAATAAATATGGGTTCTCCATAAATGATAAATAAAGGCACTCAAAAATAATTAATACAACAACATGATTTATTTCAATCTTCCTTATGGCATATTTTTACATTGATTCAACAATTACTTAACTAGATAAGGCTTTACTTAGCAACATAACTACAGCTTTGATTTCCTAAGAAAACGCTGATTGGTCACACAAAAACGGCTGTCAAAACTCCGAGCGTTTTTTGTCAACTTAAGGGTAGCGCAGGGTAGCCCACTGAATTCAAATTTTCGATTAAATTTTAAATTTGAATTTCACGTTTTTTTTGCAATTCGCAGGCTAGTCTCAGGCTGTGTGTCGAACCAAATATGATTCAAATTTTCTTCAAATTAAGCCTTACATTTGAATTTGCGAACTACCTTAGCACACTCTACTTGATACTAATAGGTACTGGTGAAAATTACAGATTTGCGTGTGTATGTGTGTGTGTTATGGCGGTTATGTGTTGGAACCGCTTTATAAAGAAATCAAAGCTTTAGTTTACATTATTACTATTTATTTGTTTTAATACATAGTTGTAAACGGTAAGGTTTAAACGAAAAGGCTAAGTTTTGAAAGTACAGTCAAGGAAATGTACTGTCTGGCAGATTGACACACTATATCCTGCCTTGTATAGTTAGTTGTATATGACAGATTAAGAATATGTTAAAAACTGTATGATATGTTTATACAAGCACATTGGTCATTGCGTAACACACTAAGAGAATTGGCTTTAATTTAGACAATTCAACAATATTCATTGCGTTACGGTATTTACGTTATTGAGAAGACATATTTTTCGAATTTAATGGAACAATGGATTAGCAGTATCCTACAAAATAATTCATTGAATTGATAGTGTGTATTATTAATAATAATCATTTTATTGTCAGGCAACTAAGGCCCATAGACAAAATACACAATTACAGAATTAGGGTGCAGTTTAAGTCGACAATTAATTTGCTAAGCAATCCGTTTCTCTGACTGTACCTAAAAAAACGTCATAACATTAATGATTTTCTGACGGCGTGATTAAGGATAAGGCTGTTAGATTTTCTGCGTATTATCGGGTTGTTATTGATTCTTCTTCTGGATCCTGAAACAGTTTATGACACTCGGTTTTTCGATTAACTGTTCATAGACAAACGTTTGCGTCGGCAAATAATTCGCCGATGATAAAGTCTTTCGGCAAAACACCTAGACCTGAATTGTTCTGTCGGTGAAAAGCTAAATTCGTAGAACTGATTCAGAATAGTACTTCTGTAATCTAAATTAATGAATTAAATACCATGATTAGTTATGTTAATCGGTGGGCCTTTAAGTACGACTTAATTATCTAGGTAAATACTTAATCTTCTCTATTGCTTTTCACAATTCGAACAATTTAGATATGATTTCACAGTTACCAATTCCTAGATAATACTTAATTTAATTTTCTTTAGTCGCATTTATTTGATCTTATCTCTAATAAATATTATGTTACAATTGGAGATTCGCTGTAAGATTAGCGTTATTTAGTATTTATCTTAATGTTTATTCAATTAACCAAGTACGTACACCAAGTTCAACAGCGGTAGGTACCAAATGGAAGTAACGACATTTTATAATTATTTTTGTACCTACCTATCTACATGTGTAATATTATATAATTATTATACCTACTAAAATAAAATATAAAAAAGCCAATTGTGTGTATAAAAAACCGTTTAATTCAAGTTACTTAGACATCGTTATTATAATTTTAAAATAACGTTGTATGTAGGAATACATTATAATAAACCATACACCCCTTGCTATGTTTTATTCACAATAAGTCCACGTTCGCAGGGACGTCAAAAAATCGCAGCTGTATTTTTTCGCCCACTGGATATCCAACGCATTGCTTAGCGTCAAGAATTAAAAATAAACCGTGCGTGTTTTCGACTAAATCCAACAGAGTGCATAGGCACTCTGTTGGATTTTCAATGCTCGGCTTAAGGGCCTACGTTCCGTTTGGTAGCGTAACACGGTCACTTTATGAACCGTACTGCTCATTAACGGCTTGTCTTGAAGATTTGAAAAATATATGATTTTGCTATAGATTCATATAGATCATTTTGCTCGAAGTACTTTTTTTGTAGGGTTAATACTTTTGCTGTAAAAAATATTTTCCAACACGCAATATTTTGGCTTATAACCATACTCCTACTAAACGGCTTCGTTATTTGGAAAAAAAAAAATACACTGAAAAATAGATAGTTAGAGGTACCACAGAATCGCCGAAGCACAATTGTAAATTAATCAAAGGAATATCCCCATTTTGATATAAAGGCTCAGAGGTGCCCTGCGCGGGCGCGGGCGGCAGTCGTGCTTTAGCATACAAACGGGAGAAGGATACTATGGGCCTTAACACCGAGAGTTGGAAATCCAATGCACGATAAATCTATTTATGACAGAATTGAAGAAAATTAATGCGTCTTTTAACATAGGTGTCTTTACGTTCTTTCCAGCCATAGAATTAGAACTTAGATTTTCTAAAATTACTAGACTGAAATGATTATTTTCTTAGTCAAGTATGACTTACTGAATTACCTTTTAATTTACTTTAAACTATTTTAACCGACTTCAGATAAAAACAGGAGTTTCTTATATGTATAAACCTGTAATCAGTGACCTTGCATTTAATAATTATTTTTAAACGTAAAAAATAAAAAAATAAGAAATTGTAAGTAAAATTATTTTAGTGAAAGTTAAAATAATTTAAAAAGATCAAATCATGCTTAACATTTTTTTAATATTGAAAATAAAATTAAGAGCGATTATGAAAATAGCACAAAAAATACAAAAAAAATATAATAAGATAAAATACAAAGTTTTAAGTACCTATTGGTTGTTAAACCATTTCTTGTGATGATTTTAGAGACTTGATTTTACAAACAAAACAATTAAAAAATATTTTTAAGTGTTAAACAATTGTAAAAGGTTGTACAAATAATTAAATTGATTTTGGTGCTTGGTATTCAAAACAATTACACAGATTTTAGGCATATTTCTATTCTGTAAGTTTTACCTATTTCTTATGTCACGCTCCAATCTTTAATATTTTAAATTATAATTATAATATTGTAAGTAATTATGTTATAATTATAATAAAGACTGTCGAGTAGTTGTTTACTTTATGTTATTGTATTTGTCTTTAACTAAGGCAAACTCTTTATGTTAAATAAATAAATGTTTATTTTTTAAGGGTAGTATACCGAGAGTTAACTCAACATTTATAATTAAACATAAATGTCTTTCTAGAAATGTAGACGCACGTACAACTATAAAAAAAAATATATGAGTATAAATTAATAACATAATTTGGAATATTCGAGAGATGGAAGGCAAGTTTTTCTTGAACTTAAATTACATTCAAAATACACTCGAGAGCAATGAATCCGGGTCACTTAAAGAATCCTAAAAATCTCGGAAACTAAAAATGCTAGGTTAATGCAATAAATTGTATTTAATAGACAATGTAATACTCCTTAAATGAAGGTATTAAAACTTCATAGTTATTGTAAAGTTATATCATAAAAAAATCTAATTTGAAAAAGGGCCACTTTCGAAGATGGAACTACGAAATTACAGCATTTGGTTTTGCTTTTGTTTGTAATCTGTCATTTATGTGGGTACATAAACCATGTTGATAGTGCTCTATATTCATTATTCAAGCTGAAATTATGTCGCTTACACCTGAAGAATGCACCAGAATACTTACAATGCTGGAAACCGGCCGGAGTCAGCGCGATACAGCCAGGACTGTCGGTGTGTCGCTGTCAACAGTACAAAGAGTTCTCCGACGTTACGAAGAAACTGGTTCTAACCTACGCAGACCAGGAACGGGCAGAACCAGGTGTACCACAGCACGAGAAGACCGATACTTGGTGAACACCATGCTTCGAAATCGCTTTCTCACAGGAACTGAACTCACAAATCAGTTTCGACGCCTCGGAGGAAGTAACCCAAGTGCATGGACAGTAAGACGTCGGCTTGCTGAATCTAACTTAAAACCCCTTAGACCTGCAAACGGCCCTAAACTGGAGCGTGGGCATCGTATTTCAAGACTAAGATATGCCCAGAGCCACGTAAATTGGAGTATTGAAGATTGGTCAAAAGTTATGTTCTCCGACGAATCAAAATTTATGCTCTACAAGCACGATGGAAGACACAGAGTGTATCGAAGACCAGGGGAAAGATTCAAGCAAGCATGCATCGAAGAAAAAGTAGCCTACGGTGGTGGGTCTGTACTTGTGTGGGCCGGAATTTCTTCTGAAAGTCGCACAGAGCTGGTGATCATAGAAAACGGCTCTTTAACTAGCGTAAGATATGTGGAAGAAATCCTCAATGATCACGTTGGTCCATTTATGGTCAATTTAGGTGAGGATGCTATATTTATGCATGACAATGCCCGACCTCATACAGGTAGGATTGTGAATGACTACCTTCAAGAGATGAACATTACTCGTATGGAGTGGCCAGCGCGCAGCCCGGATATCAACCCGATCGAGCATGCTTGGGACGAGCTAGGCAGATGCGTAAAACAACGAAACCCTCCCCCAATCACGCTTCGTGAGCTCAAAATTGCTCTCACAGAGGAATGGGAGAATATTCCCCAAAATCGTATAAGGAACTTGGTGTACAGCATGCCAAACCGCGTAAACGCAGTAATGGAAGCACGAGGAGGCAATACGAAGTATTAAAATTCAAGAAAATCGTAATAAAGTTCAAAAATTTCATGTTTCCTATTTTTGTTTTAAGGAGAGATCAGCAGTTTTTTTCTTTATGTAATTTTGTGTTAATAAAATGTATGGTGACTCATATTTTTTTTACTTTCATTTAAGGAGTATTACATTGTCTATTAAATACAATTTATTGCGTTAACCTATCATTTTTAGTTTCCGAGATTTTTAACATTCTTTAAGTGACCCGGATTCATTGCTCTCGAGTGTAGTTACATTTAATTCGTTAGCGAACCTTTACAAACGATATGAGTATCAATATATAATAATGTTTTGTGTTTATACGAATATTTAAATGCAATTACAAAACGTCAAAACGGTCTCGACGCAGAACGTCCGATTTCCATCGAAATAATAGTGCATAAGTATGAATAAATGCTACTGTTTACATTAGATATCTATTAGAAAACCAAGCCTTTTGCAAATCGATGATTCTGTGAATCAAACTTCTCTTATCAATCTCACTTATTGCGAATGGTTCGTTCTGCGCCAACACCGTAAAAACACATGATGAGAAGGTGAATTGTCAAAAGACATACATGACTTTTTGGACGTAGACGTAAAAATTTCGTTAAGAAGCGTTTCAAAATATGGAGGTTATTGTTTAGGAGGGAGACTTACACAGTCACAGCTGACTGTTCCAGATGACTAAATCTTCATTCTGTGTAACTCGTTGTTTAGTTGTAAATAACACACACCTAAAATTATTACACACATCAAGTATATTAATCTCACGAAACGACGCCCGCTTTACTTGTGGTAACCAAGTGCACTAACTACAAACGCTATGAATGTGCGTGTGCGCGGGAGCTCTCGGTACCGTCCGATTCAATGGCGAAGCCGGGAATGCGTGCATGTGTGTTATGAGCTGACGCGCTACTCGCCTTCACAACTCACGGACACACTCACAGCACGTTTGTACACTTGGTTACTACAAGTAAAGCGCCGTCGCTGCGTGATTCAAAAACACTGTACCTAAGTAACGGAAGCCATGTCTAATAGGGAAGGTATTATCATAATTAAAATCATTCATTTCTTAAGTGGTACCAACTGTAAAGTTATGAGCATTCTAAATATTCGTTGAAGTAGTAACATAAAAAAAATAGCTTAAGAAAATTATTCTAAAATTATTTTTCGCCCTCTGGAACAATAATGAGTTTATAAGTACTTACTCTATTTTAATGGCCACCACCAATGATATTATAAGTAGGTAGGTATAGTCTGTTCCAAAGTTATCTGACAAAGGTGTAAACAAACCTTGTCTTAGTTTTTTTTTTTATATTCTCAGGCAATTACTTACTAAAGGAATTTAATAACACTATTTATGTGTATTTAGACAATTTTGAAGGTTTCAACTGTATTCCACCACGTTTTCCAACAATTATTGTTTGAATAACATAAATAAATTGTATTTGAAAAAACATCGGCGATTTAAAACAATAAAATAACCTCAATTTTCAAAAGAAAAACATTTTAATATTACAATTTCAAATAATCAAATCAAAGCACTCAATTTGTTAGTGGCACTACAAGTTAGCATCGATCCATTGGTTTACATTTTCGTTGGATGCTTTTGGAACAGACTACAAAAAGAGGGTAGATATAATAAACGCGCTACGCAAGGTAAATGTGGTCAATTTTAGTTGGTAGTGAATTGCTTCACCTTGTAGACAGAGTAAGGTAAGTAAGTGTAAGTAATGACTTAAGGTGAATGCGCAGTGGTAGACCGCGAAATTCAAATTTTCTTACGTTTTTGCAATTTTCAGGTCAGTATCAGGTTGTATCCTGATCAAAATGTGATTTGCGAATATAACAGGTACGTGTTTACAGAATTTAGTCATTAGAATGTCTAATATATCTCTTATAAGTTAGATTTCTTCCACAAGCACTTTTCCATAAGAAATTTGTTCTTATGGAACAAATCTAACTTAGAAAGATGTATTATTGATTCTAATGATTATAAATCTGTAAATACGTACATGTTATAGTCGCAAATCATATTTTGATCAAGTAACAAGCTGACACTCACCTGAAAATTGCAAAAAACGTAACAAAATTTGAATTTCGCGCTCTACCACTGCGTATTCACCTTAATGAGACAACGATACACTTATTAGATCCAGTACTAAGAGTAAACGAGACAGAATTATATTTTCTATCTCCTATTTCCACCAGCTGTCACGGTTCGATTTCTTTTAGATTAGATTCGCTTTTGCCTTTTGCTTCGTCCGCGCAGAGGTCGGAAATTATCCCGCAGGAACGTAATACCGGGATAAAAAGTACCCTATGTTTTAATCCAGGTTATAAACTATCTGTGTGGCAAATTTCATCCCAGCAGTGGGAACATTATAGGCTGAATATGCTGCTACGTGCCTAAACTGTCAAAATTAAAGAAATTGAATTACCTTGCAGTTAACAAATGATTATTAAAGACTATCGCTATCTCTTAAGGCATATGCTGACAGCTAATCTATAGCTCATACTTTATCTGTAATGTACCAGCGCGGATGCGGTTAACCACTTTTCAACCTTATCCCTTAAGGCATAAGGGTGAAAAATGATCCACCGATATTGACCGCGTTTGTATCTAGATAATCATAGTATGTACTAGTGACCAAAATCCCAATCTAACAGAATAGGTATTTGTCAACATAAAATGTCAAGATAATGTCATGATATCACTGTGTCATGCATGACACATTTGTCATCTAGGCTGGTAGGAGTTTTTAGGGATCCGTACCAAAATGATAAATCGCAGAAACAAACAGACAGAGACAGACGAAATCGAACTGTCTGTCTGTTACATAGTTGAGAAAGTACTAAAGCTATCAATTTGTATGGAAAAGATTGGTAAAAATCTAAAATTAATCTAGTTGATGGAGGTTTATGTAAGTATTGCAGGAAAAATTAACAATGTATCTAACTAACACAGTTTTTTTCATTCACATAATCCGTTTAAACCCTACACAATCAAACTTAGTTAAACGGTCACAAAAAAATAAAATTTATGTTTGAAATTGAAAAAATATCAAGAAACGGAACCCTCTGCGCGTGTCCGACTCACTTTTTACCGTTTTATGACGAAATGTAATGAACAGTCAGGGAAATTCTTGTTTTATGTTCAGGTATAACTTTACCTTCTCGTGTGAATATCTTTCTATTTGCTTAATTTTTTTCTGGTAATTAGAAATAGTTGTTAACATGAGACTTTCTTAGTTAAATAAATCATTACAACAAAATCACTTCGAATCACTAAAGTAAGTACTTAATTAAGTAAATGCGACTAGTTAAATTATTATTTCTTACTTTACCTGAGGCGTGCTAATCTAATTTTCTTACAATGTAACTTAATACTAAGATCTACAAACCCCGATATGAGCAACTTTCATTTAATTTGCGTCTGATGTCATTTTTAAATGAAAGTTGCTTAAACTTTCATTTAAAAATGACATCAGACCTTATGGAATTTGCTCAAATCGAGGCATAAGGCGTAGGTACTTTGGAAGCAACCTTCGTTTTTAGCGAGGCAGCCTTGATTTTTATTTAATACTAAATCCAATATTTTTTGTTACTAGGACATCGCGTCGCATAATTGGGGTTCCACCATTGTCTGAAATCATCATAGATTGTTGTTTTTTGAAGCATTTTCTTGTCGTGGAGGGCTTCGCAGACGGCGCAGACGTTCTCAGCAGCCGATGGGTTATGATATGTGTAATGGCGCTTCCACCTAAAATACTGACTGTATTCTTTCGGAGAGTGGATCAGTTTATTCATCATGGCTGCTAGTTCAATCACGTGTTGCTTTCTGCCGTCGATGTACGACCCCGGTGGAAGATATCTGTAAAGAAAATGGCCATTTTCATTTTGAATGATTTGATTATATTTTACAGAGGAGCCCCTCTGCCTCAGTAATAACAGCCGCATGGGTCGATTCATCAGGTTAAGCTACACTTTTCGTGGTTAGTCGATGAATGGGTGACCTATTTATATACCGGACTACTCCGTGCCTCGGAAAGCACGTTAAGAGGGAACAGGGCGTGCGATTCTCCATACAAATGTATTCCCCTTTTTTCATCCTGAATAATGCCTCTAGAGCTATATTTTTTTTTTTCATAAATCAAGGTCTGCTGTAAAAACGTCCCTGTCATTTTCTTTTTTTCTGCAACTAATTAGTAAAGAAAATATGACCCTCTAAAAATTACAAAAAATGCCCTATTTTTACCGCCGTGCTTAGAGAACTAGGTACCAGACAAATTAGAAAAGTTTTTTACATAAAAAAAAATATATGAACCTAAACATTCTCTTTTTAAAATGTAAATGTAAAAAATAATTGAATCGGCTCAGTTTTCGAGGAGAAAAAAAGGGAATACGAAACGTCGATCTCGTCAAAATTTTTGTGATAATTTCGGTCTGACGCTACTGTATCGCGTCGCTGATGTTCCGCACGCGTGGGAGTGCCAACACCATCCTGAACGTGCTCAGCCACAAGCTGGACAGCCCCCTTCTGGGGCACTGGGTTCAAGCACAAGTGCGCGTGCCCGGGGCCCCAGAGGGCGGCAAATACTTAAATGAATAGCCTAATTTTAAATACTAACATAGTTTTAAGTCATTCTACTAACAATATGTAAATATGCCTGAAATAAAAAGTTTTTTTTATACACGGATCGAAAGTCGCTTGATTTCAATCTTATATAATTTTATTTGATTTGAAAGGAACCGTTTCCTATGTAAAAAGAAAAAAAAAATAAGAAAAAAAAATCAGCAGTGATAACCGTTATCTGGAGCAGTGGCGTGCAGTCGATAACGACAGAAAGAAACTGCCTACCCTACCTAAATCAAGTTAATATTTAAAACTAATATTATTTTATCAATAAACAAAAAATCTTCATTCATAAATCAGCTCCACCTGTCGAGCGTCGGTCGTATCATTAGTATCATCGATGCAATACCCGTTCGTTCGTACAATTTGACGCAACTTCGCATTGCGATGCACTAGCGCCGCCGCTGAGTGCCTAGGGAGAGACAAGATTTACTGGGTGTGCGTTCCTATACTTACGTGGCACACAATGCAACAATTTACGCTCACAACCGTACAGGGCAATCACTGGCTTATGACACGACGAATGACGAAACTTACCGAAGTTTTCCGAACAAAGTTGGTTATGCGACTATTTTTTCAAGTACTTAGCATTGTTTCAGTGAATTTTCGCTACATAAACTACCATTATGTTTTTGTCGTATTATTTTTATATTCCGATTTCCGACGCCATTGTTTGTTTTGATCTAAACCGGTCCTAGAGGCAATATCCAGTTTACATCAAGTAGGTGTAGGTTAAGTTTTGCCAACCACATTAGTAATGCATTACTCAAATTACTGGCCTGTAATAATAGTGGTCACTCGACAATGGAGACTACTACTATACTGATTTTGACAATAACCGACTGACTCATTTGACATTGCTTAATTGAAACCCTCATTAGTTGGTTGCAACCAGTCTTTTAATTGGACAGTCCATTCTATTACTAAGTTGAAAGATATTTTGAACACTGTAGCAGACATAGCATAATCAGTCTATAATGTTCGCATTGCTGAGACACAGGCCTCTCTTCTAGAGGGAGTGATCTGTAATCTTCACGTGGGCCCAGTGGGGGTTGGTAGATGTCACATGTCTTCGTATAATGGGCAGTACCTAACTTAACTAAATAATGTGAGGATGTAAAGACAATAAATCAAAACTCTGCCAAAACTAGTGCGTATTTTGAAACCATCAAGCTCAATAAAACAAAGGCAGATAGATAGACCGTGCGGAACACCAAGAATGAGGCCAAAAAACTAAATACTGATTCAAAACTCGAGTTAGTACGCCACGAAGTATTTGTTTTTACACGCTTTATATTAGCTTCACTTGTATGTTTGTAACCGCCTCCTTAGGGCGCGATTTTGACCCGCTTTAAACGGTCATATTTCATCTAAACTTTGTAAACTTATCGAGAACCGATGACAATTCAGTAATTAAAAAGAAAATACAGAAAAATAGAAAAAAAAGGAAAAAAAACTGAATAAATCACGCTTTTGTATTTAGGAGAACTAAAAAATAGAAAATAAATAATAGTTTAAAAAACTAAAAAACACGCTTTAAAAACGCGCGTTTTTAAAGCTTGTTTTTTAGTTTTTTAAACTATTATTTTTAACCTCACTCTTGGTGTTCCGCGCGGTCGATCTGCATTTGTTTTATAATCTTAGCCATCAAGTAACTCAATCAAAACATCGTTTTTTTTTTTCAAACAATCTAAATAATAGTGATAGGCCGATTGTGAAATAGGTTTTGCCAAATTATCCGACTAGGAAGTGTGACTATGTAATTGGATATTGTGTATTTGATGAACGTCAATAATTTGATAAGTGCAGTTTAATCTATTCTCGTGCAAACCCTATAGACAATGTGTAGTCATTGTACTCATCATTACTTACTACTTTTAAACCTGAAATCAGTTGTTTCTTATTCTTACTAGTTATGCAAATATTATGTACGGAACAACAGGTTTTATTTCGCTATCTAAACAATAAAATATTAGAAGAAAATGACAACGGTCCAACCTCATTACAGTCGTTTGCAGGGAAGGTGAAGTGAAGAGTAGGTCAAGGTGACTTACCAATGCACATATGGTAGAAAATCGTGTGGCAATTCACTAGTCTCGTCTAATATTGACATATTCTATTACAATATCGAATACTGATTATACAAGGTTTAACAGAATAGACGCAAGTCCTGAAAGTAATTGACTACTGAATCGATTTCAGTCATTTTTAACCGACTTCAAAAAGGAGGAGGTTATCAATTCGCCGGGACCTTTTTTTTTTTTTTTTTTTTTTTTTTTTTTTATTTTTTTTTATGTATGTTCCCCGATTACTCGAAGATGGCTGGACCGATTTGGATTTTGTTTTTTTTGTTTGAAAGGGTATACTTCCCAGGTGGTCCCATGATCATCAAGTCAGGATCTGATGATGGGATCCTGGAGAAATAGAGAGAACTCTTCAAATTTTATAGGCACACAAAGCGATTTAGGTATTTTTTGGAAGAGTACTTTCTCGAAGTGGTTCTATTTCAATTTGGTGAAGATCTGATGAAGAACTTCGGAGATAGGCAACGGAACTCCTCAATAAATGATAGCAAATGGACTGGGATTGCTGAAATCTCATCTCTGTGTATTGCTTACACCAGTTCATAACATAACATCACGCCGGTATGCTGTGAAGGGGTAAGCACATGTGAACCACTAAAAAGTGAAAAATAAAAACTTTTTCCAAAAAAAAAAAACCGACTTCCAAAAAAACACTACAAAGTGAAAAATAACTTTAATTTCGGAAGGCGGTGACAAAAAATTCAAATAAAGCTCCAAAGACACCGACTTCCGAAATTAAAGTTATTTTTCACTTTGTAGTGTTTTTTTGGAAGTCGGTTTTTTTTTTTTGGAAAAAGTTTTTATTAATATGGGTGTCATCATCTAGCTACCCTTTTCCCAAACTATGTTAGGGTCGGCTTTCAGTCTAACCGGATGCAGCTGAAAACTAGTATTTTACATAGAGCGACTGCCTATCTGCCCACCACAACCCATTTACTGGGTAACACGATATGTACCCCTTGGTAAGACTGGTTGTCAGAGTTTCAGGCTTCTGACGACCCATAGCGACTGTCAAAGATCCACGAATGACAGCCGGGACCAACGGCTTAACCGGTCAAAAGCCTCATCAAAAAAATCATCAAAGTCACCTCTAAATTATCTTTAAAAGCAGTTTATCCCTTCAATAACAATTATAATTATACTCAAAAATATACCATAAAATTCCAAATGCCAAACTGCATTCAGTGATGGATTATTTATTACTAAATAGTTAATATTTAATTTTATACGATTTTATTTGCATTTTTACGACAATGCTTCTCATTTATTATTCGAATTTATTACAACAGATTTTAACCCGTATCGGATTGCATTAAGAACTATTATCGCTCATAACGACAATATATTAAGTTACCAGGGGGTCTACTCTTATTCATCGAAAAACGACGTTTCGATCGAAATTTCGCATTTTTCCTACCACGGTTCCATTCGTTCCGAAGTTTAATTCGAACGAACATTGTTTGACATTTAGATTCTCTAAACCTACTATAATTCCTAAATGTTGCGAACGAACATTTGAATTTGACAGACGATTGTTCGGAATTTCAAACTCAAATTGACGAAACCAAAAGTGTTACCTTTTGATTTTCGTTAGTGCGGATTTTGTGATAAATTTGCTTGAAATGGCTACAAGAATACTCTTAATCGAGGCTGCTCTACGTGAAGAACGTTTAGAGCGTAGAAGGAACCGGCGTCGCCTGCGCAATCAACTTATTATTAGTGAAATTCCCGACTTAGAGTTTGTAGGAAATTACAGACTCAGTCGGCAATTATTCGAGGAGTTGTGCATGGTGGCTTTATTACCTCCAAAGGCAAGGTGTCATGGAATCGAGCCCACAGTTAAGTATGTGGAGCCATTTTAAACTGAAAAGATGTTTAAGTAAATGGATATTAAGAAGAGGCGATATTTATAATGGAAAACAAATAATTATGTTTATGTATGTTTAGTACTTACAAAGTTTCAATTTCAAGTTTGTCCAAAACAAAACTTTTGGTGACCCAAAATGCAGACTGCGACACAGTACGGTTTGAAGGAAAGCACTTGAAAACATGATTTATTTTCACAATACTTAACCAGTCACGCCCAAAAACTTATTACGTATTAAGAAAAACACTTAGAATTCAAACAAAAAATCTTAAGTTGACATGTTATGATTAGATTGCGTGTGAACATAAACAGAGGTGCATATACAGTTAATTTTGGTTGTCGTAAGTTACTACCCATCGTTGGCATGAAATAGTATTCTTCAATTTAGTCGGTTAACAATAACCATGAATGGGTGTTTTATAGTGTCTCGGTAAATTTCGTAGGAAATAAAAAATATATCTGTATATTTATTTATTTTTGCATGAATATTGCAAGGAATATTTAATAAACCACATGTTCAATGTAAAACTTAAAAATAAAGCAAAATAGTTTGTCAATTTTAAGTTAAAGTAAAAACCGTAACTTAATTTAGGTGACATCATAAAAGACCCACACAATATTGTTCATTCCAATCGTTCACGAAAATTGTCTATGGGTCCGAACTTTAACTGCGTGTCCGAAAACAAAATAGAGTAGGGTCAATAACGAAACTTCGTTTAAATATCGTTCGTTTGCGAAATTTCGTTTCAGAGAAAGAGAGTAGACCCCCAGGGCCTTAAGGGTGTGTGTTGGTAGATGTGACACGTCTTTGAATTTTTGGTTCTAGGACATGCCGGTTCCCTGACGATGTTTTCCTTCACCGTTTTGAGAGCAGTGGTGATGACATAATTTACACAAAGTAAATCGCCAGTCAAGGTACAAACCTACGACCTACAACTCATGAGTCGCGGCCGTTTAAACTAGGCCCCCACTGCTTCCTGGGTCACCACTGCTCCAAAAAGACTCCTAACATAGTTGGTCGCACCGTCTCCTTTGGCATATCTTTGCCTCATGCAGTAAAAAACCCAAACTGATAGCGACATACGTCACACCTGATTTTTTTTGTAGGTAACTGAGTACACAAGATAAATCTGCACGAATGTTCACGTATGGTCATAAAAGAGATATCACATTTTGAGAGATGAAAATCGAACAGTAAGGGACGATTATCATTACACCGTGCCGTGTCCGGGCCGGGGCAGAGCCCGTCTGTGCTGCACGTTTATATTACACCGGGTTATAAGACTTGGAGGGGACGGGGCGTGTCCGTACAACAACCGTGGTGTAGACGAGCGTGGTCCGGGCCCGGACGGGACACGGATCATGCACTGTGTAATATAAACTGCTTCATACAAAATGTATGTAACGTTTCAAATCCGTGTCCCGTCTGGGCCACGGACACGGCACGGCCCGGTCTAATGAGAATACCGTGCCGTGTTCGTGTCCCATCCGGGCCCGGACAACGCTCGTCTACACTATAAACGTGTAGCACGGACGGGCTCAGCTCCGGCCCCGGCCCGGGCATGGCACGGTGTAATAAGAATCATCCCTTAAGGGGAACCTAGTCGCAGGCTCGAACTCACTGGTGGGCCTGGCTAAAAATCACGCTGTCTCACCAGGCTTCATGTCCAACAGAGATATTATCAGTTATGAGCAGTTAGACACTAGTCTACACGCACAATGTTATTGAGTGAGATGCATGATCATTTATATAGTAAAAAATCCTTTGGAAGATCGGGTTTTATGAAAAACACTAAGAGTTGTAAATCCAGTGCGCGGAAAAATCCCGTGCGATTTGTGTAAGAGTATGAATGTCGACTTACTGAACTTATCAAATTTAGATTTTTAAATTATGAACAGCATGTGCAAAGCCGTGACCGCGAAACGAATGAAGAAATATTGCCCGATGATTCGAAATTACAACTACATAGAGCTGCTCGATATACGCACCTTCCATAATCAGCTCCACCAAAAACAATGGGCACAACATCATTCTGTAGCGCCGTCAACAGCTTCTCAGTCACATAGTCCTCGTCGAAAGAGTTCTCCATTGACATATAAAAGAAGTAGTCATTCTTCAACAGATATTTGCAATTTGACGGAACATTTCTAGGGCACTGCAAGGTACCACACTTCCCATAAATGTCTACTGTAAAACCATACGGTTTTAACGCATTCTTCAATGCTTTCACATAACCTTGTCTACCACTTCTGGTCTTACAATTAGACACAAACCAAGCCGCTGCTTTCGTTTTATTCTGTATTCGATTTCTATCAATTAACTCATCACCAACCGTTTCCATGATGTCTTCTTTCCATCGCATTTTTCGTTTTGGACCCACTATTTCACCTTTTTTATCCCGAATTAGTATGTAAGGGTACGGTATATCTGAATCAAGTCTGTAAGTGGAAGTCCAATTGAAAAATCCGTCGAATCCAGCCCCACATACTGGAAAGTTATCTGCTGATTCCATGTTGAAGAATATGTACTGTTGATGGCGAGATCGAGCGGTAGGCAAGTCAGATGCCTTCATATTTCGTCCGTTAAAGGCTATAGCATCGAACTTCGTTAAGTCACCACCGAAGAACTTTCGATTCGTGGTGACAAAGCATTTGATCACCGAACAGTTGTTCTCGAGGAACGCTCTCTGTCCCTTGCCAAGGTAGTAGAAGGGAGCGTAGTCATTCCGCGTCCAGAGTAAGATGTATTTGAAGTCTTTCGGGAGCATTGTCGTCTTTCTGTAGACATCCTGGTATCTGTAATCCCGCCCCACATTTTCAAGCGCCTCTTGGATTAGGCTTTCAGTGATAGCGGGCTGATCTGGTCTGGAAGCAAGTTGTACCCAGAAGAGGGAGAATGCGAAACTCGTGCAACTGACTATAAAGAAGAACTTGATAGATCGCATTTGTCTCAGGAACTGTAGATGGCAGCCGTGGCAGGTGGCCCGAGTACGTTGAGACATCTCAGTGGCTTCATATTCGGGCACCCTGACGTCACTGTATGAGCGGCGTCTGATTGCATTTGTGAGTTTATAATGTGCTAAGCCCCAAATCTTGAATACCTGTAATGAAAAATTATGCATTTAAATAACTTTTTTTATAGACAGGCATAAAAAAGATGGAGTTTTGCAGCTTCTATTTATTTCGCAATCAAATAGTAGCAAACTGGGAAAACTTTGTGTTTATCATCTTTGAGTCGCCTTTTTTTAAGTGTTAGACATTTCGAAGAAAAGTTTAAGTGGAAATTAACCCTTACACTAAATATTTTATATAGGTAACTTATCGACGGTCCCTACACATAATATAAACGTTACGAGAATTCTAATGCGTAAATGGCATCTTACGGCATTTTTCTGTGAAGTTCGCCAAGTACAGTTTAGATTTAATGAATATTATGTGCCCGACGAGTATTTCTAGTTCAAAATTCTCTCATCATCTCTAAGTTGGCACATGTGAAAGTATTCACTTAGTAACCAACCAGATACCAACATCAATATTGATAATAACAATCATCATCATTTCAGCCGAAAGAGGTTTGCCATAATCGCCACGCTTGGCAGGCGGGTTGGCGATCGCAGTATGGTGGGTAAAATGCATAGAGAACGCTGCTGCCCATTCTCTAGTAAGTCCCTTAGTCGCCTTCTACGACACCCACGGGAAGAAATGAGATGGTACGGAACAATATTGATAATAGTGTTGTTGAATGAGTCAGTAGATACGACTCGATTATACGTATAGCATAGTTACATAGTTGTTTTGGTGTGAGATATTTTTTTGCCTAGCCGAAGGCAATAATTATGTTTCCAGACGCTCTCTTTTGGCCGCCAGCCTTTGCGTTACGCACTTTCAATAACAATCCAAAAGATATGAAGGAACTTCCTAATCCATTGCTTCATCATCATCTGCCTAGCCTTATCCCCACTATGTTGGGGTCGGCTTCCAGTCTGACCGGTTGCAGCTGAATACGAGTACTTTCATTGAGCGACTGCCTATCTGACTTCCACAACCCAGCTACTGGGTATTACGCTAACCCTTGGTAAGACTGGTTGTCAGACTTTCGGGCTTCTGACGACTCGTAACGACTGTCAAAGATCCACGAATGACAGCCGGGACCAACGGCTTAACGTACTTTCCGAGGTACGGAGGGGTTTTGGTAAGTTAAGGTGGTCACCCATTCACGGACCAACTGCGGCAAGCGTAGCTTAACCCGATCGATCGACCCGTGCTGTTATTATTACTTAGCCACAAACCCCTCGAATGCAGAAACCATAACTGGCAGAATGTGAGTGTAAGTTACCTGTTACGGGGAACACAGACATGATATAAGATTGATACTTCTGCCAGGGGTGCGGGCTATTCTATGGTGCGGGTTCGAAAAACATACCGTGGCCCCCACACAGGCAACTGAAGGAACACGGGTGGGTTATAGTCAGTAAAAGTCTCACGCGCCGTCCTGCTCCGCCCAGAGCGGGAGAAGTTATTTGATGATTTCCAATCCTCAAAAAAAAAATAGACTAACGGCCTTATTCATAAAAAGTTATCGAACATCTAAACAGTTGCTAAAGTCTGGTTTCGAATATTCAAACAGTTGCTAAAGTCTGGTTTCGAATATCTAAACAGTTGCTAAAGTCTGGTTTCTCTTTGAAAACCAGACTTTAGCAACTGTTTAGATGTTCGATAACTTTTTATGAATAAGGCCGAAATACTCTTATAGTATTTTAACTCATGTCGTATGTGTGTTACGTGTCAACGCTACTCGTGTTCACGCACACATTCACAGCGAGTTTTGTACACCTAGTTACCAGATGTAAAGCACACGTCGCTTCAAGAGATAAAAATACTATCACCTATATTGATTAACGTTATTTTTAAACTAAAGATGAAGTTAAACACTAAACTTTTTCATTGATTCATGGCCTGTTTATTTCAAAATTCCTGAGAACGAGAATTTCAATGATGTACGATCACTTTTGGACATGTTATTTTTGTTATCGACTTATAAATCACCTCATAACATAAAACAGTGAATGGCATACTTTGTACTAGCTTCCGCCCGCGAATTTACCCGATATATGACGATTAAAATTAGCCTGTACTTTCCTAGGGTTCAAGGTATCGTCATAGGAAATTTCATGAAAATCGGTCCAGCCGTCTCGGAGATAAGCCAGAACAAACAGACCGACAGAGAGACGGAAAAAAATATAAATGGGTTTTGTGGTAAGTGCCGTAGATATGTAGGTACTTTCAATTTAATTTAGTAAGCAGAACAGTTATTTTGACATTACAAACAGACTTCAATTTCATTGATTTGTAAGTATGTTTAGATTGCAATAGTTTCCGGCCATGTGTTCACGCACATGCTTAAATGAAACACTTTAAAAGATATTTACAACATAGTGTGCGTATAAAAAAGATAACATATTTCGCGATATCCTTTAGAAACCGGACGTGTCGATATGACGGTAGTTTGTTAATTTCCTGTGAGTTTTGATAGCAATGGCCGGCAGTTAGTCTCATCTCTGTGGAGCAGTGGTGGCTCAGTGGTAACGGCCGCGACTTACGAGTTGTAGGTCGTAGCTTCGAACCCCGACAGGCGCTTTACTTAGTGTAAATTATTTCTTCACCACTGCTCATAAAGCGGTGATGAAAACATCGTGAGATAACCGGCACGTCCTAGAACCAAAAAATTCGAAGGCATGAGACATCTACCAACTCGCACTGGGCCCGCGTGGTGGATTACGGCCCACTCTCTCTCACAGAGAGGAGGCCTGTATCCCAGCAAGCTTAGTACGAGCACCGATTTGTCGACGGAAGAATAGACATGACTATTAACTAATGATGTACATTAAGAGAAGATAGCTAAGTTGAAATGCGTTCTAAACTAATAATTATTTTGTAGATAATCGTATACACTTTGTGGCCGTCGAGTAGAAAGTTTATTGTCAGTGTGATTTTGACAGTTTGGGAAGAATAATTCTTCTGAAATAGTCTACATTTATAAGAACCTAGACAAATATCGTTAGAAATGAAAGACTAAATGACAGATTGTAGAAGGATATCTACGGTGCGATGACAAAAATGGAGATACGAAATGTGACTTTGTATTGAAAAAGCACTCTCTATTTCTTCGTAGAAATAGAAAGCGTCATGCTAAGTCTGCTGTTGATGGCAATAGGGTCCCATATTACATGGGATTTTTATACATAACTGGCGAAATGTGGGTGTACTATAGATACACCTCTGCGTAACCCTTTGGGGATTACAGGCGTGATGTTATTACAGGCGTGATGTTATTACAGGCGTGATGTTATTACAGGCGTGATGTTATTACAGGCGTGATGTTATTACAAGCGTGATGTTATTTTGCGAAGGAGGGAATTTGAAGGGGTCAAAGTACTCGGTAATAGATAGGTACCATATTACGCTTTATCAGGCCAACGCTGAAAATTAAATTACAAGAAGAAGAAAGAACGGATGTAATGAAATCTTGATGGGATTTTTTTGCGCACTGGATCTTCAAAGCACTGCTTAGCGCCGAGAGTTGGAAATCGAACACTGTTTTATCAAGACGCTGAGACTCAGTCGCGCTGCACTCTGTTGGATTCTCAATGCTCGGTTCAACAGTGAGAGTTGAAAATTAAGTGCGCGATATTCCAGTGTACGACTAAACGCCGACAGACTGAACACCGACAAGACTTTACTTCGACGGGACTTTTCGACAGGATTCATCGCCGACAGGGCTCATTAGGTAGGTAATAGGTTAGAATACCATCTGCGCGTGAGGCGAGCGAAGCGAGTGGTGCCGCGGTAGCGGCCGGCGAGCGCTACTTCCATGTTAGTAGGTAGCACGTTCCAAGTTAGACTAAACGCCGACAGACTGAACACCGACAAGACTTTATTTCGACGGGACTCTTCGCCGACAGGACTCTTCGCCGACAGGACTCTTCGCCGACAGGACTCTTCGCCGACAAGGCTCATCCTTGCGCTATTACTAAGTAATCAAGTAACTTCCACTAACATGGAAGTAGCGCTCGCTCGGCTCGCGCGCAATTCTATCGGTCGCAATTATAACCTAACCTAACCTAACCTATTACCTACCTGATTAGCCTTGTCGGCGAAGAGTCCCGTCAGCGAAATATCCTGTCGGTGAAGAGCCCTTTTGAAGTAAAGTCTTGACGGTGTTCAGTCTTTCGGCGTAGTGTCTGTCGGCGTTTAGTCGTACACTGCGGTTCAACAGCGAGAGTTGAAAATTCAGCGCGCGATATTCAAGGCGGGGCGCGACGTCGCTCGCCTTTTGTTTTCAGTAACACATATCGTCCGTGATTGTTGGACGCACCTTGCAACAATGTCGCTCATCACATTGTTTTGCAAAACCAAGCAATGAAATACTTGATTCAATACTTATTAGGTAGGTAAGTAACAACATCCTCAAATTACAAATAGCGGAAACTATTGTCGTGATTACTGTTATACCTACTAACTTGCTTTTGTCAGCGGCTTCGCTCGCGTGGTTGTCAAAATTATCCCACGGGAACGTAATACCGGGATAAAAAGTAACGTACTTACATAATGATAATCCATGTCATAATTTATCTGTGAGTCTATGATTGAGTAACAAACATTCAAACTTTACATTTATAATATTTTATAGTAGGATGTAAAGTCAGGGATATTAATTTGTTGACCAAATTGACTAGGTACTAACTTGAATTGCCCATAAAGCGCTACAAGGTTCTTTTGGCGCGTGGTCAAAAGTAAACTAACGCTGTCGTCTTGTTTTTTTAATTCATTTCAAGTTACAATTCACAAAATAACTCCACTAATGTTTACTCAACAGTGCCCTCTGTCGACGTCATTCGAGAATCAAAAGTTAGTAGTGTATTGGCTATAACTGGCCAAATTGGCATACAATGCGTTGTACTAAGAATATGAACGCGAATGAAGTCTAAGTCATCTGTCACTTGAAAAGTAGCGTTTGCAAAATATTTGTCTTATGTAATTTTGACGTTCAAAAAGTCTCAGCGTAGTTTGAAATAATTTGAATGTATGACTTTTGATTTTGTTATCTGTTTTGTTAATTAAATAACTCACTGTCTTTACTCCAAAATTAATGATAAAGGCGCTAGTTTGACTGTGACGTCACAATGTGGCGCAAGAGCATTCCTATTCTTATTTGAATCATTGGACGTAGTTGTTGATTTGATAAACAATAAATTCCCCTGACTATGCCATAACCTGCGAAAATGTATCTCTGCCTATATTTCCGGGGTATACATGCAGGTGAAGTGACTTACTTGGTAGCAAACTGTTATTCGATAGAAACGGCTGTCATTCGTAGATCTTTGACAGTCGTCAACGACTGAACAACGCCAAGACTTTACTTCGACGGGACTCTTCGCCGACAGGACACTTCGCCGACAGGACACTTCGCCGACAGAACTCTTCGCCGACAAGGCTCATCTTTGCGCTATTCCTAAATAGTTAAGTAACTGCCACTAACATGGAAGTAGCGCTCGCCGGCCGCTACCGTGGCACCGCTCACTACGCTCGCTCGGCTCGCGCGCAGTTGGTCGCAATTCTAACCTAACCTATTACCTACCTTATGAGCACTGTCGGTGAAGATTCCTGTCGTCGAAGTGTCCTTTCGGCGAAAAGTCACGGTGAAGTAAAGTCTTGTCGGTGTTCAGTCTGTCGGGCGTAGTGTCTGTCGGCGTTTAGTCGTACACTGGCTTCTGAAAGCACATTAAGCCGTTGGTTCCGGCTGTCATTTGTGGATCTTTAAAAATCGTAACGGGTCGTCAGAAGCCCGAAATCCCGCCCTGATATTTTTACGTCTGCGCAAAGGTCATATTATTAGACCAATTCTATAATATCGTAAATTAAATTCGGTTTCATACAAAATGTAAGTACGTATTAGGTACTTAACTCATCCAATTAAAATGTGTTGAACAGACGCTATTTTTACTCTAAGTAGATAATAATTTTATTTTCAGCGTTGGCCTGATAAAGCGTAATATGGTACCTATCTATTACCGAGTACTTTGACCCCTTCAAATTCCCTCCTTCACAAAATAACATCACGCCTGTAATAACATCACGCCTGTAATAACATCACGCCTGTAATAACATCACGCCTGTAATAACATCACGCCTGTAATAACATCACGCCTGTAATAACATCACGCCTGTAATCCCCAAAGGGTTACGCAGAGTTGTATCTATAGAACACCAAAATTTCGCCAGTTATGTATAAAAATCCCATGTAATATGGAACCCTATTGCCATCAACAGCAGGCTTAGCATGACGCTTTCTATTTCTACGAAGAATAGACAGTGCTTTTTCAATACAAAGTGACATTTCGTATCTCCATTTTTGTCATCGCACCGTAGATACCCTTCTACAATCTGTCATTTAGTCTTTCGTTTCTAACGATTTTTGTCTAGGTTCTTATAAATGTAGACTATTTCAGAAGAATAATTCTTCCCAAACTGTCAAAATCACACTGACAATAAACTTTCTACTCGACGGCCACAAAGTGTATACGATTATCTACAAAATAATGATTCGTTTAGAACGCATTTCTGTTATAATTAATAGAAAAACTTAACTATCTTCTCTTAATGTACATCATTTAGTTAATAGTCATGTCTATTCTTCCGTCGACAAATCGGTGCTCGTGCTAAGCCTGCTGGGACACAGGCTTCCTCTCTGTGAGAGAGAGTGGGCCGTAATCCACCACGCGGGCCCAGTGCGAGTTGGTAGATGTCACATGCCTTCGTATTTTTTGGTTCTAGGACGTGCCGGTTATCTCACGATGTTTTCCTTCACCGCTTTATGAGCAGTGGTGAAGAAATAATTTACACTAAATAAAGCGCCTGTCGGGGTTCGAAGCTACGACCTACAACTCGTAAGTCGCAGCCGTTACCACTGAGCCACCACTGCTCCACAGAGATGAGACTAACTGCCGGCCATTGCTATCACAATTCACAGGAAATTAACAAACTACCGTCATATCGACACGTCCGGTTTCTAAAGGATATCGCGCCATATGTTATCTTTTTTATACGCACACTATGTTGTAAATATCTTTTAAAGTGTTTCATTTAAGCATGTGCGTGAACACATGGCCGGAAACTATTGCAATCTAAACATACTTACAAATCAATGAAATTGAAGTGTCTGTTTGTAATGTCAAAATAACTGCTTACTAAATTAAATCGAAAGTACCTACATATCTACGGCGCTTACCACAAAAACCATTTTTATTTTTTTCCGTCTGTCTGTCGGTCTGTTTGTTCTGGCTAATGTCCGACACGGCTGGACCGATTTTCACGAAATTTCCTATGAGGATACCTTGAACCCTAGGAAAGTACAGGCTAATTTTTATCGTCATAATATCGGATAAATTCGCGGGCGGAAGCTAGTACAAAGTATGCCATTCACTGTTTTATGTTATGAGGTGATTTATAAGTCGATAACAAAAATAACATGTCCAAAAGAGATCGTACATCATTGAAATTCTCGTTCTCAGGAATTTTGAAATAAACAAGCCATGAATCAATGAAAAATTTTAGTGGTTAACTTCATCTTTAGTTTAAAAATAACGTTAATCAATTTTATCTCATGAAGCGACGACGTGTGCTTTACACCTCATCGGGGTCCAACAACCAGTCTTTCCAATAATGGGTTTTGTGTAACGCAGCAACAGCGTCGTGAAGGCTAGATATACAACGAGTAACATAATTAACGCAAGACTTCATACATAACGTGACCATACGTCCCGCTTTGGGCGGGACAGTCCCGCTTTCAAGCAATCTGTCCCGGTGTCCCCAGCGAGGCCGACATAGTCCCGCTTTTGAAAACAGACCAAATTATAATTTAAAATGTGCCTACTTAACTATTTTGTGTTCAGCGCTTTAATTATTTTATATCTTCTTTAATAAAAAAAAACTAGTAAAACACCCACAAAACAAAACACACACAAAAACTTTTTATTATTATTTAATTCCGCAGATGTCCCGCTCTGGCAAAAAAAATAAATGGTCACGTTATTCATACACCCCAATTAGAGTATTGAGTTAAAAGCATAATACGATGACCAAAACTATTTTTTACACGCTTTATATTAGCTTCACTTGTTGTTTGTATGTTTGTAACCGACTCCTTTTTTTTTTTTTTTTGAGGATGGGAAATTATCAAATAACCTCTCCCGCTCTGGGTGGAGCAGGAGGGCGTGTCAGACTTTTACTGACTAAAACCCACCCATGTTCCCTCAGTTGCCTGTGTGCCAGGGGCGACGGTATCTCTTTCGAACTACCCGCACCCCTGGCAGGCATCGGCCCTTGCGGACCCCACCCTTTGGTGCTGACATCTCTTTGAGGCGCGCGTGGAACACAACGCGCCGTCAACCCGGGCTTGGTCCTTACCGGACAGCGAGCTACCCATTACTCGCCGTCCGCAAGCCCGCGCCTACGGTGGCCGGGAATCAGCCTGGGATTCCCGACGCCCAGGGCTTCTCCCGCGGCGACTACGGCCGTGAGGGCGCATATACTGCCTCTCCCTCACGTGCGCCGCCTCCCTCTTCGCGAGCATTACTGCTTCGCAGAAGGAGGCGACGGCTAACCATTCACTCTCGCTCCGTACCATGGCCTGCACCAGGGCCGGACGCGAGAGATCGCCGCCGCCGATCGCCTCCACGAGGACACGGCGGTGCTCCGCCCAAGCCGGGCAGACCGCCACTGTATGCTCCACCGTGTCCTCAGGGCGATCTTCGCAATGGAAGCACCCGGGCGTTTCCTCCTGCCTTATACGAAACAGGAACCTCCCGAAACAACCGTGTCCGGTGAGGACCTGCGTCAGGCGGAAGGTGAGGACGCCATGCCGCCTCTCAAGCCACTCCTCAAAGAGGGGACTTACCGCCGCTATCGTGGCGTGCCCAGCACTGGGTTGCGACAATCGCGCTCTCCATGTCGCCATGAGATCCCGCCGGAGCTCTGTCCGCTGCACCTCGATTTCTCGCGGCAGCGGAGTAACGCCCCGGCGTTTGGCCTCCTCGCGCCACTCCCAGATATGCGCGAGGACCTTTGCCTCCAGATCCCATGGCGACTCTTTAGGGCGCAATTTTGACCCACTTTAAACGGTCAGATTTCATGTAAACGTTATAAACTTATCGAGGGCCGATAACAATTCAATGATTTAAAGAAAAATAGAGAAAAATACAAAAAAAAGGAAAAAAAACTGAAAAAATCACGCTTTTGTAGTTAGCAGAACTAAAAAATAGAAAATAAAAAGTAGTTTAAAAAACTAAAAAAAACACACTTTAAAAACCAAACTAAAAAAGTAGAAAACAATTTAATTCAATTAAAAAGCGTGGGGTGCTTTTTGAGGTATTTTTGTCAATCACTCCACGCTTTTTAATTTAATTAAATTTTTTCTACTTTTTTAGTTTGGTTTTTAAAGCGTGTTTTTTTTAGTTTTTTAAACTATTTTTTTAAAGCTAACTGATATTAATAACAAAAACGTATTAACAAATACATAATTTAAAAAAAAAAACTTAAATACTGAATCGATTTCAATAACTTTTATTACTGCAATCGATTCAGTAGTCAGTTAGGAACAAACTACTTTTAGGTCTTGCGTCCATTCTGTTACACCTTGTATATGCCTGCTGTAGACTTAATAAAGTTGAAACAAACCAGTAACTGTTCTATTTTTTTAAATAATTTGATGTGTTGTTTATTTTTTTACTGATTTTCTTTTGTGAAGTTCGTTTGTTATGGGTATAAATCAACTTTTATAATTATACCAACTTGTTTTTTAATATATTTACCTAATTGTATTATTTATATGGTTTATACACTTTTGTTTTCCAACAAAAGGGTCGTGACTGTCTGACTATTTGTGACTGTGTGTGTATGAAAAGGATTTTAAACGTTTTTAACCATTTGGTATAAAACCGTCTTTTTGGTTTAAAACAATTTAAGTTTAACCACACTTAGCGGTTTTATTATTGGTTTCAAATGCTTTTTTGTAGAATGCACTGAGCACATACCTACTCCCCAGTTTAGAATACCCATTACCTGTCCCATGAACCACATACGGTTCAGGCTGATTATTTAACTATTGTGTCTACTTTGTGGACAGTGAACAGCACCCTAATTGCGTAACACGCGATTAATTATAATCGGTTTCATTTTGACAGTTCAACAATATTCATTGCGTTATTTAAGTTGTTGAGCAGACACATTTTTCGAACATATGAAGCAATGGTTTAGCCATCTGTTTCAAAACGAAACAAATTATAATGAATCGTGAGTTACGCAATTAGGGTGCAGGTTAAGAGTACCTAATTAACATAATAAAAAAATATGCGAATGTACTAGGAAACTTACATCTAACCAATTTGAAAACAAAATCCCAGTCACACACACAATGACCACATCTGTTAGCAAGCGTTAATATAGTGGCTGAGCGCTGCAAGCAATAATAGTCCTTACGGTATATAGATGTTAGTTTCCTCGATAGTACATAATATTATACAACTCGACTCAACACTGCATATTTTGGTTTATATTTAGAAAAATATGCAGTGGTGTGTAAAAACCTAATCAGACAATGTTTTTTTAATAATATTTACCTACAACATATTTTTCAAACGTTTATTTGAATAAATTCTCATATCAAGATTGTTGTCAGTCTATCTCATCTTAAAAACGTTGTGTATGTATGTTGTTATAATTATGATTTCACATACCTAATATTAACAAAAATGGTCAATGTTTTATAAAAAGCCTTTTAATTAAATAAAAAAAATCTGTTTTAAACAAATTTAAAACTAACATTATGGTTTAAACCGGTTAATTTAAAACTATAGTCGTGACGGTCAAAATGCTACTCTTTTTTTGGTCTATAGCTCTCAGTAACCAAGTGTACAAAATACTATTTAGTGCTTCGTTCCAAAATATATTAACAATGAGTTTTTTTTTTTAAATTAGTTGTGAACCGTGACCGACTCACGCGAAGTGATTGACTCACTGATTGGATTATTTCATACACAAACGCAAATTTGTTGTAATGATAAGTACTTACATCAAAGGTAGGTATTAAAATTTACAAAATGCATTTTTGTTTAAATAGGTACCTACATGATTCACATCGAACTGAAAACCAATTCTCGTAACTAAAAACGTCCAAAATCTTGTCCCAATCTCATCTCAGCGACAATCAATTTCAAAAACTTGTCAAAAATGTAGGGAAACTAGGGATATTTTTGACAGATTGAGACTGAAATCAGACTGTGAACGTTCTTACAATTATTTTACGCGAATTGCCCCTCAGTTATAAATCGTTGTATTACTTTTAAACCATATTAAATTGAAATTTACTCATTAGTTACTATGTTACTCTCGTTATAATTATACTGATCCTATATATTCCGTCCTATTCTAAATCCCGATAAAATGTATATAACATTTTTATTTCCCTACCTATCTACATAAATATCTAATAATAAACCAAACGTGACGTTGGCTAAATGCACAAAGCGTGCGAAGCCAGAACCGAAAAAAAAGAAACATAGTAAACTATAACGTCACAGAAAAAAAAACAAACATACCCAGAAATAGAACACAAAAACCAAAAACAATTCACAAATTCACTTCTTTTTTTCAGTGACCATTAAAATATTCAGCCTAAATGTGGCCAACACCGAATTCCAAATTCAAACTAATTGTATTTTATATTCACACAATATGTAATCAACGAACAAGGGCATTAATTACCACGAAGTTCCTTTTTTAAATTAATTAATTAGTATGTGACCGCACATCACGTCGTGCGCCGACTAGTCATGTACCAAATACACTGATATAGTTACTGTTACGATTACGATGAGACTCACTCGATGTACACACGGACGGACGACGGACTTGATAAAATCGCGGTGGAATTACAACTCTCGATGTTGAACATTGAGAATGTAAGAATGCAGCGTGAGTGAGTCTCTGCACGTCAAAAAAAAACACAGTTTTCAATTTTCAACTCTCAGCACTAAACAGGAAGTATTCCCGTTTGAGCACCAAGAGCACCAAAGGTTTGCGAATAACTTGGTGCTCAATGTATTAGGTGCTTTAAAAATTGGTGCTCAAACGGGAAAACTCCCTCAGCTGTGCGTTGAAGATTCAGTGCGCAAAAAATCCGTGGTAGGGTTTTTGCTTTAAATCGATCTTCTGGATCGTAATTTTATAAAAATAATGATAAGCAAAGTACTTATGCATTCTAAATTATTTATTTTGATGATTTTTAAAGTGGTAGTAAATATTTCCTTACGTTTTAACAATCTGTTTACATAATTTCCATTGTCCACCCGTGTCACATTTAATAAAAAATATTTAAACGTTTGATTTTGTTGGCGAGGCCATATTAAAAAGTATTTTAAAACAATAATAAGTCACGCTCACAAATATAACTCTTACTATGAATGAAAGAAAACAAAATCAGAGAATGCTAACATACCCGACGATAAAATAAACAAAATATTATCACGGTGTCACCAACCTTCATATTTCATACAATACCCCCTTTTGACTATAACCCCTTATAACTCGAAACAATCAAAACTAATCTCATTCAATGTTTATATATATGTTACGGCTAATAGCCGAAGTGCGGCTACACCTAGTTTTAGCCGGCTATAACTAGGTGCAGCCGCACTTCGGCTTCGGATATTTCATACAATACCCCCTTTTGATTAATATAACTCGAAACAATCAAAACTAATCTCATTCAATGTTTATATACCGGCTGATTTTTTTTAGCGTCTGGAGAACAATATGACATGTTGTGTAAGTAGAATAGAACTCATATACGCTAACCTTTGCCTGGTACCATTGATATAGAAAAAGTTCCGAATATCCTTAAAATACATGAAAAAGAATACATCCTACAGCACTCGCGTAAAACGAATAATACGCAAAATAGGTAATAGTAAATGGGCGTAAGCTGCGATGGCCGATGAATGGAGCATGACGATAGTGTGAGCGAGACACTAGCATTAATTTCACTCTACATCTTTGCAGCTGATGCCTACACAGTCACGCACACATTTGCGCGTGTTTATAATAATTTGATACACAGTGACGCGTGTCTTGAAACCGTAAACCAAATAAATTACGTCTTGTAAGGTCAGTAAAGCTTTGATAGAAATGTAAACAAACCTGTTGATGTTAAATTCTTATAACAATCACTCACTAAGCGTTTTAGTTCAGCCCACAAATAAAAGTCTAACGGCGTTACGTCTGGTGATCTCGCCGGCCAGTTCACAGGTCCACCAGCGACCTATCCACTTATCACGGAATTCACTGTCTAAATACGCGCGCACAGATCGCTCGTAGTGAGCTGGACATCCGTCGTGCTGGAAGTACATGTCCCGCAGACAGTGCAGAGGAACGTCTTCCAACATTGTGTCGATAACGGACTGTATAATTTCTCGATACGTTATCCCTGTCAATCGACCTTCGATCCAAACTGGACCAATTATGCGATCGTGTATTATCGCGGCCCAAACATTCACACTGAATTGAACTTGATGAGCGCCAAATCGACGAGCTGCTTGCCGGGTGCTCCTCCTCGGGTGTCGATGGAAATATTCCAGGATGGCGTCTTCGACGAGTATGGATAAGGGTGGCCGGCCTCTGCCTCTGGCATGACCAGGAAGGTGAAACTGGTCATGGTCAAGTAACCGCGCTGATAAGTGCGGAGTATCAAGTCTGTGCTAGGGATTCGGGGGGCAGGGATACCGTTACGTCTAAGGGATTGTAGGTGTTCTTCGTCGGCGTACATTCGCCTTGCACCATTTACATTTTCACCAGACAAAAAATAATACCTCATCATGGCAAGATACTGGACGTTGAAGCACACGCGGAAAAAAACAGCGATCGACGTCACACTATGACTAATCGCACTGGACTGGAGACTTGGAGAGAGACCGCGGGACGCGGTACTCGGGTCGAAGGGCGCGCGGGTGGGAGGGGGAGCGCATGCGGCGACACTTGAGCGGTACGCCTGCAAAAAAATGTTAGTTACCTATCCCCGGCCGGCTTCAATCAAAGGATTGAATTTCGCTACGAATTCATTCATAATTTCTGCGCGTTGATTAGGGTGCCCATAAGTTGGATTTTGATATTATTTGTCGATTTTTTGTATTTTTATAATTTTTTATTGTTTTTTAATTTTTATATGAAAAGTTTACTACAAATAGTATTTATTGATAGGTTAATTTCATTTTAGAATTAAAAAAAAAAAGTTAAATTTCCGTGCCATAGGCTTCTACTCCGTTCACCTATTAACCCCTATTTTTTTCCAGACGGTAAAAAAAATCATCCGGTATATGTTACGGCTAATAGCCGAAGTGCGGCTACACCTAGTTTTAGCCGGCTATAACTAGGTGCAGCCGGTTAAACCTAGATGTATCCTACTTATGTCACCGGTGAACTGCACCATACTGCTTACCGACCGATTAGGTTAGGTTAGGTTAGAATTGCGACCAAACGCGCGCGAGCCGAGCGAGCGCAGCGAGCGATGCCGCGTCAGCGGCCGGCGAGCGCTAGTCCAGCTGCACCTAGTTGTAGCCGGCTAAAACTAGGTGTAGCCGCACTTCGGCTATTAGCCGTAACATATAGTATATATAGTGGCATACGATTCGATCTGGGCGAAGATCGCATCCAGTTGAATCGATTCAAAATATCGGTAGATCGTATGGCAGAGATCGGGCAACCCTAGAACGTGCCCATGTTCTAGGGTCTACTTCAGTCGGCTCAGTGCCTCTGCCTAGTGTCCAGTGCCCACTGGCGGGAAGTAACCGCATAGACTTGTAGTTGTGTTTAATTCTGTTGTTGTTATGGTAGTGTGTAAAAGTTTACTAACATAGTTTAATACAACATTGACTGTGTGTACTTGTAGCGTGGTCCGAAATAGACTCGCGAGCAATAAACTGGAATTACTTCATCGCGCGTTGCTCAAGACATTTTTTTACAATTTGTATGCAATGAGCTGTGGATTGTGGTATATCACCTGAAAGGTAATTTTGTTAGCTTTCAAATGATATCAAAAAGATTCAAAATTAATTAAATTTTCTACCTTAATTTAGAGAATTATTGTAATAGGTCGCAGTTGTGGACGTCATACTTCTTTTAATATAGCTTTAGAAAAAAGAGGCTCGTAGAAGCAGGAGTGCAAAACATTTTATTTCAAAGTTAAGTTGTAACTTTTTTAGGTAGATTTAAGACAGTACTAAATACTGAGATAAACGGAATAAAAGTAGTTTTATTTTAAATAATGTTCTATTTATAATAACATTTTCATCACACATTACAAACCTACAACAAAACGAATGAATGAAACAAACATCACATGATGATTTAAATCTAATTAAGTTTAAAGGAAATAAAATACAGTTTTTTTACAATACCTACTTTATTTTAAATAACAACTTTTGTCCGACAATGCGTTGGTAAAACTTCGTCGTCATCAGCGAATTTTTTTTTGGGTTTTGTCTTTGCACGATTTGTGCATTTAGCCAGTGTCAAGTAATTTTAAGTTTAAACTAATCAACTGAAAATCTTACCACTTTTGTTATTTTCGTAACCAATATAAATAATATTGAATTCAGGAACAGCAAACCAACGATAAGTAGAATAATAACTATTTTTTTCAATTACAAACAATTATCATACAAAATATCAGCGCATTTGCTTATACAGCAAACTGACGTCATACCCACAGAGCAATATGGCGTTCACTGCGTCCAGCGTTTTCGTCAAATTACGCGCGAAATATAAAAATGAAAAATTTGAATGTATTTTCATGACACTATTCGAATAAATAAAATGTTGTGGTTTTCTTTTCAAAAATGGGTGTAGTACCCCCTATTGTGAAGTTGTAACTACAGGCATACAGTATTGCTAACACTTGTCATTCGAAAATCGCCCTTATTGCTACGAAATAAAGACGCTGTTAGTGACAAATTGTTACTAGTGATGTGCGTATGACTGTAATTACTTGAAAGCCGTGTTTACAATATATGAAAACTGTATTATTTCGAGCTCGTCACATTGGGGAAGGCCAAAGCTAACTAAAGATGGCGTGACCGTAGCTCGGTCCCTACGGCTTGCGATATACTCGACATTTCTTCCATTCATTCCATTTCGTGTTCATTCATGAGTCTGGGTTATTTTACTACTTTGTTATTATTCAGTAAAACGGGCGATTCGACACATAAAAAATATATTATTTTTCATAGGCGATTCTCACGAAGCTAATTAATTTGTGGGTGAATCGACCATTTCAGAAATACGTAAGTATTAGGCAATTGGCATGTTTTGATTTTTATCGGGAAACTATAAAAAAAAAACTTACTAGGTATTTAGAGGTGAAAATCGAGCTAAGTTAAATGTTATTAGGTACTTTATTGCATAAAATGCAAAACGTCAACTAAATTCAATGAGGCGCAGTAAATAGTCCGGTCAAAGTAGACATGTCAAAGTGCAATAAATCGCTTATAGCTTAAAATTGCTACGAATGTTCGGAACGCCATTATAAATGAAATGTAATAAGTCCCCATCGATCCCATACTTGCCAAAAAAAAAAAAAACAAAGGTCAAAGTAGACGGCACGGTTGGCGCAGCTGCTGCGCTGCGTGTCGCGGATTAGATTCCCGCAGTCCACACGGAACAAATTTTTGTATGACCTACAAGTAGTTGTTCCGGGTCTGGCTGTTTGTATATGTGAGTTTAAATGTTTGTAAACGCGCCCAAAATACAGGAGAAATTCCTAGTGTGGGGCAAAGATTAAAAAAAAAATGTTTGCAAATATGAGTTTTTTGCGTTTTTAGCCAAACGGTAAGGTTTTATGATAAAACTAGGTCGGACAAAAATTGAATATTATGCAATTATCTATAAAAATTGTCTCAACAATTTTTCTCCTATACGTCACCGTTTCTGAGATATAATGGTTGAAAAAGTTGTATTCTTCATAATATGCACACGTTTCCACGCCACCTAGGAGGTAGTGTACTTGGCGCGTTTTTTTAACGTGGTTTCCCTGACAGGCCTATTCCACAATCTATTGTGATCCTGTTTAATTCAATACTATTGAAAATATGTAAAAACTGGCAATATTAGAAATGATGAAAGCCGTGTGAATTCTAAAAAATTTGGTAAAATTATCCGTGTCATTCATAATTATCTGATAGGTAATTCTGCTTCGTCTTCATCTTGTGCGTCTTCTTCTTCTTCTTCTTCCTGCTGGATGTAATAAGTAAATTGTTCTAACAGCGATGCATCAGATGTCTCCTCACTGATATCGTACGAATGCTCTTCTAATGGCGATTCAACATTAGAGCACGACTGACCTTGACAACTGATACATGCTAATGAACAAAACAATCCAACTTTTTTGCAGCCGCATTTAGCATTACATTTTTTTTACAACTGCAAAAAATTGTGTTGAGGAGTTTTTCCGATGCTGCACCTTAATTGCGTAACTCACGATTAATCACTCATAATCTGTTTCGTTTTGAAACAGATGGCTAAACCATTGCTTCATATGTTCGAAAAATGTGTCTGCTCAACAACGTAAATAACGCAATGAATATTGTTGAACTGTCAAAATGAAACCGATTATGATTAGTCGCGTGTAGATGTTGGTGAGCAGAAGCAGAGGTTGGAGGAAGACAAGCTAATTTCACTCGCTTTTTGTTACGAGTATTTTTTACAAAAACACACGTACCTATCGGAATTTATCTTAGCAGGTAATTTTTTGGAGCTCCATAGATTGATAGAAGAAAGCAAATTCCGTTGTAATAATATCTTGTGGAGTCGAGTTCGTACCTATTTCTAAAAACTTCAGCCCAATGAACTAAATCTTGTTTCTCAAACATTTCAAAACTGTTGTTTTACCCCTCCCGAAAAATGCTGATCTCGTATCGCAGCAATATTAACAATAAACACGTGTTTTGACTACGAAGGAACGTTCGAGACTTATTATTAGTCTCGTTCGTTCGTCGTCGTCGACTATTGTTAGTATTTCGTTTGTAAGGCCTTTGAAAAAAAAGCAGGTAAACGCCTCTTGCCACGCGGACAATTAAATTGGAGACAGATGTTACTCAAGGTTATACTAGCGTGGAAGATGAGGGACCAAATTTCTCCGAGTTTATATTCCCATAATTGTACTATTTTGTATGTATAAGTTATACAGACCGAGAAAAAACATTTTTACTTGTATTACAACTCCAGTGATAGATGTACCCGACGTACTTATACATATATTATTATGAAGAATACAACTTTTTTATCTTTTTCAACCATTATATCTCAGAAACAGTGACGTTTAGGAGAAAATTTGCAGACAATTTTTATGGATAATTGATTAATTGCATAATCTACAATTTTTGTCGGACCTATTTTTATCGTAAAACTTACCGTTTGGCTAAAAAACGCAAAAAAACCATATTTGCGAACTATTTTTTTATATTCTTTGTCCCACACTAGGAATTTCTCCTGTATTGTGGGTGCGTTTACAAACATTTAAACTCACATACACAAACAGCCAGACCCAGAACAATTACTTGTAGGTCATACAAATACTTGTTCCGTGCGGGAATCGAACCCGTGACACGCAGCGCAGCAACTCCACCAAACATTCTCATGGACCAGTAGGGTTTTTTTTTTAAGTCTTTGGGAAGTAAAGAATGAATTTTCATTTTTCGAGAACAATAGACTCGTGGACCCCTGGGAACAACAGTAATTACTTGTAACAGTGGGTTTATTTCAGTTATGTTTCAAGTATCATCAAGTTTTATCCTGTATAATCTAGATTCTAGATGCACAGGCACTTACCTATAATCAAAACCTTGCGGTTTTGGTTATTGGTAAGTTACAGTTTTTATATTTTTCTGTTACTTTTTTTTTTCAAATTAATTTTTCCAACGAATTGGACGTAAACTGTTGATGTTGTAATGATTCATGGCAATCGTTAAAATATGAATTCAAGATTAGAAAGAAATAAAAAACGTTAACTGTTTTGGTAACCAACCTTAGAAGCCCACTCTGACAACCAGTCTTACCGAGGGGTAATAAGTTACCCAGTAACTGGGAAAGTAACCAAATATGGAATAAGTACCATTTTGTTTTGTATTATAAAAAAAAATGTTGTAAATCAAAAACTTTTATTTTTATTTATTATCAGTCATATAGTTGCGCTTAACTTATTGACAGTTTTGTTTTACCGTAAAACCTGGCAACTTAGCCCTAAAAATAAGTTTTTTTTTGCATCGATTGAGTTATTTTCAAAAGCGTTAGTGTATGTCACATTATATATGTACCACACAATAGTATATGTTCATGTCTCGATATTCATTACCAGAAATATCCAGAAAAAAATAATGTGTATTTGTAAAAATACAATTTTATGTGCTGGGCAAAAAATCTTAGGCTTCTGGCAACTTAGCCAATTTTGAATATTTCCGATATTATAAAGCGTATCATTATTTTAAAAATGTCAGAATACGAATACAGGGTAATGTAGCATTGTATAAAAATATGAGTTGAATAAACATATTTCGTGGCCTTCAAAATTGTGTAGGCAAAGTCAAAACGCAACCTAGAACATTTTTCTTAAAATAATGATCAATGTCCAGGGCTGTCACCATTGGTAAATGCTACATTTAATGAATTAATAAAAGCTTTTTTACTGGGAAATATTTTCATTGGCTTTAATACTGACTGCTATTTAACAACGTTACTGTATTTTTTTTTATATTATAAAGTTAAGTAAAGTAAAAATAGGAACAAAAATAAAACCTACAGACCTATAGGAACAAAAGACATAATTTTTGAAATCAAAGAACACATAAACTTAGGTTTAGAGTCTAGGTTTATTTGCGACTAATACAGTCGCAAGTAAACCAAACTCGCTTCTATTATAAGTACCAACATAAACAAATACCGATTCCGTATAGCGGAGCCAACATAAAATATAATTTTTGAACATACATATATACCTAACTAAGTGTCGATAGCAAAAAAAAACAGTTATACAAAAATACTATATCACTAACAATTAGCACGCGGCGTAAATAATACGTGTGTAAATCATTATTATTGTAGGTAATTAGTTAAGATGATAGCAATCAGTCTTCCCTTATTGTATACTTATTATAACTACTGAAATCTACTTCGAACATGACTTGGCCCCTTCTTGTAATGATTGGTTGTGGTATGACGACAAACATCTACGTGATGCATTTCAAAAACTTGAATTTGAATTTCGCGGGCTACCTTGGCGCTTCCACCTTAAAGTTATCTTTTTTCAAACGGAATAAAGGCGTATGTATGAAATAATTTTATTTTAAAATTAACCAAATAATCCTTCGCTAGAATTTATTATTCTACTTCCTACTATAATATAATATTAGAAATGTAAGAGTTTGTATGTTTGGATGTTGGTTACTCAATCAAGCAAAAAACCTGGACGGCTTTGGATGGAATTTGGCACACAGATAGATTATAACCTGACGTAACACATATGATACTTTTCTATCCCGTGAGTACGTTCCCGTGGAATAATTCTCGGCCTCTACACGGGCGAAGCCGCTGGTAAAAACTAGTGTAAAAATAAATCTTAGTTACTGTTGTTAAGACTGAATTTTAATTACAGCTATTAAGAAGGTAGTTAGGTAAATAATTAGACGAAAGTAAATTGTTTGAAATTCTTAAGAAAAAATAAACACATACTTAAGTATAAGTATGTAAGCTATGTAGGAAATATGTAGCTCAAGTCCCTATTTATTTCTCTTATGTGGAACGTAATTATATTTCGTACTTATCATAAATAAGCTTTTTGTAACTACAAAAATGTGGGTAGGTAGACCAGTCACGAGCATAAATACCTTACTTAGTTACCTACGCAAACATTAAAAGCGTTTTTATCGTAAAATAAAAATTGTAACATTAAAGAAAATACCTGTTTCTTAATACATGGTCTTATTTCGATAATACTGTGTTTGTCACACCATAAAATATCTATCAATACTTTACGCGAAAAATCGCTAAAAATCATCATTTTCGTCTAACCGTGTGCAGTTTAATACCAGTTTTTTTTTATATGGAGCGACTGCTTATCTGATGTTCACAACCCAGTTATTTGGTAATACGATATAGTTACCGGCACGTAAGTTGGCAAAAGATTTTGTAGTGGGGGAAGTTCGCGCAGGCACCATTTCATACATTTTTACATGCGCGAATTTCCCCCACTACAAAATCTTTTGCCAACTTACGTGCCGGTAACTATACCGCTTGGTAAGATTGATTTGCAGACTTTCGGGCTTCTGACGTCCCGTAACGACCGTCATAGATCCATGAATGGTGAAATCAACGGCTTAACGTGCTTTTTGACGCACGGAGTGGTCTTGGTATGCAAAGATCCATCCACAGACCAACCGAGCCAAGCGTAGCTTAACCTGATTGATAGATGTAGCATAACACATAACAACACCACAACACAACTAACATTAGTACACTCACGAACATGAATACACACACCTCTCTCCCATTCACAACCCCACTCTTTCTCCATCCATCCATGCTCAATTATATCTAAATTACTTACTCAGCTAACTCACATTTTTGTCTTATGGTAGATTAAGGGCCTAAGTCCCGTTTGGTAGCGTAATACGGTCACTTTATGAACCGTACTGCTCATTAACGGCTTGTCTTGAAGATTTGAAAAATATATGATTTTGCTATAGATTCATATAGATCATTTTGCCGAGGGTACTTTTTTTGTATGGTTAATACTTTTGCTGTAAAAATATATTTTCCAACACGCAATATTTTGGCTTCTATTGCATACTCCTACTAAACGGCTTCGTTATTTGAAAAAAAAATACACTGAAAAATAGATAGTTAGAGGTACCACAGAATCGCTAGAGCACAATTGTAATTTAATCAACATTTGCCAAGGAATATCCTCATTTTGAGATAAAGGCTCAGAGGTGCCCTGCGCGGGCGCGGGCGGCAGTCTTGCTTTTAGCATTCAGACGGGAGATGAGGATACTATGGGCCTTAACATCGACACTCGAAACATAAGGTCCATCATTAATTTACAGTTCAGTTCGGTCGAATCACTGTCTTCTAAGATACAGGCCATCCCTAGTTTAGAAGACAGGATTTTTTTTTTTGTTAATATAGACCAGTGGCGTGCACAGAGTTTTTAAACAACCTAAGCAGAAATTAAAAATGCAAAAAAAAAACCCACAGAATAACCAACCACCAACCACATACCAAACGGGACGTAGGCCCTTAACATTAAATTAGTGTCGTTATGAGCGATAATAATGGTTCTTATTGCAATCCGATACGAGTTAAAATCTATTGTAATAAATTCGAATAATAAATGAGCAAGCGTATGTCGTAAAAATGCAAATAAAATCGTATAAAATTAGATATTAACTATTTAATAATAAATAAAATCTATCACTGGATGCAGTTTGGCATTTGGAATTTTATGGTACTTATATTTTTAATTATAATTGTTATTGAAGGGATAAACTGCTTCTAAAGATAATTAAGAGGTGACTTTGATGATTTTTTTGATGCATTAAAGTATGTTTAATTATGTTTTGAGTTGCATCACTCTATGCAAAAGACTTGAAAATATCATTTTTTTTTTGTTTTCAAAATGATTTATGATAGAGACACTGCTTTAAAAAACGACCTTTTTGACCGCTTTCAAGAAATCTCCGCCATTAGCCCCTTATTACGTGGGACGCAATCACATACTTAACGTAAACAGAAATGGCGATATGTAGGTGTAGGCCGGATAGGTAGGTACAGTCACCAAAAGAGATAAGTAACCAGGGTCGTCGGATATAATATATGTATAGTTCGACTTTTAATTATATTCAGTAGCTTGACAGCAGATTTTGACAAAAAAAAGATAGTGAGGTGGTGTAAGAATGAACGAAATTGGATGAACTTGAAATAATGTAGGTACTCATATACAAGACTTTTGAAGTGAAAACTTCTTTAGGCGCGTTGAGCAATTTTTGGGTGAGCAAAAATCATGGAGCTCGCGTCATCGACACCGAACGCTTGAGCACAGGATAAGTCGCGCGTTGATGTCTTTTGGAAAAGTCCCTTTCTTTCATTAGGAAATTCTAATTCTTTTATCCCTTTCTTTCCCTTTGTATTTTTATCGTAAAAATCTGTGCTGTTACCTTTAAAGGATGAAGTCGATCGCTCGTTTATCATTCTTTACCGAGAGCAATCAGGATCCAAATGTGAAATCCTGTATTGACGATTAAAATAATACACACGCAATTGTTCAAGTTTTCACTTCTATCGGCACTCCCGGAGTGCCACTGTTTAAAAAAAAATAAAGTACACTATAAAAAATTGTAGAATTTGTTATATATTTTGTTTTTCAGTAGTCAGGTAATTTATCAAGTACCTACCTAGCTAGCTAGTTTGTTTCTATTAGAGGAAAATAAAAATAAGCATTACTTTTATTAATAAATTATTAATTATTCTTATACAAGGTGTAACAGAATGGACGCAAGACCTGAAAGTAGTTTGTTCCTAATTGACTACTGAATCGGTTTCAGTAACTTTTACTTACCTCTGATTGAGCCAAAGAAAATTCAATCTTATTTTAAAAGAAATAAGACTCAATTTTAAATGCATAAAGTAATGCTTGGGTCGACACGTTTTTCTTAATAACATCGGTTAGCTTTAAAAAAATAGTTTTGGTCATCGTATTATGCTTTTAAGTCAATACTCTAATTGGGGTGTATGAGGTCTTGCGTTAGTTATGTTACTCGTTGTATATTCCACATCTTACAAACGAATTTTTAAAGATTTATAACGAATGATTTAAAAAAATGGTTTAATATAAAATTACACCATTTTTATCATTAGTTCTTTACGCAAAATCGTTCACTACCCCACTATTAGTTATAGTATGGTAACATTATTTTTCTTTGAACTGTCAAGTTACTAAATACAATTAAAAGTCGAAGTATGGTTGAAGTTTAGTACGAAGGCAATGGATTTTTTTTTAAATATAATGTATTATACAGGGTATTTGGAAGATGGGTGCAAAGCTTTAAGGTGAAGATAGTATAGACAATTTAGAACCATTTAAGCCATGGTTGTCTTAGACGAAGTCTTACCAAATTTTTTTTTTTTAAATATGGTTTAAAAGACGTATTGTACAAATTTTTTATTTTTTCTGAGCTTTAAATGTCTGTAAAAAAAATGTCTAATGACACAGAAGCCTAAAACATGTTTTGCTTGATTGCTTACACATTACTTTAATTAAATAAATAAAAAATGAATTCATTTATCATTCAATTTGGCCATAATTATGCAGTTTACATTAAATTTTGAGAATTTCCGAAAAAAAACTTAAAAATTTGGTTAAAAATATTTGGTAAGACTTCGTCTAAGACAACCATGGCTTAAATGGTTCTAAATTGTCTGTACTATCTTCGCCTTAAAGCTTTGCACCCATCTTCCAATCACCCTGTATAATTAGCTGATAGAAAACAAGCAGTTCATGAATCAGATTAAATTTCATTCGAAAGCATCCATCGGTTTATAAATCAACTTCAATTATATCCGACGACACTGGTTAATTATCTCTTTTGGTAACCCCTGCCATCCTTTCGGGTATTACAGGCGTGATGTTATGTAGAGCTGCATGCTATTCTCTTAGATAAGTATTGGTTTGTAGTTTGTAGGCCGTACGTCATTGGTCCTCGCTTGACCTTGAGCTAGCCCAGCGTAGTACGGAGTTTCAGTAGAAGGCCAGGCCAGCTTATGTTGGTTTGTAAAGGGTCCGATTCCAACAATTCTTTCACTAATGGGAAGCTACAGTATTGCTGAGTGAAGTCGCTGGCAAAAGCTTTTAGTAAGCCATAGTCAGCCATGGGTGTATGAGTCCCTGAGCTAAGCTGCGAAGAAGCATAGCGAAACTGCGTTTCTTGTTGACTATGGAACCCTAAAACCGATTGTCATTCGCTGTCATTGAACTTCATATACGGTGCGTCAATTGCCATCAATTATTTTTTTGTCATTAGGGTCAATATCTTAGTGATATTGCTTGAATTGCATTTCGTAGACGATCAAAGATGACGCATCACACACACACACACACATAATCAGCGTAGATAACGTTCCCATTCCCACAGCTGGGACAAGGGCCTCCTCTCTGTGAGAGTGGGCCATAAGGCCCTGGTAACTTTAAATATTGTCGTTATAAGCGATAATAGTTCTTATCGTAATCCGATACGGGTTAAAATCTGTTGTAATAAATTCGAATATTAAATGAGCAAGCATTGTCGTAAAAATGCAAATAAAATCGTATAAAATTAGATATTTAATAAATAATCAATCACTGGATGTAGTTTGGCATTTGGAATTTTATGGTATATTTTTAATTATAATTGTTATTGAAGGGATAAACTGGTTTTAAAGATAATTAAGAGGTGACTTTGATGATTTTTTGATGCATTAAAGTATGTTTAATTATGTTTTGAGTTCCATCGCTATGCAAAAAAGACTTAAAAATATAGTTAATCAACAGTTGCTAGCTCATTTATTGTTCAAATTTATTCAAACAGATTTTAACCCGTATCGGATTGCAGTAAGAACTATTATCGCTCATAACGACAATATTTAAAGTTACCACCAGGGGGGGTTGGTAGATGTCACAATTGTCTTCGAAATTTTGGTTAGAGGACATGCCGGTTTCTTCACGATGTTTTTCTTCACCGTTCGACTGACGACCCATCAATTTGTAAGTATTAGGCACGTAAATATTGACAATTGCTATTGATTGTTTCAGGGACCCTTTACCACTGATGTGGGGCTTACTGTACGCCATTTTATGATGCTACTAGATTCTGCCCGCGCCTTCACTCGGCAATACTGTAATTTATATGGGATAAATTCCTGAAATAAATGATTATTTAATTTAATTTAATACTGTAGCTTCTCATTAGTGAAAGAATTTTCGGAATCGGTTCACAAGTTCCTAAGGGTTACCCCATAAATACAAACTCACAAATTTTACATCTCTAAAATAATTATTGGTACATACGTGACCATTTATTTTTTTTGCCAGAGCGGGACATCTGCGGAATTAAATAATAAAAAAACTTTTTGTGTGTGTTTTGTTTTGTGGGTGTTTTACTAGTTTTTTTTTTATTAAAGAAGATAGAAAATAATTAAAGCGCTGAACACAAAATAGTTAAGTAGGCACATTTTAAATTATAGTTTGGTCTGTTTTCAAAAGCGGGACTATGTCGGCCTCGCTGGGGACACCGGGACAGATTGCTTGAAAGCGGGACTGTCCCGCCCAAAGCGGGACTGTCCCGCCCAAAGCGGGACGTATAGTGATACACTTACTTACATTAATAAAAAAAATGTTATTATTATCTATGTATTCAATGCCATCAGAAAATATTCTGCTCTCATTATGACCAAAGCAGATAAGTCTTTGTAAACAATTAATTATGCTATTTGTGTGGACTTAAGTCACAATTTGAACACATACGCAAGATAACTAGGTACTAACAACATTGTTAATTTTAGATAAACTCGAGTGTAGAATCATATTAATTTCAGAGTCAAAGCATTTATTTCAAATAGGCCCATACAACTCATACAAGGCACTTTTGAACGTCAGCATTTACCTACATTAAAATAGAATTGATTTTCTAGTCGCCCCTTCCAAAATGTAGTTTCGTATGGAGAAGAATGGGCAAGAAACTCCACCGTTACTCTTTAAAAATGTTTTAAGTACAATATTTAACATAGTACATTCATTATAATTATAATTACTTATGTGTGAAAATGATGCACCCAGAATAAAATTACTACACCAAAATAGGTAAAAAGAATGAAATTGAAGCAATACAGATAAATTTATTTTATGATAGATGGTGCTCACATATTTACAAACATTGTAAAAGTAAGTACTTATACGATTTTACTAGAATAATAACAGTAGATACCTAATAAGTCAGTGTGTGAGTTAAAGTAGTCACTGAGTGCAATTAGCAACCAGTTTGATTTTGTCTACACTCTAGGTTGTTCTATGGAGCAGGACCAGCATGTTTCGAAGCAGTCTTATCTTGGATATACCTAATCCTCTAATTTGCAATATGAATAGTTTGTTAAGAATGTTTATTTTGACACAAGTAAATATACCTAGTCACTTAGTCAGTCATATGAACTATAAAAACGTCTTTTACATTTTGATCCGGCCTTGAAATACTGACGTATCCACCTTAATACAAAAAGTCAACAAAATTCTCGCAACTCCACCGAAATAAAACGTTCTACTACTATGAATAAAACGCATCCATTCACACTCCAGCTTCACAAAATCTTACGTCAAAACAGTGTCACGCAAATTTGATTCTTATTCCGTAGTGTACACACCTGTTGTTGGGTCGCCACCCACGTCTTTATACTCCGACCATGTAGAAACGATGTTTCAACTTCACTTTCACTATGAGCTTCACTGACATCTTATACTGGTCGTATTACGCGCACATGCGCAGTCGAGAGACAAGCCATTATGATTATCCGAGCATCACATAAGGTACGGCACGGAACGAGATTAATCGAATACTCTGTATTGCACGCGTTTATGTGATTAACTATTTTATTCGTTTTCAAGTCACTGTTATTCGGAAGTGGTGTTATTCTGTTGTGGGGTCGTGAGTCCCTTGTAAAACGGAGGGAGCGCGGAGGCCGGGCGGGCTTAGCGCACGCTCCGCGGGCTGCGACTGACACACACAAGGTCACCGGAATATGGACGTTACGGGGTGACTCACCTTCTACAAAAAAAGTATTCTTTTACACACTTCAAGACGGGCTCGTAGAACTTCGATTTTTTTCTATAAAACGGTCCGCCACGCATGAGCTCGAACAGCGTACTGAGCGTATCAAATATTTGTTACCCGCACTGTACAATTAGTTACTTACAAGTTTTTATGCAAGTAGGTAAATACGTATTCGTTTTGAACTGGTGACCCGTTTCTCACACATCGTAAGCGATTCATCCTATTATGGCCTTGTCCTTTATTTAGGCCACTATACCGCGCCTCTGCTGGCCACGGCTGTCATTCGTGGATCTCTGACAGTTGTTACGAGTCATCTGAAGCCCGAAAGTCGGTCAGTGGGTCGTCATAAGGTTTGACAACCAGTCTTACCAAAGGGTGTCATATTACCCAGTAACTGGGTCTGTGAAGGTCAGATATGCAGTCGCTTCTTGTAAATTAAATACTGGTCTCAGCTGCATTCGGTTAGACTGGAAGCCAACCGAAATAAATGTTGCTAAGCAGATGATGACTACTAAGTTGACAAACATAGGTAGGGAGGGACATTTTTTTTTTTTACAGTACACTCATAATTATATTTGCGTTGTTTTGTGGACAGTTCGTGGACACTGGTGCCGATTCTCTTGTACACGGAACTAATCTACTTTACTAAACTATCACTAAAATTCCTTACTTTTGGCTATAAGAATCTTAAAGCTATTCTGCAAAAAAATATCTCTAAATTTAAAAATAATTTTGACACAACTAAAATCGAATTTGACAATCGCGACTCCACGTACCTAGTATTGTTAGCTTCGCAACGTGGTAGGTACTTGTTTGCCCTACCCCGTGAATTTTTTTAGAGCCGGGGAGGCACGCTGGGGGGCAGCCTAGACGTGTTTTATATGGAGTTTTGTACTTTTTGTATGGAAAATATGAAAAATGATTACCTACATGTTGAGTTCTGGGGGTTTACTAAAGGGGGTCGAAACTTTCATTATTTTTGCGATAGTAGATACCTACCTGTATTACACACCATTATCAAGATATGCAAAAAAAAAAACATAGGTACAGTTTTGTTTTTGCACCTAAAGTCGAGTTGTTGTTATGAGTTTTAGTTCTTGAAAACTAATTTTATTCCACATCTTTTTAATCGCGATTAAAAATAGTCAGATTTTAGTTAAACAATCAAAACTTTAGGTTGAATAGAATAATGAAATTGACAACAACAGAATAGTAAAATTGCCATTTTCACTAAATTAATAACTCAGTGATTAGTGCTGACAAACAAAAATATAGTTAAGTTGTGTCACTTTAGTCAATTTCAGAGTAGGAAATCGACGTTTGGCAAGAATAAACAAAATGTTGGTGATTTTTAGTCTAGTTTAGAGAATTTTGTGACAAGGGAATCGCCACCATTGTCTTGTCCGAAAAATGCTTACATATAATATATAATTTAATATTATGCGAAATTGCGAAAGTAACTCTGTCTGTCTGTCTGTAGCGGTTTCACGCCTTAACTACTGAACCGATTTCAATGAAATTTAGTACACAGATAGTCTAGAGCCTAAGAAAAGACATAGGCTAGTTTTTAATGCGAAAAAAGGGTTGAAAGGGGGAATGAAAAGTTGTATGGAAGTATCGTAATTTTTAGAGCTAGAAGCTTGAAACTTATTTTCTAGGCTGTTGATTCGATATACTTAAATAAATATGACATTCAAAGTTTGTAAAAGTTTTACCCTCAAGGGTGTAAAATAACAATAGGGAATAGGGGATGAAAGTTTGTATGGAAATATGTAAGGTTTATGTGAATGTTTCATAAGTTTGCGACAAGAGACAAAGACCCAAAGACACTATTCCACGCGGACAAATTCGTGGGCACAGCTAGTTGGCCATATTTCAGCGCGTTTACCCGTTACTGTCACTTGCCTAACATCTACAAAATAATAGTTCAAATTGTAATTACCCGTCGCCAATACCTGCTTTAATTAGAATGAATTAACAAATATAGCGTCATTATTAATAGTGTTTTCCTCATCATTGAATGTTATTAATTTGATAGCTACCTCAACCCCGCATCTTTGCACGTCCTAATTAATTTCAATTGGAATAAATATTTCCACTTAATCATTTATTTATAGCCTTATGCTAGTAGTACCATAAGGCTATAAATAAATAATTAAGTTAAATTAAATAATTAAGGTAAATTTGACAATTTGGGGTAGCCCAAACTGTCAAATTTTCCCAATTGAACATGAACCTTATTCATTTGCTTTAAAATTTAAAATCTATCAAAGAAATTTGACAGATTGGAGTAGCTTGATGTGCTGGCGTTTGTACAACAATGTTGGTGTCGGCTTCCAGCCTAACCAGATGCAGCTGAATACCAGTATTTACATGGAGAGACTGCCTACCTGACCTCCACAACCCAGTTACTGGGTAACACGATACGCCTTGGTAAGACTGGTTGTCAGACTTTCGGGCTTCTAACGACCCGTAACGACTGTCAAAGATCCATAGATGACAGCCGGGACCAACGGCTTAACGTGCTTTCCGAGGCACGAAGGGGTCTTGGTATGTAAAGATAGTCACCCATCCACGAACCAACCGCGGCAAGCGTAGCTTAATCTGATCGATTGACCCGTGTGGCTGTTGTAACTTAGCCACAAGGTCTAACTACAGAGATTTAATTGCGTAACTCACTAACTGTAGGAATGCCATTCAATTTGACAGTTCATTGCGTTATTAACGTTGTTGAGCAGACAAGTTTTTCAAACATGAAGCAATGGATTAGCAATATCCTTTTACGGGGTTATCTTACCAAAGTCAGCTCTTTTATCTGTGGAATAAAATTAACGTCTGACAGTTCTAGTATCATCATCAGTATGTTACGTATGGTGCCGGACGTAAAGAATAGCACCATCCCATTTCTTCCCGTGGGTGTCGTAGGAAGCGACTAAGAGACTTACTAGAGAATGGGCAGCAGCGATCTCTATGCATTTTACCTCCATACTGCGATCGCTTACCCGCATGCCAAGCGTGGCGATTATGGCAACGCTCCCCCCCCCCCTAAATTTCTAGAGGCCTATGTCCAGCAGTGGACGTCCTTCGGCTGAAATGATGATGATGATGAGTTCTAGTCTGAGAAAACTGTCAAAACTTCAAAATATATTCTCAGACTAGCTTTTGCTCGCGGCTCCGCCCGCGTGGATGTCGGTTATCACGTAAAAATGTAGCCTATGTCTTTCTCCATATCCCAGGCTATATCTCTGCCAAATTTGATGACGATCGGTTGAGCGGTTTAGGCGTGAAAGCGTACCAAACAGACAGAGTTACTTTCGCATTTATAATATTAAAGTAGGGATTAAAACTTAGTCTTGGTATAAGTTGGACTGTCTCGTTGGTCTAGTGGTCGCAATAACTACTGCTGAGCATGAGGACCTGGGTTGGATTCCCAGGTCGGGCAGTTTTGTTCATCATCATCATCATCATTTCAGCCGAAAGACGTCCACTGCTGGACATAGGCCTCCCCCAAGCTCCGCCACTTCGACCGGTTCTGTGCTTCCCGCATCCAGCGGACTCCTGCGGCCCTCACAAGGTCATCGGTCCACCTTGTGGGAGGCCTTCCAACTTTACGTCTTCCGGTGCGCGGTCGCCACTCCAGAACTTTTCGACCCCATCGGCCATCTGTTCTGCGTGCAATGTGCCCTGCCCACTGCCACTTAAGTTTGGCAATTCTTCGGGCTATGTCGGTTACCCTGGTTCTCCTGCGGTTCCTGGCAGTTTTATTGGGTTTTTCTAACTGGATTTTCTCAGCAGCAGCCTGGAGTCTGGATTTGTGCAGGTTGAGTGCAATAGGCTCGTATTACATGGGACTTAAACATAACTGGCGAAAGGTGAGTGTATTATAAAGAACCTAGTCGCGGGCTCGAACTCACTGGTGGGCCTGGCTAAAAATCACGCTGTCTCACCAGGCTTCGTGTCCAACAGAGATAGTATCAGTTATGAACAGTTAGACGCTAGTCTACACGCACAACGTTATTGAGTGAGATGCAGGATCATTTATAGTAAAAAATTCGAGAAAAAATTAAGAAAAGTCTTTTGGAAGATCGGGTTTTATGAAAAAGCCAATACACAAGTCAATTACCAATAAAGTTTATTGAACTTTGTCGATACCGACTTGGTTTTGGAGATTTTACACTTCTTGTATTACTTAAACACGCCCAAAGTTAAGTAAAATTAGCAAGAAAAACTAATCTTTGTTGGCTCCTAACTTTTTAATGGGTTTTTATTTTAGTATTCTGTTTCCGTACGGACAATATTAATAATGAGACAAAGCGATATCATATTTTACTTTGGATGTGCCATGTCAGACAGTGGAGTAAAACACTCCCGAAGTTTGTATGCAAAAAATGTGGACTAGGTTCACCATATAGGTACGCTTCCGCCCTTTGGGGAAACAAGGCGTTATAGTCTTTCAATAGGATTATATTTCGCTGGCATCAATCATTTTATAATCCTAGAAGTTCCTTCACACAACTTTTACCAACTATACCTAGAGGTTTTTTTTTGAGGGCGAAATCATCAACTTCTCCCGCTCTGGGATGAGTGGCAATATGGCCGACTAGTCGGCCATATTCCAGCCGACTAGTCGGCCAGTCGGCTAGTCGGCCAAAGTCATAGTCGGCCCATCTCTAGTAGGTACCTAGGTATTTGCTTGTGTTTCGATGGTTAGTTTTAACTTAACACAGAATAGTTAGTTGTAGTCAAAGAGAATTAAACCATTTGAGAGCTGATAGACCGATTTCGTCTAGGCACACGACTCACCACTGCGGTTGTGATTGGCTGATGCAAAAATTTCAGGACGAATATTCCAAACATAGTGATGCACAAGTCAGTTTTGCAACTATATTTTCGAACAACTCGCACCCCTGGCAGACATTGGCGGACCCCACCAGTTGGTGCTGACATCTCTTTGAGGCGCACGTGGAACACAACGCGCTGTCGACCCGGGCTTGGTCCTTACCGGACAGCGAGCTACCCATTACTCGCCGTCCGCAAGCCCGCGCCTACGGTGGCCGGGAATCACCCTGGGTACTATAGAGAGTGGCAGGGACAGCGACGCGCGGTCTATAATGAATGAATTCAGCACATAATTGCAGACCCCCTAGCAAAAAATTTCTTCAACGGCCATTAAAACAAAAATGTTCTGTTTCATAGAAAAGTACAACACCTACGCGATTAAAATGTACGCAACAGATTTTTTTTTTATAACCGACCAAAAAGTTCAACGCAGTAGGGTCGATAGGCCTTTATTTTATTTATTAAATCAAAGGATGACACGTACACAATGCATGAATAAAATGGAATCCGTCCCATATTCACACCTATAACAGTAGGTAAATGAATATTTATGTCTAATTCGAAAAACATTATTCACCTTACTGTTTAAATTATGAGACAATCCATCACTGTAAATACAGTGTATTTTTCCTTAACGTCTCATTTTGCAATGAAAAACGTCAAACAGACTAGTTTTTGCAAAATGTTGTCTGTATGTTTTTATGATCTTTGTGACAAACAGAAAAGCATTAAGGGTCTTGCAAACAGGCGCGATGCGACCAACGTAGAAGATTTTTTATGAAAGCTTCATGGTGTCGGAGCTAGGCTGCCGCTTTACTTTTTTCTTTTTTTTTTTGAGGGTGGGAAATCATCAAATAACTTCTCCTGCTCTGGGTGGAGCAGGAGGGCGTGTCAGACTTTTACTGACTAAAACCCACCCGTGTTCCCTCAGTTGCCTGTGTGCCAGGGGCCGCGGTATCTCTTTCGAACAACCCGCAACCCTGGCAGGCATCGGCCCTTGCGGACCCCACCAGTTCGGCGCACCAGGACACGTGGCACGCCGTGACCACCCCAGGAACCAAGTAACAAAAGGGCCCCAGACGTACCCGTGTCTGGTGCCCTTGGTCCCCCTGCGACGGGTCAGCACAGTGGCCCCGCCGCCTACCACTTTTCGGCCGCAGGGGATAGGGAGAGCGGCCAACGCTATACCGACACTCCTCTTCCCCTGCGGCCCCACCGCGTCCGCCATCAAACGGTGGCGGCCCCGTCCAGGCCACGGAAGGGAAGAGCGCTACTCAGAAGTACCGGCACTCCTCCTCTTCCGCAGCCTGTAATCTTCAGCCGCGATGCCTCCCATTCGACACCGCGGCCCGCCTCAGTTGCGGTGCACCTCACCGCAACCTACATTCTGGCCGCTACGTCGTCGGCTTGGAGACAAAAGCCCTGACGAGCGGCCCCACCTTGGGGTTCCTCTTCGCTTCACCGTGGGAGCGGACCACGGCTACTGAGCCCCCCCGCAACGACAATGCGGGAACCCACTGGGGGGGTGCCGCTTTACTTTGTGGTGCTTTGTGTAAATTATTTTATCACCACTGCTCTTAAACGGTCTAAGAAAACATCGTGAAGAAACTGGCATGTCCTAGAACCAAAAATTTGCAGACGTGACATCTACCAACCCGCACTGGGCCCGCGTGGTGGATTATGGCCCACTCCCTCTCACAGAGAGGAGGCCTGTGTTCCAGCAGTGGTAACATATATGATTGGGCTGAACAGAAAAAGAAGTAGTCGTTCACTAAATAAGTCGAATAATGCCCCGTTTTGCATTATTCTAGTCCAGTAATCCAGTCCAGTGCTAAACTGGAACATATCGTCTCTATTATTCCAGTCATCCAGTCAGATATACAATAAACCACAATGCGTGTTCCCTGTTCAACGTTTAATCCAGCACTGGATTGGTCGTCTAAACCCTCAGTTCAGTGTTTATCCAGCCCCTAGACTGGATTGTTTACCTGAAAGGGTATATTCCCATGGTATTAGAGCGGTTATGCTGAGCAGCTTTCTGGATAACGTCTGTGACCTTGGTTTTGCCGCGCAGTGTTGTGTTTCTTATACGCTCTGAGAGCCGAACCCCCAGGATAGCTACTGCTCTCGATGACTCGCTGGCAAATATCGAGCTTGGACCTCTGCTGAAGTATCTGAGTATATGAGGATGAGGAGAATACACATGTCCATAATGCACCGTTTGAGACATAGTGGTAGATCTTCTTTCAGAAGATCTTTCATTGATAATGTTCCCACTGCTAGCCTGTGTTCTAGCAGTGGGAACATTATCAAACCTACTCTTTGTGAGAAGGAGTGGGCCGTAATCCACCACGCGGGCCCAGTGCAGGTTGGTAGATGTCACATGTCTTTTGTAGATTTAATTTTTGATTATGCAGTTGCAGGTTGGTAGATGTAATTTTTGATTCTAGGATATGCTGGTCACCTCACGAAGTTTTCTTGCACCGTTTTGAGAGCTTGTTTTGATCGCTGAACTGGAATGCTACAATGTGAACCGGCCGGGCATAACAAAGAGAAATTAAACATTGTTCAAGTATTTTTAGATAAACAAAGCCTAACAAAGGACCATTGATAAGAAAGTCATTGTTCGAACAGTAATCAGAAAACCAGAGCATATCAAACGTGCAATGCGAATGCATGACCAGTGTTTAATACAAAAATATTATTGTTAAATTTACAAAATGTAACGGGACTATTTATAAGAAATTCGATCATCTACTAGCTCACCTGACAGACATTGTTCTGTCCAAATTTAAATTAGCAGTTCATACAAAAAAGCACTTTGAGTTTTCCCGAATTTTCGAATATTTCTTTCCAAAAAACCTAATGCGAACTTTTACGAACATTTCAAACCGAAAAATAGCCAGAACGCAGAGCAAAACGGTTTATAGGCGACGAGACAGGTGGCTAGGCTTCACATGATGCCCAGCTCATCGACGTAATGTTGCTTGCCTGTCGGTCTTCTACAGACTGTACTTCGGGGAGTGTGCGCAGGAGTGTGCCATACGTACTGCAGGGTACCATCCGCACTTGGTAGCTTTCCAAACCTGTTGTACTCAGCGCTTCTCCTCCACATCTATTATGCACACCGGCAAATTGTGGAACTCACTGCCAGCGTCTGTGTTACCTTCCACATTTAGCCCGCCTGCCTTCAAAACAAGGGTGAACAGGCATCTTCTGGGCACGTTCGTTCCATCATAGACCTCGTCCATCGCTCTCCATCAGGTGTGATCGAGGCCAAGAACAGGCCCAATCATCAATAAAATACGTTAATTCCTATGTTATTTTGTTGGCGTTGTGTGAACGTGGAATGAAACAAAAATGATCGATCACTCAAGAGAACTATTTCACGTAAGTCATGTGTCTCGTACGACGCATTGGATCTTCAACGCTCTGCTTAGCGCCTAGAGTTGATAATCGAACAGTGTGTCTCTTCGACGCACTGGGATGCACTCTGTTGGATTCTCAATGCTCGGTTCACCACCGAAAGTTGAAAATCCAATGAACGATAAAATCCCGCTGCGAAATTTTTACGTCTGTGTAAGCGTCTACGCGAGCTTTCTGTGAGAGGGTTGTCATAATCCACCACGAGGAATCAGGGCCCTAATTCACTATGACCCTAGACACCACGTCAATTTATTAGATCACATACGACGTTTGCTAATATCGTATTAATAATATCGACTTTGTCTTGGAACTCACTATGACCCTAGACACCACGTCAATTTATTAGATCACATACGACGTTTGCTAATATCGTATTAATAATATCGACTTTGTCTTGGAACAGAATATGACATTTCGATTCCTTACCGTTACATTGTTTTCTACAGGACACGATATTGACGTAGTTTGAACGTAGTAAGATTCCGCGGGGAATCATTATAACTATACAGAATTGGGGCCCAGTGCGGGTTGGTAGATCATGTCACATGTGTTAAATATTTTGTTTCTAGAACATGTCAGTTACCTCACGATGCCGATGTTTTGGTTCACCGTTTGGAGAGCAGTGGTCATGTCCTGTCCGGGTACGAACCTAAAACCCACAACTCGAAAGTCACGGCTGTTACCACTGAGCGACACTGCTCGCTGAGGTCGTAATTAAACACGATACGTCGCAAAAACATAAGCACACAAGTAGATCACAGTAGACTATATGTAATTACGATGCGTCTGGACAGGATAACAAAAGCCATTAGGTATTCCTACCTAACTGCACGTGCATTATCTACTTGGGTACTTACATCTAATTATACACACATCAATCTGCCTCCTAGGCTCTTCCCAACTATGTTGGGGTTTTTTAATTATTTTTTTGAGTGTGGGAAGTCATCAAATAACTTCTCCCGCTCTGGGTGGAGCAAAAAGGCATGTCAGACTTTTACTGACTAAAACCCACCGTGTTCCTTCAGTTGCTTCTGTGCCAGGGGTATCTCTTTCGAACAACCCGCACCCCTGGCAGGCATCGGCCCTTGCGGACCTCAGCAGTTGGTGCTGGCCTCTCTTTGAGGCGCACGTGGAACACAAAGCGCCGTTGACCCGGGCTTGGTCCTTACCGGTCAGCGAGCTACCCATTACTCGCCATCCTCAAAAGCCCACGCCTACGGTGGCTGGGAATCACTCTGGGATTCCCGACGCTCAGGGCGTCTCCTGCGGCGACTAGGGCTGTGAGAGCGCATATACTGCCTATCTCTCACGTGCGCCGCCTCTCTCTTTTGCGAGCATTACCTACTGCTTCGCAGAAGGAGGTGACGGCTACCCATGCACTCTCGCTCCGTACGATGGCCTGGACCAAGGCCGGACGCGAGAGATCACCTCCGCCGATCGCCTCCACAAGAACACGTCGCGGCGGTGCTCCGCCCAAGCCGGGCAAACCTCCACTGTATGCTCCACCGTGTCCTCAGGGCGATCTACGCAGTGGAAACACCCGGGGTTTCCTACCGCCTTATGCGAAACGTGGAACCTCCGGAAACACCCGTGACCGCTGTGGACCTGCGTCAAGCGGAAGGTGAGGACGCCGTGGCGCCTCTCAATCCACTCCTCAAAGAGGGGACTTAGGTACCGCCGCAATCGTGGCGTGCCGAAACTATATTGAGGTTGGCTTCCAGTCTAACCGAATGCAGCTGAGTACCAGTATTTTACATGAAGCGACTCTTGGTAAGACTGGTTGTCAGACTTTCGAGCTTCTCACGACCCGATTATTATTATATGTCTAACTTTTGTATTTAAGCCACAAAAAGTAGTTTTTATATTTAAAAAATAATTTAAATCGTTAGGTCATGTTTATTGGTCACTAGCTTCCGCCCGCGGCTTCACCCGCGTGGTAGTCGGGAAATATCACGCGGGACGGAGCCGTTTTTAAGAGTAACAAACATCCATACATCCAAACATACAGGTACAATCGCGCAAAAACGGCTGAACGGATTTGCATGAAATTTGGCACACACGTAGTTTATAACCTGGATTAACAAATAGGATAGTTTTCATCCCGGTAGTACTTACGTTCCCGTGGGATAATTTTCAACCTTCACGCGGGCGAAGCCGCGGGCCACAGCTAGTTCACTATAAGAAAAAAACAAACAAATGATTAAAACTCAATGAAATAAATGTTTGCAAGTATCCATGTATGATCTGACTACCTAAAGACAACAAATACAAAACAAAAATGTGACCTTACAATATCGAACGCAATTAAAACTTTCCTACAACACCCAGAAAGAAAACACAGTCGCTAGGCGTCACCTCCATTCGCTCCAAGTCATCGAGTATACAGGGTGATTGGAAGATGGGTGCAAAGCTTTAAGGCGAAGATAGTACAGACAATTTAGAACCATTTAAGCCATGGTTGTCTTAGACGAAGTCTTACCAAATATTTTTAACCAAATTTTTAAGTTTTTTTTCGGAAATTCTCAAAATTTAATGTAAACTGCATAATTATGGCCAAATTGAATGATAAATGAATTCATTTTTTATTTATTTAATTAAAATAATGTGTAAGCAAAACATGCAAAACATGTTTACACGCAAAACATGTTTTAGGCTTCTGTGTCATTAGAATTTTTTTTTACAGACATTTAAAGCTCAGAAAAAATAAAAAAATTGAACAATACGTCTTTTAAACCTTATTAAAAAAAAAAAAATTGGTAAGACTTCGTCTAAGACAACCATGGCTTAAATGGTTCTAAATTGTCTATACTATCTTCACCTTAACCTTTTGAGCGCCAGGGTCACAAATACGTGACAAGCGAAAACTGTCCCTGAGCGCCAACGACACAAATATGTGACAAAAACAGCGGTACATTAAAACACGAAATAAACTATTTAAACATTACTTTAATGCCTATTTATTTATATACCTGTAAAATAGAAGGTCCAAAATTTATTTATTTCCATAAAACTAATTAAATTGCATTATAAATATTGAGAAATTTTACGTTAAAAAGAAAGAAATAAACTCTGAAAAAAGAATGTCCTCACACGCCAGAGTCATAACTGCGTGACCGCTAGTGATGTAGCGCATGTTGGATAATAATAGGTCTTTACCTATGAAATTGCCGTTTTGTATGAAAAAATTTAAACGAATTTTTTTCATGTATTTTTTATTTGTATTAATCGAAGTAATCACCCATGCAATCAATGCATCTTTGCCATCGCAGTGGCAGTTTATTGATGCCCTTCTTAAAGAAATCAGCTGGACGGGAGGCAACAAATTCTTCAAAGGCATTTTGTACTGCCTCTCGGGTATTGAATTTTTTTCCCGCCAAGAAGTTATCCAAATTCTGGAAAAAGTAGTAGTCTGTAGGCGCAAGGTCTGGTGAGTAGGGCGGATGACGGAGAGCTTCCAACCCCAGTTCTTGCAACTTGGAGACCGTCTGCTGTGCAGTATGAGGTCGCGCGTTGTCGTGCAGGAGCAGCGGAGACGAGCGATTGACCAATGCTGGTTGGAGATGTGCCAGCTTCTCCATCATTGTGTTCAGTTCTTCACAGTACACATCTGCAGTAATGCTCACCCCGTTTGGTAAGAAGCTGTGATGAATCACACCGGCGCTAGACCACCAAACAGTGAGCATCACTTTTCTAGTGGTAAGTTTTCGTTTAGGGCATTGTTTAGGTGCTGAACCAGGATCCAACCAACTTGCTGAGCGCTTGCGGTTATCAAACAGAATCCATTTTTCATCGCAGGTAACAATGCGGTTCAAAATTCCTTCATTTGTGTGTCTGTTGAGCAGTGCAAGGCACGTCTCGACGCGTACTTCGCGCTGACGATCATTGAGTTCGTGGGGCACCCATTTGTCAAGCTTTTTTACCTTGCCAATTTGACGCAAATGGACCAATATTGTTTTGACGCTAACGTCGAAAGCTGCTGCTAATTCAGCCGTAGATTGTGTATCATCAGCTTCCACAATCGCCTTTAATTCGTCATTGTCGACCAAAGTCTTCGGACGACCGCGAGGTTCATTTTTCAGGTCGACATTTCCAGAACGGAAGCGAGCAAACCAATAACAGGTGGTGCGTTGGTTTGTAGTGTTAGCTCCGTAAACGTCGTTGATGTTGCGTGCCGCTTGTGCCGCGTTGCTGCCACGACGGTACTCATATTCCATAATTACTCGAATTTTTAACGTATCCATGATGACGAAAAAGATTGAAATGCGATGAAAATGTAACACTAATCAATAAACAAATGACTACTTTTGGAAAAAAAAATCCATGTTTTTAAAATAAAATTAATTTGAAATTAGAATTCTTACCCAAACAAAAATTATTTTGATTTGAAATGGCCAGTACTGCAAAACGGCAATTTCATAGGTAAAGACCTAATATCATTATTTCAAATCAAAGATCGATTCGAAACTTTCCTCTGGAATATATTATTTTAGATTTGGTACTAGGATAAAGCAGCATTAATTTTATAAAACCAGTCTTAAAAATCATTCAATAAGCTACATAGTCAAAAATAAAATTTGGTTGGGTCGAATTTCGATATTCACTAATCCCAACTCAAGCGCATCCCTAACGCAACCCGAATTATCAGTACCCTGTACGCCATGGTCACGACTAGACGACAATATCGTGACGTCACAAGCGCGGCGACCAGAAATTAGTGAAGTGAATGAATAATATTTATGATTAATTTACTTGTGATATCGAGTTCAAGATTTATATTAAGTGACTATTATAATGAGTGGGAATTTAATGACTACGGAAGAACTTCTTCGCATATTAGAAGGAGTCTCAGATGACGAAGAATTTTCGGAAACAGAATCTTTGGACGAATTTGATTTGAATGCAGGTTGCATTGTAGATTTTGTATAATTTTGTTCTATTATTCAAAAGATTTATTAGTATAAGACTGATTGGTAATTGTGATAATTATATATAATCGTTAATTGTTTTAATTTGTTACTTTTTATGCCAGGTTTATAGAACTTAATATTTAAAAACATGTATACATAGTACATACTGTATAACATTTTATTAAAATTTTCTATTTTTTCATAGTTTTTATTTACCTTCTTAACCTATTTCAATCATATATTTTTAAGTACCTGTTACATTCGGAATTATAAATCTGATTTAAAAAACGTGTTTCATTTATTATAAAATAATATTGTACTAGAACATCGATAAACGAGATATTACGTTGCCACATCCTTATTTCGGAAGCGAAGTAGTTATTAAAATGGCGGGCCGTCCACGCCATGGTCACAATATGAAGACAGCAGATCAAGAATAGTGTTGTACCTACAGTTATTATATTTAAATATATTGTAGTCTCATATCTGTTATTACGGTATTATACAAGTCTGTAAATAGTGTATAACTATTACTTTAATAGGAAGAAATGTAATGTTGAATTCAATTTCAATGTTATAAGGACATTATATTTCGAAATTAAAGACGAAAATGAAAATAAAATTGATTATCGATGAAGTTTTGGAATCCCTATTTTTTTCGTAGGTACTTGCGGTGAATTTGTGGCCTGGCGTTGAGGGCAAGTTCATGCGTTTTTGCTCTGGCGTTCAAAACTCCGCTGCCAAAAGTCGCACTTGGAGTCCTTTTCTTACATTGTGGAGCCATGTGCTCCTCGAGTCCACATTTGAAGCACGATGGTTTCCTCTTGAAGTCTTCTTCCCTCGTAGTGCCTCTATTTTGCCGAATCCAGGTTGGATTGGATTCTGGTATTGAGGCACAGATGGGCGGAGTATTTTTGTTTCAGTGTCGTGACGTCGCATCAATGTCTGCTCTTCTAAATCAAGATGGTCACTACGGTCAGTCGTTCCATTTTTATTTCGATTCTGGTACCAAATGTTCTCTTATGACTACTTATGAGTGAAATAGTGGCAAACTTTTCTGGAAAACGTTCCTCTCTGCGAAATCCTATTTTATAATTCGGTCATAAGATTTAAGTTGTGTACTAGCGTCATTGTGTGAGCTACAGACAGTTATTATTATAGATCATTCACAACTATCTTTTAAATAATTAATGTCGCGTTACCACGCCCAATAGGAGCTACTTCTGATCTCGTACGAGAGCGGATTGCAAATCTCAATACGTCACGCTCCGATATTGCACCCATCTTCCAATCACCCTGTATAACCACAAAGTCAATCAGGCGCACGTTATCGTTCGGCTTATTAGCTAAACAGTAGGCAAGACGGTGCGGGGAATGAGTCCGGCGGGCGGGCGATTGCATCAAGCCAAGGCGTGGCGCTTGAATTTTATTCTCGCGTCCATAATTATTTTGCGATTACTCCCAAGATATTTGGCTAAATTATATGGTGTATAAGAGTAAAATAATGTTATAAAATGATAAGGATTTAATACCGTATTTGTGTAAATAGCTTCCAATTACCGCTTTATAATTGCCCATTTTTGAAAGTACCTATTAAAATGGATATAGTATGTTATCCTTAAGAGATAGAAATAATTATGTCATCGCGGCCTTTTCTGTAGACTTATATAAGATACACAATTCCAACATACATCATTTTGTTATATAGCATAGGGTTCTTTTTTTGGGTGGGAAATCATCAAATAACGTGGGCTAACACAATTACCGGTCTCTTAAGGGGAATCTAGTCGCAGGCTTGAACTCACTGGTGGGCCTGATTAAAAAGCACGCTGTCTCACCAGGCATCGTGTCCGACAGAGATAGTATCAGTGATGAGCAGTTAGATGCTAGTCTATAGTCTGCATGCACAACGTTAATGAGTCAGATGCAGGATCATTTATAGTAAAAAAAATTGAAAAGTCCTTCGGAAGATCAGGTTTTATGAAAAAAAAACACTGCATAAATCAATAACCAATAAAGTTTATTAAACTTTTAGATATTTGAGGTTTGTCGGTACCGACTTGGTTTTGGAGATTTAACACTTCTTTTATTACTTAAACACGCCCAAAGTTAGGTTAAATTAGCAAGAAAAACGAATCTTAGTTGGCTCCTAACTTTTTAATGGCTTTTTATTGTAGTAGGTATTCTGTTTCCGTACAGACAATATTAATAATGAGACAAAATCATACCATATTTAATTTTTGATGTACGTACATTGTCGAACAGTGGACTAAATACACTCCCGAAGTTTGTATGAAAAAATAATAGTGTAAAAAACTAAAAAACACGCTTTAAAAACCAAACTAAAAAAGGAGAAAATTATTTAATTCAATTAAAAAGCGTGGGGTGCTTTTGAGGTATTTTTATAATCAATTAATGTCAAGCACCCCACGCTTTTTAATTGAATTAAATTATTTTCTCCTTTTTTAGTTTGGTTTTTAAAGCGTGTTTTTTAAACTATTATTTATTTTCTATTTTTTAGTTCTGCTAACTACAAAAACGTGTTTTTTTTTTCTCAATTTTTTTTTAAATTATTGAATTGTCATCGGTCCTCGACAAGTTTACAAAGTTTCAATGAAATCTGACCGTTTAAAGTGGGTCAAAATCGCGCTCAAAGGAGTCGGTTACATACAAACATACAAGTGAAGCTAATATAAAGCGTGTAAATTTGTCGACTAGATTCACCTTAAGTCGACGATCGTACAGACGAAAACAAATTGCGGCGAGATTTTTTCTCGCACTAGATCTTCAACGTACTGCTTAGCGCATAGAGTTGAAAATTCAACACTGAATTTTTTCGACGCGCCGAGACTCACTCGCGCGTTGGATTCTCATTTTCTCAATGCTCTGTTCATCACCGAGATTAAAAAATCCAGTGCGCCAAATTATTGTCCGTGTGAACGTCGACTTACGGCTCTCACATTGTATTACTTACCTAAGTGTATTGAAACTTCCAAATTATTGTCCGTGTGAACGTCGACTTACGGCTCTCACATTGTATTACTTACCAAAGTGTATTGAAACTTTCAAATTATTGTCCGTGTGAACGTCGACTTACGGCTCTCACATTGTATTACTTACCTAAGTGTATTGAAACTTCCAAATTATTGTCCGTGTGAACGTCGACTTACGCCTCTCACATTGTATTACTTACCAAAGTGTATTGAAACTTTCAAATTATTGTCCGTGTGAACGTCGACTTACGGCTCTCACATTGTATTACTTACCAAAGTGTATTGAAACTTTCAAATTATTGTCCGTGTGAACGTCGACTTACGGCCCTCACATTGTATTACTTACCAAAGTGTATTGAAACTTTCAAATTATTGTCCGTGTGAACGTCGACTTACGGCTCTCACATTGTATTACTTACCAAAGTGTATTGAAACTTTCAAATTATTGTCCGTGTGAACGTCGACTTACGGCTCTCACATTGTATTACTTACCTAAGTGTATTGAAACTTTTAAATTATTGTCCGTGTGAACGTCGACTTACGGCTCTCACATTGTATTACTTACCAAAGTGTACTGAAACTTTCAAAGTTACCACACCAAGGGTCATAACAACGCCTACATTACTCTTGGTTCATATTTAACTAACCCGAGTAACACATCTCAAAATCAAAAAGTCAATTATTCAAATTAGGCTGAAAATCAGCACTTTTCGAACGTCAAAATAACAAAAGATAGTCTCCTAAAACGCCCGCCCTTCACCACTTTATTGCGCTTTAGTAGCTACTTCAGACGATCAATGGGCCAAACTTACGACCCAGTGGGTCCCGCTTAGTGGCAAACGACATCGCGGCAGGCCCAGACGGAGATGGCGGGATGAGCTGGACTCCTTTAATAAAGATTGGTCCTTGTCAGCTTTGGACAGAGAGAGGTGGAAAGAAAGTAGGGAGGCCTTTGCCCAGCTGTGGGACGTTAGAAGCTAAAAAAAAAAATGTAGCTACTTACCAGAAATATGTAAAACAACACAATTTACAATATTAAACTGAATTATCAATCACCATTGGAAAAAAGCCAAGTGCCTTAATACAATGTTTAGAAATAACTACGCCATGAAATATAACTTCGATTGTATCAAATCAAATCGGTCACGATTGCAGCCATGAAAATCGGCCTCATTCAATATTCATCAACGTTTCGTTATCGTGTGTATATCACACAACGCTAATAGCTACACGCTGAGTGTATGTAGGTTGGGCATAGACTAGGCAACTTCTGTTGCCCAGGAATTGTTGCCGACCCGAGTTTCACACAACAGAATCATGGCTCTCGCAGACCAGGCCTAACGCAACAGCGCAACGCGACTCTTGTACAACAATGTCCTTGAATTTTTCTAAGAAATACAAAAAATCACCAAAGCAGATATAAAAGATGGCGGCAAGCTATGTTGGAGTAGGTTTCCAGTATAATTGGAGAAAAATAATAAATAAATAAATACATGGAGCAACTGCCTATCCTCTCAAAAAAAAAAAAATCAAAATATTTTATGTCACATAAACCTGCATGGGCACTTATGAAACGTCAGAAGCTAGGTGCACGGTTCCAATTTGTCGTTTCCTATGGAGAAGAGCCGGCAAGAAACTCCACGGTTACTCTTTTAAAAATAATTGGCTTTTACAATGTTTTCAAATTACAGTGATAATAGGTATGGGATGACAGTGCAGGCCAGTCAATAAGTACCAGGTACTTAGAGGAATGAAAATACAGAAAAGAAAAACGTCTACAAATCTAGTCTCTAAGGCCTACAACGTTCTCTCATTCACAATATGTAAAAGAATCTACCTTTATATAATGAATCTATTTGAACCAAGTGACATGATTTCGATGACAATCACTAATAATAAATAGTAGTAAAATTGATGTATAATGTCAAATAATGACGAGAATATGTCAGACATTGTAAAAAATAAAAAGAATAAAAATTAACATTGCAATTTGGGAGCAGTTAATAGACGTTCACACAGTTTTGCTGTTAATGAGGTACCAGGGAAGCCACATGTGCAGAAGGAATTAATGCCAAACTTCCCTGTCTTCAACGTAGTCTTTTATCTTATAATATGCTTTTTTAATAAGGACACGTTTGATGTGAGTTTTAAACTTTCCATCGCTAAGTTCTGTAACCGACTTTGGCAACTTGTTATAGAAGCGGATACTGTTTATTAGAAATGACTTGCTAGTTTTAGTTAATCTAAATTTTGGAATCACAATTTCATCTTTACTACGTGTAAACTTTACTTTACTCTGTGTGACTGACCTGCAAAACCCAGTTACCGGGTAACACGATGTTGTCAGACCGTAATAATTGTCAGCCTACGATTGACAGCCAGTAGATACCAAAGGCTTACATTTCACAAAAATCAATCTGGCTACCCTTTTCTCATCTACATTGGGGTCGGCTTCCAGTCTAACCGGATGCAGCTGGCACAGTAAAATACATGGAGGGACTGCCTATCCTCTGTGCGACTGACCTCCACCATCCAGTTAGTGGGTAACACGATATCACTGAATAAGACTAATTGTCAGGCTTCAGGGCTTCTAACTACCCGTAACGACTATCATAGATCTACGATTGACAACCGGTACCAAAGGCTTACGTTTCACAAAAATCAATCTGCCAGTAAAATACACGGAGATACTGCCTATCTGACCAGCACAACCCAGCTACTGGATAATACGATATCCCTAAGTAAGACTGGGTTGTCAAGACTTGGGCTTCTGTCTACCCGTAACGACTGTCTGAAAGAATTACGAATGATACCCGGGACCAAATGCTTACCGTGCTTTCCGAGGCACAGAGGGGTCTCATTATGTAATGTATGGTAACCAATACACGAAGCGACCGCGGCAATCGTCAACCTTCGATCTACTCGCGCGACTGTTATGATTTGGCCACGAGTCCCGCCAAATACATTTGACATAGTATTTGCACAAATGTTACCCAACAGCGCCCGCTAAGATCCTTGTGCCTATACCTATAAGATGGGTAAGGGCCTAGAACAGTGGGGTCACTGCGTAACGCACTAACTGGGGGTCCAGAATCATTTAATGGATCCATGCTGATAGGTTGTGCGTCGAAGTTCCTGTCACCACAAGGTGACAGGGATAGGCCTTTATGATTAGTTCCCCTCTTTTTCACAGCGAAGCGGACAAAGTCTTTAATGCTTTCCCTCTTTTTCTATCTGTATGTTGTGTTTTCTGTCTGTTTCGCTGTCAACTGGACCAAAAGATGAGCAGTCCCAACTCAATACGACCGTTCACAAACATCACGTGTGGAACAGTACCATTACTACCATTAAAAAGCTCCAAGTGTTTGCCTTCTTTTCCTGTGTAGGTACTTGATGGTATAGTGGAAGATCAGTTTTAACCGCTGTACCCTTGGCCATGAAACCCGACCTAATTAAAGGAACAGGTGTCGTCAGTTGATATCCTATTATAAAAATGTTATATGCCACAGTAAGCACCTATCACAGAGTACAGCTCATAACAACATTACATTAACTGTGCACTTTATATTACAGACAATACTCTTAACGTTATTAATGTGGCATATTTCCTAATGTTATTTCACCGTTCATTCTTTGTGATTGAACATATCTTACAAAGTCAAAAGAAAAATTCCATTTTATTCTCAAATCCATTTTTACCACGGTACGGTACGGTACACGCCGTAAATATTTAGATATACCTAATATCTAAATACTTACGGTGTTTTTGTTTATTCCCCTATATACGTTTGCATGCTATATATGTATATGTTACCGGCCAAATCCGATTTCAGGCCAAACTAGTTTGTCCTAGGCCAAACTGGTTCCTAGCTTAATTAGCCATTTCGTTAACAGCCTTTGGAAGTAACGCTCGCCGGCCGCTACCGCGGCGCCGCTCGCTTCGCTCGCTCGGATCGCGCGCTTTTGGTCGCAGTTCTAACCTAACCTAACCCATTTAATCGGCGTGCCCCGGCTTAATAAACCAGTTTGGCCTACGACAAACTAGTTTGGCCTGAAATCGGGTTTGGCCGGTAACATAAATATGATGAACAGCCAAGGGTATACAGGAAAAGAAGGGAAGTGTATTGCTTCACATCGTGCCACGTTGACCAACTTTGGCCGCCAACAGCTTAGTGTACAACGGGCTTTATTCAAGGTATTAACTTTTTTACGGCTTTTCATATCTAAATTACCATCTATCGATTGATTTACAAGGTCGGACTAGGTTATGCCTTGGATGGGTTACCACTTTGTTACTCCTCATGCGGAGAAGGACACGCCAAACTGCCATCAGCTTAATTAGCTCCAGTGCTTGACTTGAGTTTAAATTCGTTCTCAGATTGTTTTTACAATACTTACTGAGGAACTGAAAAACAAAATATTATCTCTTCTGATAGCATTATAATACATTCTACAAGTTTTTTTTTTTATCTGAAGTAAGTAATCAGCAAAAGCTGGGATTGGCGGGAGCTGTATATACCCCCTGATAACTTTATCGAACCATTTGACAGTCTTCCGCCTGGGCACGCGTTACCGTGGCCGACTTGGAAATCTCTAAATAGACTTAGAACCCAAGTCGGCCGGAGCAAAGACAATCTTCACAGATGGGGGTTCACGGACGGCTCAGATCTCAAGTGCACTTCCCCACAGACAATAGCCCACCTACCATCCTGCGCCGCATGCCCTGTTACTTGTGCATTTGACGATCTTATGACATTGTCAGCCAGCAGAGTTTACGCAGCCGAATTTTCGGGCAAACATGTTTGAATTTTTTTGCCATTGCTAAGAAGAAAAAGCACAGAAATGTAAAGAGGCGGACTTAATGCCAAAGACATTTTCTACCAGTCCACCTTTGGGTGATGCAGAGACAAACAGTGGTAGGTGCAATAAATATAATGTATTGGTACATTATATTTCGTATACTTCAAATATTTCCATTCAAATAACTCTATGTAACTTAATTTTCCAACTTTAGTTCATACCTTTCTTTGACCAGTGCGATTTGCTACTCATCACCTATGGCACCAAAACGTGGTCTCTCGCTATGAGCCTCATTAGATGGCTGACGATCACCCAAAGGGTAGTGGACAGGGCTATGCTTGGAGTTTCCCTACGTGATCGAATCAGAAATGAAGATATCCGCAGGAGAACCAAGGTGACCGACATAACCCGAAAAATTGCCAAACCTAAGTGGCAGTGGGCGCGTTGCTCGCAGAACAGATGATCGATGGGGCTGAAAAGTTCTGGAGTGTTGACCGCGTACTGGAAGACATACTGTTAGAATGTTTACCTAGTGAAGGCCGCAGGAATTAGCTGAATGCGAAAAGCACAGAACCGGTCAAAGTGGTGGTGCTTGGTCCCAGGCCTATGCCTAGCAGTGAACGTCTTTCGGCTGAAATAATGAGTTCAAACCGTGTTTAATTTTCTAATTCACAATTCTTACTTAAACTTAACAGGTACTAGTAGAATTTATTAGAGCAAAAGCGTGGACTTATATTTTCCTACGCCCCCATAATTTCAATTCAAATAACATGTTTATGTCTAACTATCGAATAATAAATTATTCTTTCGGTCTAACCTTGAATGGAAATCCAAGGTTTGTTTGTATACCTGAATGTTTGATCAAGCCTTCATCATGCTATTACGAGTCAACTGAACACACACTTGTATTAAGGGGTAGACGGTGAGGTAAACGGCAAAATTTAAAATTTATATTTAACAACAATATACTTGAAACTAACCTCGAAATTGCAAAATGCGTATTTTTAATACGTCTCGCAATTTCGAGGTCAGTGTCAAGTTGTTATGCTGATCAAAATTGATTCGTGACAGGAAAAAAATGCTAACTTTCATACAAACTTTCGTCCCGTATTTAATAACCCCATTTGGTGATTTGTTTCCAAAAAAGGATGATACAACTAACTTAAATACCTACTTATAATATATTCAAGTCGCTTTTCGTGTCGGTCTGTGTGACCGCATTTTTCTTCTAAACTACGCAACGGATGTCGATGCAGTTTTCAGAAACTTCTAGATAATTTATTCCGGAAGGTTTATGTGTATATTAAACCTACACAATGTAAAGAAAACTCGATGTTTCCTTAAGTCCCATAAACCTCTCTCCTTAACCTCATAAATTGAAGTCTAAGTACCTACGGCCATGTTTCTAACATCTTTCACCCCCTATTCAAGTTTTTTAGAAATTAATTTTCAGCAACTGTTTTTTAGTTCTCACTTTCTTTATACCTATAGGGAAATCTTGTTCAAAATTTCATTCTACTAGACCCAGCGGTTTATACTACACATAGGCTTTCAGTGAATGAATAAATGTCAAATTTTCTAAAGTAGAAGATTATATAGTTTATAGCAATTATTGATTTACTCAAAAATTAGTTGAGTAATCGAAAAACGTTCAAGTTATGCATGCATGACGCATAGGTATATGACGCAATATTGTTATAAATTTTAGCCATGCCTTAAAACTAAATAATAATATAGATATTTTGGATTGATGGTGATAAGAGTTACCTATGTAAGTTTGCCATGGATGGTCAAGATAAGACTTTAAGTTTACCGATAAAAAAAAATATTCGTGTTTTGAAAATAACCAAGTTCTCTGTCTGTTTGTTCCGGCTAATCTTCGAAGCGGCAGGACCGATTTTGACGGGACATTCATTGGCAGAAATGAAGTTATAAGGTTCTCAGATATACGTCCAAGATTAACATATACTTCTTCCACCGACAGAGTGGCAAAAAAATTAAGAAAAGCAGTGGCACTCCAGGAGTGCTGACAGAAGTGAAAACTTGAACAATTACGTGTGTATTTTTTTAATCATCAATACAGGATTTCACATTGGGTCCTTGGGTCCTGATCGCTGTCGGTAAAAAATTATAAACGAGCGATCGACTTCAGCCATTAAAGGTAACAGCACAGATTTTTACAATAAAAATACAAAAGGAAAGAAAGGGATAAAAGAATTAGAATTTCCTAATGAAAGAAAGGGACTTTTCCAAAAGACATCAACGCGCGACTCATCCGTGTGCTTTAGCGTTCGGTGCCGATGACACGAGTTCCATGATTTTTGCTCACCCAAAATGTAAACAACGCGCCTAAAGAAGTTTTCACTTCAAAAACAGGAATATTCGGAGAATTCGTCTCTTGTCAGCGCCTTAAGTTGAACCTAGTTCACATTTTTTGCATAAAAACTTCGGGAGTGTTTTACTCCACTGTCTGACATGGCACATCCAAAGTAAAATATGACATCGTTTTGTCTCATTATTAATATTGTCTGTACGGAAATAGAATACTAAAATAAAAACCTATTAAAAAGTTAGGAGCCAACAAAGCGACTTTTCTTAATTTTTTCGCGATTTTTCTACTATAAATGATCCTGCATCTCACTCAATAACGTTGTGCGTATAGACTAGCGTCTAACTGCTCATCACTGATACTATCTCTGTCGGACATGAAGCCTGGTGAGACAGCGTGATTTTTAGCCAGGCCCACCAGTGAGTTCGAGCCCGCGACTAGGTTCCCCTTAAGCGAAAGCTCTAGCTTTGGCATCCATTACTTGGTTAATATCGACCGCGATTCGTAAACAGAATTAATACCGTGATTTGGGTTCCTTAGGTAATAAACTGACAGTGGATTAATCCAACAAGAGGTTTTCCACATACACAGACGTAGGTATAATATAAAGCATGAATTTAAATTAGCTGGCATACAAAAAAAAAATTTAGTCCATTCGTTTGCCATATCGATACCCAACACGTGGGTAAAGTATTGCCACCTGATTTAATTTGATCCTGATGTTAGGCTCAAAGACTGAAAATGCTCTCAGCGAAACAACAGCACACAACGCGTTGTGGTCACTGAAAACTTCACATCGCGAAATTCATTTTATGGCTCTTATGAAAACCAAGACACCTCCGTGCCTTGGGATACACGGAAAGCTGTTGGTACCGGCTGTCATTCGTGGATCTTAAAAAAAATCAGCTGTTTCATAGAAAAGTGCAATAGCTACGCGGTTAAAATGTATGGAACAGCTGATTTTTTTGTGTAAACGACGTAAAATTTCTACGTTAGGGGGTCTAGAATGACATGCTGAATTTATGATTACAGTTTGCGCACTGATTAAAAATTTACCCTGTATACTGTCATTCTTAAGATAAATGTACATATCGCATCTTTAGAATAATAGAAACCTAATGCGAAATTAGCCGCAAGCAAAATTATTTAGAATTATTAGAATTATAGAGACCAATTTTGGTTGCGGCAAATTTCGCATTAGGTCTCTATTATTCTAAAGATGCGATATAGTATAGTTACTCAGCATTTTAAGTTATATTTAAATTTCTTAGTAGCCCCTAGTCTAGATTTAATTTTAATCAAGTAGATAGGTTTAGAATTGCCAAACTTAAATGGCAGTGGGCAGGGCACATTGCACACAGAACAGATGGCCGATGGGGTCGAAAAGTTCTGGAGTGGCGACCGCGCACCGGAAGACGTAAAGTTGGAAGGCCTCCCACAAGGTGGACCGATGACCTTGTGAGGGCCGCAGGAGTTCGCTGGATGCAAGAAGTACAGAACCAGTCGAAGTGGCCGAGCTTGGTGGAGGCCTATGTCCAGCAGTGGTCGTCTTTCGGCTGAAATCATGATGATGATGAGGTAGGTTTATCCGACAGCGATACATTTATGTATGTATAAAAAAATGTGTATTTATCTACTCTCATATCGTAAAATTCGACTAATAAACTTCAAAACGAGTAGGTTTTGACATACTTTAAAAACACATTACCGAAATTTGAAATTTCGTGGAAATGGTTTCGGCGTGGTTTGCTATAATCGCCACGCTTGGCAGACGGGTTGGCGATCGCAGTATGGTGGTAAAATTCTTATAGAACGCTGCTACTCATTCTCTAGAAACTCCGTTAGTCGCCTTTTACGACAACCACGGGAAGAAATGGGATGGTGCCAATGTTTACGTCCGGCACCACACGGACGTGTAATTTGAAAAAATAATCACATTAAATACATATAATAAAACTTTTTCTTTAATTATAACACAATAACATAAATTCACAATTATAACTGTAATCCCAAAAGGATTAGGCAGAGACGTACCTATAGTACTCCAAAATTTCACCAGTTATATTTAAGTCGTATGTAATAGAAGACTGGTCTTTTGCCGTCAACCGGGTGTAATGGGTAGCTCGCTGTCCGGTAAGGACCAAGCCCGGGTCGACGGCGCGTTGTGTTCCACGCGCGCCTCAAAGAGATGTCAGCACCAACTGGTGGGGTCCGCGACGGCCGATACCTGCCAGGGGTGCGCGTTGTTCAAAAGAGAAACCGTGGCCCCTGGCACACAGGCAACTGAGGGAACACGGGTGGATTTCCCACACTCAAAACAAATTTAAAACCGGGCACAAACCTAGACAGGCTGGCCCTGAGAAATTCCTGATGGAAAAATCCAACAACACTTTACCCGACCTGGAAATCCAACCCCAGGGGTGCTACTCTCCAAGTCCGTCAACAAATTAAGTTTTTCGGACGGGCTAAAAGATGTGGCGAGTAGGGACAACTATCAAATCGTGTTATCATTAATTCTTAGTTCGGAAATCGAACTAACTTATGTCCGTAAATGATACGGAGTAGGAAACGCCAGAAACTTCAGCCGAAACTACGGACTTCGTCGTTATCGGAGTAGACACCCTGGACCTTTTGCTCAACAGTAAGTAGCGTTGCGAATACTACATAGACCAATGAGACAGTGAGATGGACATAATAAAGTTGGTATCATTTTGTTTAACTTTCCCCGATTTCAGATACATACCTGTGTGGCTTCAGCCTTACCGATACCCCAAAGAAAAGTTATTCAAAGTACTAAAATTGGACAAAACCACTTGAAACAACGACGGTGTCGATACAGACACAATACACAACACAAACCACCGTTGTTCACAATTGTTTGTGAACACGTGGTGCCAACATTGTTCTAAACAACATTTATACAACAACCGCCGTCGGTATAACTTAAAATATTTTGCTAGGGATGTACAGATGATCAAAAAAATATATATTCAGGGTGGAAAGTCCCTAAAGAGAAAGTAAAAGACTCTAAATTATATAAGACTAGCTGACCCGACAGACGTTGTCCTGTCTTAACTATGAATATTAAATTCGCATGCGTAACTTTCTTAATTTTTTTCTTTCACTTATGAGAGAGAAGGAGAAGGTTCTTAAACCTTCTCCTGACAATAACAAACACAACAAAAAAAGAATTAGCAAAATTGGTCCAGCCGTTCATGTGTGATGCCGTGACCAAGGGAAATACGGATTTCTTTATATATTAGGTCTTTACCTATGAAATTGCCGTTTTGCAGTACTGGCCATTTCAAATCAAAATAATTTTTGTTTGGGTAAGAATTCTAATTTCAAATTAAGTAATTTTATTTTAAAAACATGGATTTTTTTTTCCAAAAGTAGTCATTTGTTTATTGATTAGTGTTACATTTTCATCGCATTTCAATCTTTTTCGTCATCATGGATACGTTAAAAATTCGAGTAATTATGGAATATGAGTACCGTCGTGGCAGCAACGCGGCACAAGCGGCACGCAACATCAACGACGTTTACGGAGCTAACACTACAAACCAACGCACCACCTGTTATTGGTTTGCTCGCTTCCGTTCTGGAAATTTCGACCTGAAAAATGAACCTCGCGGTCGTCCGAAGACTTTGGTCGACAATGACGAATTAAAGGCGATTGTGAAAGCTGATGATACACAATCTACGGCTGAATTAGCAGCAGCTTTCGACGTTAGCGTCAAAACAATATTGGTCCATTTGCGTCAAATTGGCAAGGTAAAAAAGCTTGACAAATGGGTGCCCCACGAACTCAATGATCGTCAGCGCGAAGTACGCGTCGAGACGTGCCTTGCACTGCTCAACAGACACACAAATGAAGGAATTTCGAACCGCATTGTTACCTGCGATGAAAAATGGATTCTGTTTGATAACCGCAAGCGCTCAGCAAGTTGGTTGGATCCTGGTTCAGCACCTAAACAATGCCCTAAACGAAAACTTACCCCTAGAAAAGTGATGGTCACTGTTTGGTGGTCTAGCGCCGGTGTGATTCATCACAGCTTCTTACCAAACGGGGTGAGCATTACTGCAGATGTGTACTGTGAAGAACTGAACACAATGATGGAGAAGCTGGCACATCTCCAACCAGCATTGGTCAATCGCTCGTCTCCGCTGCTCCTGCACGACAACGCGCGACCTCATACTGCACAGCAGACGGTCTCCAAGTTGCAAGAACTGGGGTTGGAAGCTCTCCGTCATCCGCCCTACTCACCAGACGTGAGGCGGTGACGAGGCGGGAAAAAAATTCAATACCCGAGAGGCAGTACAAAATGCCTTTGAAGAATTTGTTGCCTCCCGTCCAGCTGATTTCTTTAAGAAGGGCATCAATAAACTGCCACTGCGATGGCAAAGATGCATTGATTGCATGGGTGATTACTTCGATTAATACAAATAAAAAATACATGAAAAAAATTCGTTTAAATTTTTTCATACAAAACGGCAATTTCATAGGTAAAGACCTATTATATAAAAAAAATATAAATAGATGGGTTATTTAATTTTAGTCTAAGGAACAAAATTATTAGAAGCACATTTGTAACGCCGAGTCCTTGACGAGTCCAGCACCCTAATTGCGTAACACACTATTTATTACTCAGAATCTGAATCTTTTTGGAGGTTTTTGCCTATAGATTGTTATGCTTACGCTACGGGTCGTCAGGAAGCTGAAAGAAACCAGTCTTACCACGGGGTATCGTATTACGCAGCTATTGGGTTGTGGAAGTCAGATAGGCAGTCGCTCCATGTAAAATATTGGTATTCATCTGCATCTGGTTAGACTGGAAACCGACCGAAAAGACCGAAAAAGCTAAGCAGATGATGACTTACAATGTTTGAAAAATATGTCAGTTCAACACCGTAAATAACGCAATTAATGCTGTTGCCAAAGTGAAAGCCATTCGCACTGTTAGTTTGGTACGCAATTACATCGCTCGGGAGTGGAGATCGCGTATCGGGGGGCGTCACACTGTGTACCTGTCATTTATCTTGCCAATATTGAGCGCCGGTAACGCATCTAAAGGCAAATATACTATTGCGCAGGAACACATTTACAAGCACAGTAAAAAAGGCGATTAATAAATAATAGTTTAAAAAACTAAAAAACACGCTTTAAAAACCAAACTAAAAAAGGAGAAAATCATTTAATTCAATTAAAAAGCGTGGGGTGCTTTTTGAGGTATTTTTATAATCATTTAATGTCAAGCAACCCATGCTTTTTAATTGAATTAAATTAAATTATTTTCTCCTTTTTTAGTTTGGTTTTTAAAGCGTGTATTTTTAGTTTTTTAACTATTATTTATTTTCTATTTTTTAGTTCTGCTAACTACAAAAACGTGTTTTTTTTTTCATTTTTCTAATTTTTTTTTAACTTATTGAATTGTCATCGGTCCTCGATAAGTTTACAAAGTTTCAATAAAATCTGACCGTTTAAAGTGGGTCAAAATCGCGCTCTAATGAGTCGGTTACATACAAACATACAAAGTGAAGCTAATATAAACCTTGTAAAAAAAAGAATCTCTCGTGTTCTGTCCCATCCCTACTCACCGGAAGTTCCGTTGAATTTCCCGCCGGCTGTCTGAAAACACGCCATTGTGACGGACAATAAAATAAAAGAAATAATAATAAAAAATAATGCCTCCTTTTGTCAAGCGTCGCACAGGAGAGGAAGGTAGAAAATTTAAATTCGATTCACAATGGACTCACGAAAATTGTCTTTTACAAAAGCAGACCTCTTTTTTGCTTTGAATTATTTTTCCGGTGGCTGAATTTTAAGGAGAAATTGTGTTCAGGTATGGTCGTAAATAGGTTGAAGTTTTAATAATGGATACAAAATCGTTTTGTATCAACTCGTCATTGTCTAAGTTTTCTACGAGTAGCCCGCGAAATTTGCAGGTCAGTCACCAAGTTGTATGTTGATATAAATACAACTTGATGACTGAAGAACTGATGAAGAGCAGTCGCCCAGTGGTAACTGACGCGACTTACGAGTTGTAGGTCGTAGGTTCGGACCCAGACAGGAGATTTACTTTGTGTAAATTATTTCATCACCACTGCTCTCAAAACGGTGAAGGAAAACATCGTGAAGAAATCGGCATGTCCTAGAACCAAAAATTCGAAGATATGTGACATTTACCAACCTCTGGGCCCGCGTGGTGGATTACGGCCCACTCCTTCTCACAGAGAGGAGGCCTGTGTCCCAGCAGTGAGAACGCTAAGGCTGATTATGATAAATATTTATCAACGGCGGATTGGACAGGTCCACTCCATCAGTGTGGTTCTTTCCTCAAAAGACCATTTCAGACACCAATCCACATGGTCTTCACATGATCTGACCAAGATTATGTCTGGACTTTAAAAGAGACTGTGACCTCTGAGTTTGTTTTGGCCATTCTTCTCAGAGTAGTCAGATAGGAAACGCCGGCCTCATCTAGTTTAAAAAAATATGTTTGACGTGTAAAAGTGTTTGTACAAACCTACTTACAGAAATAAAATCATTTATCATTATCATTAATCGCGGCAATAACAAATATTTATTTACAAAATTATCTATAAGTAGCGGAATTTCGCATGTGTGTTAAATACGGATCCCTAATGAATATCTCCGACCCCGCACATTCTTCCATGTTTATGCCACCCGTATAGATACTGCACCGATGACATCCGCCGAGCCACGAGCCGGCGACGTCAACAGTAGCAATTAATAATTTTTAAGTATTTTTGTGTCATTCCTTAATCTAACATCGAATAGGTTTCACCAAATAAATTCTAATAATTCTATTAAATTAGATAAGTTTTAAAATCATTTCATTTGTTTTTTTTCGATCCGCCGCCGCGCCGTCTGCAGTTTACGTAATTTGCGTGATGGGTATTGCTTATCTAAACACTAAACAAAAGAAAACAGATTTTCTCAACTCATACTACCTATACTATGTAAAGACACTACCAGCGGTCAATGACTTTAAAAAAAAACCCCAAGAGCCTTTTCATTTTATATTTTTCGTGTAAATATATCAATACCCCTTAAGTCTACAGATTAACTTGCTTGCTAGTTAATTTGATTAGAAAATAGTAACGAAGTCAAAACTATATTAATCAATATTTGAAAAAAAAAACGGCTGCTGCCAAAAATATAGTGTTTAGATTTTTTGCGTTTATGATCATGTATGTTCCAGATTGGCGGTAAAACAGCTGAACAGATTTATATTAAAATTAGCACACATTATAGTGAATAACCTAGATGAACACATTCGTGGGACACTCAAGAGAGCTTTGTGAAAAAAAAAAACAAAATTCTCTAGGTTAATATTTTTTTATTAAATCTATTCAAAGTAGCCCCAACCTATACAAAGTTTCATGCGTCTGAACCAATTTTTGAAACACTTTTTCCAGTCCGCCGCAGACACCTCGTTTACAGCCTGCTCGAACGCTGATAGCGCACCTTCCGGCGACGAAAATTGTATCCCTTTGAGCAGATTTTTTATTTTCGGGAATAAATAGAAGTCACACAGTGCTAGGTCAGGGCTGTAAAGAGCCAGGAGTTTGACCGGCGTGCTGTCCAGGAAGTCCCTCGTTTTAAGCGCGGTGTGCGAAGGCGCGTTGTCGTGGTGGAGCAGTAAATCGCGGAGCCCTGTGTTTGGTCGCTTGTTGCTGACTATTGTCAGAAACAAGCGAAAGCGAAGCGAGTTTTTGTGTGAGAAAACTTCTGCCAAGCATTTGGTAGTATACCATTCAGCGTTGATGCTTCTTTGGTTCCGTAAAGAAATTTGCACGAAGTAGCCAGTCAAACTGAAAAAGCTTGCAATCAAAATCTTCCCCCCGCTTCTAGATCGCTTCACTTTGATAGGCGTTGATTCGTTTTGAAACACCCAAACCGTCGACTGGTGCTTCGTTTCTGGATCGTATTGATAAATTCAAGACCAGGTGATGACCTGTAATGAGGTCGTAAATACGCCGAGACGAGCCTGCTTCAAATTTGTTTATCATATCACGGCACCATTCCACCCGGGCCTGCTTCTGAGCATCGGTGAGATTGTGCGGCACCCAGCATGAAACTATCCTCCTCACGAAAAGATGCACGTGTAGAATGTCGTGAAGGCCTCTCCATCCAACCTGCAGTATGTTCTGAATCTCTTGATACGTAACTCGCCTATTGTCATGGTAGCACGTTTTCTTCCGTAACAGCCGTCAAAGAGCAGCCACTTCTCTCTTCATCCCCCAAAGTTAGTCGACCGCGCTTGAATTCGTTATACCAACGATACACGGTTGCCTTAGAAGGGCCTTCATCCATGAATGCCATTTAAAGTCTATCGTACGATTCGTCCGGTTTCAGGCGACACTTGAAATCGTACAAAATCATAGCGCGCAAATATTCCCGGCGCAGATCCATATTTTTATGAGACACGATAATTTAAATTAGCTAGCAAACAATGTCAAGGGAAATTTTGAAATTGGAACGTACCTACTTATTTTTACTTACAAAAAATCATATTTTCAAAGTAGATTATAACTGGCCAGTCTCTCATACATAAAAACTTTTCTTCGCAATACTTTCTGAGTGGCCTGGTATGGTACTTTTAATCCCGGTAGCACTCTCCTGTGAGACACTTTCCGACATTCACGCGAGCGAAGCCGCGGGCATAACCTATAGTAAACAAATAAACACGTATTTTTCCCACCCTATCTACCTCCCCGCTGTATTTTACAACCTTACGAGTAACATACTCAGCTCCAATAAAAACTCACATAAAAATAGTAATATTGAATGTCCAATATAAAGGTTTACGTCAATCAATAGCCAGCGTTAATATCGGAGCCAGGATGTGACGAATGGCGACAGTTATGGCCGCCGGATGTAGCCACCGCTGCGTGTCCACTTCCGACGCGCCCTGTCACTACACCGGAACTCACGAAATGCATAATGAATTATATTGACGGTATTTTGACAATTTCGAAAAATGACTGCTTTTTTATTTATTTACTGTGAGGAGTGGAGTCTACAGTACCTGGCCGTCAGTATGCGGGATAATTGTGTATCACCCTAACAGTAGCGATGGCTTTCATTTTGACGATTCAACAACATTCATTGCGTTATTTACGTTGTCGAGCAGACAAGTTTTTCGAACACATGAAGCAAAGGTTTAGCAAAATTTAAGTAAGCAATTAATTTGCTGGGTGATATTATTACACTTGATATGAGAGAGTTTAAAGCATGAAACCGACTTAGGTACCTACTTTTGTTTCAAGATTTTCAAAACTCACAATTTCATTTTTGAAAATCAATTTTATTCATTTTCCAAGATAATATTTACACAATTTACAAACATATTTTTTTATTATTTTTTTATTTATTTTCCCACCCAACCCAACCAACCCAAACCCAATGCGATAAATGCGCGTATCCTAACTTAATTATCTTCTTATTTTCATGTACCTTTAAATCAAAAAAAATTATATATGCTAATATCCACAAGTATAACGCTTCTTTCTCGTATTTAGACGTAACTAAAACTTAGTGCGTTAATTCATGTAAGACTTTACAAGGCTTGTAAATTACAACTGTCTATTATGTTACTGGTGCGTGTTACTTTCGCCTACACGAGTGTCTTCCCTAGCTACCTGATACCAGACAATGCAAAATAGCATATTAAGCCATTTCCTGTATAGCACATTCTGGGTAAAAAAAAAAACAACTGGCGTTCACCTTGTTGTTATTTTTTTTTCAATAACCATTTATGTACCTGAGACGCCAGCACATCAAGCTACGCCAATCTGTCAAATTTCTTTGATAGATTTTCAACTTTATTATTACTAATCATAAGGTACATATTCAATTGGGAAAATTCGACAGTTTGGGATAGTTTGACCTACACCCATATATAAACAAACAAGAAGAAAAGAACAGAAAAATACTTATTTCAAAATAAATATCATCCAGCATACCTGCGATAGGAGAGAAGATAAGATAAATGTAGACAGCGCGTGTAAAAGTAAAAGAGAAAATAAAAGACAGTTATGTGGGTTTTGGAAATTCGTAAAAAAATAACTATGTTCCACGAAAAATTACAAAACCATAGAAAGATGATTTTTTTTGTTTGTTTTTGTTGCTTTAGTTTTCGGTATCGATACCGAACGTGTGAATAAAGTGTTGCCAGCTAATGTATTTTAAAACTACCTATAATCAAAATCTTGTAGTGTAATGCAAAAATGCAACCCACAGAAAAGTTCTCAACGTCTAAAATGTTCTAAAATTGGTTTCCCAAAGCCTAGCTTACTGTAAGCAGTCAAAGCACCTCAATGGATACATCATATCATACCCTGGCACACAAAGCCTTCCCTAGTCAGCCCGAATCGGGATTATCCCGGCAAAGATTTATTGTGTTGTCCGCGCACCGTCAGCGATCCAGACCACTTTTGTGAAGATTATGGTCATCCCATCGTTTTACGAATACGAGTAATCCTTAGGAGTCGATTGGGGCTACCCCTATTGTAATGAAGGTTGGGAACTGGTATTTATGCATCTTACAGCAATTTTTGTAATCCAAATATTCGAAAGAAAAATGCGTTTATTGGCATTACATTCACATTTTATAATTTACTAGCTTCGCCCGCATGGAGTTCGGTGTATTATACATATAGAACTTCCTCTTGAATCACTTTGTCTATTGATGAAAACCACATTAAAATCCATTGCGTAGTTTAAAAGATCTAAGCGTACAAACACGATACTACGAGTACTATCTATCTATAAGCGACTTCGTTTTACACTATTTATATTTACTCAATTAGGGTCAATTCTCACCGAGACGCGGCGCGACGCGCACTTTTTAAGATAGCAACAGAATATCTAACTTATTTACAACACGAAAAGGTATAATTTCACTACGAGCGCGAAAGCGTGTCGAAGATAGCTAAGGTGCACCGCGTTGTGCAGCCCGTATACCTTATTGTGAAGTAAATAAGATCTATTTTGTATCGTGATCTTAAAAAGTGCGCGTCGCGCCGCGTCTCGGTGAGTATTGACCCTTAGGGTGCTGGTCATAATCCATCTGTGTGCCATAATCCAAATCCGTTCGGCTGTCGTTGCGTGATTGAGTAACAAACATCAAAAATAATATTTAAAAAAAAACTAAAAAACACGCTTTAAAAACCAAACTAAAAAAGTAGAAGATAATTTAATTCAATTAAAAAGCGTGGGGTGCTTTTTGAGGTATTTTTATAATCAATTAATGTCAAGCACCCCACGCTTTTTAAATGAATTAAATTATTTTCTACTTTTTTAGTTTGGTTTTTAAAGCGTGTTTTTTAGTTTTTTAAACTATTATTTATTTTCTATTTTTTAGTTCTGCAAACTACAAAAGCGTGATTTTTTCATTTTGTTTTCTACTTTTTATTTAATTATTGATTGTCATCGGTTCTCGATAAGTTTACAAAGTTTAAATGAAATCTGACCGTTTAAAGTGGGCCAAAATCACGCCCTAAGGAGTCGGTTACAAACATACAAACAAACATACAAGTGAAGCTTGTAAAAATACAAACTTTCACATTTATAATATTAGTAGAATTTTGACAAGAAGTTCCTATTCAGATTATTTACTAACATAATAAAATTCTTCAGCTAAACCCTGCACAGTAATCTGTGCAGATAGTTAGAGGAGAGATGGGGCGGGGGAGGGCTAAATAAAAAGGGCTCATTACCGTACACGAGATATACAGGAGCCTGGGGAGGCAATTATCCTTATCATATGGAGAGAACACAGATTGTTAGACGAAGTAAATTATAAGGTACTTGCGACCTGCTTCGCACGGTATTTACGACTTGACAAAACAACGCGAACGCAAGTTAAATATTAATCTATACGTTTGTTTTTTTGGTTGAACGCGCTAAACTCAGGAACTACCAGTTCGAATTGAAAAAATATTTTAGTGTTGGATAGCTCGTTTAATGAGGAAGGCTATAAGCTATATAACATCATGCTAGGACGCTTAGGAGCCGAGCAAAACGAATAAAATCACTCGCACGGGCAGGCGATTCGACGCGAAGAAGTGGGTTGGAGGAGCAAGAAGTTGGGCGCGGAAGAAGTTGCGAGCAGAAGCTAGTGTATTATAGACTTAGAGCCACCTTCCAGAATAAATTCACTAAATGATGATGAAAACTCCACCAAATCCATTGCATAGGTTAGAAGAACAACGCGGTCATACGGACAGAACGAAAACTATTTGTGACACCTCATATCTATCTAGGTATATGTATATACTATAATATATTTTTTTACCGACTTCAAAAAGGAGGAGGTTATCAATTCGTCGGAACCTTTTTTTTTATGTATGTTCCCCGATTACTCGAAGATGGCTGGACCGATTTGGATTTTGTTGTTTTTGTTTGAAAGGGTATACTTCCCAGTTGGTCCCATGATCATCAAGTCAGGATCTGATGGTGGGATCCTGGAGAAATAGAGAGAACTCTTCAAATTTTATAGGCACACGAAGCGATTTAGCTATTTTTTGGAAGAGTACTTTCTCGTAGTGGTCTCATTTCAATTTGGTGAAGATCTGATGAAGAACTTTGGAGATAGGCAACGGAACTCCTCAATAAATGATAGCAAATGGACTGGGAGTCCTGAAATCTCATGTCTGTCTATTGCTTACACCAGTTCATAACATAACATCACGCCGGTATGTTGTGAAGGGGTAAGCACATGTGAACCACTAAAAAGTGAAAAAAAAACTTTTTCCAAAAAAAAAACAACCGACTTCCAAAAAAACACTACAAAGTCAAAAATAACTAATTTCGGAAGGCGGTGACAAAAAATTCAAATACAGCTCCAAAGACACCGACTTCCGAAATTAAAGTTATTTTTGACTTTGTAGTGTTTTTTTGGAAGTCGGTTGTTTTTTTTTTGGAAAAAGTTTTTAATATTCGTTTTTTGTTTGTTTGGTTGAACGTGCAAATCACAGGAACTATTAATTTGAATTGAAAAAATATTTTTGTGTTAGATAGTCATAAGTATATCGCGTCGGGAATCCCAGGCTGATTCCCGGCCATTGTATGCGCGGGCTTGCGGACGGCAAGTAATGGGTAGCTCGCTGTCCGGTGAGGACAAGGATGAAGCCCGAGTCGACGGCGCGTTGTATTCCATGCGCGCCTCAAAGAGATGTCAGCACCAACTGGTGGGCCCGCAAGGGCCAATGCCTGCCAGGGGTGCGGGTTGTTCGAAAGAGACACCGTGGCCCCTGGCACACAGGTAATTGAGGGAACATGGGTGGGTTTTATTCAGTAGAAGTCTGACGCGCCCTCCTGCTGCACCCAGAGCGGGAGAAGTTATTTGATGATTTCCCACCCTCAACAAAAAAAATACCCTCCTTCTGGCGCAGACGGGTAATAAAACGGTCTAGTAGTCTCGGAGAAACCGTTGTGATTACACATAACCTCCTCGTTTTTTGGAGATGGGTAAAACAATTGAATACCTACACACAAAACACAGAAGTCAGCTGAATCCTCTAACAGACTGTTACAAGCAGTATATTCACAACTTCGTACATTCGTACAATATGTCGCCGGCGGGACAACGATCCAGTTATTGCTCTACTTTTCAATAATTTATATCGTAACGTATGGAGTGAGGAGGGCCAGGAGGGACCCTACGTATCGAAAATGTTCCCTTTTCTCTTTTACGAGCGAACGTGTGTTAACATATGTTTGGTTATGAATTTGGTTATGGAACTGATATTGCACTGTAGGTACTTACCTATTTAGATTTGTTTTTAGGTTATCGTGAGGTTTTACAATTATTTACCTACATTAGTAGGTAACTATAACATCAAAACTATCTAAGTTTACGTAATCTTGGACAATTACCTTCTGACATCGGTAAATGTAAACATCGTAGGGAAATCTAGACTATACAATAATAATATATAATAGGTAATCAGTTTACACAAAACCTTAAAATGTATACACCTAAACCTTCGTCATGAATCACTGTGTCTATTGGTGAAAACTACATTAAAATCCGTTCAGTAGTTTTTGAGTTTATCGCGAACAGACAGACAGGCAAACGCGGTGGGGGACTTTGTTTTAAAGTATGTAGTGTGTGCGTCTGCAACCAGTTTTACCAAGGGGTATCATATTACCCAATAGCTGGGTTGTGGAGGTGAGTTAGGCAGTCGCTCCATGTAAAATATAGGTATTCAGCTCCATCCGGTTAGACTGGAAGCCGACCCCAATACAGTTGGGAAGAGACTAGGCAGATGATGATGATGCACCACGCGGCTTCAACCACATAAGTCTCGACCTCGTAAGAATATCGGGATAAAAAGCTCTTTATGTCCTAATCTATCACATGGTCTACATGTTACAAACAAACAACAAATCAAATCTTTTCTCTTTACAGGGAAAGTTTTTAATTATCCAGTGCGCAAACTGTAACCATGAATTCAGCATATCATTCTAGACCCCCCAGTGCAGAGATTTTTCGCCGGTTATAAAAAAAAAACAGGTGTTCCATACATTTTGACCGCGAAGGTAGGCGCACTTTTCTATCAAAGAACAGCTGTTTTTTTTTGTAAAACTGACGAGAAATTTCTTTGCTGGGGGTCTAGAATTGTATGCTGAATTCATGGTTAAAGTTTGCGCACTGAATAAAAACTTTTCCTGTATAATATTAGTTTAGATAGGTAAGTCTGAAATCGCCAACCCGTCTTGCTTGTTCAATTGTGGTGGTCGACATGCCATTTACTTTTAAAGCAACTTTTGGTCGTGGACCCTCCGCACAAATTCGTAAACCTACTAGCTATGTAATCAACATCAGCAGGAAGTTGTATAATCATCATCAACGTACACAAAGTGGACTAAACACGTACCTATTCAAAAACGACCCAAACAAGGATAAAAAAATATTTATCTGTTAGATTTAAATGAAAAAAAACACACGTAAATCAAACTCAAACTCAAAGCATTTATTTCAATTAGACCATTTAAAGGTACTTTTGAATTGTCAAAAAGTCGACCAGTTGGAAAGTTGAAGCTAGTTGCCCAAATCGGCCAATAATCACGGAAAATCGGTGTACAAACGAATCTGCGAGTTTATTAAAAAATAAACTCGTAGATGCCTTTACCTCCTCCTTTTTCCGAATATCCAATTTAACGCAAAAGGGTGAAACTAAAGCGCCTACCAGAAACTTAAAAGCAATAATACGCCCACGGAACAATTATAGCTCTAAAGTCTCTCAATTCACATTGCGAAGCGAGCAACCCACTCTAGGCGGGCTATATTCGCTTTTATAGTGTACTATAGACGCTAAACAGATAGTAACAGAAGTCTAACTCCATATAACGAGCGAAAATACGCACACAAAGACGCGTACTTACGGCGATTACCGTCTGTCTCGGTTGGATGACAGTCGCGAGTGCGCTATACTCGCTGTCCCTACGTGAAGCCTGTCTATGTTTGCGTGAAGCTTCGCTTATTGTATAGAGCCCACCTTCTGCACCTATCTATTTTGTGCTATAGACTTCAAATTCCCACTTTTCCGCCCGTTCTAACGTTCTCGAGGCTTCACAGGCCGCTTAAGCCGAAACCACACAAATACAGACGTATTTCAGATCGGTTGCATATAGGTTCAGAGTTGAGCTTTTGGTAAATTGACATATTACTGTGTTGTTCATGTAGGTATTCATTGTTTATTTCATTAAAAGTAATAGTTTAAAAAACTAAAAAACACGCTTTAAAAACCAAACTAAAAAAGGAGAAAATAATTTAATTCAATTAAAAAGCGTGGGGTGCTTTTTGGGATAAGTATTTTTTTAATCAATTAATGTCCAGCCCCACGCTTTTTAATTGAATTAAATTATTTTCTCCTTTTTTAGTTTGGGTTTTAAAGCGCGTTTTTTAGTTTTTTAAACTATTATTTATTTTCTATTTTATAGTTCTGCTAACTACAAAAACGTGTTTTTTTTTCATTTTTCTCATTATTTTTTTTTTAATTATTCATTGTCATCGGTCCTCGATAAGTTTACAAAGTTTCAATGAAATCTGACCGTTTAAAGTGGGTCAAAATCGCGCTCTAAGGAGTCGGTTACATACAAACAAACATACAAGAGTGAAGCTAATATAAAGCGCGTAAAAACCCGAAAGTCTGACAACCAGTCCTACCAAGGCGAATCGTACCTATCACCCAGTTACTGGGTTGTAGAGGCGAGATAGGCAGTCCCTCCATTTGAAATACTGGTATTCAGCTGCATACGTTAAGACAAGAAGCCGACCACAATATACTTGGAAAAAGCCTAGGCGGAAGGATTGACATTTTTTTTGTTCATATTATCTTAATGTTATTGTATGGTGTAAGTTTGTCCGTAAGGGCGAACTGCCCTGTAGGGATGCGAACAAACAAAAGCGCAATAGCTAGGGGCCGAGGTGAATAATATACGAACAGGGGGCAGTACTGACTTACTGAGGAATGGAGAGCTGTTGGTGACGAGCAGAGCGGGCAGCGGGGCGAGATAGATCCGCGACGTCAAAAGCTGATCACGTTCCTGTTTCGTTGACCTACGAATAGTACCTATTGTCTCGCTCACTCATACTGAAAATAGAAAAACGTGCATAGAAAACTCGACAACGTAAATTACGTAATTAATGTTGTCCACTTGTCAAAATGACAATTTTAAAAGACCAGTTCATTTTGGATCAAAATATGGACCTTCATGCGCCGGGCGATTGCTTACGACTGACGAGCATGGGTGCAGGTTGCGGGGTCCACTTGCACCCCCTACCTTCAAAATATAATGCATGTGTACAAACATTCAATACTTTATGATGTTTTCGGATTTTTTTTTACTTCCGGAATCCTATGTGACGGGATCTCTTGTATCGTACTCTATCTTAATTTAATAATAATACTATTTAATTTCACATTCACATAATTGTAAAGCTTTTGCATAAGGCGACAAAGTTACTCCTTGTGTTAATGGAAAAAAGATAACCTAACATATCCGAGGTGAAGTTCCAAAATGATCGAGCTCGATTCGTGGAGCTGAAGATGCCTGAAGAAAATAAACTCATCGGGCCCGTGCGACTGAGCATTTTCATTGTCGATGTTTATCACCCGCCACATGCGACCTGGCCGCACGACAAAGTTGAAACTTATTCGACTTTGGAACTTGCGATTTTAGTCACCTGTGACTTAGCCGAATTGCCATTGCGGCTATGGTCAACTGTGTAAAGCCCGTAAAGTTGAAGCGAGCTCGCTTCAACTGACAACATTCAATACATGTCAACACCATTGACAGCTGTCAATGGTGTCAATCTCTAGTATCAGCCGATAATAATGTCACCGCGAGAACTTACGTGAAGTGACCCTAAAATGTGCTGTGTGTGGAGGCTTGTGACCGGATGCTAGGGATTGACACTAATGACAGCTAGCGTTTGAGCTCACTTCACCCAAGTTATCACGATGAGATTTTTACAGAAGAGACTGACTGGAATCCGCTCCGCTCACAACTGTGCCCTCACCCGGTGAATTCAATCAGTTTCACTGGCTAGGTGATCGTGGGATGTAAAGGTGTGTGCATAAATAACGCGTGGTACCTCGTGTCCTCGTCTCCGTGTAGTCTTGGTCTTAGCTTTATTGTTAGGTTCAAGTTGAGGTTTTTAAAAGGGGAGGTAATTTCTCTTTTTTATTCAGTAACCCTTGTAGTTTCTGTATATGACTTGAAATTCCCAGCATTAACTTATGCTCGCGGCTTAGATAAGTTTTTGTCACCACTTTAGGTCCCATAATTTTCTGGTCAGTCGTCATCATCTGCCTAGCCGTTTCCCAATTATTTTGGAGTCAGCTTCCAGTCAAACCGAATGAAAACTAGTATTTTACATGGAGCAACCAACTGACCTCCACAACCCAGAAACTGGGTAATATGATACCCTTGGCTGTCAGACTTTCGGGCTTCAAAGATCTATAAACGACAGCCAGGATCAACGGCTTAACGTGCTTTCCGGGGCATGGAGGCATCGGCACTAAGGCCAAGTACACAAGGACGTAAGAACATCGCGGCGGGTATTTATAGCACACTGAATTATCAACACTCGGTGTTGAGCCAAGCGTTGAGAATATAACAGAGTACCTACATCTCAGCGCATCGAAAAACACAATGTTCGATTTTAAACTCTCGGCGCTGAAGTGTGCGTCGACTATCCAGTGCTTAAGGCCCATAGTATCCTCATCTCCCGTTTGTATGCTAAAGCACGACTGCCGCCCGCGCCCGCACAGGGCATCTCTGAGCCTTTATCTCAAAATGGGGATATTCCTTTGATTAATTTACAATTGTGCTTCGGCGATTCTGTGGTACCTCTAACTATCTATTTTTCAGTGTATTTTTTTTTTTCAAATAACGAAGCCGTTTAGTAGGAGTATGGAATAGAAGCCAAAATATTGCGTGTTGGAAAAAAAAAAATTACAGCAAAAGTATTAACCATACAAAAAAAGTACTTCGGGCAAAATGATCTATATGAATCTATAGGAAAATCATATATTTTTCAAATCTTCAAAACAAGCCGTTAATGAGCAGTAGGGTTCATAAAGTGACCGTGTTACGCTACCAAACGGGACGCAGGCCCTTAAAAAAGTCCTGCCACGATTTATTACGTCCTCGGGACGTTATCGATGGTCACCCATCCACGAACCAACCTCGGCAAACGAATCTACTTAGCCATGAGCCCCTCTAAAATGAAAATGTTCCGAATATGTATTCTTCAAACATTTTACTCACTGTCTACATCCATGTCTTAATATTTCAAGCAAATTAATAACATCACATGCTTGTGAGTTAATCGCTCGATAAGCTGTAAGGAGTTACGTGAAGTCACGTTCGTGAGGTCTCCCATGTGCCTGGGATTAATATCTGAACGCGTTCGATGCTGTAATCCTACTGAAGATAATGTAGGTATTATTATTTCTTTCTATCTACATAATATCTAAATCAAATTAAATTAGCTGGTAATACTTTACCCACGTGTTGTGTTATCGATATCGAAAATTAATGGAACAAAAGACACAAAATTAAACAGAAGAAAATCTGATAGCGTTTAAATTATTAAAATATATCTATATTTTAAAAACATATTTTTATTGAAACTTGGTAAGTTTCAATAAAAATATGCAGTGGCTGAGTAAAAAGCTCAAACTAGGTTTTTACTCAGCCACTGCATATTTTTAGAAAAAATACATTTTATTTTTATTGCCCTTGGTGTATCCTAAATCAGGGAAGTAGGTGTGCTCTACCTGCTAGATAACTTCGTGTAAAGCCTGCTCAGTACATTCCATTTAAAAAAAACCGGCCAAGTGCGAGTCGGACTCGCACACCGAGGGTTCCGTAAAAACCTGTAGGTATATAATCGGTAGTCAGTTTAAAATTATTAAAAATATTTTTATAATGCAACTAAAAAAATATGCTTTTCGCAATTTTTCCTTTATCTGTGCTATAACACGTTGCTTCGTACCAAATTTCAAGATTCTGAGTTCACGGGAAGTACCCTGTAAGTTTTGATTCCCTTGTGAGTGTCGAAAATTTGCGGTATAAACGGCTGTATCTTTTGATTGCGTTTGCTTAGAAGTTTGATTTTTTCACAGCTCTAAGGGACAGTAGACTTGAGTATTTGATATGAATTTCAGCTTGATACCTCCACGCGTTCCTCAGAAAAAGGTTCTTGACAGACAGATGGACAACAAAGTGATCCTATAAGGGTTCCGTTTTTTTTTCCTTTTGAGGTACGGAACCCTAAAAAAACATTTAAAACCAATAAGTGTGGTTTTAAATCGCTTTAAACAAAAAAGACGGTTTAAAACCCAATTGGTTTAAAATCCGTTTCGCGCCATTGAAACCACTAATTGCGTAGCGCGGTTTCTTTGAAATGTAAATGTGTCTGTTCAACAATGTAATTATAACGTAATGAATGTTGTCGAAATGTAATAAATTGAGGTATTGCAACTGCCAGTGTCACAGTTACCGTCCATACGAGATTTCTTATCATGAGGTTCTTTTTTTGAAGGTGGGAAATCATCAAATAACTTCTCCCGCTCTGGGCGGAGCAGAGGGCGTGTCAGACTTTTACTGACTAAAACCCACCCGTGTTCCTTCAGTTGCCTGTGTGCCAGGTCACGGTATCTCTTTCGAACAACCCGCACCCCTGGCAGATCATGAGGTTTCATATAAGGACCTGTAAACGGTCCCCCTTAAACCGGAACTCAGCAACATACAGTAGTACAATTTTCTTAATGCCCCCTCTCAAACTTGGTGTTTCGTCAGTCGTCGGATTTTTATCAGTAGCCCTTTGCACTTGGTGCAGACCGGACGGTCTCAATCGAAGGAAGTACAAACATAGAGTTGTTAAAAATGGGAAGAAAGCTCGTTTGTATTCGGAAATGCGATAATTCCCGAGGTGCATTAAGAAAATAGTTGTACTTGTACACCTATTCGTATTATACAACCAAATACTTCCAAACGTAATAACGTTTTTACCTTTCCAATAAAACAGTGGGCAGGTATAGTGACGTCACTAGTCCCCAATAAGGTGAGTTTATCGGGGTAGCACATAAAAGCCACCGGTCACCTCGCATTTCAAACATAACTACCGGCTTGACGATACTTACTAGTAGTTTCTGACCGTGCATTAACACGAGCAGCATATTTGCTCAATTCTGGACAATATTGCGTCAAACACGACAGCATCGAGCAATTTAGCGCATCTCTCCCCATCATATCGTGTGTAGTAACTGGTTTGTGGGGGTCAGATAGGCAGTCGCTCCTTACAAAAGACTGATATTCAGATGTATCTGGTAGGTAAGACTGGAAGCTGACCCCAACATTATCATCTGCCTAGCCTTTTCCCCACTATGTTGGGGTCAGCTCCCAGTCAAACCGGATGCAGCTGAATACCAGTATTTTACATGGAGCGACTGCCTATCTGACCTCCACAAGCCAGTTACTAGGTAATACGATACCCTTTGGTAAGACTGGTTGTCAGACTTTCGGGCTTCTGACGAACCGTAACGACTGTGAAAGATTCACAAATGACAGCCGGGACCAACGGTTTAACGTGGTTTCCGAGGCACGGAGGGGTCTTGATATGTAAAGATGGTCACCCATCCACGAACCAACCTCGGCAAGCGTAGCTTAACCTCATGGATCAACTCATGCAGCTGTTATGACTTAACCACAAGCCCCATTTGACCCCAACATGTTGGGCAAAGGTTAGGCAGATGATTGCTGCCCCTTCTGGTCATACACGACCGCGGCCGCCCGGTTTGTTAGCCGACTCGTGTTCGTCAATAACACCACTATGACATTCTGTTCGCTGATGTGCCATAGTAAACATTATTGATTTACAAAAAACCCAAGATACACAGTCTCGAATAAAAGATACACTCAAAACTGTCTGCAATTATGCGTCAATGTTTATAAAGGAAAAGTTTTTATTCAGTGCGCAAACTGTAACCATGAATTCAGCATATCATTCTAGACCTCCCCAGCGCAGAAATTTTTCGTCGGTTATACAAAAAAAAGTCAGCTGTTTCATAGAAAAGTGCAATATCTACGCGGTCAAAATGTATGAAACAGCTGATGGTTTTTTTGTATAATCGACGAAAAAATTCTGCGCTGGGGAGATCTAGAATGATATGCTGAACTCATGGTTACAGTTTGCGCACTGAATAAAAACACACTGTAGTTGTGATAGAAATAACTCTTTTACAAATTCAACCTTAAACGCATTACTTAGAGTGGTTTTTACAAAACAATGTCCAAAACTGACTGAGAGATGACTGACCATACTATTTGACACCTGCGCACATTGCGCCCTATTTATGCGGACGTTTTTGAGACGCTGATTGTGTATCTTGGGTTTTTTGTATATCAATGCTGTGTACTTACTTACTGTAAAATAAATTTGTACGTCTAAAACCGTAATAGAAATCCACTTAGGGTAAGTACCCACTCTCGCAACAGCATCGGTGTGTGCTGATTGATAAATATTCGATTTGCTTTGCACCTTCAATAGTGCATTCAAGAACGACCGTACGAAATACTTCTGTATGCGGCCATTTTGCTATTTCAAGCACGTATACGTTCACTGGAAAGAGTAGAAAGGCGTCGTGGCACTACGGAGAATTTAGATACTTTTCGAATTCGAAAATGGAGCTAAAAACATTACTGGTGAGATTTTCCTAATGGAATATACATAAGAGCTCGGTTAATGACAATAGGCTCGGCCCCTGTCAGTCAGAGAAACGTATTGTTATGACCGTAGCTTCAGATTATAGAATAAAAGACCATAGCATAATCCACCTATAATGTTCCCACTGCTGAGACGCAAGCCTCCTTTCTGTGAGAGGGAGAAGACCGTAATCTACCACGCGGGCCCAGTGCGGTTTGGTAGATATCTCAATGTCAATTTTTTTTTGGTTCTAGGACATGCCGGTTTCCTCACGATGTTTTCCTTCGCCGTTTTGGGAGCAGTGGTGATGAAATCATTTACACTAAGTAAAAATTTTTAGTTGGGTCCCGATGACATTATGAAAATGTACTCTCTAACTCTCATCCAGTTGCTACCAGTAACCCTGCGAAGATTGTCACTCCACCTAGCCTGAGGTCGTCCTACCTTACGTTTGCCGATTCGCGGTTCCCACTCAAGAACACGTCTACCTCAACGGTCATCGGTTCTACGGCTAATGTGGCCGGCCCATTGCCAGTGATCCCAATTTAGCCCCTTCGGGGCTAGATCTAGCCCTTTTTCTACTTGTTCAGCCCCGAATATAATGATTTTGCACCTAGCCCGTAATCTGGCTAGGTTTTGACAGGCGATTATATTTATGTCTATAAATATTATCGGCTGTCAAAACTATGTAAACATAAATTACGAAACAGGATAATCTTTGAGTCCCTAAATTCCATACCTTAAATACGAACAGGCCTTAGGTACCAATTTAAAACAAACTTACTACACATAGGTAATGCCATAGGATCTCCTTATTTTTTTTTTATCCAATTTAAATTTATACTGAACAAGGCTGCACGCAATGAGGCCCGAGCCCAACCATCAACGTCGCCAGCGCAAAGTGAAACCCTTCTAGAGTATTTAGATGAATTAGATGACTGCTATTTAGATCGTAATTTTATGATTAAACAATATTTTATAATCCAGAATGATGTATTTTATTAATAATTTACACATTACTTATTCATGAAATATATTTAATTAAAGAATTTTTATTTTTTGTTTTTTAGTAATTTAGCCCAATTTTTTTTATGTGCTAATCTAGCCCTTTTTTAAACTCGATTTAGCCCCAAAACCTGACACCCAGTTGGCAACACTGCCCATTGCCACTTCAGCTTGCAAAATGAAAATTAATGAATGAATGAAATGATTGTTAGAAAAGGTATGGCTCTATCAAAATGTACCAACTATCAAACTTCATCTTAGTCCATCGAGCTAATATTCCTATCAACAACTCCTATTTGCCCATAAAACCATCTACATAATACCTACCCATTGATAAATTAGATCCATCGTTCCCTATTTGCATCGGACCACCTGGCTATCACGCAAAGCTCTTTATTTTTCCTAAATGGGATGAGCTTAGCCCGATCTCATTTACTTGAGCCCGTCAGACAGAAATTATTCAATTTAATGTATAAATCCGACGTTTTCTCTCATTATTGCCAGCGTTAAGAGATGCCGTATTACATAATTATGCTTTTATATAAAAATAATGGCTTTGAAACCAGCGGGATTACCTATTTCAAGGATTTGTTTTGATTTTTTTAATGTATTTATTTTATGAAGAATAAATATACAGGAGCCCGCTGGATGCGGGAAGCACAGAACCGGTCAAAGTGGCGGAGCTTGGGGGAGGCCTCTGTCCAGCAGTGGACGTCTTTCGGCTGAAATGATGATGATGATGATGAAATATACAGGAAAAGTTTTTATCAAGTGTGCAAACTGTAACCATGAATTCAGCATAGGTATCATTCTAGACCCCCCAGCGCAGAAATTTTTCGTCGGTTATACAAAAAAACACAGCTGTTCCATACATTTTGACCGCGTAGTTATTACACTTTTCTATGAAACAACTGATTTTTTTCGAGGTACATAGTAAAACGGTAACTATTATACTAACTCAATTGTTTCTATAAGTTCTTATATATAGTTCAAACTATTGATTTCGGTTGATATTCTACAAAGGAAATAAACTCTTTGCTAAAACATCGTCGTAAAGAAGTACGTAGGAAACCCAATCCAGACAAGCATTTGAAATGTGTGTATACAACCAGCAGTGGAGGGGCGGTCTCAAACTCAAAACTCAAACTCAAAGCATTTATTTCAATTAAACCATTTACAGGCACTTTTGAATTGTCAAAAAGTCGACCAGTTGGAAAGTTGAAGCTAGTTGCCCATTCCAAAACGTAGATCTCTCTAACATTCATTGAGTCATTTACGTTGTTGAGCAGTAAAATTTTTCGAACATATGAAGCAATGAGCATGGCAATATCCCTCAAAATTACTCAGATTGTGTTTGATAGTGTGTGATGCAATTAGGGTGCAGCTATCATAGTGTGACAAATGACAACTTATTGATATTTTAATAGAATTAATAGTTTTTCTAATGCCCTGTTTGCAAATCCTAATTAAGCTATGCTCAATCAATGATGGTTACCCAACTCTGTTGCATCGTTTGATTGGTTACCACAAGCTTTCTGGGTGAGCTGATTGGCTGTGTTCAGTCCAGTTAATACATTATCGGCAATAAGGTGAATATCCTAATGATAGGTTAACTGTTTACTCTTGAATAGTTTGTGGTTTGCGGTAGACTCGCTGATTGCTAGTATCTTCTAGGTAGCTGTTGTGCTGCCCATGAATTCTCGGATCCAATGGAAATTTCTTCATGTATCAACACAGGTTAAAATGTGTTTGTAGTAGAAACAATCGTGCTAATCGATGCTGACACTACGAACTATAGCTGTATCTTGTTTTTTCAATACATTCCAAAAAACAATAGCATAAATGTCCACCAAGAACCCTGTCCACGTCATTTGAGCGTCAAAAGATCCCTGTAGCACTGTAGGTACTATATAGTACATACTAATTCCATGCATTCTTAGAACAAGTGCATGGAATTAGTATAAGTTGTAGATATATCGATTTTATTTATTGTCAAAATAAAGAAAATAACGTAATAACAACGTGACATTGACTAAATTCACAAACCGTGCGAAGCCAAAACAAAAAAAAAACTTACAGAAAAAAATGTTTTATACCCTATAAAAAGATTACAACAGTATCTTAGACATGTGTTAATTCAGGTCGAGATTTATTTTACATCCTCTGGACGTCTCGATCGATGCCAACTGGCCAGGTAAAGCACGGCCATAATGAACGAAATTATTTTAAATTAGTAAGTACCATAATTGCATGGCAACCCTCAAATCCAAAGGGAATCGCAGCTGACAAAGAATGTATAAAATATTGCTTAATTGATGTACAGGCGATACTTGAAGCTCAGTAATCTGGTGGTAAGAGTCCTGCCTACCCCAAGGAAGTCAGTGATACCGAAGGGGTCGGCCATCAAACGCGAACTGTAGCCGGCACATTAAGCACAGTTCAACATAAACTCCAACGCATCATTACCCCCGCTGTTGCGCAACCATTGTGCTACTGCTAAATAACTCGATCGCATTTCACGAAGATTTATATTATTTACCTCTAATAACTACACTTACAGATCTTAGACCTGATTCGATAGTGTGGCTATCGACGATTATCTAAACTTATAATTATACAATAATACTAATAATCTGTACATAGTATAAAACAATAGTATATTTTATAACGAGGGACTAAACGAAGCCATAATATACCCGAGGGGAGTCAATGAAACCGAGGGTATATTAAGTTGGCGTTTAGTCTCGAGGTGCAAACTGTACTTTTCACTTCGAGTGCGAGAAAAGTAGTCAATTTAATACAAAAACATGTACTTACCTAATAAATATTACTTAACAAAAAAACACTACAAAGTGAAAAATAACTTTAATTTCGGAAGTCGGTGTCTTTGGAGCTGAATTTGAATTTGTTGTCACCGCCTTCCGAAATTAAAGTTATTTTTCACTTTGTAGTGTTTTTTTGTAAGTCGGTTTTTTTTTTTTTTTGGAAAACGTTTTTTTTTTACTTTTTAGTGGTTCACATGTGCTTACCCCTTCACAACGAACCGGCGTGATGTTATGTTATGAACTGGTGTAAACAATAGACAGACATGAGATATCAGCAATCCCAGTCCATTTGCTATCATTTATTGAGGAGTTCCGTTGCCTATCTCCAAAGTTCTTCATCAGATCTTCACCAAATTGAAATGAGACCACTCCGAGAAAGTACTCTTCCAAAAAATACCTAAATCGCTTCGCGTGCCTATAAAATTTGAAGAGTTCTCTCTATTTCTCCAGGATCCCATCATCAGATCCTGACTTGATGATCATGGGACCACCTGGGAAGTATACCCTTTCAAACAAAAAAAATCCAAATCGGTCCAGCCATCTTCGAGTAATTGGGGAACAAACATAAAAAAACTTTAAAAAAAGGTTCCGACGAATTGAGAACCTCCTCCTTTTTGAAGTCGGTTAATAAAATAAAAATCACAATATCTATTAGGTATGTCTTTTGCTCTTTGCTTGACGTCAAACTCTTCACCAAGGAACATAATATATAGGAACATAAAATTTGTCACTGGACATTCTTAATAAATTTATTTAAAGCCGAACAAATTTACACTCGACAAAAATTCTGAAATTTTCGCGGTCTTTTTTTTCTTCTAAACCAGTAACAGATTAACAATTTAAAACACATGGCGCCACCTTGGCAAAAACCATGGAACTAAAACTCTCAACATTTTCGCAATGAAGATAGTCCACACTCCACAGATAATAGTATATTTATTGGCTGTTTGAGTTTGTCTATGTCACATTAAGGAAATTAAAAAACGAATTACTTTTTACTCCCTAGGGACTAAAGTGACCACTTTAGTCCCTAGGGAGTAAAAAGTAATTCGTTTTTAATGTGACGCTTCGTAGGGCTATAATGATGTCTTTTTAGAGCATGAGAAGTGAAAAGTCGCTTTTCATGTCTGTACGCTTAGATCTTTTAAACCACGCAACGGATTTTAAAACGGTTTTATTAAGTACACAGAGTGATTTAAGAGGAAGGTTTATATGTATAATACACCGACCCTTACGCGGGCGAAGCCACTGGCAAAAGCTAGTATATTATAAAGCTGAAGAGTTTGTTTGGTTGAACGCGCTAATCTCAGGAACTGCCCGTCGGATTTGAAAAAATATTTTTAAATTGGATACTCGCATGCGCAGGTGGTTCGATGCGACGGGGTGGGTCGGAGGAACAAGAAATATGCGGATGAAGCCGCGGGCAGAATCTAGTACTGTATAAAACTTGTCTAGCAGAAGAGCGGATTTTGTAATTAAATTATAGATTCGTTGCAAAATCCGCTCTGATGATGAATGATTTGTGGTGTAAACATGTCGTACCAGGCACGTTTACACCACGATTAGCGCCACTCGTGTTCGAAATATCGTTTGAAGATGAACAGATACAGAATGATGTTTTATTGTTGCGGGCCCAGTGCGAGTAAGTATTTGATAATTCTATTCCATGAAAAATATCTTATTTCCAGAAAATTATTGTGTTGCATCTTGAAACATTTTTTGTGTCCGTATTTAATTTATTTCGTTTCCAAAAGTTGTCGATTTCTCCCTTTCTTTACATAGAAGCGAGATGTGAATGAGATGAGAAATGACGAAAACCCATAGTACAGCTTCCGGGCGCAGATAATCATGTCCTAACAGCACTCGACGAGACTTTGTCATGTAAACGAGCGATTTTACGACTATTATGACTTCATGACCGGGATATGTGAAGCTTGTGAACTTCGGGGTTAACTAGTACTACCAGAGGGATACGTAACACACTAATAATAGGAATAGCTTCCATTTTGACAGTTCAACAACATTCATTACCTGAAACACAGTTTTTTTTTCCTAAAAACCTATATCAGTCTCTCACAAGGATGGCATACAGCTGGGACATTCTTTGTACACTTTTAATTTAAGTCGGCTTTGTGAAGAGAGAATAAATGATAAATGATAAATTGCGTTATTTACGTTGTTGAGCAGATATAGTAATATGGCGCCATTTATTTATATTTCAATTCCAAATTTTATGACTGATCTTCCTTACAGAAAATTTTGTATTGTTCTATTTCACATAGTTTATATTCTATATCTAAATTCCTCAAGAAAACTCCTTGCTAGTCATATCATTACAGAAACGCATTGTAAATAATCTTATTTATTACTAATAATAAGTGTTACCTACTGTACGTACTGCATTTTATGTTGTGTTTTATTTTATTTAATAGCATTTTTTTATGTTTGTATTTTGTAATAGCAATTACCTATTTTATCTAACTGTTGAGTTTATGAACAATATTGTGTACATTTGTGTAGAGATTTGCTTATTGAAACTATAATAGCATCTTATTTTAATATTTGCATGCCAATTTATGGCGAAATGTGTCATCGCACTTACAATTTATATACCTATCATGTTTTGTACCGCATTTACTGCAAATAAATAACTTTGACTTTGACAGACTTTTTCGAACTTTTGAAGTAATGGATTAGCAATGCAGGCTTAGTCAGAAACTTTATTCGAAAGACAAAAGGTAATGACTGCAAACAATATTGTAATTACTAGGGGGCTCATTAACATTACAGTGGGGCAGGGTGGCTCAGGGGCTGGGGCGATTATCATCACAAAGCCAGATTTATGGTAATTCCGAGCAGATAAACCATCGATAGAGCTGCTTTAATTTTAATGACTTTACGTTATTATGAGTTGAGTTTGTTTCAATTTTCCTAAGGTTTGTAAAGATGATGTGCCCAATATTTTATTTGGAACCAACAATAATAAATGACGGACTTCGTTATACGCACTGCCACAATGGTAGCAGTGGTGGTACAGTCGTACGTAAGGAGTTGTAGACCGACGTTGTATATAAATGATTTCATCACCACTGCTCTCAAAACGGTGAAGGAACGGTAAACTCTGATTGCGCGACGCAGGATTTTGTGTGATGTGCGTCTTGCGTAGTTCGCCTGTGGCATTGTAGATAGCGCCACTTCTCTTTTTGTGTTTTTAGATATTGTTGCGAAGTATTTTTCTGTAGTGCTGCTACAAGAACTAAAAAATTTAAGATATGTGACATCTACCTACCCGCACGGCACTGCGCTCGCGTCGCGAATTACGGTCCACTCACTCATCTCATAGAGAGGATGGCTTGTGTGCCAGGCCTTGTTGGGGGCGTTGGTGGGAAACATTTGTGAAATCGTGTCATAGAAATAGGTTTAGTCCCGATTTTTGTAAACTTATCATCGAGCTAAATTCGGTCAAAAAAAACTGCATGAAATCGTATTCACAGCGCAATGCTCGTTGAAACATTTGTAATGTATTAGGTCATGTAGTGCATATACATGCAATTACACCAGGCTGAGATCCATTTACTAGGTACCTAGTAGAATCAATAATCGACTGAAATCTGTGCAGACATTTGTATTTTGTTCTTTCAAACATGGGTATGTTTGAAAAAAAACATTAATAAAAATGTAAAATAAATAAGGTACTTAAATATGTACATACGGTTTGTTTCAAAAGCATTTAATGAAAATAAACCCTGTTCTAGTTAAATTCTTACGTAAGTGAGTGCTTACGAGAATTAATTACTAATTAACATATTCATCAATATTTTAATAACATTAAAATTGAAATGAAATAAACATCTTCAATATAATAGTATTTCGGGTTCGGACAGTCAAAGATCTACGAATGACAGCCAGGACAGACGGCTTTACGTGATTTCTGAGACACTTGGTCATCATTTATGTCTATGGGCTCATCTGTGTATCGCAGTATGAAATGGATAGGTTTGATAATGGTCACCCATCCACGGACCGACCTCGGCAAGCTTAGCCTAACCTTGACCATTCGACTCGTGCAACTGTTACCCACTGAGCCTAGTTTCTGTTGCGTTACGCAATTAATTAGTCAGGGTAATCACCACCCGTATCTTCTGTCATTCATTGAGGAATAATTACAATACAGATAACACCATAAATAAAGTATCCAAATCATCGGACAAATAATAAATCTTGCGGATTCCTGACTGGATGATCATCTTGGCACACTCATTGCATGGAAACAACCCAACATACAAGGTGCAGTCCTTCACATCCGCTGAATTCTTGTTCATAATTGCATTCATTTCTGCATGACACACTGAAATAATAATCAAAAATATATGTAAGTCACAGTGAGTCTTTTTAACATTAAACCCTAGGTATGATTGGTGGAGGGGAATGACCTTCCTTAGAAGTCAATTTAGAGGTCAGTTAGGTATAGATGTCCATGCATGTAAAATACTGGTATTTAACTGCATCCGGTTAGATTGAAAGCCGTCCCTCAACATATTTGGAAACATAAACCTCCCGAAATAATTTAGCTAAATGATGGCCTTAACTAAACTAAATAAATAAAATGGAATCGAACAGTCAGACACGAAAAGCGACTTTAATTTATAATATGTACTTATAGATAATATCTATAAATATTTTAGCGTAGCTCAAAATGAGTCAATATTTCTTGATTTGACCACTTTTTTGTGACAACTTATAAGATTAGATTGGGAGTGGCATAAGCTTGAGTATTTTATGAAACACAGAGAATAGCATACAATTGCTCACCATAAAGAAATTTGCTATCTAAAGGTGACAAAGTCTTCTTTGCCCATGGAAATTCATCGTCACTACAACCAATAGGCATTCCATTATATCTGTAAAAGAAAATAATCTATTATAATTTTCAACATACACGTAACACTTCATAGCTTAGGCATACTGCATAATAAGCATATAATGTTAATAATGTCACATGTCTTTGAATTTTTGGTCCTAGGACATGCCGGATTCCTCACATCGTTTTCCTTCATTATTTTGAGGGCAGGGGTAATGAAATTAAATACACAAAGTAAAGTGCCTGTCATAAGTTTCAACTCACGACCTCCAACTCTAAGTTGAGGCAGATACCACTGGGCCCACTGACCCTTCAGTTCAAATATAGTCCGATAACATAAATAGTCTCGGAACTATAGGAAGATGTGTTCATCATTATAGGAAAGACAAGGTTTTCTGATGGCTCAAAAACAGCACTTTACGTTACTCACAAAATCAACCACCGCCACTAAACTATATTACAACAATGATGTACTAACCCTACTCCAACTATTTTGTTGTCCCTATTGACAATACAAGCTCCTACTTGGTAACTTGGATCTTTACTCCGTTTTGCCGCCAAAAACGCAGTTGCCATAAAATATTCTTGCCAATCTATATAATCTTCACGTTTTTTAAGTTTAGTCTCACTGAAATCAAATAAAAAAAAATATTATTAATATTTTGTGCTTTACATCGATGTTTTAGGTTGTGTAGCTAACTTTATTTACACTACTTATCAGAAATAAAATATTTAATGTGTGATATTATGAAATAATGTACATAAGTATTTGAAATACGTACTACGTAATACGTTGATTACGTTGCCTTAAATTCCTCCAAAATGCACTGCTATTTCTAAAAAATCTATGTTAGTACCTATGTCACTGTTTTATTTATATCAAGATCCAACTTACTCTTGTAACGACATGTTTGCGGTCCTTTCTGTTATGTCCATTTCTTCTTTTCAATAGTTTTATCATTAAAAACAACAACAAAACATAATTTCGTGGTACTCTTTGTCTATTTGGCTGGCTTTGGCAGGCACCAGCAAGCAACAGTCGGCAACAAATTATTATTATACTCTTTCTTTGGTCGGCAACAAACTCAATAAAGCTTGATTTGATTATCGTTTTGACAATGACATTGACTTGACATTCGGCAATCTTTTTAGAGAATGTAATTCCGTTTCACTTCGGCATAGACTACTATTTATATACTAGAGAACTTCGGGTTCGGCCATAATCGCGCCATGTGATGTAGTTAATATTTTTAACACACTTAAGTCTAAAAACACTGGTGATTACTGGGGCATCGGGGCACCTCTATTAAACTTCTAAGTAATATAATCGGCATCGTACCCCCCTATCTAGCTATTACTTTTAATAAATGTGTTGACTTAGGAACTTTTCCTGACCTCATGAAGAGTAGTAAAGTCATACCATAATTTAAATCAGGTAATAAAAATGACGTTGGCAATTTTAGGCCTATTTCTATCTTCCCTGCATTTAGTAAAATATTTGAAAAGTGCAGTTGCAAAATTTCACGAACAGCTCGTTTTTGAAGAACAAAAATATTTTGAATGTCAGCGACTTTGCCCCACAGCAGAATGCCGTAGGACCTAACGCTATGAGACGCTATGAGACTAACCGGGCTGTATCAACGACAGTGTATTGTCTTACTTTCCTGACGGCGTAGGCGGCCGAACTGAGCCTTCCCGCTAGGCTTGATATATGTGATCCCCACTGAAGTTTGGCATCTACTGTTATAAGTACCCAGAAAAACTGCTGAGTCTACAGTTTCAAGCACCTCATTACCTAAGACGATGTTGGGTCTCAGATTTCTTGCATTCGGTAAAGCGAACTTTATACATTTAGTTTTCTTGCCATTGAGAACTAGGTTATTCGTGGTAAACCAATCCGTAACCCTTGAGAGTGCTTGAGAGTATTATTTAAATAAGAATTTATTACGTTGAGAGCTTCATTTTGAACACCGTAATGACGTAGTTTACCCAAAAGCGTGTCATGGTGCACGCAATCAAAAGCTTTGGAAAGATCACAGAAAACTTCAATAGACACCCGCGTCTGTAGTCGAACGACCTTTTGTAAAGCCATATTGTTAATTTTTTATTTTTATTTTTGTCGGGCATCTCGCAGTTGACCTTGAGACGCCGTGACTGCTTAACCGGGCTTTCCTGGGGCTGCCATTAAGAATTTACTTAACGCCTCCATCCAGGGCTTAAAAACTAAAAACTTACATACTAAGCGACTGCACGCTGAGGGCACCCCCTGCGGGGTACCTACGAACCTCGGCTCAGGGCGTCACTGTTAGGGGGACAGCGGGACAGCTAGTGGGGACAGGCTGGATCCAAATATTGGCATTATTATTATTATTAGACGGGGAATTTAAAGCTACTGGCTCAGCTGCGACGCGGGCTGGCGCTTCAACGAGCAGGGGTCGGTCGGGGGTCTCGGCGTTATGCGCCGTTATTCGGGGTCTTCGCGGGGCGCGAGGACCTCGGCGGCGAGGTCGGAATGACGGTTGTGTGCGCTGTGTGCGAACTGTACTGGTGGCCCTATTCCTTTCCTGAAGGAGAGTAATCGAGTCGTCTGGGTCGGTGAGGACATGTCTCGGCCGTCGGACAGAGCTAATCCTACTGGGGACATAAGTGGCGGCCTTCACAATCAAGGGATTGCGGTGTTTCTCGGCTTTATCGAAGAAACGCTTCGTGTTGCTTTTCAAGAACTGACTGACCGTGGAGATTTTCAGATCGAGATGGAGGATCTCGTTCCGAACGAACCATGGGGCGCCTGTGGCTTGCCGGAGGAATCGGTTCTGCCATATTGTTCATCATGAAGGAGGGTACTTATTTAAATTAAAATGTCTTAGCAACTGCTTGAGTATGCACTTTTCAAATATTTTACTAAATGCAGGGAAGATAGAAATAGGCCTAAAATTGCCAACGTCATTTTTATTACCTGATTTAAATTATGGTATGACTTTACTACTCTTCATGAGGTCAGGAAAAGTTCCTAAGTCAACACATTTATTAAAAGTAATAGCTAGATAGGGGGGTACGATGCCGATTATATTACTTAGAAGTTTAATAGAGGTGCCCCGATGCCCCAGTAATCACCAGTGTTTTTAGACTTAAGTGTGTTAAAAATATTAACTACATCACATGGCGCGATTATGGCCGAACCCGAAGTTCTCTAGTATATAAATAGTAGTCTATGCCGAAGTGAAACGGAATTACATTCTCTAAAAAGATTGCCGAATGTCAAGTCAATGTCATTGTCAAAACGATAATCAAATCAAGCTTTATTGAGTTTGTTGCCGACCAAAGAAAGAGTATAATAATAATTTGTTGCCGACTGTTGCTTGCTGGTGCCTGCCAAAGCCAGCCAAATAGACAAAGAGTACCACGAAATTATGTTTTGTTGTTGTTTTTAATGATAAAACTATTGAAAAGAAGAAATGGACATAACAGAAAGGACCGCAAACATGTCGTTACAAGAGTAAGTTGGATCTTGATATAAATAAAACAGTGACATAGGTACTAACATAGATTTTTTAGAAATAGCAGTGCATTTTGGAGGAATTTAAGGCAACGTAATCAACGTATTACGTAGTACGTATTTCAAATACTTATGTACATTATTTCATAATATCACACATTAAATATTTTATTTCTGATAAGTAGTGTAAATAAAGTTAGCTACACAACCTAAAACATCGATGTAAAGCACAAAATATTAATAATATTTTTTTTTATTTGATTTCAGTGAGACTAAACTTAAAAAACGTGAAGATTATATAGATTGGCAAGAATATTTTATGGCAACTGCGTTTTTGGCGGCAAAACGGAGTAAAGATCCAAGTTACCAAGTAGGAGCTTGTATTGTCAATAGGGACAACAAAATAGTTGGAGTAGGGTTAGTACATCATTGTTGTAATATAGTTTAGTGGCGGTGGTTGATTTTGTGAGTAACGTAAAGTGCTGTTTTTGAGCCATCAGAAAACCTTGTCTTTCCTATAATGATGAACACATCTTCCTATAGTTCCGAGACTATTTATGTTATCGGACTATATTTGAACTGAAGGGTCAGTGGGCCCAGTGGTATCTGCCTCAACTTAGAGTTGGAGGTCGTGAGTTGAAACTTATGACAGGCACTTTACTTTGTGTATTTAATTTCATTACCCCTGCCCTCAAAATAATGAAGGAAAACGATGTGAGGAATCCGGCATGTCCTAGGACCAAAAATTCAAAGACATGTGACATTATTAACATTATATGCTTATTATGCAGTATGCCTAAGCTATGAAGTGTTACGTGTATGTTGAAAATTATAATAGATTATTTTCTTTTACAGATATAATGGAATGCCTATTGGTTGTAGTGACGATGAATTTCCATGGGCAAAGAAGACTTTGTCACCTTTAGATAGCAAATTTCTTTATGGTGAGCAATTGTATGCTATTCTCTGTGTTTCATAAAATACTCAAGCTTATGCCACTCCCAATCTAATCTTATAAGTTGTCACAAAAAAGTGGTCAAATCAAGAAATATTGACTCATTTTGAGCTACGCTAAAATATTTATAGATATTATCTATAAGTACATATTATAAATTAAAGTCGCTTTTCGTGTCTGACTGTTCGATTCCATTTTATTTATTTAGTTTAGTTAAGGCCATCATTTAGCTAAATTATTTCGGGAGGTTTATGTTTCCAAATATGTTGAGGGACGGCTTTCAATCTAACCGGATGCAGTTAAATACCAGTATTTTACATGCATGGACATCTATACCTAACTGACCTCTAAATTGACTTCTAAGGAAGGTCATTCCCCTCCACCAATCATACCTAGGGTTTAATGTTAAAAAGACTCACTGTGACTTACATATATTTTTGATTATTATTTCAGTGTGTCATGCAGAAATGAATGCAATTATGAACAAGAATTCAGCGGATGTGAAGGACTGCACCTTGTATGTTGGGTTGTTTCCATGCAATGAGTGTGCCAAGATGATCATCCAGTCAGGAATCCGCAAGATTTATTATTTGTCCGATGAAAAAGGACACCGGCCGATGTATATAGCCTCAAAGAGAATGTTTGATGCGTGTGGTGTTGAATATAAGTAAGTATTTTCTAATGAAATTGTAGGTTAAGCTAAGCTTGCCGTGGTTGGTGACCATCTTTACATAACAATACGCCTCCGTGCCTAGAAAACCACGTAAAGCCATTAGTCCCTACTGTCATTCATGGATCATTGACAGTCGTTACGGGTCATCAGAAGCCGGAAAGTCTGACAGCCAATCTTACGAAGGAGTAGTGTGTTACCCAGTAACTGTGTTGTGTAGGTCAGATAGGCTGTCGCTCCTTGTAAAATACTGGTATTCAGCTCCATCCGGATAGACTGGAAGCCAACTCAACATAGTTGGGAAAAAGCTAGATAGATGATGTACAGACGCCAGCACATGAAGCTACACCAAACTGTCAAATTTTCCCAATTGAACATGAACCTTATTTTTGAGGTAATAAAGTTGAAAATCTATCAAAGAAATTTGACAGATTGGGGTAGCTTGATGAGCTGGCGTCGGTACATGAGAATCAGTAGAATTAAAGGGAACCTAGTTGCGGGCTCGAACTCACTGGTGGGCCTGGCTAAAAATCGCGCTGTCTCAGCAGGCTTCGTGTCTGACAGAGATAGTATCAGTGATGAGCAGTTTATAGATTACTAGTTGCCCAGGCAAACTTCGTACCGCCTCAGAATCAATTAATGTTGTGTTAACCTATTTGCAAAACATCTTTACTCATTTCGCATGATCTCCTACAAAGTTACGACAACCTAATACTTCGAAGGCACACAGCGTTTTCTAACTGACACACCTACGTTAGGTCCTACCTAGTAATGACAACCTGGTACTTCGAAGCCATAAAGCATTTTCTAGCTGACACACCTATTTTTTTTTTCTTTTTTTTTGACTAGTTCCGCCAACGTGATTGGCGCCTATTCTTTATCTTCAACCTTGTCCATACCAGTTCTCGCTTACATGCCTCTCGCTACATACTTCATGCTACATTCTTTATCTTTCTGTCATCCATCTCCGTTCATCCTGTGGGTGGGACTCCCACTTTTTACTACTTCCTATTCTTCTACTTGAATTATTTTACTACTATAATATATTTTTATGTTTAGGGGATTAAGTTACACAGGTTTTTTGTTTTTATTTTACACAATTAAAAGTCACTGGTTTACAAAATGCTTATCAATCTTAAACTAATTACACAATAATCTTTATTTCTTTCTTACTTCTACTTATCTTTATATACATTCAGTTTTCTTATCTTACGACATTATACTTGTTTATATAAATCTAACCAATTATGGTATTATTGTCCTTAACCTACTGCTTAATCTATTTGTAAATGTAATACACTATTTTCCTATGTTACTATTACTATATTTACATTAGAATACGAAACATAGTTGTTTTATCTGGTTTTATTTCTTTTAATTACCTACTTTTTGGGCTATATTCTCACAGTAGGCTAATAGTTCGTTTCTGCTATTTCCCAGCATTATTTCCCCTACGGTTTCTCTCTGTAGTCTTTTGCCTATTAGTTGTTCTAGTTTGTACCGTTCTTTTGCGTAGATTGGGCAGTCCAAAATGAGGTGTGGGACTGATTCCGCTTTATTGGGGTCACAATGGCACGATGGGTTCTCTTTACACTTAAAGCGGTTCAAGTATTCCGAGAACCCACCGTGCCCCGTTAAGATTTGCGTGAGCACGCCTGTTGGCCCCACCCGTTGTACAATACGGTAGGCAGCTACAGCATCCGGAAGGAACATTTTCGTCACTGAGGCCGTCTCGCCAGACACATATCTCCGATTCCACTCATCAAGCGAATCCAAACGGATTTGACGCTTGATGTATGAGACCGGACACTGGTCATAGTCCGGCTTCCTCCGTGACGACAATGCCGCCTCTTTAGCCAGCTCATCCGCACGCTCGTTCCCCAGCAATCCTGCATGGGCCTTGACCCAAAAGAAAGAAACATCTTTGTTCTGGTCCAACGCCCGAGTCAAGTTTGCTCGTGCACGGACCGCCAGAGGGTGGAGGGAGCCATGGCTTGCAAGCGTCTGCAATGCTGACATTGAGTCGCTATACACTCCATTGCTCGTCTCCTTGCGTCTGAGGATTACATCCGTTGCCTTGCAGATAGCTGGTAGTTCCGCCTAGTAGACAGTGCAGTACGCGGCGAGACTAAGCTTGAGGTTCTGGATTTCACTTTCATTGTCCCACAAGGACAATGCAGCTCCAACCCTCCCCTCAATCTTGCTGCCGTCAGTGAATATTCGCACTGCCTGCACATTCTGACTGTCCACAAGCTGTTGGTCTGCCAGGCACATGAACTCCAAGGCCATTTGTTTGGCAGGGTGAGATGTTTCTGCAAATCTTACCATACTCTCAATCACCCTGTCTCCTGGCACAAACAGGGACGACCCTCTTCTCGCCTCATACGGGGACGCTGCCTCTTGTACGCGAAGGTCTAGAGGTATCCCAGCCAGCACCAGTGCAGAGTTGAGTGAGACTGTGACACACCTATGTTAGGTCCTACCGAGTTATGATAACCTGGTACTTCGAAGGCATAAAGCGTTTTCTAGCTGACACACCATTTTTAGCTGAAAGCTCCTTCCTACTTATGTCACGTCACACGGGAATGCGGTCGAACGGGAATGGCTAATTTTTCAATCGTCATTATGAAAAAAAAAAAAAAAAGTTTCCTATGTCCATCTCCTGGTTCTAAGCTACCTCCCACCAATTTCCAGCCAAATCGATTCAGCCGTTCTTGAGTTATAAATAGTGTAACTAACACGACTTTCTTTTATATATATAGATAGATTACCATTTTACTAAATTAAGTTTGCGATTTTTTTTAAAAGTGTTTTTCTGTATTTCAGGCAATATGTACCAAGGCGTAGTAAAATAGAGATCAATTTTACAGTCGACTGGGATGCCATGAGCCCTTCAAAATGATACCTTGTATAATTTGTATTTTCTATTGTAATATAAATGATGAATTTTTATCTTGCGTGTGATATTATAACGTAAATATATATACATTAAGTTTGACGAGTTTACCACGAGCTTGTAAATGAACAGAAATAACAATAAATTTTTAAAATATAGTATTTTCTTTATTCGTCAGAATATTATTACAGAGATGTTATCTAAATAGCTGTGTTGAAAAATAAATGTTCATAATATTCTACCGTTTCCGGCGTACCTACAAAAACTTAATAAATATTACTATTACATTCTTAAGGTTCTGATTCGTTTCTTAGATATAAAACTCTCCGGCATCTAAATCTGGCCTCCAAAACCAGCATTTGAAAGCGCTTATAAACTCTGGAGGAACTCTAGCTTCCTGTAACTTGTATGCGACCAAATCTAAAGCCTTGGAGAGGTCGAGGAAGCAAGCATACGTAGGTGGTTTTCGATCGGAGTGCTGAGTAGTACCTCACAGCCCACTTCACACACAAGATGGCACTCTCAGTAGAAACCTAACCCCATTACCAAAGTCTTTGCTGTCTGTCTATCTGTACTCGTTTGTATTGTATCAAAAGGGAAAGCTATCGAATGCCCAGTGTTGGTCGGGTCCACTTTTTGGGATTTTGGCAGAAACTGGCCGAGACAGTCAGTTCAGCACGGTCGGACCTTAGTATTATTTTTTAAATAGGTTTATAAAAGAACATTTCAAATCTATTAATTTATTTGGATAGTAATACATTAGATAGTAGAGATGTATCATAATAATAAAAATAAGTAAGTAACACGACGTAGCACACGAGGTGATCGACATGTGGGACGTGGACTATCCAATCATACTGTTACTTAGCCACTAGATAAGACTGGGTCGAAAACTTGAGCTCTATTGTCTCACGACTTCCTCGGTATTTTCTGTAAAAAAAAACACTGCCGCCCATAAAACTGAAATGTAAAAAATTGCCACAGACAGGACATTAGGTAATCAATTTCAAAAGAGATGTACTTATATTTTTCCGGTGGCGCGGCAGCATCATAACACCTTCATCAGCCAAAAACAATGGCCTTCTGGACATAGGCCTCTCCAAATGTACGCCATTCAGATCAGTTATTGGCAACTCTCATCTAGCTTCTACCAGTCACCCTGCGAAGATCGTTGGTCCACCTAGCCTGACCGCGAATCGGCAAACGTAAGGACGTCCGTCCTTACGTTTGCCGATTCGCGCTTCACTATTCTGAATTACTTACCTACTTATAAAGGGCTGTCACTCGGTTAGTCCAAATAAAAAACCAGGCAAGTGCGAGTCGAGATTCGACAACAAGAACGGACAGACCAAAATGACAGCTGGTACTGCCTATCTGTCATGATCACAAAAACAGGAAGATCGCAGCTGTTATTTTAGTCTAGCAAATCTTAGCATGACGCTTTCTATTTCTAGTCTACTGTAGAATAAAGATCGCTTGTCTACATTTCTCGGTGAAAAACTGTCAACTGTCTATACAGATTTTTTTTTGTTGTTGGGCATCTCGCAGTTGGCCTTGAGAGGCCATGACTGCTCAACCGGGCTTTCCTGGGGCTGCCATTAAGAAACTAATCTTAACGCCTCCAGCAGGGCGGTAAAATTTAGTTTGTAACTAAATTTTACATACTAAGCGACTGCACGCTGAGGGCACCCCCTGTGGGGTACGGATCTCGGCTCAGGGCGTCACTGATAGGGGGACAGCTATCGTTGGGGACAGGCTGGATCAAAATATTGGCATTATTATTGATCGGGGAATTTAAAGCTACTGGCTCAGCTACGGCGCGGGCTGGCGCTTCAACGAGCAAGAGTCGGTCGGGGTGTCTATACGGAAACGCACAGACATAACTATTATATAGGAAACGTCATTTTTGTCTACTCTTCCGACGACAAAACGCTTGTCTACGGTTCTCGTGCTAAGCTTGCAGAGTTTTCTAGTAATTATAGGTAGGTAAGGAACAATTTATAATACTTACTCAATACCGACATTAGCCTCTATAAACATCTTCCTAGCAGCCTTAAACTCGTCCTTTTCCTTTTTATCATCAGAAAAATAAATCACTTTAACGATGCCTGCCTGAATGATCAACTTAGCACACTCGTTGCATGGGCACAGGGTCACATTCATGGTACAGCCCTTTAAATCCATTGAATTCCTGAACATAATTGCATTCAATTCTGCATGGCACACCGAAATATTTGTGAAAAAAAAGATTTTCAACTTTATAACATAAGCATAAGGTTCATGTTCAATTGGGAAAATTTGACTGTTTGGGGTAGCTTGATGTGCTGGCGTCTGTACATAAATGAAACAAAAATATAAATAAAATTGTAAAATAAAATTTTATTACTTTATGTACAAGATGACAGATACTCCGATCACACAACTTGAAGACAATAAAATCAACATGGTGATTTATTAGTAACTTAATTGAACATATTTTGTGTCAAATAAACATAATTCAACTTCGTCCACTGAATAAAACATAATTATTGAAGAATTAAAAGACATCCCGCCCACATCATGTGTAGGAGAACGACCCAAGCCAGCTCTCGATCGAAACAAAAGCTTCCTTCAAATTAGTCGACATTCAGGACGTTACAAAATCGCGCCAGGATTTCTTCGCGCTGTGGATCTTGAAATAACAGCTTGGTGCCCAGAGTTTATAATCGAACACTGTGTTTTTTTGACGCGCAGAGAATCACTCGCGCTGCACTCTGTGGCCCTAGTGACAGTTTCATTTAAGGCGGAGATTTCTTGAAAACGCTCAAAAAGGTGTTTTTTTTTGACCAGTGTATCTCTTTAACCGTAAATAATTTTGAAAGTATGATATTTTCAAGTCTTTTTTTGCATAGAGTGATGGAACTCAAAACATAATTAAACAAACTTTAATGCATCAAAATAATCATCTAACCAAACCAGTTTATCCCTTCAATAACAATTATAATTAAAAATACACCTAAAATTCCAAATGCCAAACTGCATTCAGTGATGAATTATTTATTATTAAATAGATAATATCTAATTTTATACGATTTTATTTGCATTTTTACGACATACGCTTGCTCATTTATTATTCGAATTGATTACAACAGATTTTAACCCGTATCGGATTGCAATAAAAACTATTATCGCTCATAACGATACTATTTAAAGTTAACATGGCCTTAACCATCTCGATCAAACGCATCGAGCGCGTTCGGCGCGATTAGTCTGTCGCCAATCCAGGGCCAAACGCGCTCAAAGCGTTTGATCGAGATGGTTAAATGAAACTCACACTAAGACCTCTGTTAAATTCTGAAAACTCGGTTCAATACAGAGTTTAAATTCCAGTGAGTGAAAAAATCCGTGTGAATATCGACTTATAAAAAGAAAGTGACTATTTTATTCAGTGGATGTAGTCTTAGAAATTAACTGTTCTAGCGTGTTTTACAACACAGCAAAAGTGCATGCAATTGTTACAATTTGGAGTATTCAATTATATAATTATTGTCCAAACTTTAGGTACACATTATCTACAAAAAGAAAAAAAAAAAGAAACAAAATCCAACAAAAGTGTTTACATTTGAGTCTATGTTCACCATTCGTACATATTAAACCTTAGCGCCGCATGCAGTCAATAAATTTCGTCGACAAAGACCTCAGAACTAACAATATTGTACAGTACAAACTTAAAAGTAAGATTTATTTACAAGCGTCCCCTCCGTTCAAGAGGCGAATAGCGCGGCTTTAGCTCAATCTGCCACACATTATATTTTACACGTTAAAAACCAGTCGTTAGTTGAAATGTTAAATCCTAATAATTATTCTGTTACGTGAAAATTGTTGAACACATGAGGCCACAGGATGTTACCTTACAAACAAGTCAAACGAGAGATAAGGGTCATTGTAAAATGAGTGCAAAATTTTTCAATGTAGATAATTATAATATTGGAAAATTTACACTTGTCTGCAAATCGCAATAGGGTATATAAACTTGACAGTAAAGATAGAACGGAAAAATCCCCGCGCAGGCTCGAGCCTTCTCTAGTCGCAATTCAAATCAAGAGCAACCGATATTCATACAATTTTCTACTTTTCTATAAGCGTGTCGATAGCAATATAAATACAGTCAGCCCAGAATTTGGCTACGAGCTTGGCACTTTCAGCAGAGTTGGCATTTTCTACTTTAGATTTTAGTAATACGGTCCTATTTTGAATGGAGCCAATAAATTTGCTCGGACATTTTTCCGTTCTACCTGAACTGACCCTAAGAAGATTACAGGACTAGACATGTTCATAAGACACTACATGAAGCAACACTTTGACAAGTATCTCAACGTCATCCATAACGGCTACGTAATAACAAAAAAAAAATACGAAAACTTTATCAACATTTTTGACATAAATGTTTCCACAATTTGATGTGTTTATTCGATGCTAGATTGGTATGGAAACATAAACGTAATATTTCCCTCAAATGCGAACACTTTGCCCACGATTCCCCGGACGTAATAAAGTCGAGGCGTGCATTTTTTCTCGCATTGGGTTTTGCAACGCATTGCTTAGCGCCTAGAGTTGAAAATCGCTTGCGATGCACTCTGTTGTATTCTCAATGCTCGGTTAGACCCTGATAGTTGAAAATCCTAGCATCATCATCTGCCCAGCCTTTTCCCAACTATGTTGGGGTCAGCTTCCAGTCTAACCGGATGCAGCTGAATACCAGTATTTTACATGGAGCAACTGCCTATCTAACCTCCACAACCCAGTTACTGGGTTATACGTTACACCTTGGTAAGACTGATTGTCAGACTTTCCGGCTTCTGACGACCCGTAACGATAGTCAAAGATCCACAAATTACAGCCGGGACCAACGGCTTAACGTGCTTTGCGAGGCACGGAGGGGTCTTGGTATGTAAAGATGGTCACCCATTCACGGACTAACCGCGGCAAGCGTAGCTTAACCTGATCGATCGACCCGTGCGGCTGTTATTACGTAGCCACAATCCCCCCTGTTGTTGAAAATACTGTGCGAAAAAAATCCTGCCGAGATTTTATTACGTCTGTGGGAACGTCGACTTCCTCTCAAAGGTAAGTATGAGATAAAGCGAAGCAGTTTTGTTATGGGGCAAAAGGGACATAAAAACGATGTTTTACAAACTAAAAATATAAAGGAACATGTTTTCACAGTTTTCATTGCAAATCAAGACTCTAAGTCATAATCAAACGAACTACCCTACGTCTTTAAGATACAGCTGTCAAAGCACATGAAGATTCCATCAGTTACCAAATTTTTCTAACCGAGTTTTTATTAATAAATTTACAAGCCAGCACCCTAATTACGTACCACATTTTCAATCCCAATCCGAAAGAATTTGTAGGAAGTTCCACCAGAGATCGGATATTCGGATGCATATTCAAGGGGTTATATTCTTAGACGATGATTAAAGTTAAGAGATGTTTAAACGTCAAAAATGTATAGTTAAACAGTCGCTATTCACAACTTAACTTTAAGCAACGTTTATAAATAAGGGGGCTAAAGTTGAGATGTTGGCTAATATGGAATGCGCTTTCGTATCGAAAAAAATCTTAATATAAATTGTTTTTTTTTTAAATCTAACACTTACCACTCCTTCTCTTACACTCCTACATACACATATTTGCGTCGGGGTTTAAACATAGATTTTAAATAAATATGCATCTGAATAGTTATGCAATCCTAATAATTTAGAAGTCGCTTCCATACTATACACAGCAGGCTTAGCACGAGCACCGATTTTTCGATGGAAGAATAAACATGACTATTAACTAAATGATGTACAATAGGAGAAGACAGCTATGTTTTTCCATTAATTATCACAGTTATGTGTTCGAAACGAATCATGATTTTGTGGATAAGTTGTCAGTGTGATTTTGACAGTTTGGGAAAAAATATTCGTCTGAAATAGTCAACATTTATAAGGACCTAGACGATCGTAAGAAACGAAAGACAAAATGACAGATTGTAGAAGGATATCTACGGTGCGATGTAAACAATGGAGAAACGAAATGCGACTTTAGAAAAAGCACTTCTTAGAAATAGAAAACGTCATGCTAAGCCTGCTGACTAGTTAAACATTCCCGGTGTTCCTACCATCTCTGGATTTTTTTACAAAAATATGTATTTTTAGAAACCGCTTCCATACTATCCATAACTAAAAATTAACTTTGAATAAATATGCATCCGAATATCCGATCCCGATTCATAACCCATTGTGTCATAAGTATGAAAAATTCTACAACGTTAATAAATCGACGCTCAAACGGACGTAAAAATGTCGCGGCGGGATTTTATCGCGTACTGAAATTTCAACTCTCGGAGTTGAACCGAGCATTGAGAATCCAAGAGAGTGCATCTCTGCGCGTCGCAAAGACACTGTTCGATTTTAAACTCTCGCGGCGCTAATCAGGGCGTTAAAGATAAAGTGCGCAAAGAAAAGAAACGTCGACCTACGTAATGAATATTGTTAAATTTAATCCTTTCACAACAGAAGGTCAATTCTCGTAATTAAAAACGTTCACAATCTAGTCGCAGTGTCATCTCAGCGACAATCAAACGTCAAGAAGTTGTCAAAAATGTATGGAAACTCGAGGTATTTTTGACAGATTGAGACTGAGATCAGACTGCGAACGTTCTTAAAATTACGAGAATTGCCCCTCTGGTGTGTCCTCGGCCAGAAAGTGCCTGAGCCTTGGTTTTTTTTTTAATTAAGATTTTTTATGTTCAGCTTTTTAGTCTTGTATTCTATATGAAATGTGATTTTAGTTTAAGCTTGAATGTGTATACTGTTTTTTTTTCTGTTCCTTTTCGGTAGCTGTGTTGTACTGTTCACACTCTTTTTTTTTCAATCTGTGTTAATTGGCTGTCAGTCTCACATAAAAATTTTTAATCTGTTTGTTTTAGCTATAAATCATCAATAGTTAATAAATAAATAACAAAAAAAAAATTGTCAAAATAAATGGCATTAGGATTGTGAGTGTGTTACGCCATTTCCCCGCTGGATAAGTAATTAAGTATACTCCATCGCCGCTTATAATTTTTTCTATAAAATCCTACGTAAACCACAAAAGGGGTCTGGTCTAAAATAACTTCATTATTTTTGGGCCAAGCTGAGATTGATCAGTTTATACTCCATTTGAAATAAGATTAGACATTTAACTAAACCTTTTTTACAGTCTGATCAACCGATTTTGACTTCTATTACGTTGGTGGCTTGACAAATGGCAGCTGCAGTAAACAGTTGGTATTGTAACTACTTTTTTGCTTTTAATGCCATCCTTATGCCTATGGTATAGAAGTCAGAATCAGTTGAACGGACTGTAAAAAAGGTTTGTTTAAATGTCTAATCTTATTTCAAATGGAGTATAGATAGAACAAAAACTACAAACGTACTTTTGCCGAAATTTCTCTATAATCAATTGAATTCTGTTGAAATCTTTGTGACATAAAAATTTTTGGACCACGTCAAAATTCAAACAAAATTATAATTTTATATTATGAAGGTACTCGTAACTTTTTAATTTCATCGTTATGAAGCGAACGATTTTGTGGGAAAGGCGACGCCAGTTTTCTCCAAGCTTAAACAAATTGAAAAATTGATACAATACGCACCTTTAGAATTATAGTGACCTAATGCGAAATTAGCCGCAACCAAAATAGGCTCCAATAATTCTAAATAATTTTGCTTGCGGCTAGTTTCGCACTAGGTCTCTATAATTCTAAAGGTGCGAATATAGCTTTGAAACTTTATTATGGTTATTATTTGTGTTTATTAAAACTATTAATCATGGAATAAATATTTTAGTTAACACTATTTAATTACTCAACATCATCTGCTTTGCCAACTATTTTGGGGTCGGCTTTCAATCTAACCTGATGCAGCTGAATACCAGTATTTTACATGGAGCGACTGTCTATCTGACCTCCACAACCCAGTTACTGGGTAACACGATACCCAGACTTTCGGACTTCTGACGACCCGTAACGACTGTCAAAGATCTACAAAAATTACTAAAAATATTATACTCAAGTAAAATAATTCATAATTATGCTGCATGGTCTGGGCAGTGCCAATCGCTCGCCAAATAACCATGTCTACGCATAAGACATTGGAACTGGTTGCATGTACATGTAGTTTAGTAATTCTTTGCTTTCATTTCAGTGTGTACAGTCACCAAAAGTAACCAGGGTCATCGGATACAGCGCCATGTGAAATTTTGGTATTCATTTGGATCCGGTTAGACTGGAAGCTGACCCATTGAGGGATAAGGCTAGGAAAATAGTAAATTTTATTTTAAAAAGGTATTTCAACGTAAGTTCAACTTATGCTTTGTGGAGTCCCCTAAGAATTTGTGTGAAGTTTAAGAAACCGATGATGTTTTCGAATGAAATTTAATTTGATAAATTAACTGTTTTTAACAGACTTCAAAAAAAGGAGGAGGTTCTCCATTCGACTGTTTTTTTATGTTTGTTAGCTCAGAATTTTCGAGTGGGTGAACCGATTTTGATGATTCTTTTTTTTATTTGAAAGCTGGTGCTTCCCGTTTGGTCTTATTTAAATATCATATAGATCCGATGATGCGTTTCGGAGACAGACAACGGAACTCTTCAAAAATTAACAGCAAATGAACCGCGATTGCTGCTATCGCATAAATATGCATTGTTTTTACTCCAAGTATGACGACATTTCGAATTGGTGTAGGGTAGGTACTGTAACTAAAAAGTGAAAAATAAAAACTATTTCCAAAAAAAAACACAAACGACTTCCAAAAAAAACACTACAAAGTGAAAGAAAAGAAAGAAAGAAAGAAAAATAACTTTTATTTCGGAAGTCGGTGACTGGTGACATGAAAATTAAAATACATATCCAAAGTCACCGACTTCCGAAATTAAAGTTATTTTTCACTTTGTAGTGTTGTTTTAGAAGTCGGTTGTTTTTTGTTTTGGTTTTTTTTTTATTTCACTATTATTTAAATGAAACATTCAAAAACATACCTACATCGGTTTCTTACTAAACTTCAACTATATCCGACGACCCTGGTCACTATCTCTTTTGGTGACCGTATCTATATTATTTTATCAAATTCCAGAATGCAACATGGGAGTATAAAGCGATACTAAAATCAAACGTGATTCGAGCGAATTTTTTGTGACATTTAATTAGTTGTTATGAGAGCACTACGGGCCGATACCAATTTCGATACACCTAACGTTAGGAGATAATGTTTATATTCTGTCATAAAGAATTTATCAGTGAAACTAGGTCTGAATTACTAATGTAAAAGCTACAGGGTAGCCCACGAAATTCAAATTTTCTTACATTTTTTGCAATTTGCAGGGACTTGCCAGGTTGTATTTCATGAAAAAGTCATTCAATGGAAAAATGAACTTACATACAGTTGCAGAAACGAACTTTAACTTTTAATGCAGTCATTGAATACTAATCTTCCATTAACTTGTTGCAGAAAATGTAATTGATAAATGTTACTTACTACTCATTAGAAGACTATTTGGATGACAGTTCTATAGTGATCCTTCAGAATATGCATTGTTTGACACTCCTGTATTAATTTGAGTAATTGACATTATCCAATTTTTATTTATTGATATTTCTGTTTTATCTTATTTTAAATCTGTTACATATTTTATTAATTTCGTACTTGTTTGGACATTGTAGTTTTTATTTAAAATTTTACTAATTGTCAGGGGCATATTTGATAATTATGGATTTATCCATTATTCTAGCCCTTTCTATAATTTTCATTTGATGGTGTAAAATGAATTTGTACGCCTAATGGCAAAGCATAGAGAACTAACAAAACTGTAACATCTCACCCACTTGTTTATCTGTAACCTGTTTACAAATAAATAATCTGAATCTGAGAGCAACATTAGACTCCATTTTAATGGTTCTCTAGTTTTAAATAATGAAGTGTCAAACGAGGCGATTATCACAGTTTTTGTTGCACAAAAAGCAAGCACTTTTAGCGCCTCAAAGTTGTTTTGTGCAACATCACTAAATTATCCATGATGTAATATGGCGTTAAGGTGAATCTAGTCGACATTTTTTCCATACTAACTTCGGGAGTGTATTACTCCACTGTTCGACAATGTACATCAAAAATTAAACATGTTTCGTCTCATTATTAATATTGTCTGTACGGAAAAAAACTAAAATAAAAAGCCATTAAAAAGTAAGGAAAAGGATTCGTTTTTCTTGCTAATTTAACCTAACTTTGGGCGTGTTTAAGTAATGAAAGAAGTGTAAAAATCTCCAAAACCAAGTCGGTACCGACAAAGCTCAAATATCGAAAAGTTCAATGAACTTTATTAGTCATTGATGTATGCAGTGGTTTTTAAATAATAGCCGATATTCCGAAGGACGTTTCTTAATTTTTTACGCGACTGTTTTACTATAACCGATCCTGCATCTCACACAATAACGTTGTGCGTGTTGACTAGCGTCAAACAGCTCACCATTGATACTACCTCTGTCGGACACGATGTCTGGTGACACAGCGTGCTTTTTAGCCAGGCCCACCAGTGAGTTCGAGCCCACGACTAGATTCCCCTTAGTGTTTGTCTTTGTTCAACTGGGTGTTAGAGAATATTGATGATTTTAATTATTGCAATTCTGTAAATACATACGTCCTACGATCGCGAAACATATTTTAATCATCATACAATCTCACACTTACCTGCAAATAGCAAAACTCGTAAAAAAAAAAATTCGTGGAGTACCCTAGTTAATTGCTTTGTTGTACCGAAACAAACTATCTAAGGAATTCGAATAAAATCAATTTTGTTATTATAACAAACATTTAATTATAAAAAAAACAAGTGTTTAAACCTATGCTAAACCAAATTTTAGTGCTAACTGAATACATCTGTAAAGTTAATAATCAATAACAAAATTGATTTAATTAAAATTATTCAAAGAGCAACTTTATTGTTTGTAATTTGACGTACACACGGACGTATTGGATCTTCAACGCACTGTATAGCGCAGAGAGTTGAAAATCGAACAGTAAAAGACACTGTTCGATTTTCGATGCGCTGAGATGCACTCTGTTGGATTCTCAATACTCCGTTCAACACCGAGAGTTGCAAATCCAGTGCGCAAAAAAATCCCGCCACGATTTAATTACGTCCGCGTGAACGTCAACAAATATACCGCGTCACGGCATCCTTATATTATAAATTTCGTTATCAGAAGTACTTACAAAACAGTATTTTAAAAATATAAGTATCGAGATTAAAAGTGTAACATCAGTGACATCTGTCAGTCAAAATTGTCTCTATACAATTCGTAATGAGTAAAAACGAATATTCTGCTAATTATTTAAGTTTGACTTCTACATTCCGCTGAGAATGAACAGATCTCGAGTGAATCCGCACTAATTAATCAGTTATACTATTATTGCTTACAATCTTCGCACCTTCAGTATAATAAAATTTAATAAGCGTTTTATGTGTGGTCTTAAATCCTAATTTGTAAAAGAGACCTAGCGAGACTTAACCCACGACTAAACAAAAATATATTCGCAGTATCTCGTGTTGCAAATGAGTATAATCAAAACGTTTGATTGCATAAAATAGACTTTATTATTAATTAAAAACCTATCATTAATTCATGCCACGCGAGTTATTATTCATTCATTTTCAGCGGAACAGCGGAGCTGTCAGCTAAGACTTTGGTCTATTAAAAAAACTGGTTCAAATCGCCATCTTTCCATCGTCTGAACTATCGAATACGTAGACAGTTGATATATAATTTTAGACCGTTTTCGAGAAAGGAGTGTTGCGTGTCGTGTTCAGTTGGTGACGGCGATCTCTTTGTGTTGTAGCGCGGCGTCGTCGGCGGGCGCGGGGTTGTCGGCCAGCTCGGCCAGCTCCGACGCAGGCTTGAAGGCGATGGCGTACGGGAACTTGCTGCGACACGCCTCGATATATTCCTCTATCTCTTTCTCGCACGGACCGAAGTCACCTTCTCGCAGGCTGTCTAACACATCCACGCAACCCTGCAAACAAGATAAAAATAATTAAAATCATTACTTTTAAGGGGATACGCTAAGATAGCCCGAGATATTCTAATTTTTTATATTTTTATTTTTATTTCATGAAAGAGGTTTTAAAATTATTTAATTATTGTATTGTCATCGGTCCTTTATAAGTGTGTTAAATGGGCGTGTACTGTACCTGTATGCTGGTGTCAGGGTAGTGCAGCGCGGTGGCACTGGCCAGCGCGCGCGCAGTGCGCTCGGGCAGCAGGCGGCACAGCGCGCGCGCGCCCCACAGCGCGCCGGCTTGCGTCTCCGCCGCCGAGCTAATAAACTCCTCCGCCATCTGTACGGCGCTCCGCCCGCGCACCATCTGGGAAATACGTTCAAGATATTTTATTATACGATGAGTCTTTATTTGCTTTAAAAATGGTTTATAGGAACACAAAAAGATTTAAAAATATACAATTGTTCACTTCTATCTACTTAATATTTATTAAAATGTGAACCGTTTTGCCGGATGATGAATCTGACAGTAGCTGGGTGCGCTTGCATACCTCGGTCCGCGGATGAGTGACCATCGATTACATACCCAGACGCCTCAGCGCCTCGGATACCACGTTTAATCGTTGGTCCAGATTATCATTCCTAGATCTCTGACAGTCGTTACAGGTAGTCAAAGTCCGGTATCCTAACCACCAATCTAACCTAGTAACTGAGTTGCGGAAGTAAGATATGCACTCACTCCATGTCAAATACGCAATTCATCTGCATCCAGTTTAAATTGCTCCATCCTGGTCAATTCTGGTCAACTATGACGTCACGCCTACATCCAGCAGTTTAGGACAATGGCAATATTGCCAGAGATACGGCTACACATATCATGCAATATGGAGCTACTTAAAAAAAGGCTATATATACAAACGAGATAGAAAGAAAATTAACTACAAATTTCCAAACCGATTGGACGTTCGACAACTCATGAAATATATGGAGCAATCAGAAGCAATATTTCCGAAACATATCCGCAATGTATTGTTGTTGCTCCAGATTGCTCCACTTAATTGATCCATTAGAGTTGCCGAGCAATAATTGCTCAAAAATTGCCCGTGTAAGAGCGAACTTTTACGCTTTCACGCCTAAACCGCTGAATCGATTGTCATGTAATTTGGCAAAGATATAGCCTGGGATATGGAGAAGGCCATAGAGTACTTTTTAATGCGATAACCGATATTCAAGCAGGCAGAGCCGCGGGGAAAAGCTAGTAATAAATAAGCAATGATATCGACTAACATTATAAATGCGAAATCAAAATCAAAAGTCATTTATTCAAACTAGGCTGAGAGTCAGCTCTTTTTCTCAAAATTACATAAGACAGTCCCCCCAAAACGCCCGCCCATCACCACTTCCTAGTGCTTTAGCTGGGAAGAAGAAGTAGCGCAACAAACTCCCCAGCAGCACAGCTGTCTGTTAAGTTAGAAGAACTTGATTCTATACAATAATAGGTAATAAAAATTACGAAACACAAAAAAAAGACATTAAATTTGCCATATGTCAGCTAGCACACGCCAATATACCATCAAAAATTGAAAACTAAAAATAATAGAAAATTAAAATAAAACGTAAACAGAACTTCCAATTTAAATAATAGCCTTCAGGCATAAAGGGCATGCCCGCTTACATATGCTTAAGTAAGTTTGTTTGTTACGATTTCACGCTAAAACGACCGAACGGATTTGAATGAGATTTGGTACACTAATAAGACATGACCTGGGTAAGGACATAGGCTACTATTCATCCTGGATCACAGATAAAGTCGCTAATATATAACAAAATTATTGTTTCTTAGTAAAAATTGCATGGTTTTTTTTAGGCGGGAAATCATCAAATAACTTTTCCCACTCTGGGTGGAGCAGGACGGTGTCAGACTTTACTGACTAAAACCCACCCGTGTTCCCTCAGTTGCCTGTGTGCTAGGGGCCGCAGTATCTCTTTCGAACAACCCGCACCCCTGGCAGGCATCGGCCCTTGCTGACCCCACCAGTTGGTGCTGACACATCTGTTTGAGGCGCGCGTGGAACACAACGCGCCGTCGACCCGGGCTTGGTCCTTACCGGACAGCGAGCTACCCATTACTCGCCGTCCGCAAACCCACGCATTGTAAAGGGGTTGAAAGTTAAAATTACTTTGCATGATAAGGTACATATGTTGATCAGGGGCTTTTAGAAATTTAATAACTTGTTTACATAATGCATGTAGGAGAAACACATAAGTAGGTATGAAGGCATCAAAGGCTATTCGTTGAGATTTTGAAAAAGCGCACATATGTGATCCCGATAGTAACTGTAGCTTACTTCCCGCAATAGTGCGGGAATGCAAAATAAATAGCACCCGTGTAAAATACACTGCAATGTGAACCTAATAACAATACTGATTTATTAAAGACAACAAATTACAAAAGATGTTTAGTTAATTAGACTAATAAACAATGCCATACTTGTAAGTACCGACATTTTGACATAGTGTGAGATCTCTATTCACATAATAATATTTTACAATATGAAGAAACAAGGAAAACACCGACAATGATACACAAATCGTATCTTTTTATTAGTGAATAAAAACTATTAAAAACTATATAAATATAATAAAAACTATATAAACTATTTATTATTATTATTTTGTTTACTATTTGTTTTTCTCGGCCTAGCCGGGTAAACCTGATGGCACGGGCCTAAGCCAAGTGTCCAGCAGTGGGGTTAAGGGTAGGAGTAATATTATGAGTAGACTGTGTGTTACTGGAAACTATATTTGCGTGGGAGTATTGGTGCAAGGTGTCAGACTCACACTGAAGAAATTTTCTAACTAACCTGCATGTGTTAAGAATCACTGCCTTCTGCAGCATATTATTACTTGTGGTTGCCAAGTATACAAACACGCTGTGAAAGTGTGTGTAAGTGCAGGAGGTCTCGGTACCGTCCAAGACACGGGCGAAGGCAGGAGTGTGCGTGTGTATTACGTGCTTGCTGGCGCTACTCGTCTCTCTCACTCGCACACATTCACAGCGTGTTTGTGCACTTGGTTACCACAAAAATAGCACGTGTCGCTTCATCATAGATAAAAAATACTGTCTAGAATTCTAAATGGTCGGCCTCTTAATATTTAACCAGTTGTGACAAAAGCTCCCAGTAAATTAAAACGTCATAAGGTTGAAACTGAATGCGTCATAGGTTTGCAACTATCTAACTGTCGCATTGGTATTTAAGCAAAAATAAACCTTAATGTTTGATGAGGTACACTAGTGACATTCGACCGATGATAAAGCAATTACTGGGATACAGCCATACAAGAGCAGTGATGGCGAAGTAGTATCGGCCCCGTATTTCGAGTTGTAGGTGTGAGTTCGAAACCCAGGTAGGCACTTTACTTTCGTGTATTTAATTTCATCACCACTGCTCTTTCTTTTTTCTTTTCTTTTAAAAAAAAAAACGTTGCTCCACACTAGGAATTTCTCCTGTATTGTGGGTGCGTTTATAAACATTTAACAGTCACATACACAAGACCAGACCCGGAACAACTACTTGTAGGTCATACCAATATTTGTTCCGTGCGGGAATCGAACCAGCGACACGCAGCGCAGCAGTCAATCGCTTAACCGCTGCGCCAACCGTGTCGTCAAAACGGGGAAGAAAAGAAATCATCGTGAGGAAACCGGCATGTCCTAGAACTCAAAATTCGAAGAAACTTGTTAACTACCAACCCGTAATGGGCCCGCGTGGTGGATTTCTAAAGGCGTGCTGTTATGTACATATGCGTGGTCTTACCGGTTCGATCTCTTTGGTGATGACAGTGGCGATGGATGGGTTCAGACTAGCCAGGTTCTCGTCCAGCCACCTTTGGAACCGTACCAGGCAGTCGTGGAGGTGGTGATGCGAACTGTCCAGTTTGAATGCGCGCTTTATGCTCTGCAGCATCAGCAAGGGTCTGTCTGGAAACGCAATAAAAATATGACAGTAATGATTTATTTTTGCAAAAAAAAACAGCAAAATCTATCTATCTGACTTCTCTTAAGAAATAGCAAAACAAACTCAAGGGTCAAAGTCTCTGTAAAACTCAAGACATTAAATATAAAAAAATATTGTGTAACAAAATGCAGGGTAGAATCCGAACTGGGCTTTTGAGGGAAAGTACTAGAAACAGAAAAAAAAAAATGATGATTTATCCCAAAATACCCAATTTTATGTCGAAATTACATAAAAATATGCATAGGGCACAGAATCCTAAGATTAGTCAAAAAAAAACTTAATTAGAAGGGCAATCCAATTTAGAAAAAAATTGCCTCCATAGAGCTTCGTCTCAGTCAGCCACAAGCCCCGATCACACAGCGATAATCAGTACGATATTGTACTGTAAGTTTCGGGATCACATGGGAGTTTCCCAGTAATATCGGGTCCGACTCACGAGTACTGTATAAGTACAATCGTCACCACTGCTTTCAAAACGGTAAAGAAAAACATCGTTACGCATCACCAACCCGCACTGGGCCCGCGTGGTAGATTAGCCCACTTCCTCTTGAAAACATTGGCACGGTGTTATTTCATTGCAACCAGGGCTTTCCTGTAGTTCTAGATTTACTTCTGACGCGCAGTTGGCTGTTTATTTGACGAGGCTAGCATTTTCCGCCTCTCCGTTTTCCTTAGCCATGTTGGCCCCGCAATCATATGTAGTCAGATCGTCACACGTTGGTCGTGGTCTTCCTCGACGGCGACGTCCCCTCTCAGGGCGTCCAGTGAGTGTCAATCTTTGCCTATGTCTCATCGAATACTTTTAACAAACCTTACCTTTTCTAAAGTATATTTCGAAGGCCATTAAATGTGTGTCTATCCTATCCGCGGCGAGCGTTCTTAAAGGTTGTAGGAACTTGATAGCTTGTTCTAGAGGATCTTCGGCCTGTAAAATGTAAAAATAAACACATTAGTTATAATTTTGATTTGTGCCCAGTTCATAGCAATATGCTCGCTCCTTACTACATAGGATCGTAATACAGTGGTTGTGGTGTAAGTACTACACATCTCTGCCTCATGCTTCCGGAAATAAAGGTGTGATGACGAGGTGGGATTTTTTTTGTTGGATATATAAAGGTTCCCGACGCGCTATCGCGGCGCGCCTGTTTGCGAGAGCCTTAATTTGGTATCTCAAAAAACGAATACAAGTCATGCCTTCAAAGTCACGAACAAGTTACCACGTCTATTTTTTAACAATACCAAACTTCATTGTCACTAACTAGTAGAACAGGTAGTGCGCAAAGTATTTTTAGCTTCGATACAGTTATAAACAAATTAATTGTGACATTCTAATCAATCAGTTACTTGTTTGATATTTACTTCCCTACTTCCCTAGGAAGTGAGTTTAGGATGTGGTAACACAAACAATTGGTATAGTCGTATTGTTGTAAGAAACTGATTTGATTATATACTTTGATTGACTATATACAAAAAAAAAATCAAATGCAAACAGCCATTAAGGGCGTTGAGAAAATTATGTTGACACACTAGTATGTACTGAGTCAACAAAATATAATAAGTATCAAGGAATAAATTATACTCCATTTACGATAGCATTAGACAGAAGTTAAAAAAGGTTCTTTTTAATGTACACTTCGTAACAAAATTATATTAAAGGTGTTGCAGTTACGATTTATGCCAAAAAAATTAAAGTGTCAATGCTAAAAACCTAAAAGAAGCAGGAGTGAAAAACACCGAGTAACTAAATTAGTTTATGACGACGAAGTTTTACCAAACGTATTGTGGGTCGTAAGTTGTTTTTTAAAATAAAGTATTGTAAAAAATATATATTTAATTTTCTTATAACCATAATTAGATTTAAATCATCATGTGATTGTTTGTTTCATTCATTCGTTTTGTTGTAGGTTTGTAATGTGTGATGAAGATGTTATTGTAAATAGAACAATATCTAAAATAAACATTACTTTTACTTCATTTATCTTAGTATTTAGTACTGTCTTAAATCTACCTAAAAAGTTAGAACTTAACTTTGAAATAAAATGTTTTGCACTCCTGCTTCTACGAGCCTCTTTTTTCTAAAGCTATAACAAATGGGGTATAGTTAAGAATGATTAAGAAATTTAAAAAAAACCAGACACACAAAGGGTTCGTACTGGTTCTTTCGTAAATATCAAAAATAAGTAGAATAAGGGTTTTTTACATACCTACATTTTTTAAGTGAAATTTCGTAGGAGGCGATTTTATAAATCGGAAGAGAATTGATAGTGAAATTTCACGGACGCGTCACGTTTAGGCACATTTCGTTAGAAGAGAGAGAAGAGAGAAAGTTATCTCTATCTGTCTCTCACACCGATTCTATCTTATTCTTTATTTTTTAAGAAGCTTCAAGAAACTACAGCTGGCGCAATTTTATGATGTACTAGCTGACCCGCCAGACGTCGTTGTCCTGCCTTAACTATGAATATTGAAATCGCAACTTTTGTTTTCTTTCATAAGAACCTTCTCCTGACAATAACAAATACAACAAAAAAAGAATTAGCAAAATTGCTTCAGCCGTTCACGTGTGATGCCGTGACCAAGGGAAATAGGGATTCATTTTTATATATAAGACTAGCTGTCCCGACAGACGTTGTCCTGTCTTAAATATGAACATCTTATTACGCGCTACATTTTTTTTTTTTCATAATAACGTTCGCCGGACAATAACAAACACAACAAAAAAAGAATAAGCAAAATTGATCCAGCCGTTCACGTGTGATGCCATGACCAAGGGAAATAGGGATTCATTTTTATATAATAAGAAGATTACATCTTTCCTCTCGCTTTACTGCAAACTGTGGGAGAGATTTCGTGAAAAGGGACGGAAGTGTGTAACAAGAAGCTGGGGAAGCGCGCGCTATTTAATTTGACAGTTGGTACAATGTTGCTTATAATAAAGGTGAGATGTCAGATGGTTCACATCATATGCGACTACTGTAAGGCTCGCTCGTATTTTTGAATTATAATGTCATGATATTTACCCTGGCCAGTTTGTCAGGCACCAGTTCGTCCAACTGCGGCGCTTCAGGGTCGCCCTGCTCCTGCTGCTGTCTCGCCTTGTGGTGCTGTTCACGCTTCACCTACAGCACGACACCTCTTATACACATACCTTTAATTTCATTTGTCAAACACTTATGAAGTAATCAGAAGTAAAGAGTCTGATCAACGGTAATTTTTTTTCGAAGTTATATTATAACATCGGTTTGGTAGGTACTTACGTCGGCAAGTACCAAAATTTCCTTTGTTTGAAATCATCACATGTAGTGTCTACATATTGCAATCATTTCAAACTAAACCATTGTTTTTTTTTTACTAATGCTACGGCTACATTGTCGGGTTAGCGTGAACTATTATAATACGCGCGTTCTCTCTCGCACACCGCTCAACGTTTTGCTGTACAACAGAGTGCGCGCGACATGGTTTGCATTATCGCGAAAATGTAGCCGTAGCATAAGTAAATATCCAGGAAAAGTGATTGCTTGTACCGGTTCCGTAGACAAAGATCTCTCAGTTTAAACTATGTGTGGGGTACAGCCCCAATACACACAAAAGGGTTGCCATATTTAGTCTCTCAGTCACTGGCATTAAGAACGTGACAATTAATAAATCTTGAAAAAAAATAAAGAAGCATAACGAGAGTAGAGAGACCCGTCATTTTAGCTTGGTGTTTAAGATGATCTGAATGAACAGTTTTTTTTTCGACTAAACAAAACATACTGCGATCATCAACCTCAGTCCCAGATAAACCAGGCACGTTTAGTTAAATGAACGTACCTGTACCTGAGCCTGTAACGCGCTTTCCTGTTCTGCTTTGCGCTTCGCCTTCCTCTGTTTATTTCTAAGCTTCTTCAACTCCGACGGCGCCAAGTTATCTGTTGACAACGAAAAAGAAACCATGTTAGGATGCTTATATGATCGTGTTTAGGCACCAGTGGGTCGGTGCGCCGCACCAGATATCCTGAAGCCACTCCACATTTGCTGAGGATGGGCACCAAGGAGTTTTAAGGACGCGCTTCTTCACGTGACGATTTCTACCACTCAACTCCTACTTCAAGCCGCGTTAAAGAACTTCGTTCCAATAAAACGCTTTTCAGTTTTACATACACTAAAAGTGACAACCCTAACACTCCAACGGATCGAAGGATATTATTTAAAAAAATGGGCGTAGTTTCCATACTGTCCATATGTATACTATGTTCAATGTGAATCACAAAAACTAAGTACGTTGCATTCGGTACAATAATACGAAACTGCGGTAACACGCCAAACTTTCCGCTAAGTCTTTGAAAGAAGAGCAAATCGTAACTAAAGAAAATTCCACTTGATTTTTCCTCACCCTTATCAGTCAGCCGGGAGTTACCGAGTTCAAAAAAATATTTTGAAATAATCAGTGTCGCCAGCAAAAAAACGATTGTCCGTCACATGTAAGTCTACTAGCATATTAGTCTATTAGCTACATAATTCTCGTAATAACGCATAATCAAATCGCGAGTCTAATACGAGTAATCGATAATGACCGTCGTATTTAAATTCATAATGATGCAGAGCATGCAACAAACATGGTCAATGAGTGTGAATTGTGTGAAGGTTTCCTAAAGTCGGGTTTAGATTATAGACCTATTGTCGTGAAACATTAGTTTGACTGTTCTGAATCGGACTATAGCTAACTAACAACCGGGTTTTTGAAAAGTTTGAAAACCTAATAAATTCAACTAACACGCTGGCATAAAGAGAATTATCACAGTTAAAACTTTGTACCCGTTTTTACGAAAATTACGCAGACGGAGAAGTACTAAATTTGGCACAATTAAAGTTTATAAGGATAAGTGCAGGAAGCGAATGTTTTTTTATAATATTATGATGCATTAGAAATAGGTACAATAAATAAAAATAAAAAAATCGGCTAAGTGCGAGTCGGATTCGTGCACGAAGGGTTTTTTTTTTTTTTTTTTTTTTTTTTTTTTGGGTGGGAAATCATCAAATAACTTCTCCCGCTCTGGGTGGAGCGGGAGGGCGTGTCAGACTTTTACTGACTAAAACCCACCCGTGTTCCCTCAGTTGCCTGTGTGCCAGGGGCCGCGGTATCTCTTTCGAACAACCCGCACCCCTGGCAGGCATCGGTCCTTGCGAACCCCACCTATTGGTGCTGACATCTCTTTGAGGCGCGCGTGGAACACAACGCGCCGTCGACCCGGGCTTGGTCCTTACCGGACAGCGAGCTACCCATTACTCGCCGTCCGCAAGCCCGCGCCTACGGTGGCCGGGAATCAGCCTGGGATTCCCGACGCCCAGGGCTTCTCCCGCGGCGACTACGGCCGTGAGGGCGCATATACTGCCTCTCCCTCACGTGCGCCGCCTCCCTCTTTGCGAGCATTACTGCTTCGCAGAAGGAGGTGACGGCTAACCATTCACTCTCGCTCCGTACCATGGCCTGCACCAGGGCCGGACGCGAGAGATCGCCGCCGCCGATCGCCTCCACGAGGACACGGCGGTGCTCCGCCCAAGCCGGGCAGACCGCCACCGTATGCTCCACCGTGTCCTCAGGGCGATCTTCGCAATGGAAGCACCCGGGCGTTTCCTCCCGCCTTATACGAAACAGGAACCTCCCGAAACAACCGTGTCCGGTGAGGACCTGCGTCAGGCGGAAGGTGAGGACGCCATGCCGCCTCTCAAGCCACTCCTCAAAGAGGGGACTTACCGCCGCTATCGTGGCGTGCCCAGCACTGGGTTGCGACAATCGCGCTCTCCATGTCGCCATGAGATCCCGCCGGAGCTCTGTCCGCTGCACCTCGATTTCTCGCGGCAGCGGAGTAACGCCCCGGCGTTTGGCCTCCTCGCGCCACTCCCAGATATGCGCGAGGACCTTTGCCTCCAGATCCCATGGCGGTGCACGAAGGGTTCCGTACCATTATCTATAAAAACGGTAAAAAAAAATCATGTCTGTTGTATGGGAGCCCCACTTAAATATTTATTTTGAAATACATCACCTGTGAAGATTTCAACTGTCTGACTATCACGGTTCATGAGATACAGCCTGGTGACAGACGGACAGACAGCGGAGTCTTAGTAATAGTATCCCGTTTTACCCCTTGGGTACGGAACCCTAAAAACACGCACGAAATACGACCAATGAGCGGCCACTAATTACTATTATTTTAGCCAACTAATCTGCATCGAGCACATAACAGAAGACACATGACAGCATGTTAGTAGAATTGATCAGCTTTTCAAAAACCGGTCGTTAGTTTAGTTAGCTCTAGCCCGAAGCAGAACAGACAAGCTAAGTATACTGTTTCACGACACTAGTTTCATAATGTAAACCCCGCTTTACAGTATGGATGTTTAGTTTTGTCACTCAATGCGCAAGAAAACAGTTTTTCACTAGGGGACATGTCGCAGAGACATATCGCCGGATATTTACGTCGTATGTCTCTGCAAGTTTGCGGGACAGTATTGTTCGACATTTGCCTTGTTATCACTACTCAGTGTTGATTAGTATGCCGCCCGAGGTCTCAGATTCTCCTCTCGTTGGACCACACTACTGCCATTTCGCGCCAATGCAATGCCTAGCGACACGCGCCCTCAGCCTCTATTATTATTATTATTACTTTCTTTCGAGAGACACGAAAATCGCGCGACCCAGCCACAAGTCCCGCGACCCGTAGATGGAGCAAGCGACGCCGGGCGACATCAAGTAAATTTCACTTTGGGCGACAGAGTCGCGGGACAGATGCCCCCTTGTGTAAACACGGGGTTATGGTAATTATTGCAACATAAGACTTTTTGCTAGGGGAAATATCAGACCTAGCAGTTGAAAAGCCTGCAACTGATTATTGAGAAATTATTTCTATGCTCCAGACATTGGAACCAGACTATGGGGAAGACTTAATCATCCCAGTGCCTTGGTACTTGGTACATAAGCTGATTGACATTGGTGATAATTAGGACCGATCGCCAGGTTGACTTCAACCAAATTGTATGTTGTGTCCAACCAATGCCAAAGCACGGCCAAGACTGCAGAGATAAGTGCACGCACTCGCTCAATACCGTATTAGGAAACGTAAAAGATGTTATCTATCTCAATGTTCACAGTTTCACTCACTACTCGTATAATTATCCCACTCTACATACAAAGGGCTAAATTAGTGTCCAGAGCATTCTGAACTAGCGAGCTGTCGAACAAGATCGGCTGATAACAGATAAGGGGTCAGCGTGCCGGCTGCGCGTGAGTGAACGCAAGGGTCGCGGTCGTGCGCTCGCGCACACTACATGTCATGTCACACTTTGTAAGTGTAACTAGATACGTTCAAATTGAATAGGTCTTGTTTACCTCAACATTCCAACATTGGATTTTTAGATATTCATGGCGTCGACACCGTATCAAACTCGAATAAAATGAGACAAAAAGAATAGAGGTCAAAATAATTTTTACATCGTTACTATATAATACGTAGCATTTCACACTGGACAAAGTTATAAACTCAAAGCTAACATACTCAGATTATAAAACAAAGGCAGATAGACCGCGCGGAACACCAAGAGTGAGGCCAAAAAAATAATAGTTTAAAAAACTAAAAAACACGCTTTAAAACCCAAACTAAAAAAGGAGAAAATAATTTCATTCAATTAAAAAGCGTGGGGTGCTTTTTGAGGTATTTTTATAATCAATTAATGTCAAGCACCCCACGCTTTTTAATTGAATTAAATTATTTTCACCTTGTTTTAGTTTGGTTTTTAAAGCGTGTTTTTTAGTTTTTTAAACTATTATTAATTTTCTATTTTTTAGTTCTGCTAACTACAAAAACGTGTTTATTTCTCATTTTTTTTTTAGATTATTGAATTGTCATCGGTCCTCGACAAGTTTACTAAGTTTCAATGAAATCTGACTGTTTAAAGTGGGTCAAAATCGCGCTCAAAAGAGTCGGTTACATACAAACATACAAACAAACATACAAGTGAAGCTAATATAAAGCGTGTAAAAACAAATAAGTACTAAAGCGTCGCATTGTATGTAACTAATGTGACATACAATACGACGCTTCGTGGCGTACTAACTCGAGTTTTGAATCCGTATTTGGTTTTTTGGCCTCACTCTTGGTGTTCCGCGCGGTCTATCTGCCTTTGTTTTATAATCTTTGCTAATATATTAATTTGTACTTTAGAACATTATTTCAAGCCTACTGAAAGGCAAGGACCAAATGTATGGAGCAGGGCCTTATTTTATTTTAGCGACCATTATTGAAACTTAATAAAATAGGTACAATGTGACATTACTAATGAAATATAGTATTAATATAAGTACCTTAATCGAGTAGGAGGAGACCAAAGAAAGGATTGATGGACTGTGTGAATGATGATATGGTTTGAACGGGTGTGACTACGGAGATGACGACTAATAGAGAAGTGTGGGAGAAAAACACATGTTGCTCCGACCACAAATAAATTGGGATAAGGGAGGGGAGAATGATGATTATGTGTATTAAAATGTGTCCGAAGTTGAACACATTTATACCAGCAGGCTTAGCATGACACTTTCTATTTCTATGAAGAATAGACAATGCTTCTTCAATACAAAGTGACATTTCGTTTCTCCATTTTTGACATCGCACTGTAGATATCCTTCTACAATCTGTCATTTAGTCTTTCGTTTCTAACGATCTTTGTCTAGGTCCTTATAAATGTAGACTATTTCAGAAGAATATTTCTTCCCAAACTGTCAAAATCACACTGACAACAATCTTTCTAATCGACGGCCACAAAGTATATACGATTATCTACAAAATCATGATTAGTTTATAACGTATAACTGTGATAAATAATTAATAGAAAAACATAGATATCTTCTCCTATTGTACATCATTTAGTTAATAGTCATGTCTATTCTTCCGCCGACAAATTGGTGCTCGTGCTAAGCCTGCAGGGCTTAATCCGAAAATATGAGTAGTATAACAAAGAAACCATGACCTCAATAATGAACACTACATTTTGAGTCTTTTGAAAAAGCTTCTTTCTGCCTAAGCCATGTATCGAACCTAATCTCTTTTGTAAAAAGCATCCTGTTATTTAAATAATAAGTTTTTTGTTAATTAAAAAAAAAACTCAATCAATTCATGATATCTATAGGTTTCGGGTAGACCACGAAATTAAAATTTTCGTGTCAAGCTGTGTTGATTAAAATATGACTATTTCTTGAAAAGTCAATGAACTTAAAGGGTTGTATAATTAAAATGATGAAATAATGTAGGTATGTTTGTTTGGGTCGCGAATCATATTTCGTTCGACATACAGCTTAACACTTGGCGGATATTGTGAAGTAGACACAATGGTGGTACAGCTGCTGACCATAGAGGCTTTAGCGAGACAGTTTTGCAAGCATTGCCTCATGCGCACGGGCCGGTGTATGAACGAGTGCGCCCACAATTACAGGGTTGACATTATATGCCAAACTGAAATGAAATGAAAATATTGAAACTCACACAAAAACACACACGCACATATTGAATGAGCTACATGATACATGTGAGAGGAACAATCTATGACATATTATTCTGAGTATACGTTCCGAATACAACTGCCAGCTGTTGCAATTTAGACACAACTATGATACCTATATACCGATAAATAAAATTTAAGAGTCAAAATAACAGCTTTTTACTTAATTCATAGGTATGAAAGTATACAAGGTGGATCCCTGTTCCACCTTGTATACGGTACTTATACAACGTGAATTTTTAGCCACCGTCAAATTTTTCCAGGGTGATAGTACTCGTGAAATTGGACAACTTTCTCCAAAGAACATGGGTCGAAATATGAAAAAAAAAATCGGACCTCCCATGCAAAATCAAAAGCCAGCTGATCGATTTTGTATGGGAGGGAGGTCTGTTTTTATGTATGTGTATGTGATATCAAAATAATGTTATCCCAAAAAGTAAGTCGGCAGGAGGCCTATGCCTAGGAGTGGGACGCAACAGGCTGTGATATTATTATACATATATTTATGAAAGGAAAAATTACTCTATTTAACTTTTTTAAAGATATTCTAATGTAGTTTGAAGATTTAAAGACCCGGCTAACGTGTGCCGATGCCTGCCAGGGGTGCGGGTTGTTCGAAAGAGATACCGTCGCCCCTGGCACATAGGCAACTGAGGGAACACGGGTGGGTTTTAGTCAGTAAAAGTCTGACACGCCCTCCTGCTCCACCCAGAGCAGGAGAAGTTATTTGATGATTTCCCATCCTCAAAAAAATAAATAAAAAAAGTGTGCCATGCCAGGACCACGCACAGTGAAGGATTTCGTAGTTGGGAAGACTAATATTCACGCGTGCACAACATTAATATAATTAGCAGCAAAAATAGATTCGTACAATCTACGCAAAAACTATTAAAGTATCTAAGTTACAGATAAAATAGTACGGGCAGCCCTATAATGGATTGTCAGCAAAGCCATGGCGATTACGTATCGATCGGTCGGCTCAATCGGCCTGGCTCGTGGCAACCAACCAATATTGCCACATTAAAGGCACGCCTATATTATTTGAAAACAATCCACAATAGTAAGATTATCAAAGGAATTACAGTGGTATTTAAATTCCAATCCCCGTAATTAAAAACGAACAAAATCTAGTGGCTTAGGTACTCATCTCAGCGACAATCAATTTCGAAAACACTTGTCAAAAATGTAGGGAACTTGGAGTTAATTTTGACATATTGAGACTCGAGATCAGAATGTTGACTCAATCCAAGCTTTTCCGTCGAATTAAAACGTAAACGTGTGAGCAAATATGTGCGTAACACGGTGTATATTACACGAAATGTCGCTGCATCGTCTCCATACACATTGACCAACATCCCTACATGAATTTTTGCAAATGTTTTTCGTTTCCGTCCTCTACTTGCAAGTAAAAACAGTCGCAGTAACTAACGGTTGTGTTGCGCTCGCCTGATATCCGGCGCACCTTGCCGCATTCCCGAGAATTGCGGTTCTTTGCGGACAGGCAAAACGAGACAGCGCAGGTTGACGTGGCATGCTCCAAAGTACTATGAAATAGATCAAATTATAGTGCTGCAACGAGGGCATGGTATAGGAATATGGCAATAATACCGCACTTGCGAATATAATTCTGTTTAGTAAGACAATAATGCTCAATTGAATAATCCTCTTGCACTTATCCTAATTTAATTGAGGTTGGGTCATCTATCTATCTACATAAATAAAAAGAAAAGTCCTGACTGACTGACTGACTCATCAACGCCCAGCCCAAACCCTTGGACCTAGAAAGCTGAAATTTTGCACAGAAGTTCCCTTTATAATGTAGACAAGGAATAAAGAAGGATTTTCTAAATTCAACCCCTAAGGGAGTTAAATAGGGGATGAAAGTTCCGCGCGAGCGAAGCCGCTGGCAAAAGCTAGTCGTGTATAATATAGCAGTGGTGGGGCCCAGTGGTTCGAACCCAGACAAACGCTTAACTTGTGCAAATTATTTCATCACCACTGCTCGTAAGAAACATCGTGAGGGAACCAAAAATTCGAAGATATGTGACATCAGCTACCAACCCGCACTGGGCCCGCTTGGTGGATTACGGGCCACTCCCTCTCACAGAGAGGAGGCCTGTGTCCCAGCAGTGGGAACATTATAGGCTGATTCTGCTATACAGAGTGTATAAATAGGCGTTTTTATTAATACATCTTTATCAGCAGTCATCTCAGTATTCACTTCCTTCCTTGGCATACCATCGTCTACACAACTCATATGCAAAATTTATGTCAACTTAACATTTCACCGTGAAAACTTAAGTAAGCTTGAAGTGTGTTGTCAATTGTCATACCACCTGAGCCCACGCGTGTTTCATTGAACCATCTCGATCAAACGCGTTTGGCGCTCCGATTGGCCCTGGATTGCTGACGGACCAATCGGAGCGCCGAACGCGCTCGATGCGTTAGTTCGAGATGGCCACTGATGCTAGGGATTGACACTATTGCCACCTCACTTTACCTAAGTTATCACCAGAGATCGGATATTCGGGTGCATATTCACCTAAAGTTGACATGTTGGCTAACATGGAATGCGCTTTTGTATCGAAAAAGTCTTAATTTAGGCAAGTAATTTGTTTATTTTTTGTATTAACTAATACAAACCACCCCCTCTCCTCCAGTACATACACATATTGTATCGGGTTAAACATTAATTTTAAATTAATATACATCTGAATAGTTATGCAATCCAAGAATCCCGGGGTTTTTAATAAATATTATAAATAATTTATAAAGCCACTTCCATACTTTCATTTCAGCTAAAAATTATCTTTAGGTAAATATGCATCCGAATATCCGATCTCTGGTTATCACGGTGAGATTACATATAATGAAACATGAGATACATTATAAATTCAGAGAGTTCATTAATTTCCCTCCGTCTTTCGTTATATTATCCACTTTCAGAAATGAGTACACGACCCGACCATTTGTAAAAAGATTAAGTAAGACAATGGTTACTCGATGGATATAAGTTAACGGGGACTCAAACGTGATGGGTTAGCTAACAGTACTTTTGCAGGCTTTCATCCTTGTAGGTTAGGATGCTACGTGGAAGAACGCAACGATATCTGGCTGCCCAAAGACATGAAATAAGTATTATTGAATTGGGATTAGCTAAAGGTCCGACTTAAAAGGGTTAATATTCATTTTCGATTTCAATCAGCGAGAGTGACGATATGGCGTAAATAAATAAAAATTAAGTTTAAAGGGCATTACATTTCTCTCTGACATACATTTAGACCGCGTAGGTATTGCAGTTTTCTATGAAACAGCAGATTTTTTATTTTATAACCAAGGAAAACTGTCTATGAAAGGGGGTTTAGAATCATGTGCATGAATTCATGGTTTCAGTTTGTGCGTCGATGTCTCTGCCAGCCTGTATATATAAATGTATGTGTAGTTCTATTATATTACAAAACAAAACAGATAAGCCGATCAGCCCACGTAAAGAACACGACACATTGCCGACGACAATATAATCAAGTGCCTATTTACGTAAGTATATTGTGCCTTAATACGTCTAGGACACGTCGCGAACACAAATTACTGCTCTAATTCACGAGAGGTTTCGTAAAAGTAATGAAACTGCGGCCGTGGGGGCCGAACGACGAGGTCGGGGAGGTCATTTCTATAATTAAAATCTAACATAGGTATTTGTGAGTTGCCGTCTACAAAGTTTGGAGGGCTAGGTTACAAATCATGATTCCAGAACTAGGTATATCTTTTTTCAAATATAAGACCATTAATTGTATGAAATAATGACCTAAGTAAGTTTTTTCTCTCGTAATCAATATAGACACAAAACTTGAAAAACAATCCGATCCGATTTAAGATCACGCCTAGGACCCGAGCCGAGCAAAAAGATAAAAGGCCGAAACAACGCGAAGCGAAACCGAAGTAATCGAGAGCAGGCGATGCAATACAACGGGGTAGATCGGGGAACAAGACATTTCACGCGGACGGAGTCGCGAGCAAAATCTAATCTCAACATGAAGGATCAGTTAATATTTCAGCCGCTCTGATGCCTAGAATCTGGACTCCAGTTAGCAGCTTCTGAAGCTTTAGTTTTGGTTGAAATAATTTTAACTAATATAGTAATTCTAAACACTTAAATATTTCAATGAACACCGAGAAACACAGAACCTATCAGTCGCCGTGCATACTAAAAGAATGCCAGTTGACGGACCCAAGTAAGGTTATTTTTTGTTTTTTTTTTCGTAAAAATCGCTTATCCACCAGCGTGAAGGCACTTCCATGTTAATAATACTTCGTATTATAATTGATCAAACTTCACAACAGGTAAGTTCGTTTGATCACTAACTATCGGTAATTCGGTACCTAATTTCTGTTCGAGCCAACAATATCGCAACAGCCACAAATTATCAAAGCAGCCCTGACGCAGGGCTCATGTCGCAACGACCGGACTTGTTCGTGCGACGGGCGTGCGCCGGCGCAGCCGGTCGACTTTACAAACTGGAGCACTATTTATAATGCTCAACTCGGGTGTTTTAAATTATTTAATGTTTTAATTCTCACGAATGTCGCATTTTTATCTGAGGCTTTAAGGCCGTATACCTACTGGTTTGGCCAGATTTTTGTTTTTGTGTGCGTAGAGTAGAACTTAGAAGAGATGATAGTTGTAAGGTTCAGGAGTAGTGATAAAAGTATCTTGAAAGAGTATGTTGGGTTTTCTTTATTTATTTAACCATTTATGTACAGTGGGCTGCATCAATTGGGTACCCCAGTTGTATTAACATTTTAATACAACTGGGGTACCGAATTGATGCAGCTCACCGTACACACATACAAAAACAGTCAAAAAGAAAAGAACAGCAAAATAGACCGAGATGATGCTTAATTTCTAAAGAAATATCTCAAGGAATCTTTGTTATAATTTTGCCCGCAGCTTCGCCCGCGTGGTTGTTCGACGCGATTATACTACGGGAACGTAATACAAAAGTAAAAAAAAGTAAAAGTATTTTATGTGTTAATTCAGATTATAATCTATCAGTGTGCCAAATCGTAGCCAGTGTTTCTGTTTCATCCAAATCCGTTCATCCGTTTTTGCGTGATTGAATAACAAACATCCAAACATACAAACTTTCACATTTATAATAATTATAATTCTGAAATCATAATATGTAATATATGTACTAATAATTCATAATTAATTAAGTAATACAGGTAGGATACCTGGTAAAATGCGATGAAACATGATAATTGCCACTAGATTTTATGATCAGACCCTTGATCGGGATTTCAATTTGCAGTTCCTTGAATGACAGACAACTCGATGACTAAATCCACTACAGAGGGGTCTCCTTGTAATTGAGAAATTGTTTCTTATAAGTATACCTATTGTTACGTAGCAATTCCCAACAAATAGAAAATAAAAACATCATTCATTGTAAAACGTCGACCCTAAAAGAAATATTACTCAACTGTCTACTATATTTATATAATAATCAATATACAAAAGAGAGAAAAAAAATAATGGTTTTGCTTTGAACAGATGAAATAACAAGTGTAAGTAAGTGAAACGAGTTTAATGAATGATCATCAGTCATCATTGCAGACTCATCAGTTTAGCACCTGTCGAAACTCACCTGCTCGATTTTAAACATAATCATCATTAATCTTTCTTCTTCAATTAGGTCATTCAAATTTATTTATCTTTACAAACAAATAAAATTTTAGTGTCGTTTTGTTGCGCTGAAAGCTAACAGAAAAATAACAGCTATTTGCTAAATGCATACGAAAGTATATACGGTTATCTTTGTGTTGTTCCTGCTAATCTCCGAAACGGCTGGACCGATTTTGATGGGATTTTTTCGCAGATAGCTGTTGTTATAAGGAGTAATATAGGTTACTTTTGTCCTGGTAGCACGTTCCCGTGGGATAATGTTTGATGTGCACGCGGACGAAGCCGCGGGCACAGGTAGATAAGGACCTGGTAACTTTAAATATTGTCGTTACGAGCGATAATAGTTCTTATTGCAATCCGATACGGGTTAAAATCTTTTGTAATAAATTCGAATAATAAATGAGCAAGCAATGTCGTAAAAATGCAAATAAAATCGTATAAAATTAGATATTAACTAATTAATAATAAATAATCCATCACTGGATGCAGTTTGGCATTTGGAATTTTATGGTATATTTTTAATAATAATTGTTATTGAAGGGATAGACTGGTTTTAAAGAGATCCACTGGTTTAAAAAACCACCTTTGTGAGCGTTTTCAAGAAATCACCGCCTTAATAATAAGATTGTACAAGAACAGATTGGACGGTGACCCCCAAACTAGGCATTTGCTTGCATCTTGGAAGTCGGAATTGAGAAACATAAATACTTTAAATCGGTGGCGGTTATTTATAAATGTTGTTTAACGTTAATTAATGATGTGCGTCTACTTAACCACACGTTTATTGAAATTTAAATGTCTGGTAAACGAGCATACGAGCAAACGAGCCGCCGCCGATCGCCTCCACAAACTTAACGATGTGTTCCTTATTTTCCCTTTTATAACTGATCGGTGGCGCTATACTTAATGTTTCAGAATTAAAGAAAATATCATTTACTCCGGCTCAATTATTAACTTTTTGTAATTTTATGTTATTGTGATGTGATTATGTAACACATATGGAGATTTCTCTGAAATAAATTAATTATATTACCTAAGTATGATTATTAAATAGCCAAAACCGCATTTGAAATATTACAACCACAAAACCATTTTTCAGTAACTATATCCATCAAACTTACCACTTTCGTTTAGATATTCTAGTTCAAATCATTAAAAACGCAAAGATTAATTACGTTTAGTCGCCTGCGCATTGCTCTGGTTGTGAAAGCGACCACCTGCCTCCGAACAATGCAGGCGGCCGATCTAGTTGAACTTTTATTCCCTACTAGCTGACCCGGCTAACTTCGTACCGCCAATAAATTTATATTTTCTCACTGTTTAAACCTTCCTTGGACTTCTACCAAATATTTCAAAGATGCTGGATGCTAATATTATACAGGGTGAAATTGAAAACATGCGACAAACCGAAATGGGAGATTGTACTCATCATTATGAACAACTTTTACTAAGGGACCAATGATGCAATCGCGAAAAAAAAAACATCTGTTCCCTACATTTATGTTCGCATAACTCGTCAAAATGTAGGGAACAGCTGTTCTTTTTTTTGCGATTGCATCTTTGGTCCCTCAGTAAAAGTTGTTCATAATGATGAGTACAATCTCCCATTACGGTTTGTCGCATGTTTTCAATTTCAACCTGTATAGATAGGTATGAACATTTACATGAATTTTTCCGTGTTATTTCTGCCATCGACACGCTAAGTAGAATATATGAACTTAGAGGGTTGTACGTACATACGTATTGTTACTGTCGCGAGTCATATTTTAATCAACATACAACTTTGCACTGACCCGCTAATTACAAAAAACATAACAAAATTTGAATTTCGCGAGCTACCCTGGAGCTACTACCTTAATGTAGTTACTATACATAATACACATAAGCATTCCGAAATAAATCCTCTAAATGGTGTTGAAAACTGCATAAAAATTCGTTCCGTAGTTATGGAGAACAACGCGGCCACACAAATAGACCCGAAAAGCGACTTCAATTTATAATTTGTATAGAAACAAGCCTAATTTTATTTAAAACATGCAATAAATCTATAATTTATGAAGAAAACTTACATGTTGGCGCCAGCCAGCCATATTTGGGTGACCACAAACGACCACCAGCATTTTGATGGCAATTTAAAACTATTGCTTATTCGTAATAAATGTTTAATTTTCCTTAGAAATGGGCATGAAGACAAGTTGGTCTTTATGCCGAAGTCGTAAATTCAAATTAAGGCAAATGGTTAGCTTTATTGTTTTCTAACAACGTAGCTGATCGAAATCGTCGTATAATATGTTAAACTTATGCATAAACATAAGTTAAACATACGTTTGGATTTGTGACATTTTGTTTCATAGATTAATCAGAACTTCAAGCTGGGTTTCAACTTTATGTTGAACATAATTATGAGAATTAGATCTTATTCTTTTCGTGTCGATGGTACTCGTACAGTTTCTTTTTTTTTTAATATAGTTTGAGCCTAGTAGGTGGCCACGTTTATTGCGGCATCAATAGGTTATTTAGATCATCCGAGGTGCAGGTGAACGGGCGCTCTAGCAAGTGTGGCATGGTCTGAACAGAAGCACCGCACTCGCACTGGGTGTCGGATGAATCGGTAATCCCCTACTTTGAAAAATTGTGTCTGCAGCGGCCTACTTGATTACGCAATCGATTGAGAGCTTTCCATATAGCCCACTGCAGATCACGCCCGGGAGGTAAATGCTCCTGGGGTTTAACGAAGTCGTGGCACATGCTTCTCTTCCCACAGTTTGCTTCAATGAATTAGATATTTCATTGTTTCGTTTGTTTTACCCCAGTCTGTAAATATTTTATTTAACTTAAACCTACACGGGCACTTAAAAACGTCAGCAGCTAGGTTCACGGTCCCAATTGTTTACGTTTTATTTTGCTTTTGTAAGTTTATGTAATTACTTGATGTATTAGGTACCTATGTTAAAACTGTTTTGTACTCTTCGTCACTTTTCCCTAAGGGTTCATTAGAAAACCAGCGTCAGACAGCATCAGTCTGTCTGGCATTAATGCTGAAATGAACCTTTTTGGCGCAGCCGTGAGGCACACACTGTTGTAAATATTTATTTATTGTCACTTTTTTATTTGTTATTGTATTTTGTGTTTTACGGACTGTGCCCAAATAAACGGTATTCTTTCTTTCTTTCAATTGGTATTTTCTTATGGAGAAGAGCCGGCAAGATACTCCACGGTATCTCTTTATAAAAGTGATATTGGTACTATGCTCAAACAAAGCAGCGGATACGGAAGACTAATCAGACCATTATTGTATCAAACTAGGCAAACAGTTTATCCGACGTCCAACTAAACAGCAATTACTATAGAATTTAGGTACAGCCAGTGGGGTGCCACATAAGAATATTTGTTCTTACAACACTGTAGCGCTATCTAGAATACTTTTACACATATCTCGCTAATTCACGTCTGGCGGCAAAAATAAATACTCTAGTTACGCTCAGCATGTAATAGCTAAGTAATTTTCTCACCAGAGAGACCTTTAAATGTTCAAATTATCATTATAAACACACTTGGCGAGTTAGTAATAAATGCAACTGTCACGATCGGATCGTAGGATTTTTGCTCAAAAGTAAATGATACCTAGTTGATAAAATTGTTGCATAGTTAGGTAGGTATGGTAACACACTATCAATCAGAATCTAAATAATTTTGAAGGATAATATAGTATAGATAACCATTGCTTTTATGTCAAAAAAAAATGTCTGCTCAACAATGTAAATAACGCAATGAATGTGGCTGGACTGTCAAAATGAAAGACATTCCTATTGTTGGTGTGTTACGAAATTACCCCACAGTTCTCGTTGATGACAACTTTAAGGACTCCAGCTTTGAAGAACTTCCTGCGAATTTCTTGGATCACAAATGTCAGAAGCCATGCGCACGGTGGGATCTCCCATCAGCAAAAAAAATCGATATTCTATTAAACCCCCTTATGAGATTAATATTCTCAAATACTTCCTTATTGCTAACATTTGTGATATAAAGACTAATTTTGTGCAAAATTAAATGCTTCTAGAACCAGCGCTTAAGGGTGTGCGTTGTCCGTCAGTGAATAAAAGAATTGAAGATTTAGTATGTTTGTAAAGACTCGTGGCTAAGTAATAACAGCCACATGGGTCGATCGCTTAGCTTAAGCTACGCTTGCCGCGGTTGGTCTGTGGATGGGTGACCATGTTTACATACCAGACCCCTCCATGCCTCGGAAAGCACATTAAGCCGTTGGTCCCGGCTGTCACTTGTAATTTTTGACAGTCATTACAGGTCATCAGAAGCCCGAAGGTCTGACAACCAGTCTTACCGAGGGATATCTTATTACCCAGTAACTCGGTTGTCGAGGTCACAAAGGCAGTCGCTTTTTTTTTTGTCGGGCATCTCGCAGTTGGCCTTGAGAGGCCGTGACTGCTTAACCGGGCTTTCCTGGGGCTGCCATTAAGAGTTAACTTAACGCCTCCAGCCAGGGCTTACAAACTAAAATAAATTACAAACTAAGGGGGCACTAGGGGGTGCCCTAAGCGACTGCACGCTGAGGGCACCGCCAGTGGTGTACGGGCCTCGGCTCAGGGCGTCACTGATAGGGGGACAGCTAGTATTAGGGACAGGCTGGATCAAAAGATTGGCTTTATTATTATTAGTCGAGGAATTTAAAGCTACTGGCTCAACAGCGGCGCAAAGGCAGTCGCTCCAAGTAAAATACTTTTATTCAGCTGCACCCGGTTGGAGTTGAAGCCGACACCAACATAGTTGGTGATGGCTAGGCAACTGATGAAGAGATGTTCGTAAAGACTTACATTTAAAAAACTTTTTCCAAAAAAAAACAACCGACTTCCAAAAAAACACTACAAAGTGAAAAATAACTTTAATTTCGGAAGTCGGTGTCTTTGGAGCTGTATTTTAATTTTTTGTCACCGCCTTCCGAAATTAAAGTTATTTTTCACTTTGTAGTGTTTTTTTGGAAGTCGGTTGTTTTTTTTTTGGAAAAAGTTTTTATTTTTCACTTTTTAGTGGTCCACATGTGCTTACCCCTTCACAGCATACCGGCGTGATGTTATGTTATGAACTGGTGTAAGCAATAGACAGACATGAGATTTCAGCAATCCCAGTCCATTTGCTATCATTTATTGAGGAGTTCCGTTGCCTATCTCCAAAGTTCTTCATCAGATCTTCACCAAATTGAAATGAGACCACTCCGAGAAAGTACTCTTCCAAAAAATAGCTAAATCGCTTCGTGTGCCTATAAAATTTGAAGAGTTCTCTCTATTTCTCCAGGTTCCCATCATCAGATCCTGACTTGATGATCATGGGACCACCTGGGAAGTATACCCTTTCAAACAAAAAAAAACAAAATCCAAATCGGTCCAGCCATCTTCGAGTAATCGGGGAACATACATAAAAAAAAAAAAAATAAAAAAAAAAAAAAGGTTCCGACGAATTGATAACCTCCTCCTTTTTGAAGTCGGTTAAAAACTCTGATTAGGATAAGGTAGGCTAAGGTAAAAATAGAAATGCTATGACTGACAAAAGCAATGCGAAGTCAAGAGCATTAAAGTTGACGCACAATCACAGCGGACACTTTGGTCTGGCATTGAGAGGCACACGGAAACCTCGTGACAAATTCACCTATAATTGCAACCTGCAACATGCTGGCGAGTACCGAGGTGAGTGAGTCGTGCATCCGTATCCGATATCATACATAATATTTATGTAAACGTTAATTGAAGGATTTCTATGATCGTCAAGTTTAATAAATGCTCGTGTATGTTTTATTAGCCTACACACAGTGGGACACAACTGTTGCGCACAATCCTTCCAAGCATTGTTTTCTAGGGCCACCTCGATCAACCTCTGGCAATATGCGTCTTGCCACCTCTTCTTGGGCCGGCCTCGACAGCACCGTCTAGTCTCAGGCACCCACCTTGAAGAGACTATTGCCCAGCGGTCACTGTGCATATTGGTCGACTTGACCCACTCAGTCCCATTTCAGTCTTAATGTGAGACATTTTACTCTTAATTTATTATTACAGTCACACACTTTGACACTTCCCTATGTGTTTATTATTCTAGCATATGGTATACGTGGGATGCAGCTGAAAATCAGCGTCAATTGAGTATGCTGAGCTGAAGTCCTTTTGGCATTACATAATTAGCTTCTAATGAGCCCACGGCTGGGACAAAGGCCGGCTCTCTTTTTTGAGAAGGAGTAGGCCATTATCCACCACGCGGGCCCAGTGCGAGTTGATAGATGTCACGTCATGTTTTCGTATGTTTGGTTCTAGCACTTACCGGTTTCCTCACGTTTCCTTCACCGTTTTGAGAGGAGTCGTGATGAAACAAATTACATACACGCACCTGACTGGGTTCGAACCCACATCTCCTAAGTCGGGGCCAGGACCACTGGGCCACCACTGCTCTCCGTCTCGCTCTTTTGACATTATAATCATTGTTTTCAGTTTTTATAGTTAAGGTTTTCTTTTTGCTATAATATCAATAAACACATTTTTTTTCTTTCTAAGAAGCAGGTACAGTACAGATGCTCTATGGTTCCGGATGATGACATAGACATAGATTACTTTCATTTGGAAAGCTGCCCAACTCCAAGTCCTATTGAAACCTAACCGGATCAATATTTTTATCTTAACTTGAATTCCATGGAAAGGAAACAACATATGGCTTGCCTAGGTTACTTTCATTCGGCAGTTAATAAGTGTTTCATTCGCCTCAATAAACTTTTAGAGGACTAATTGATACTTCCACCTTTAAAAATAATCTGCCATTTCTACCTATTTTAGTATAGTAATTTTATTCTAAAGTTTTAGTTTTCGTATAATATCGTAAATTTTTAAACAGTAAATATGGAGTTTTTTGTTCATACCTCTATATGAAACTACCGTTTTGAAGGAGCACCTAGAATCAAATCTATTTATTACGTGTTGACGTTCAAAAATGCCTTATATTGATCTACTTTAAATAAATTATTTGTCTTTGATAACACAAATGATGACTAACTGTTAAAAAATACAGTCTAAATTTTTAAAATTCCTCAGACTCAATAAAGTAAATACAAGTTATCAGCGTCTCACTCCGTCTCCGCAGTAGGATATTTATACAAGAGGTAATTATTTATTGTTACTCATAGTAAACAACACATTTAGCGGCCATTGTATTCAAATACATAGCTATTCGTGTCATATGACGCCCTAGATACTGGTGTTTACGAATATGACGTCCTAGATACTGGTGTTTATTATAAGTAGTGAAAATATTATTAAACTAGCTTCTGCCTTCCAGTTCGTCCGACATCCTATGGCACTCAGCGACGGCGTACTTAGTTTTTTATCAGAGAAGATTTTTTGAATCCATGTCACCACTTTCGGAAATTACATACAAACTCCCAAATTGTCATCATTCATTTATAATTTCAGCCGAAAGACGTCCACTGCTGGATAAAGACCTCCCCTAAAAGGGGGGTTATGCCATAATCACCACGCTTGGCAGGCGGGTTGGCGATCGCAGTATGGTGGTAAAATGCATAGAGAACGCTGCTGCCTATTCTCTAGTAAGTCCCTTAGTCGCCTCCTACGACACTCACGGGAAGAGATGGGATGGTGCTATTCTTTTACGTCCGGCACCACACGGAGCACAAATTGTACCTGTCAACAATATTATGAGATTTTGTCCCATCGCCTTCCACGCGTTTAGTTCGTGTTCAGTTAGCGTTCGTTCAGACTTTTTTGCTGTTTGTTACAGAAAAAAGTTTGCCCCCCAAGATTTGGGCTGTCAAATGCAACATGATTCGTTAGTCGCAATCTTTTGTTAAAGTAGATAAATTACGGGTGACTGACATAAGATCGCGTACTTTCTTAAAGAAACGGTAATTTCTCGTCTGGTTCAATTAAGTAATATAAACAAGTTCTGTGGTTAAGCTTCGCTTGCCCTGGTAGGTTCGTAGATGGGTGACCATCTATAAAATATCGATACTGCTCCGTGCCTCAGAAAGCACGTTAAGCCGTAGATCCCGGCTGTTATTTGTACATCTTTGACAGTTGTTTCGGGTCGTCAGAAGCCCGTAAGTCTGACGACCAGTCCAACCAAGGGGTACCGTATTACCCAGTAACTGGGTTGTGGAGATCAGATATGCAGTCACTCCATGTAAAATACTGGTATTCAGCACCATCCGATTAGACTGGAAGCCGACCCTAACCTAGACGAGAAAAAGCTAGGCCGATTGAAACAAGCAGAAACAATAGTAGCATTTACAACATAAACGCTTCTAAAGTAGTCATTAGAAGTTCTAAAGGTTTCACTTAACTTTTCCTGTTGGCATAGCTCCAATCTAAACGAGGATACTAAATTGAACGACTGGGTTCTTAGAATGACTATTGAATTGCTTCTATCAATCGCTTCCAATTGAAACTAGTGGTTATCCACTCAAAGGAAACAAAGATAATTTCTTTCCTAACGACATAATGGCTTTTACGGAGAAGCCAAGTAAGATTGAAGTAGGAATTTAATAACATTAGTAGGAATTAATAATTTGAAAACATTGTAAAAGCCAATTATTTTTAAAAGAGTAACCGTGGAGTTTCTTGCTGGCTCTTCTCCATAGGAAGCGACAAATTGGAACCGTGCACCTAGCTTCTGACGTTTCATATGTGCCCATGCAGGCTTATGTGAAATAAAATATTTTGATTTTGATTTTTGATTTTGAATAATAAAACTTGAATCTCAATAATGAATCTCGTTTATAGTAGGTAGGTGTTCTGTGTAGGATTTTTAAATACTTCAAAAAGGAGGTGGTTATCATTAGGGTACCGGATGATACGCCAGTTCTTAAGGTTCCGTATCCGAATGGAAATCAACTGGACCCTATTGCCTCCGCTGTCCGTCCGTCTGTCTGTCACCGGCCTGTATATCATGATCCGTAATAGATAGACAGTTGAAATTTTTTAATTCACAGAATGTGTGACAACAAATCTATACATATAATAAAATTGTAACAGGCCGATGTCTACATTAAAGATATTGAAGAAAAAATAGTATGGGGGGTCTTTATTAGAGCAACAGAAGCCAAAACAACGGTTTTTAGAATTTTTGTCTGTCTGTGTGTTTGTTACCGCATTACGCAAAAACCACTGCATGGAATTGAATGCAGTTTTCAATGATGTATTCCGAGAGGTCTAACTTAAAAAATAGGCTATATATTATCAAAAAATATGATTATATCTACTTGATTCTAAAGTCCACGCGTATGAAGTCGCGGGCAAAAGCTAGTAGCTAATAAAAATTTAATTAAATGACAATATTTTTATCGTTTCTTTATTGTCTGATTACTAGGCAGGAACAGCCAACGAAGTCCTATTCTAAACCTCCGTTACGTTTTCTCCGCTAACTGTTAGGAGGATCCGCTTTGCTTTAACCATAACCATAAAACTAGTTGAAATTCAGGACAAGCGACTCTATTTGGAATTCCCAAAAATATTAGCTATGTACACTTGAGTTTCCCCAAAAAAATGGCAATGGAATAAAGAATGGGCATACAGTATTTTCCCCCCATACCTGAAACACTCCTCGTTTAATACGCTTCCGCATTTTCTTTAAAAAAAAAAACATTTTCTGAAAACATGATTATTTGTCTAATGATAACCCAAAGCTATGGTATTAATTATTAAGATAAGATGACGAAATCACAGCATGCAGTAAACACAGCCGCGCGTGGTTTACCTAATGCTGCGCATACGCACGGTAGCCATTACTTACGGATAACTGTGAGAAAATATGTAACAGCTTCCAAAACGACCAACGGAATCCTTATTCATTGAACTTATGTAATAATTGTGTAAACTTTGTTCATAAGCCTCATTTTGGTTTGAGTTTAATTTTACCATCTCGATCAAACGCATCGAGCGCGTTCGGCGCTCCGATTGGCCCTGGATTGTTGAAGGACCAATCGGAGCGCCGAACGCGGTCGATGCGTTAGATCGAGTTGGTTGAAAGAAACACACTAGAGCCACTGAAGAGTCAAAGCTTTTTTTTATAACATAAAGCTTCGAAGATATGTGGATGTCACATATATGTTCGAAGTTTTGGTTCCAGAACATGCCGGTTTCCTCACAATGTTTTCCTTCACCATTTTGAGAGCTGTGGTGATAAAATAATTTACATAAAGTATATGCCTGCTTGAGGTTCTAACCCACGGCATTCAATTAACTGACGGGCACGGTTGGCGCAGTGGTTAAACGATTGACAGCTGCGCTGCGCGTAGCAGGTTCGATTCTCGCACGGAACAAATATTCTCCGATAACTAACTAGCAATCTATTAAATTTTCTTAAATTTCTATTTACAACGTAACTGTGTTTATAACTTAATTGTGGGAATTTACACCTGCAAATGTTAACCGATAACAGGTATTATTGAAACTGGAGTTGCAAGTGGTCCAGTTTTCGGTATAAGCGACTATTTGAGCCATAAACCGGCATTGTTGCTGTTCCGCGTCGGGCGGCGGCGGCGGTACACTTTACAACGTCCTACTAAACGAAATATAAATCAGATAAAGCTTGACTCGCACTTGCGCAGACGCAAATTACTTTTGTTGGACCCAGGATAGGAAAATTTTGTTTAGTAGCTATATCAAAATGTTTCTTTGTTACATGATTCAAATAAAGTGTAAGCTCCTGGGTAGCTCGTGAAATTCAAATATTCATATGTTTTTTGCAACTGGCAGGTCTTTGGTCCATGTTTGGAGACAAAGCGATATCATATTTTACTTTGGATGTGCCATTTCAGACAGTGGAGTAAAACACTCCCGAAGGTTGTATGTAAAAAATGTGGACTAGGTTCACCTTAATTCCATTGAATGGCTATTGGATGAAAAAATCATTCAATGAAATTAAATGAACTTGGAAGATTTTACTGTTGATTACAATAATTATAATAATTATTTTAAGCCATATTCGTTAGTTGCGAATCATATTTTGATCAACATAAAGCCTGGCCTGAAAAAAAAACGCAAGAAAATTTGAATTTTGCATACTATCCTGGAGCTTCCACTGATTGCAGAGAACGATTCCATACTTATTTTTCTTTAATACTAACAGCAAGGACGAGTATTTATAGCCTTAGAAACATCTTTGTCAAACAGAACCAATAAGTGCTGCAAACGCTCTTAGTATGTTTTTGTAAAAGTAAATACACAGTTTAAATTAGGTACAACGCCATATGCTAAATCGATAATAATTTAAGTTTGCCGGGATAGTCAAATAGCGCCTTAAACGTTGTTATTTCGTAAAATTGGTAATAGACTATAAACACGTTTACATTAAAGTAATCGCAGTCAGTGAGAACTATCAACTTGCCAAGTCCAGCTATTTCTTATCTGTATTTCTCGCTTCAACATTCCAACGCTAAAATCAGATTTCTTCAAGTCCAAGGATTCAAGATGTTAATGTAATGTCAACTTCCTTATGCACCCAAACACTTCGCATGACCCCGTCTAGGCGTGATGACTGAGGACTCACGCATTTTTAGACAAATCTAAATATTTGACAAACGCTTACTTCTCTGAAACGATCACAATAACTAAAGACGATACTACAATCATCAGCGTATTTACCAAACGTATGATCGCCATATGCACATGCACAAAGCCTGTAGGTATACCGGATAAAATCCGAACGGGGGTTACTAATAAGACTTACAGAGTTAGCAAGCAGATGTCCTGAGTTGAGCTGGAGATTGCGTGTGCACTGACTAGACAGCTCCACTCAATCTCGAACTCTGAATTTGTTTCGGCCTTTCTTCTCAGAGTAGTCAGATTGAAAACACCAACCTCATCTAGTTTTTTAAGTGTTTGTACAAACCTACATAAAGAAATAAAATCATTTATCAAAAGTGGACCGGTCATGTCTGTCCAACGACCGATAGCCCAAGGAGCAAGAGGTCTACTCCTTAAGTACGAATTCCGTAGTTTCGGTCAAAGAACAGGCTATACCAACTCCGTATCAACTACAGACAAACGATAAGTTAGGAGCCCGACCTAAGAATGAATGACACCCCAATTTGACAGATGACCCTACTCCCGATGTGTTTTCACCCGTCCGAAAAAGTTAATTAATCAAGTGTAGGTTTCACTCCGAAATTTCGAACTACCTTCGGACCGGCCCATATCTTCGCTGACGGACTTACGACAGTAGGCCTCTGACTCGCGTTGAGACAGCGTATCGGCAAGCATAACTTGGAGTGACCCGAAAATGACAGCTAGATCATAAAGACCGGGTGTTGTAGCGCAATATTTGGCAGAGGCATATCTTGTCTACCTGTGGATAGCAAATTTGTTATAGACTAAGTAGATAGATCATGCCCAATAACCCTATATTTACTATATCCACAGCCCTGCTCTTGACCGGGAATGGAACCACACAGCAATGAAATAGCTTTCATGACTGGTGTCGAAAAACTTTTTAACTATGTCGTGACACCACGAAGGGCAACCGGCTGTTACTAAAACTTACGTCAATTACGCACCTGGCAGTAGTCGGGCACCGCCCTGTGAACTTATTGGTAACAACATAAATTCTACTGTACAGACTTATCTGGTACTATAAATCTTATAATGATCGGCTGTGTAATCAAAGGTTATTATTTGAAATTATTCAGGATCAAAAGCTTACTTCGATTCAATCTCATTATGAAACGGAAATGTAATACATATATATCAACATGAGGTTTGACTGTTTCAATATCCAGAATTGTGGGTTATTTTCGTAAGTAAACCTGACTTCATTCTCACTTATACATGGCACATTTCGAGCACGTCCCAAAAAAACCACGGTGAACCACGACCAGACGTCACGTACTGGTCAAACATCACGATTAGCAGCTACCTAATCCGTACACATCCGATACGCATCATATTCACAACGGAGGATCGTAATCCTACTACGTAAACACTACCGAGAAAAACCCACTCGATTCCTAGGCGTGACGGTCAGGGTACGGCGCACTTGGAGTGACCAAATACGTGTAGCTGGTGCCTAATGTAGGCACGTATGAATTGCATGCGTAGGAGCACGCACGTGCTTTGTATCAGGACGAGTCACAGCGAATCGTCAATTGACCGTAGAGGTGACGTAGACACAGGGAATCGTTACCCCTACCTAAACCTGCCTAAACCGTGCATCACCGAAAACGTCTGTGAATATGCCAAAAGACTGGTACGATGTCAAGGCTAAACCCAATCAAGCTGTGCAGTCAAGTCATCAACAGCTACGTTATTAAAAGACACATACCACAACACTTGCTAAATAAACAACACAATGCTGCATGGTGTCAGACACTCAAATACTTAAACTTGACGTAATTTGGTTTAATGACGAAACCAAAGTAATTATAACACTACAACTCATTGCCGACAACACAGACTGCAATGACATCATTCTCAAGCTCCAAAGCTGTCACAGAAACGTCACGGCATACCTAAATGATGAGCAACTGTCAAATCAAACATACAGAGTAGTAAGGACACAATCACACTGACTCATGGCGATTAATACAATTTCATAAACGAAGGAATATTCTTAGGCGCTGCCTGCAGATGACTAAACATATCAGCGTCCGAGTATTACGATGACTACAGATAATCGGGCAATATATAGTCGTGACGAAGGGCCGGCGACCCCGGGCACTAATTTGTGAATGAAAGAGTTATTTTCATCCGGTTGTAGATATTTCGCAGAATAATACTAACACTACAAAAATACTGCGATATAATGATCTAAATTCAAGGAACTAAAGCAGTTTATTGTGATTAACTTGTATCAGTAAACACCAAAAATGTATCGTTTGCATCTGCATTTAGATTGGAACTAAACAAATTAGCATCAATTGTCATACTTGATCACCTTAAATGGTCGAGGACACAAATTTTACATCATCTAATTACTTCTAGTGAATGATGATTAAGCTGTATCAGTATATGACAGCACAATGATGACAAATTGAATTGACCATAAGAATTAAGCACGTGTAAGTTGAAAAGAATAACTTATTCAAGACATCGGACTACAAATTGTGTATGTGAAATTAAAGCTAGAAGGTTTAACAATAAAGTGCAAAATGGTACGACTGTTAAAGTTGTACGCGGATCAAATATGTTACTGAACGTCAATATATTGTCAACCCGGAATCTCCGATGCATCTCATCAATATTAACATTGTTGGACGATTTAATATCGATTCGAGGAATCTGATAATTGTATGTGTAAAGAATAACACATTATTGCTGACGACTGTTATTACATGGAGTTCTACCTACAGAGCTCTGTGGGAACGAATAAATCTCTGGTGACAAGGCCGAAGCTAAGTTTATTGTTAAAAACATTGAAATGATAATGGGTTTTCCGATGTAATCACTCATTTGCATGAAGTGCGAGTTTATTATCCGAAGAAAATGTAAAAAGTTGGAAAAACCCGGCTGTTAACTGATGTACTCGTATTGAGTGCCCCTTGGCCCATTGTAGTGCTCAAGTGCGTCACGCCTACGCTACGTTTACAATATCTTCTACTTTTGATGTACAAAATGATGCAGTGTTTTGTATAGAAGACGTTCAAATTAATAAGAAGCGACAAATTGGAACCGTGCACCTAGCTTCTGACGTTTCATAAGTGCCCATGCAGGTTTATGTGAAATAAAATATTTCGATTTAGATTTTTTTTGATTTTGAGCCGATTTGAAGTCGTTAATTTTTATAGACTAAAGAAAACAATTTTTATTTTCTTAGTGGAAACTAAAATGGCATTAAAATATGTAGATCTTTCACATCATTTCCTATTTAATAAAATTATATGTATAATTATGCTAGGAAACGATGACACGAATAAGTAACAACGTACTCTCACGTGATCCTTATTGAAAGGTCAACGACATAACTATCCATGAATCATGCTACATTGTCCAGTCCATGTTGAGTGCTGATCACATCTAAGCTGCGCCTGCGACTGACACAGGCGGCAATTTATCAATTCGCCATGCGTTAGAGTTACCTTCGAGTCATGCTCGGAGGTTGAACTTCAGAACGTAAATAAGTTAGGTGCCTACTCATTGTTGTGCTTGCTTTTTACCTTTTGAGGCAGGACACCTAACTTGTGTCGTCAGAGATCGGACTATTGAATGCGTAGGCAGAGTCCCGCCTCCCATTTTTAAGACTCTGAACTTTACGTCAATGCATGTGGTGACTTGTTACAGCGTCATTTGGGAACGTCATAGTAATGGATTATTTTACATAGAATTTCCATCATACAGAGTTAAAACTTATAATCTAAGTTAATCTAAGCAAATTTCACATCAGCATCATTCTCGTGCACTTATCCCAATTTTTTGTGGTCGGCGCATCATGTCTTTTTCTACCATACTTGTCTAGACGTCGTCATGTCGATAGTCACCCCCTTTCTAACCGTATCATCATGCACACAGTCCATCCATAATTTTTGGGCTCTTACTCTTATAGCCATTGATATTCATACTCAAAACTTTCCTCACGACATTTTCCTCATTCCTCCGAACAATATTTGAAATGTTTATGGTCGGTAAGGAAAATACGTGCTTGAAAATAAAGTGTTTTAATCACTGTATGAATTGTATAAAGTAGCTGACGTTATAATTGAAAATTTGTGAAGTAAAAATAATGAGGATATGTAACGATTCGTGAGCATTACGTAGATTAGTAAGTTACTGCTATTGTAGTAATTCAAAGAAAGTTTCGACTGTTATACAGTACCTATTACCAATATAAATCCATATAATTCTTGATTATACTCTTGAGTCATAGAAATGCTTTCTTAAATAAAGTAGGGTAAGCCAATTTGAATGAAATAAACTTTCCAGTGTTTTACTTTCATGTTAATTTCTATTATTATTGCGGATAAATGCATAGTGCAAGGCTTTCTTCCACCTTTATAGCTGCCATCATGTTTAACGCAATATATAGTCTTCAAGGCAGTGATTGCAGTGATGTGTCAGATGACTTCATTGCTCTTTAGAAGTGCGTAAACGACAAATTAACAGTCAATTGAACAATGAACATCAACAGGAACTTGTGTTCTAATAAAATAAAATTGATGTAAGCAAATAGTACAGAATTTGTGCCCTGAGACAGTGAGGCAGGGTCGCGGCAGACCACGTAGGAGATGGCGGCACGAGTTGGATAGGTTCCGTCAAAACTGGAAGGAGGACGCATGGGCTCGTGAAACATGGAAGAAGTTTAGGGATGCCTTTGCCCAGGAGTGAGACAGCATAGGTTATTAAAAAAAATGTTAACTTTTTTCTTTTTAATTGAATGGCCTGTGTTTCATTCTTTTCTAATGTAATTTCCTTACCATAGATACTATTGTATATAATCAGGTTCTTCTAATTCAACAGACAGCTGTGCTGCTGGGGAATTCGTTGCGCCACTTCTTCTTCCTAGCTTTAGCACTAGGAAGTGGTGAAGTTCGTTTCGTTCGTTGGCGTTTTTCGGGAATGTCTTATGTAATTTTGCCGTTCGAAAAGTGCTGATTATCAGCCTAAATTAAAATAAATGACTTTTGATTTTGATTACATTGCGAGGATTTACCAAAAGATGCGTGGAGATTCCAAACACTACTTAAATTTTAAGGACCTGTCGAATGGGATCTACCATGATTCAACGAATGACCGTGGGTATTGTACTAATGTATTGCATATTACATTAGCTTTTTCCAGCGGTTTATCCTGCGTGGAGGTCGAAAATTATCCCACAGGAACGCACTACGGGGATAAAAAGTATCCTATGTGTTAAACCAGATTATAAACTATCTGTTTGCCAAAATTCAGCCTAATCTGTTTAGCCGTTTTTGCGTGATTGAGTAACAAACATCCAAACATACAAACTTTCTCATCCATCTCCTAGGATTATGAGGTGAAAATAATTATGTATAATGAAGTGTGCAACTGTGTAGCCTGTCAATCTGAAAAACATTTGCTTATACCAACTAAAGGCAAGTAAGTTGCTCTGTATTCCTTTGTAGCAATCATATTGATAAAAGTCATTGATTGCTATTATTCTCTTTACACTCAACTTACTTATGCCAAAGTCCATGAATAAGGTAGACATTAATACATTCACAAAACAAACAAGCTCATTGTTAGGAACACTCGACGCAATCTTGTTACATTGTTTAGATTTCTTGGTTTTCCAAAGGGCAAGAGCAATAGCGCAATAAATATTCAATGTACGCGTTTGCCGGGTGACAATAAGTCGTTGACCAGAATTTAGGAACAGTTCTGAAGGAGACAGCAAAACGTCGACTGCGGCAGCAGTGCCGCTCAACCGTAGACCGCAGCAAGACTACTGGTTTCTATTATAGCGGTATGAGGAACAGGGTGTAAAGTTCACTCTACCTCTAAAGAAAAGGGAGGATCCTACGACCAGACTGGTGTTGTGTCTGGTGGGCAACTGCCCAACGATGGATGTAGTGACGTTGTATTTATGCTAATTGCGCGGTAAACTCTGCTTGCACTATGCAGGATTTTGCGCAACGTCCCGTGATGCGTAGTTCATATGTGGCGATGTCATGTACATCACCGCGCGGTACACTATGTATTTCTAAGAATACGCTTTTGTTAATGGCGCCAGTACCGCCTGCAGATGGTGGAAGTGCCTATGTAGTTGTAAATGTGACGTCGGGTTCGGTATCAAAACTACAGCGGCACTATCGCCTGCGATTATTGTCTACCCCTAGTACAGCAACGCCGCTACTGTCTGCGGTCAGCCGTCGCCTCCGGAATTGTACCTTTAGCGAAACGTAAATTAAAATGGTAGCTTCGACAAGTGATGGACAGCATTGACGCATTACAATGTTGGAAATGGCAGATGCATTTAAATGAAGTTTAGAATAGTTTAGAATTTCATTTTGTATTAGAATTGACTTTTACGAGAGAGAGAGAACTTTAGAAAATCGTGTTTGCTATTAATATTCTTAATTAAATTTGTCTCATCTACGATGTTTATTTGTTAATTAACTAGTTTTTGCTAGATTTGGAGGTCAGTGTATTACATACATATAAACCTTCCTCTTGAATCACTCTGTCTATTCATGAAAACCGCATTCAAATCCGTCGCGTAGTTTAAGAGATCTAAGCGTACACACACGAAAAGCGACTTTGTTTTATACTACGTAAAGATGTACAAGTCTTTCATTCATTATAACCTCACTATTTTTACTACTTGCAAGTTTATTTATTGAATTGGTAATTGAAACCTTACAAAGAGTCAATGAACCCACACGGACTCCTTCTCAATAAGTTATGCCACTATCGAGATACATAATCATTACAGTAGGTGTGAAGTTAAGCACAATAGTAAAGATTACAATAAATCACGTTTCAAGGGCAGTAAAACCACATTGCAAAGAGTTTATTTTAAACCTACAGCTAATACCGCAGCTGCCACAGTCTACGTAATTAATACCATAGCCACATAATTATCACGTGTGGCTACATGATTGATGGCGGTGCTTCAACACAATTAGTGGTTTATATACGTCAAGAGAATTAGCTATTTACATGTATTTACCACACGGATGTCCATATCAACACGGATATGATAGTGTATGTACCCTGGTCCTACAGTAAAGGTAACTGAATTTGCTGAGTTCTACAATACCCCGACAGCATCATTTACTGCGATGCCAACATGTGGCAGTTTTGCTACAAGAGATTTGGACCAACTCACCATCTGCCTAGGCTTTTCAGAACTATGTTGGGTCGGCTTCCAGTCTAACCGGATGTAGCTGAATACTAGTATTTTACATGAAGCGGCTGTATATCTGACCTCCACAACTCAGTTACTGGGTAATACGATACCGTTGGTTAAACTGGTTGTCATACTTTCGGGCTTCTAAAGACCCGTAACGACTGACAAAGTCTTAAGGCTTTCCGAGGCACGCAGGGGTCTTGGTATGCGAAGATCCTCCTGATCTGAGAAACCTGGTCGGTCGACCCGTGCGGATGCTTTACCTAGCCAGAAGCCCCTCCGATTAAGAGCAACTGTTTGACACAAAAACTAGTATTTATTTATTGGCAACTTGGCATAAACCATATTTGGAGCAATTAGAGGTGATATTTCCTAAGCAATGGAAGCAATTTTTAGGAATTTAACGTGATTTCTAAACTACCTCCGGCAAATGTTGCTGGACGTGCTGAAACGTTGCTCATAAGCTTAGAAGTAGGAAAATCGAATCTGATCTGACTAGCCTGTATTATCACACGGCAGGGCAAAGGGTTACCCTCTCCATTTTCCACACAATTCTGACTTCAGCTAGTGCTGGCTAGTCCTTTCGGTAGGAGTCAAGCTCCTCCCGCCATTTTCACCTTAGCCTACCGCGATGCGTCTTGCGAAAAAAAAAAGTAACTACCTACCTTCAAATAAAAATATGAGTATGAATTCTTTTTTCTGAATACTGAGCCAAAGGCTGTTGTAGTTAAACTTTTTTATGACAAAATATTCAATTTAATAGTTCACTTTTTACCTCCACAATGTCAACGACCGCACATTCCATCGGCTTATTTCGCACTTTTCATATTACCTTATTTGGTTTCGCGTGATGGGTGGCGCTCTCCATCGACGAATCAGACAATTGACGTCTTTGTTACGGAATACCACGAAATTTTAAAAGGAAAAGAGATTTTAAAATGCTAAAAGTAACTTCGAGTTTATGGCATTTTATTGAAAGGAAGTTCTTTAACGAAGATTGCTAGGAGTAAAACTGTAGAAATCGTCACATAACGAAAAAGCGCTATGCTGCTCCATACGAAGACTTTTTACTATAGAATAGGTATAAAGAAACAGAGAGAGTGAGATATATGTAGTTTTCAAGGTTTTCGATGATGCTGAAGCCAATAGTCTTATTTTTTTGGGTACTCAACGACAGTTACTTAACCAATGTAACTTCGTACTAGTTTGTGATTTATGCAAATTAAAAATAAAAGTGTTATTAACCTATCGCCTTTACGTTAATTGTGAAATTGGAAATAAAGTTATTATTTATAAAAATAAATAAATAGTGAGATCAAAATGATAATCAAAGATAGTGGCTGCGAAAATTTTAAAATTTTCTATCATGGGTTAATTTTCTATTGTGATACCTACTACTACCTATGTATTACCCATATTTGCAAATAAATTTTATTCTATTCTATTCTATGGGTGTCGTTTTCAAGGTTTTTAAGGGTGCTGAAGCCTATAGTGAAAAAGTCAAAATTAAGTTTGAATATTTCGCGTAAACGACGTTACATTCGGAGTTGAAGAAAAAGCGTAAGAACTAAGAAACTACGTTCGTGACGGAGGTCACACTTTTTTTATTTTGCTGTAGAAAACGTTTACCATGCCCAAAGGCGCGGTAAACAACAATTAAAGACAATATTGCGCAGTCAAAACACACGCATGTACTTCCTACATAGAAACAAATGGTTTTTTTTTTTTTTTTGGTTGGGAAATCATCAATTAACTTCTCCCGCTCTTCGTGTCAGACTTTTACTGACTAAAACCCACCCGTGTTCCCTCAGTTGCCTGTGTGCCAGGGGCCGCGGTATCTCTTTCGAACAACCCGCACCCCTGGCAGGCATCGGCCCTTGCGGACCCCCCCCCCCCATTTGGTGCTGACATCTCTTTGAGGCGCGCGTGGAACACAACGCGCCGTCGACCCGGGCTTGGTCCTTACCGGACAGCGAGCTACCCATAACTCGCCGTCCGCAAGCCCGCGCCTACGGTGGCCGGGAATCAGCCTGGGATTCCCGACGCCCAGGGCGTCTCCCGCGGCGACTACGGCCGTGAGGGCGCATATACTGCCTCTCCCTCACGTGTGCCGCCTCCCTCTTCGCGAGCATTACTGCTTCGCAGAAAGAGGTGACGGCTAACCATTCACTCTCGCTCCGTACCATGGCCAGCACCAGGGTCGGACGCGAGAGATCGCCGCCGCCGATCGCCTCCACGAGGACACGGCGGTGCTCCGCCCAAGCCGGGCAGACCGCCACCGTATGCTCCACCGTGTCCTCAGGGCGATCTTCGCAATGGAAACACCCGGGCGTTTCCTCCCGCCTTATGCGAAACAGGAACCTCCCGAAACAACCGTGTCCGGTGAGGACCTGCGTCAGGCGGAAGGTGAGGACGCCATGCCGTCTCTCAAGCCACTCCTCAAAGAGGGGACTTACCGCCGCTATCGTGGCGTGCCCAAGAGAAACAAATGGTTAGGTTACGTGTCAAAAACAAAATAATTGCATGGTTATGTCTTTAAATAGTTATGTTATAGCCTTGTGTTATAGCTTGAGTTATATTGTTACATAGCGCCCACACACTTCTTTATAACGGCTGGTCTATTATTTTCTGTGATAAGTTTAAAAACCCGAATACTGTAAAATACGCCCTAAAAAGTTTGGAACAAGAAAATATTCTCATCTGAAAGCCGTGGTCGTATAACTTTTTTTTAGTTCATGTTTTGTCCTCTAGAGGGCGCCATATTTTACTGTGACAGCCATCCAACGATACTTCAACTGTCAAATTACGATCAGTTGTTTAGAAATTATGAAGTAATAGATGAACATACGTACGGTCAAAATCATAAACCTCCTTTTTGCTATGCCGTCGTCGCGTCGGATAAAAAGGTGGAAAGACAGCTCACGTCGACTGTTTTCTCGGTGAGATTTTTATTACTTGAAGTGAAAAGTGCCATTCCACACAAATGTTTGCTCTTGAGACATCATAAACTTCTCATTGCAGGTCCGTCGAGATTTTACTGCAAAGCTATTAATTGATTTCCGTTTATGTAGAAATTGTGTTTTAGATATTATTTTAAGAAAAAATTCCATAAAAACATGAGCATTCTAGAAATAGCAATTCATAACAGGACCATTACGTAAACTGGTTTCTCTAAAAATAAAATAAAAACTTGAACTTTATTCATACCGATACATCATTTGACTTAATCATTACTTGAAATGTTATTTAAGCGTTTGTTAATTAAAATCTACAATAATGCTCATGATTCGTGCAGTGTGACGTACATTTGATTGCATATTGTAATGATTAGATTGGTCGTAAATAAATTTAATAATACTGATTTATAATGGGAAATCAATTATGTGTAAATAATACGCTTAGACAAATATCCGACAATTTCCTCAATTAGAAAAATCATGTATTGTGTGCCCTTCGAATAATTTTACGGAGGTTAAAATAAAGGGAAAATTACTATAGAATTAAATAATTTACTGTGTTTTACTACAATACTTTACATATTTATCGACAGAATTGATAATAATTTAATAGATAAGGTCAGTAATAAAAATTTGTTAAAAACAAAAAACAACAACAACAAATAGGGCAAGCTAAATAAAACAATATATAATAACACCCTTTTTACATGGCAATCGAACGTCAAATAATTCTCAGTTAGCTTTCCTAAAATTATGATTGAGAAATTTTTCGTCGGTTATACAAAAAAAATCTGCTGTTCCCTACATAATTTTTTGTGTAATCGACGAAAAATTTCTGCGACGTGGGGGTCTAGAATGATATGCTGAATTCATGGTTACAGTTTACGCACTGAATTAAAACTTTTCCTGTATTAATACGTGAAGCAAAAACATTGTACCCGTTTTAACGAAAATCACGCGTACGGAGGCGTATGAAATTTGACACAGTTAAAGTTTATATGGAGGAGTGCAGAAAGCGAATATTTTTATATATGTAATAAATAATGATGCATTAGAAATACATTAAGTTTTAAATTAATTATGATCGAATTTCGACCAACCGGCGACCACTGGTTTCTATAAATAAGTTTATACAAACGTCAATAATATTTTTAATTTAGACTAGCTTTTGCCCGCGACTTCATACGCGTGGACTTTAGAATCAAGTAGATAATCATTTTTTTTTATAATATATAGCCTATTTTTTAAGTTAGACCTCTCGGAATACATCATTGAAAACTGCATTCAATTCCATGCAGTGGTTTTTGCGTGATGCGGTAACAAACATACAGACAGACAAAAATTCTAAAAGCCGTTGTTTTGGCTTCTGTTGCTCTAATAAAGACCCCCCATACTATTTTTTCTTCAATATCTTTAATGTACAGACATCGGCCTGTTACAATTTTATTATATGTATAGATGAAATCGATGTTTCCTATACGAATACTCTGAGAAGAATCACCGAAAAAAAGGTCATAGTCTCTTTCTATACCGGGACACAGTAGTTTTCCAATATATTCTGAAAATAACCGCATACCTCAGTAAGGAGCTAATTAGTCATCATAAATATGCTAAAAATATCTAATAACACGCTCAACGTAAGAATCCTGAACCATTAAAAGCGGATAAAGATAGATTTAATACATAACATCCAGTTATTTACCGAACAGGATATGGTGCGGTGAATATAATTATAATTAAACATAGTATAGGTATGTAAAATTGTCAGTCATAATAATGCATAAGTTTTACATCGTGCAAATCTTATACTAACTTCTGCCTATGACTTCATCCGTGTCAAATTTCTTGCTACCCCGACCCACCCCGTCGCGTCGCATCGAATCGCCTGACCATGCGGTAAATAAAATCATTCGTGACTATTTTTCCTTTTTCGCTCGACTCCTATAGGTCGTAGCGTGATGTTTTATAGCCTATAATCCTCGATAAATGGGCTACCCAATTTTACAAATATTTTTTCAATTAAAACCAGCGTTCCTAAGATTAGCACGCACAAGCAAACTCTTCAGCTTTTAGTGAAGTTATCTATAGGATGTAAGAGAGCTCTCCGCAGACTGATGTTTTGAATTCAGCATATCATTCTAAGATGACTGGTACATGAATATATTTCAGGAACGTTATGGGAATGAAACAAGCCTGAATTGTTTTATTACCTCATATGCAATGTATCGTTACCGCCGCGAGCGAGCCTTCGGCTGCTAGGCAGAAAGTAAACAGCTGATTTCGCGTCGCTCGAATATTGCAAAATCCATAGCTTGTTTTTTATTATATTTTAACTGTTTTATTAACATAAATGGAGTACTGTATACAGTGACTGTAATTTTACTTTAAAATAAAGGAACCTAATTACCTAACACACTATAAATCAGTTTCTGAATCATTTTGAAAGTTATTGCCAACAACGCCATGAACGTTGTGGAACTATCAAAATCAAAGCAATTCCTACTGATTATTACGGAATTACCCTCTGCAACTGAAAAAAACTAGATACATTTTTGAGGATTATAATTCAAAATAAGGAGCTGAATGCACCCTGTCAGTTTGCGGAGGGCTGTCCCTTACACCCTGTATAGGAGTGATCGACATAAGGAGGAAAGTAAGGATTTGTTTTTAGTATTTCCTATTTTATTTAGTTCATGATATAACATCACGCTAGTTTCCCGCAAAGGGCAAGGCAGAGGTATACCTATATCCAAATTTCGCCAGTTATGTGTAACTCCCATGTTATAGGGGTCCAGTCTATTGCCATCAGCCGGGCAAAAAACCAGCCTACGGACAGCTACTGAGAAATCCCTGATAGAACACTGCGCGACCTCGGAATCGAAACCAGGACCTCATGCTCAACAGTAGGACTTGCGACCCTTAGCCCGTTTTCTTCTGTATTAAGAGCTAGAGGTAAATAAAGTTGCCTCCTCGAAAAAACGTTTATTAATAAATTAATTAGTATTCTAGATTCGTAACAAAAAGATCCTTTAAAATGAAAATTACTATAACATATATCGACTCTGTTAAACGAATTAAAACTTTGAAGCAGTATAAGTATTACAAATTAAAACAGTACATATTTGTATTGGATGTTTGCCAAGAAATGCATCTTTTTGTACTTATACTATAGAACTTAGGTACTTATTGTAAGTTAAAAATAAGTATCCACGAAGGAGAATGAAACAATATTTCTATTAAAATTATCACAGAATTTGTTATGATGAAGTTATAGATCACGTAAAGGCACATGCCCGCAGTAAAATAGAACACTACAACTGATGACACGGCAATACTATTGAATATGATGATGACTGATAAGAATATCCAATAAAATAAGAAAACCTTATAAAAGAAAGAATATAAGATAAAAATACCAGCTACTAAATCTGTTTTAAAGACCAAGATGCCTCTTGGCCTCATTCTAACATTTAGGGACTTTTGTATCTAAGTATATTTTGAAGAACATAAGCGTTCTTCAAAAAAATCAGGTGCGTAGTACTCGCAACTGGCGTGTTGTTAACATAAGCGAAGCAAAAGGATTATGTACGGATCGTAGAAAGTGGCGTTCTGTAATTTCTGACTCCCGCTACAAAATATGGAATGAAAAAATCTAGAAAAATAAAACACCCTGGAGATCAACCAGTCTAGCGGCCATGACATGTCGGATACTAGAAAGCAGCGTACAGTATTATTTTAATCACATCACTAATATATTCAATCGCGGAATCAGTTGGCAGTTGGCACATCATACACCTCAGTACATCCGTCTAACACTCTGATGCTATTATTTATAACTACCTGCATCGCTGCAGGACATATCAATGCGTTGTAAACAACCACTTTGTTTTCATTTTACTAGAATTTCTAAGCCGTAGCAGCCCGGAGCCTGTATCTGTGTCCGGTTGATGACAATAGGCTCGCCCCTGGTTCTTGGGACTTTTAAACATAATTGGTGAAATGTGGCCCACATTTAGTACACCATACACATTATGTGGGTTGTGTACTATAGGTGCGCCTCTGCCGAACCCTTCGGAGAATACAGGCGTTATGTTTTATTGGGTCATTTTACTAAAAGCTTCTTCTGTCATTGATTTACACGAACCAACCTCGTTATTAAAACGACGAGAAGCGTGGTAGTCGCGGTCATAAAACGAGTGGTTAGGACGGTGAATATTTAGTACGGGGTTTCTAAAAGCTCCTACTATGTGTCGCTCCAACGACTTATGACCGCTGCTGCCACTAACGTTGACGTATGCTGTAGAGCAGTTAGTTGATGCGACTAGAGAGTAGTTCGACTAAGTGATATCAGGGGCCCTACTCTCTACTTCCGTTTACAAAGATACGGGCCCGTTCGAAAGTAGTACGAAACTTCGGAGAGAACCCCACACCAATAACTTTTTGGATGGGCAAAAAAACACGGGGAGTACGGACGACTGTCTAATCGTGGTTTCATTCGTTCTTAGTTCAGGTCCCAAACTGGTGGTGATACAGAGTTGGAATCGCCCGCTATTTCGACAGGATTTCGTGCTTAGGAAGTAGACTGGCCTAACAATCATACCCTTTTCGTATACAGTATTCTTGCATAATTGATTACGCTCAGGCCAGTTATCTTATTAATAACAACTGTATTACAAAATGGCTGAATTACACAACAGAATTAATCGAATTTAAAACAGTAATGAAGTTTATTAGTTTGGCTGTCTGAAGTAGTAATATGTAAAACCAGAATATTAAAGAATGGATCCATGCAATTGAATTTTAGCCAGTCCAAATTAAAACCTTTGCTTAACATACCCGGATCCCAGCTAAAGAATTCGTAAAGAAATATAATAATAGAACTATTACAGTGAGGTATACTTAGGTACTTTTCGATCCAAATAAGATTTATTTCTGTATTCATTTGTTAGTATTGTGTACCTAGGTTTGAGAGTTTGTCGTGGCACACGCTTTGCATTCTAAAGTTTCAAGGTTTCTAATGTAAGGACTAATGCAGTTTGTTTTGACTCTTTTGTTGCATGATTCTGATTGAAATGTCTTACAGTTACTCGATCTTAGAAATTACAATTTGCAATTACTTATTTTTACCCGACAACGGTAGAGGAAGGGGTCGCCAGAAGGTCGAAAGTCTGACAACCAGTTTTACCAACGGGTACCGTATTACTCAGTAACCGAATTATGGTGATCAGGTAGGCAGTCGCTCCATGTAAAATACTGGAATTCTGCTGCATCATCATTAGACTGGAAACCGATGCTACCATGGTTGGAAAATGTTTGGCAGATTTTGATGGTAATGAAGTTATTTTGACAAAGTTCTACCATAAAAAAAAACTGTAGGATAATATGATTTTCACTTACCACATTAGTAGTAGTATAATGGAATAATTTTTCCGTCCTATGTTAGGTATCATAAAGTTTCCTCATCATCGGCTTACCTGTAACAAATAACAAACTGATTAATAAGGGATTTTTACAAGGTTGATGGAATCATAGGTTTTACAGAAAAAATATATTATTGTGCAATCAATTAATATAAAGCAACAAGTATATAATACAAATGACTAATATGCTAACCTGTATTTCTTGTAAGGTGCAAAGTTCTCTAATTGTATCTTTACTTATTTAAATGTAAATGGGACCTTCCTTCGGGCACTTCAAAACCGAAGTCATAATCAGAAAATATTTTTATTACAGATAACAACAGTTGTGATTCTTAAAATCCAATTAGTTTCCGACCCAAAGCAAAAAAAAGGAATTTCGGCGAACACTTTAAAAGAAAATAATTTCAAAAATAAACATAACCTTCACGTAATTGATGTAAAGAATAGAAAGAATAAGGATAAAGATTATACATTTCCTTTTGCAAATGACAGTGTAAATGCAACTCATCTCGTCTTTCTCAGTTCGTTTCTGTGGCATTTTATTATCTTTTTATTCCTTTAATGGAACCAAGCCACCGCCGATATTAAAAATAAATCATGAATATTGGAAATAAATATCGAAAGAAACGTCATAGTGTCCAGTAAATACTCGTAGTACGACATACTGCAAGGGGTGATAGCTTGAGTCAATACCTACCAAAAAAACATAATATATGTTCCGCAAAATGTTACGGATTTACAGTTATAGTGTTAAGCGATAAGAAAATTGTTCAGTGAAAACAAATAATAGTATTTCTTGAAAACATTTCTGTTTTTGATACAAAAAAGACTTATCAATGAGTAGAGTAACTATTCACGAATAATTTGATGTAAAAAAATATACCCACTAGAGAAGGATTTTTGGAGGAAAATTAATTTTGTATGACTGAATCCGTAACATTTTGCGGAACATATATTATGTTTTTTTGGTAGGTATTGACCCAAGCTATCACCCCCTACACCATGTCGTACTATTTACTGGACACCCTGTATAAAAAATTACGTCATCATGTATTGCCCTTTTATCCCTATTTATATGGAGTCGGCGCAACATGTCTTTTTCTGCCATACCTGTCTGTTAGTCGTCATCTCGGTAGTTACAACCCATTCTAGTCATATCATCTTCCACAGTCCATCCATCGTTTCTTTGGTCTCCCTTTTCTCTTATAGGTATCCACATTCATACTCTTTAGCAAATTAAATAACTCTCAAAATTTAAAACTATTTTTTTTCTCATGACGGGAATATGAAACTGTTTCGTAGATTTAAATATAAATAACCCATGACTCCACACTATGCCTAATTGAATCAGAACAAACATTAAACCTTGACAATAATGTTTCGAAACTCTCCTGCGATCGTGTCATCCGTAAATAACTAATACGATGTGTCACTCACACAGAAAATCTGTTAAAATAACCAGAATACAAATCGATCGTGAAGAGGCAATTTGGATTTTCTTTAAAAAATATCGGAGTCTGTGTCCTGGATTTTTTCAGAGACAATAACTTCGTCCAGTTTCCATCTTGGGCAGTCCACAGCTGGACATACGAACCCCTTAAATCGTATTACACTACTGCTATTTGTTAATTTATCCATAACACAACATCACGGCTATATTTCGATAAGTTTAAGACAAATACGCCACGGCACGTCAAATAAAGTCTACAGTACAAATATTTTAACGATTTCAGCGAATTACTCATAATCCAAGTAATCTCAATGACTGCCTACAGTATAAGGACTTCCAGTATATTCAACTTCACATGATTTCCTAGTATAGTTACTTACATAATAAGCAGTCTCAATTGACCGCATAGGAGCACAGTGAAGTGTTAACACTTATCTAGAGCCGATAGCCTGTTAATGAGCCATTACGTCGCCTTCTGACGGCTATCGAGGAATTCTATGTAAATAGTCTGCTAAGGTGGCGCGCGCCCCGGTCACGATCCTGTCTGCCATGATAAAGCTACAATGTGTACTACATTGCAATCGGATTTGTATAGCACTGGAGGAAAAATAAAATAATATCTTTGATGTAAGTATCGCTTGCCTTGTGGTATCCTTTTTGATCAGTCTCAAGCTTTCGACTTTGTGGTTCAAGACACAATTATTTTTCTTCTTGTGAAGATTCTAATTATGATGTTTAGCCCAAAATATAGCCACGCGAATTCCGTTCTCTAACGCGTTCATACGATCCTCAAGTGCACAGGTGACAGCGCGCGGATGACAGATGCGGCGCAAGATGGAAGGTGGGCAATTGTCTACGGAGAGACGACGCATATTCACTTGAGGTCCGAGTCGTCTATAAACCCAAATCTGTGGAGATTCTCTTTGCTACGGCCGACTTGGGTATGATTCAGGGATTTCTAAGTCGACCACGGTAACGCATGCCCAGTTGGAAGGCTCTCAGATGACACGATAAAGCTGTCAGAGGTTTGATGAAACAATTGTAAAATATATGGCGTCACGCTGGATGTAAGAGCTCGCCCGTATGGTTCTGCGTCTTTGCACACGCATGCGCATACGCGGCATACGCAGCGTTCACGAGCTTGAGATCGTGAACGCTCGGGAATGAGGATTCAATACGCGCTTCGCCGCCGACGCGCGGTTACCCTCACGGTGGCCGGTGTCGTGCGCGGGCGCGTGTCGATCTCTTATAACGAAGCCTGCCAGGGGTGCGGATTGTTCGAGATACCATAGCCCCTAGCACACAGGCAACTGAGGGAACACGGGTGGGTTTTAGTCAGTAAAAGTCTGACACGCCCTCCTGCTCCACCTAGAGCGGGAGAAGATAATTGATGATTCCCCACCCTCAAAAAAAAAAAAACGCTGGAAGTAAGAAGAATGTTAAGCATTCAACAGTGTAACTTAATGTCAACATAATTAAATTAACTGACTGTAACATTACCTCACAGCATATCACAACCGAATCAAAATACTTAAGAATTAAAAAGGTCATTCTCAAGATGCGCCTGCAATTGGAACACTACTATAAAGAAGTGCAATTATTCGTGTCAATGCATTGAGCTGATGACAGTACATTTGCAAGTAATTAATCAGCCATTCTCGTCGCACCACGCTTCGGTATGCACGATGTTAAAGCAAATTAAAAATACGTTAAATGCCTACGTGCATACAGACAGACAGACGGACAAAACGTATGTGATCGCATCTGCATTCATGTAAATAAAAACTGTCGGATCGCAACTTATCAAGTGCCTGATTAATGCCGAAACGTGAGCGTGGAATATTCAATAGTGTATCGTATAATTAAGGTACATTACAATCGCTATTTACCTGTTTAGGTATCTGATAAACATTTGTATGCATTCTTAGTTGAAAGTCACCTTTGTTATTTATTATAGTTTCTGTTTGACCACTAGCTGACCTGGCGGTCGACGATAGTGCTCGCTATGTTCAAGGATCATTTACCAAATTCTACAATAATCATTCACATTAATCAGGTGCGTCTGGTGTTTTGAACACACCAGAGGGGCAATTCTCGTAATTTTAAGAACGTTCACAGTCTGATCTCAGTCTCAATCTGTCAAAAATACCTCGAGTTTCCATACATTTTTGACAACTTCTTGACGTTTTATTGTCGGTGAGATGAGACTGCGACTAGATTGTGAACGTTTTTAATTACGAGAATTGGCCTTCAGATTAATTCATCTTAAGTATTTTCTGCAGACTTTATTAGTGGCAATTAGCTACTTTTAGAAAGCCTCGATAGACATTTTATTTACTATAAAATGTTAAACAGATGTTTAAATTGGATATTAATTGAAAGCCAAAACTACGTCTAAACAAAGAGCTGTCAATTAAACGAGTTACACTCGGTTTCTGAGTTAAGAATTTGAAGTTGAGGCCTTGTTAAACTCTACTACCTATAGCTTGACTTAAAACCTGGAAACCTGGTGGCAGATTCGCAAATTCTTATGATCCCGTGATCCCCGGTGCAAGTGTGAGACGGAACACCGGGATGGTTTTAGTCAGTAAGAGTCTGACAGATCCCTCCGCCCTCCACAGGGCGGAGGACATCCATGAGGATTTCACCCCGTAACAAAAAAAAGGCATGCACGGTTGGTCCATGGGTGGTTTTGCGTATCATCTTTACCTACCAAGACCTCCACGTGCCTCGTCCACATTAAGCCGTTGGTCTCGGCTGTCATTCGTGGATCTTTGACAGTCGTTACGGGTCGTCAGAAGCCCGGTCGTAAAATCTTATGGTGATTACAGAATCACCATAAGATTTTACGATATATCCTCTAATCAATAATAACTACTTCTTCTTAAGAAATAGACCAGGTCAAGGCCCACCCGTGGCTTTAACAGCCTCAGGTGACAATAAATAATTATGTGTAGGTAATGACTAACACTGTGTACAACATAATCAAACCTGTATATCCTACATGGAATATATTTGACAAAAGTAATGGCTACGAGGTGTGGGAATGAGTCTGAAGCCGAAATATAGTTTTTTTTTTATTATTCGTAAGTCTGTTTGTCCGGATGTATGTACCAGATTGGCGCAAAAACGGCTAAACTGATTTCGATGAAATTTTGCACACAGATAGTTTATAATCTGGATTAATATATTATATGGTAAAGGAGAAGGGCGAAAGTTAATAGAAAGTTGGGACTGACGTTACAGTAACGATTATTGCATTATTTTATTTCGATATCAATCCCATTTCAAAAAAACTAAAATGTTTAAGACTGATCCATGGGACAAAAAAAATATAGGGTGTTATTGGTTTGTACAAAAATAACGTTCTTGCGTCATAAAAGTTATTCTTACACCAAGCTCTCACGTTATACTTTAAAAAGAATTATCTGATTTTTTGTAGACTAGCACCCTAATTGCGTAACACGCGATTAATCATAATCGGTTTCATTTTGAAAGTTCAACAATATTCATTGCGTTATTTACGTTGTTGAGCAGACACATTTTTCGAACATATGAAGCAATGGTTTAGCCATCTGTTTCAAAACGAAACAAATTATGATGAATCGTAAGTTACGCAATTAGGGTGCAGAATGTGTAAACGTTGACCACTCGTTGTATTTTACATCGATATCCATGGTCAATGAGGCTGGCGTAAGTCGAGTGGGTAAACAAGATAACTAAGTCCGTTGTAAGAAAAGCGTGGACCGTTCGTCAAAGTAATATCCGTCAAAATCCTTTATTTGTAGCCAAAGACGTTATAGAATACTAATCGAATAATAATTACAGCACAATAAAACAACAAAATATCCATTGCCGCAAGCTCAGAGCCAAAGGAATGAAACGAGCGAATGACGGAATGAGTTGTTTGACCTGACTTAGACATGAGTCCACTTTGTTGCCATCTAAAAAAATATGATAAACGATTGTGAAATAATCAAAATAATCTATTATTTTTTTCTACTGTTTTAGAAACGTTGGTTACTTCTTGTGTTACTGGGTAACCATTATATAAAAAGTAAAGTTTACTGAAGAAAACACTGAATTTGAATCACTGAATTTATTATCTTATTGGTATAAAAATAATTTATATAATTAATATTATTATGAATTCAATCGAATTCATAATAATATTTTTATTTTTTTCAATCGTTTAACTTATTTCGTTTGGCAACATTTTAGAAGTGAAAATAAGGGAAGTATTCTTTTCATTAAATATAAAAAAATGTGCCATGATAAAACTGAGGAACAATTCATCATTTAAACAAAAAGAAAGCAAAATATATATAAATGTTTAATTCCTGTAACGTTAGGCCCAGATTCGCCCGTCTCCTTTACTAATAATTGCGGGAGTACGTTCGGCAGGCAAAATCAAGTCTAAAATAAACATCTTACAAAAATATTGTTTGTTTTTAAATAACAGAAACCTGTATTCATTGCTATTTATCAATCAGTACCTATTAGGAAATAAGTACCTATCTCTAGCTAAAAGAGTTTCCATAAAAAACCAAATAACAAAACGTTTTGTATTGAAATGCGTTGCATCAATCCATTGTTTTATTTAATTAATAGATAATAACATCACGCCATTATGTATGTAATTCAAATCACAAATTGCATACAAAGTGGCATGGCGGCTACTCATCCTTTTATGCAAAAACCATGTTACAAGCGTGATGGACTTAGTTTTAATAAGCAGTAATTAACGGGAGCACTTGTATGTATGTATACTTACATAAAGATGTCTGATATGGTATCATGGTTTGCATACTAGGTGACTAAGTGATTAATTTACCAATGTTGTCAGTATCATAATTTTATGATTTTTAATGTATTCGTTTTTCACCAATTTTAATTTTATTTTGATTTCTATTTTCAATGTCACCTTTGTTTTTACTTTTACAAATATTAATTTATTTAATTGAATATTGGCGCTTATTACTGAGTAAGTTAGCTTAACTTTATAATTCATTGTTTTATGCATGTGGTGTTTACCTCTAAGTAATTGTTGCGCTGTAATTTAATTTTAAGAATGTGTTATGTCACTGTATTCAGTGAGAACAATTGTTGGTAGACCTAATAAAATAAAATAAAATAAATAAAAATAAATTAATCTACCTATATTACTACATAACATCAAACCTCGTTTCCCTGAACAGTTGGGCACAGGTACCTATACGAGTAGTACACCCAAAATTCACCAGTAATACGGGGAGGGCCTATTGCCAATCCAAATCAGCCAATAATGTTCCCACAGCTAGGAACCCAGGCCTCTTCTCTGTGAGAGGCAGCGGGCCGTAATCCACTACGCAGGCCCAGTGCGGGTTGGTAAATGTCACATGTCTTCGAATTTTTGTTATTAGGACATGCCGGTTTCCTTATGATGTTTTACTTCACCACGCCCAAAGCAAAGCGCCTGTTTGGGTTTGAACCTACGACCTAAACCTCGTAAATCGCCAGGCAAAGTTAAAGTCAAAGCATTTATTTCAAATAGGCACTTAAAAGGCACTTTTGAACGTCAACATTTACATTAAAATAGAATTTATTCTAGTCGCCCCTTCCAAAATGTAGTTTCGTATGGAGAAGAATGGGCAAGAAACTCCACCGTTACTCTTTTAAAATGTTTCAAGTACAATATTTACATTCATTATATGATTATGTGTGAAAACAATGCACCCAGAATAAATCCGAACTGATTCTGAAAATTCTTTTACTGATGGAAAGCTACAGTATTTCCGTGTGTCATATGATATATTTTATGTTAAAACAACAAATTTCACTTTGACGAAATCGTTACTTGCAATATTGTAAATAGCAAGAATCATCTACTACTACTCATCAGATGAAGCATCATTTTCAAGATGAATGGATTGTGTGAGGGCAGTTATCTATACTGTCTATACATATAATAAAATTGTAACAGGCCGATGTCTGTACATTAAAGATATTGAAGAAAAAATAGTATGGGGCGTCTTTATTAGAGCAACAGAAGCCAAAACAACGGTTTTTAGAATTTTTGTCTGTCTGTATGTTTGTTACCGCATCACGCAAAAACCACTGCATGGAATTGAATGCAGTTTTCAATGATGTATTCAGATAGGTCTAACTTAAAAAATAGGCTATATATTATCAAAAAAAATGATTATCTACTTGACTCAGTCCACGCGTAAGAAGTCGCGGGCAAAAGCTAGTAATGAATATAAAGGGAGTTTATGATAACCTAACAGCACACAAAGAAAACAACTGAAAACTGCAACGATTTCTAGATACATGGGGCAAAGGGCGGCAAAAGGACTTTTTCACCTCACAGGCTCGGAAAGATCCTGTTTGTCATTCGAAATCTGCGTGCAAACGCGCATTTTACCCGCTAGCGAGGAAAGAGTTTTTGAAATTCGAACATTCCTATTCAATAATTTTCTGTATGGCCAGTCCACTGAAAATGCATAAATACTTATTTCATGTCAGTGCGCCAACCCAATTTTTAGAATAATCGCACTGGCCAGCAGGAAGCTCTCAAGCAGTATGAAAAAAAAAGAAACAAAAAAAAATCATCTCTTTTCAATTCGCTTATGATAATTTTGATTATTTTTTTGATAAAATCGTAAGAAATTATAAAATTTGAGCGAGTACAGCAGCGAAGAAGATATAAATTTAACATCTACAGAGTTAGTGCAAGCGGTACACAAAATCTCGCGAAATAACATTATAGCGTACAATTCATTCAATGCATGGAGACATCTAAAGGCGTGAAAACGTTTCCGAAGACTACAATGCATGCTATCATACTTCATGAAACTACACTAATTTAATATATTATTTAGGCTGTTTTTCTTGCACCTAGCATTTTCCTCGCTGTAGTGAGGTGAAAAATTGTGTGTTTTGCTCGGCAGCAAAGGTATTCTGCGTCTCGTATCTTTGAAAGCCTCGCTACGTTCAGGATTCTGTATTTGAATCACTCGTCACTTATGGTTCAATCCTAGAATCCTTCGCTAACTCAGCTTTCAATACAAGTACTCACGCCAAAAAAAACTTTGCAGCCTTGCATAACAAATAACTATTTCTTATACTTTGAGTCGCTGGCACGACAGCTATAAAATTTTAGTTGGCCAAAACTTCACCACTTCCATGGTGTTATCAGTGGCAGCGCAGAGGTCACCTTGGCTGCAAGTTTTGGGGCGCAGAGGGCAAGATAGGAGGTGGAGCAAAAGGACTAAAAGTATAATTCTCGATTATCTTTCTCCCTCAGTTGTAGGAAAACTAAATTCATTGTTTTATGAGGCTAAATAACCACATGCTGTCCCCAATTACGCCTCCAAAGCGTAGTTATTATAGCAATAACTACATCTTACAGCTTCCTACACGCGTTTATGTCGTTTATTCACAAAAACGGCGGTCACATAAAAAAGTAGTTTTTAGGATCTGTCTGGAAAAATCATAATAGCGCCTTGTGACATTAAGCCTGTATGCATCATTCAATTTGGCATTGACAGCATTTTAATAGCAGTAAGGGCGATTTTTGCAGTGAAATTACCACTGATATGCTGACTTTTATTGTTTTCGGGAGGAAACGTTTAAAAGGCGCCCGGGCTTTGGGGATTATACCTGCGGGGTATTTACAGTAGGAATGGCCTTCATTTTGACAGTTCATCAACATTCATAGCGGTATTTATGTTGCTGAGCAGATGTTTACATTTTTCGAACATATGAAGCAATGGATTAGCAATCCTTCAGATTGTGATTGATAGTTTGTTACGCAATTAGATTGCGGGGTGTGTGGGATTGATACCTCACTACAACCATCCCGGTGGTCGCATGGAAGGGGCCCCTCTCAAAACACTGTATCGAAGCGAAACCCCTGCTATGCAGGGCCTGTTAGGGTGCATCTCTGGGGAGACTGTAAAGCGGTCTCCCCGAAACTGACTGTAGGTACCTAGATGAAGTTTAAGTGACTTATTAACTTCTGAGATGTAACTGGGCTGAAAGTGAAAGGTGAACAAGATGATAACAAACTGAAAGTTTGTTTTCACCCTGTATAAATTATTGGAGTCGGCAGGAACAGGTCGGCGTGACATTTCAACGCGATAAGTTATCTGTGTGCAGGTTTTGCGATGTTGCTAATGATGAATACCTACTTTTGTCTATAAAAACACCAGGCTGAGCCAAAAAACTGTGAGCTGTGCAAAAAGTACGTCAGAAATAAAGCCACAAAGAATGTCCAATCACCAAAACAGGATCGTCGGATATAGTAAAGCTTAGTAAGAAACCGACGCAACAGTGCAACCGGCAGCAAGCTCGTCATGCTCCCTTAGATGTCACTGCTTGCGGTAGCGTCGGGGGTCGGGTTGCGTCCTTCTCTCAAATATGGCGAGGGGGGTAACAGCTGATCTTTGCGTTATGCTCGTGAACGGGTGCTGCTCGTGGTGACTGGCTGTCTTGCTGACCATGATATTGTTATTGTTAATTGTATTAAGTTATTACTAATTTTAGTCCAAAGGTCCTAGTTTAACTTTTGTTACTTCAAGTTATAGCTATATTTACATAATGCAGAATTGAATATGTAAGCGGGCATGCCCCTTTATGCCTGGAGGTTTTTATTTAGATTGTAAGTTCTGTTTACGTTTTATTTTTTATTATTTATTTATACTTGAGTCCCTATAGTTTTCAATATTTTGATGGTATATTGGCGTGTGCTAGCTGACATATGGCAAATTTAATGTTTTTTTTTGTGTTTCGTAATGTTAATTACCTATTATTGTATAGAATCAAGTTCTTCTAACTTAACAGACAGCTGTGCTGCTGGGGAGTTTGTTGCGCCACTTCTTCTTCCCAGCTATAAAGCACTAGGAAGTGGTGAAGGGCGGGCGTTTTGGGGGGGACTGTCTTATGTAATTTTGACGTTCAAAAAGAGCTGACTCACAGCCTAGTTTGAATAAATGACTTTTGATTTTGATGGTTTCGAATGAAATTTAATTTGTTGAAAGACGTGTTTCTTTATTATAATTTTTTTTATTCGTAAACATCCGTCGGTTTTTTACTAAACTTCAACTAGATCCAACTACCTTTGTTACTAATCTCTTTTGGTGACCGTACGTTACAATTCCATTTTCCCATTACGAAGTGGTCGCCCAGTGATTGAAATTCGACCATTATTAAAAAAATACGAAATACGAGCATACTTAAAAAATATTAGTTTTCTGCAGTCCCTTTTTCCACATTAACTTTGACTGTGCTAAATTTCATACTCCTCGGAATTTTTGTACAAAGGGGTAAGTACAAAGTTTTTGGTTGACGTATTAATATCATCATCATCATCATCATCATAATTTCAGCCGGAAGACGGCCACTGCTAAACATTGACGTCCCCCAAGCTACGACCGATTCTGTGCTTCCCGCATCCAGCGGACTCCTGCGGCCCTCATAATGTCATCGGTCCACCTTGTGGGAGGCCTTCCAACTTTACGTCTTCCGGTGCGCGGTCGCCACTCCAGAACTTTATCGGCTCCATCGGCCATCTGTTCTGCGAGCAATGTGCCCTGCCCACTACCACTTAAGTTTGGCAATTCTTCGGGCTATAGCGCAAACACATATACATAGCCCGTATTAATATACCTAAAGATAATTTGTCGTCAAATTGCAGATACATGTCATTGCATACAACACATCATTAACAAAAGACATGAAACTTGAAACGCTCTGTAATTCAGCTAATTGATATGAGAAGGCAAATAAAGGTGCAATCCATCCGAATTCCCACGGTACTCTTAAGTACTCTAACAATACCTACCTACGTCAGTATTTCACTGCTAACGACGGTTTGATTAACACAATTAGTTGAACTTATAACAGTAAAAATGACAGTGACAATACATGGGGACAAAGAAATCAAATAATGGAGCTTGACCTCTACCTACCTACGGTGTTTTTCCCGTGGTTTCCCTTATATTTTACTGGTCTGTTGCTTTATATGATGGCGTTGTTACACCCAAGAGTATTTTGGTCTGGCTTTTTAGATTTTCCTGAATTATATAGTATTGTATAGTCCTCTTCACCGTATCCAGCGCCAGCGACCCATACTACTTTTCTCTCCTTTCACCTGATGGCATGCAATACCAAATTTGGTCTTATTAACCTGGTCACACTGTGTACAAAAAAGCTGATCAGCATCGTTGTATCTATAAGTATATGAAGACTTAGGGCGAGTTTTGCTTATTTGGCGCTTCTTGTCTAGGTCTTCCAAGACGATTTCTTCTTCTTCTTCCTGAATTACGGTGATACCATATACATAGACGACTAAGAAGTGTATATGATAAATATACACTTCTTCGATTTCGTTGTAAGTTTCAGAAGCAAAATATGTCAAGTGAACCAAAATATTGTTTATAAAATGTTCAAACAGGTTCAAAATGTCTTATAATTTTCCAACGACAAAAGGTAGGTACAGCAGTGACGAGTAATGAAGATACAAAAACATTTAGCCCCATAATCATATTGTAAGCTCTCAAAATACATCTCGACAAACATTTGCATATCAAACGCAAATTAAGTAACTCAAACGATACGGGTATTACATTGCTGTTGCGCAACGTTCAATTAAAAACTATACATCGTAACAGCACGCAATGTTACCGTTACATCAAAAACATGTCGACTAGATAAGAAGACAAGACATGAATAACAGCTCTATTAGAATATGCATAATGTTGTATTCACAGGGGTCGATTTTCAGAGCACGTCTAGGCTGCACGGCGAAAATCGACCATATAAATAGGAAACACAAATACGCAGCAGGCGACTATTCGTATTACGGGCAGAACGTTTCAACTTTTGTCGTGCGGTGACAGGTCGCGTGCGGCGCGGGAGACAAAAATTTACCGTGAAAATGCTCAGTCGCAGGCGATAGCCCGTCACATGAAAGTCGACATTTTGATGCAAAGTAAACTAGTCACCTGCGATTTTTATCGACCTGTGTAAATGGGTAAGCGATTCGGGTTGTGAGGCGATTTAGTAAGCGACCAACCACACGGCAAAAACCGACCTAGTGTAAATCCCCCATAACTTTCGACTTTTGCAATGCGTCAGGTTCAGCCGGTCTATTCTGTACAAATATCACCTTAAAACTTAGGTGAAGTGATCTTAACGTGAGCTGTCACAGGTCACTTTAAGCTCACTTCACCAACGTATTCACGGTGAAATTTGAACAGCGGTAGGTGGCCTTCTAAGGGTGGCTAAAAACGGCCATGTAATAATAGCCGGCGTATGCGATAGCTCGCCTTTTAGACTAAGCAAGAAAATATCAGCAAGGTGGGCCAAAGTTCCGCCGCCACTACCAAGCTGCAGTTCTGCTCAACATTTCGAAGAAAATTACCTAGTCGCTTACGATTTCAGCCAACTACTGCGAATGGTGCAGCCATGTGGCTTTGAGATGCAACGAACTGTACATCAAAAACCGACCCGTGTAGACCCCCCATCACGAAACAAGTTGCGTCTCCCTGTGAAGTGTGTCTCACCTCTATTGTTGTGAAGATTCGGCAATTAATTTCGTATTAAATACTCGGTGCATGCGGATGAAGTGCTAATACGCAATTAGACGTAGTTTGTTGTGGTAATATCGCTAATGGACTCTTTGTGGACCGTAAAAATGAAATAACCACGAGAATTTAAGAATACACAGCGTTTTTTTATGTTTAAAAAAGTGCTCAGTATAAAACGGTTTGAATAATTATTATTTGCTAATTACAAAGGTGTCAAGACGTTGAAGAGAAAACACTTTCTTACGGCGACAATACCCGTGAAAGCTAAAGTAAGATCACTTTCATCTTATTTTAAACAAATATATTATTTCACCGCGACTTCGCGAGGTAAATGCACAATATAGCAGTAAACAGTTACAACGGTTGCATTACTTTCTTTGCCAAGGAGCCTCTTTGCATTCTGAACCACACCACAAAGCCTTCGAAACAATAAGAAAGTTGAAGTAAATGCAAACTTAAAAGAAGATTTCACCTAAAAGTCTCAAATGACAATAAACAAATCACAATGGATGTATAATTTACATGGAACGGAATGAAGAAATTGAACTCCCACTATTGAATACAAAGTTAACAATTATTAGCGTCAGTGATTATCAGTTTCACTAGAGGCATTAAAGGTTAGAATCGTATGAACTTGAAATGAGAAAAGGCATAATAGTATGCTATAGACAAACATTGAAACAGCAATAACATGACAAAAAGAGCAGCACGAAAAGAATTACAGGCAGTCGGAGTCATGCGACTAGCGTTTTCTACCAACATTCATATTTATTTGGATTATTTATGTAGGAAGGCCATTATCAATGTGGGCCCTTAGATGAGCCCTACTCATAAAGGGCTAATAAAAGGGCTGTATATACCAGTGGCGATGCTACAATTTTTATTAGAGGGGAAGCCGAAGAAAAAATTGTTCAGTTCTCATAAACTCTAGATAACATCGAAGTTCAGTAATTCCTTTACTTTTTCTAAATTTAATGGCAGCTATGGTCGGAATGCTTGGTTTAGACATTAAAAAATGGCATTTTTGTAATGTTTTTTAATCTTATATGATGTTTTAAGCTAGTATGAAATATATGTAATGTGATTTGATTCACACATGTGTTACATATTGTTATAGGAATCGGGTTGTATAGACGCTGCGCTTCTGGTATATACTCGACACTTTTTCTCCTTCTCTGCCTGTCCTGATTCTATGTAACTTGGGGCCAGCGCAACATGTATCCTTCTTCCATTCTCTCCAGTAAGCTGTCAGGTTTTTATTCACTGCTTTTTGTGACTCTCCATCCACATTTTCTTGGGTTTTGAAGAAATATGTACGATCTTCTGATGTTGACGAATGCAACGATCGACCTTAGTGTCAAAGTTAATTTTGTATTTTATCTGGGTCGAGTCTGCTTTGAAATACACGCTTTGCAACGATTGCTCCGATTTATTATTTCAATATTTTTCTTACTCAGTTGCCCACCAGACACAATACCCTGCTGGTCAGAGAATCATCCCTTTACAATGGAGGATGAGTGAACTTTACACCCTGTTCCTCATGTCTCTAAATTATATTAGTATGCGTATCACCCTCTTTATAATAGGTCTTTACCTATGAAATTGCCGTTTTGTATGAAAAAATTTAAACGAATTTTTTTCATGTATTTTTTATTTGTATTAATCGAAGTAATCACCCATGCAATCAATGCATCTTTGCCATCGCAGTGGCAGTTTATTGATGCCCTTCTTAAAGAAATCAGCTGGACGGGAGGCAACAAATTCTTCAAAGGCATTTTGTACTGCCTCTCGGGTATTGAATTTTTTTCCCGCCAAGAAGTTATCCAAATTCTGGAAAAAGTAGTAGTCTGTAGGCGCAAGGTCTGGTGAGTAGGGCGGATGACGAAGAGCTTCCAACCCCAGTTCTTGCAACTTGGAGACCGTCTGCTGTGCAGTATGAGGTCGCGCGTTGTCGTGCAGGAGCAGCGGAGACGAGCGATTGACCAATGCTGGTTGGAGATGTGCCAGCTTCTCCATCATTGTGTTCAGTTCTTCACAGTACACATCTGCAGTAATGCTCACCCCGTTTGGTAAGAAGCTGTGATGAATCACACCGGCGCTAGACCACCAAACAGTGACCATCACTTTTCTAGGGGTAAGTTTTCGTTTAGGGCATTGTTTAGGTGCTGAACCAGGATCCAACCAACTTGCTGAGCGCTTGCGGTTATCAAACAGAATCCATTTTTCATCGCAGGTAACAATGCGGTTCAAAATTCCTTCATTTGTGTGTCTGTTGAGCAGTGCAAGGCACGTCTCGACGCGTACTTCGCGCTGACGATCATTGAGTTCGTGGGGCACCCATTTGTCAAGCTTTTTTACCTTGCCAATTTGACGCAAATGGACCAATATTGTTTTGACGCTAACGTCGAAAGCTGCTGCTAATTCAGCCGTAGATTGTGTATCATCAGCTTCCACAATCGCCTTTAATTCGTCATTGTCGACCAAAGTCTTCGGACGACCGCGAGGTTCATTTTTCAGGTCGAAATTTCCAGAACGGAAGCGAGCAAACCAATAACAGGTGGTGCGTTGGTTTGTAGTGTTAGCTCCGTAAACGTCGTTGATGTTGCGTGCCGCTTGTGCCGCGTTGCTGCCACGACGGTACTCATATTCCATAATTACTCGAATTTTTAACGTATCCATGATGACGAAAAAGATTGAAATGCGATGAAAATGTAACACTAATCAATAAACAAATGACTACTTTTGGAAAAAAAAATCCATGTTTTTAAAATAAAATTAATTTGAAATTAGAATTCTTACCCAAACAAAAATTATTTTGATTTGAAATGGCCAGTACTGCAAAACGGCAATTTCATAGGTAAAGACCTAATATAAGCCCTTCATTAGGTACATGCATTAATAAATAATGGCACATAAAATCCGCCAGTTTATCTGAGGTATAATTTGCTAAGAATCAGGTCTTACCTCAAGAAGACAGCTCTCTCTTCACAACGACTTCACTTTGCGAAAGTTTTACCAAGAACTACGGTAAAATAATTCCAAAAATGGATAACAAAGTCTTTTTGTCCACTAAGTTCATGACACTCAATAAGGAAAGATGGTATAAACTATTGAAACAAAGTTTATAAACAACATTACAGATAAACAACCACTTTTGGATTGAATAGTCTTTATTATTATTTTACTTTTTTTTTGTTGAGCGTGGGAAATCATCAAATAACTTAGAGCAGGAGGGCGTGTCAGACTTTTACTGACTAAAATACACTTGTATTCCCTCAGTTGCCTGTGTGCCAGGGGCGACGGTATCTCTTTCGAACAACTTGCAGCCCTGGCAGACATCAGCCCTTGAGGACCCCACCAGTTGGTGCTGACATTTCTTTGAGCCGCGCGTGGAACACAACGCGCCGTCGACCCGGGCTTGGTCTTTACCGGACAGCGAGCTACCCATAACTCGCCGTCCGTAAGTCCGCGCCTACGGTAGCCTGGAATCAGCCTGGGATTCCCGACGCTCAGGGCGTCTCCTGCGGCGACTAGGGCCGTGAGGGCGCATATACTGCCTCTCACTCACGTGCGCCGCCTCCCTCTTCGCGAGCATTACTGCTTCGTAGGAGGTGACGGCTACTTATGCAGTCTCGCTCCGTACCATGGCCTGGACCAGGGCCGGACGCGAGAGATCGCCGCCGCCGATCACGTCCGTCCAAGCCGGGCAGACCTCCACCGTATGCTCCACCATGTCCTCAGGGCGATCTTCGCATTGGAAACAGCCGGGCGTTTGCTCCCGCCTTATGCGAAACAGGAACCTTCCGAAACACTCGTGTCCGGTGAGGACCTGCGTCAGGCGGAAGGTGAGGACGCCGTGGCGCCTCTCAATCCACTCCTCAAAGAGAGGACGTACCGCCGCATCATGGCGTGCCCAATTGTTTTACTTTAGTTGTACAATTTGCCGTAAGCCAACGTTCGCACGGATCTTCAACGAATTGCTTGGCGTTGAGTTTGAAATGGAACAGTGTGTTTATGGATGCACTCTGTTGGATTCTCAATGCTCGGTTCAACACCGAGAGTTGAAATTCCAGTGCGCGATAAAATCCCGTCACGATATTTTTACCTCCTTGCGAACGTGGACTAAAATAAACAACGAAAGCTAAGTGATCAATTATTAGTAAAAACATATCGTGTGACAATCACTTATGTACCTACGTCAGGATGATAAAAATGCGTCAATCAAATAGATACCTAGAACTATAGGTTGAAAACCGAGACCTATCCCAACAGACTACAATACAAAAGTGTATAATCGAAAACAAGTTTTTCTTATCGATCGTTTACTAATGCTAATAGGGGTATCGTGCGAATATTTTCCGCCATCTAGATGTTTCTACACAGACTTCGCCATTGTATGCGGCATTTAGTCCAAATCATGTTGAATTGTCGAATGCAATGGGCATGTTACTTACGAACAAAAAGTCAATTTGCATTTTTTATAAAGACGTCTTGAGATTTTTAATGATGACAATTGCAGATACATATTATGATAATCTGAAATGCTAATGGAATTCTCAGGTAAGAATTCACAATACAATAGTGACTTTGAATTGTATTTAATTTAAGTTAAACAGTCAATTATTATTTTTTCATAAACAAACAGTTATATACCTATTTTATTTATCAAAATGTCGCTGAAGACTTTATATGTTTTGATCTTCGCTGGCTTTAACATTTTTTTAATTTTTTTTCCTCGAAGGAGCACGTCCATCGGGTGTATCGCAATCTTCGCAATCAGGTATTTCAGAACAGCATCAAAATAAACTTAAGAATAGCTGTGCCCGCGGCTTTGCCCGGTTGGATGTCGGAAATTATCCCACGGGTGCGTGCTATCGGGAAGCCTATGTTACTCCTTATAACATCAGCTATCTATCAGTGAAAGTTCCGTCATCACAAAATCGGTCCAGCCATTTCGGAGATTAACAAGAACAAGCACACAGTCAGACACAAAAAAAAAAAATTGTTGGTAAAAGGGTGTTATTTTGACATTACAGACACTTCAATTGTATTTATTTGTATGTCTATATTAGATATCTGTATGTCTATCACTTGATACATTAATTTAGTTACCCAACTGTCAAAAATTATACCAGCATACCATTACAGACCGGTTTTCTTTACGCTCATTACAATATATGACTCGGTATTTACGATCTAGTTCGTTCGATGATTATAGGTAGTGATGATAGCAATTATTACGGATTGTAATGAAAAAGTTGTTAATCTGCAACCAGCAATTAATTTTCATTTCCTCGTTACATCATCATGGCTTCGACTTTGTTGATCATCATTACTTTCGAATTGTACTTTTCTAGATATCAACTTCAACATCATCATCATTTCAGCCGAAAGACGTCCACTGCTGGACATAGGCCTCGCCTAAGCTCCGCCACTTCGACCGGTTCTGTGCTTCCCGCATCCAGCGGACTGCTGCGGCCCTCACAAGGTTTATTTATTTATTTCATTTGGGAAAACAAACAGTAGTATATTATGCATAGACAGAAAAATCTTAAAATTAAACTTAACAAATATACTACCCACAACATTTTCCACAGATTACTAATTATATAATAAAAACAAAAACAAGCTGTTAGCAAACAATAACTGTAGCAGGGCTACCTTATTGAAAAAGAAATTAAAAGAAGAAAAAAGACACAAACAAAATTCTATATAAGATGTAACAACACAAAAAAAAAACAACAAAAACAAAACAAAAAAACCATGAAAAAAATAAAAAAATAATAATAATAAAAATCATGCGTGATGTACACACAGGATCCTATATAAATAGCCAATTAATAATTATACCTACATTGCGTAAAACCTATGGAGCCTACTGCCGTTCCTTTAGAATTTTAATTATCTCCTTTTTAAATTTATATCTGCTTAGAAATAATATGTCTATTGCACCAAAACGCGTATTGTATGTGTCGACTAAGCGGTATAGCGGCGAGCGCATACCAGCATTGGATCTACAAAATCTGGTAGCGAAGAGTCGCCTGGTGCGTACCTCCCGTCCATGTACTGTTCGAGGAACCAGGTAACACAAACCGTTAACCAAGTCAGGGCAATCAAACTTATTTCGGCATACACCGGCGGTATCGGTCGGTTTCGGCGGTATTAGGTTATCAGATATTACTTGCACGTATTCAATCTGACTGTTCTCTTTTCGCACCTCATTTACAAGGGTGGCAAGGACATCGAAGCGCAGACTGTAATCATGAATTCAACACAATCATGATTCTAGACCCATGTACTTAGAAATTTTTCGACAAATATTTTAAAAAAAACTGCTGTTTCATAAAAAAGTGCTTTACCTACGTGGTTAAAATGAATGGAACTGCAACTTTTGTTTTTGTTTCCGACGAAATTTTTTACAGCTGAGGCGTTCAGAATCACGTACTGAATCCATGTTGAACGGTTCAGCGTGGATATACAGGTACAGGGTAAATGTTTAACCAGTGCGCGATATTTCTAAGCTAGGGGGTCTAGAATGATATATTGAATTCATGGTTACAGTTTGCGCACTGGTTAAAAATTTTCCCTGCATAATCTTGGTGTATGTAATCGGCTTCCGATGATTCGCAGTCTACATACGTTTCTCTTTACAAATGATATTATTATTCATGTGGGTTTTTTAATATTAATCAATAACTGATAATTGGAAAAAATATGTTTGGCAAGATTTACTCAATTTATAAATGAATATTTCCAGGGTTAGACAAAGATCAAATGGATTTTTCAACGTATAATCAAAGATTCGAGCCTTTTGTTACTAGTCGTAGATAAATATGTTCGCTTTATATTGAAATGCCGTCTCATAATTCATTAACTATGTCCAAATTTACTTATAACCAAATTGGGAGAGATGTAGCAATTAATTCGACTAAAACTCATTCGGTTTCAAAATAAACGACTTACATGGCAAGCTTCATTATTCTTGCTAGATTAGCCGTGTTTTCTATTTCGTATACAAATTAGGATTTTCTGAAGTACTTAGTACTTGTTAATGGAGCTGTGCTCTGTTCTCTGATATCATCATTCTCCTACCTTTATCCCAATTTATCATCATCTCGGTTGTCTCCCTCTTTCTCTTCATATCATCTTTCACTCATATTATCTTTCACTGTATCCTCTCATATCATCATTCTCCTACACTTAATTGAAGACTTTATTTCAAAAATCACTTTGTAGAGGAATTTGTAAACTTTCTGATTATATTTTATACTAGCTTTTGCCCGCGACTTCATACGCGTGGACTTTAGAATCTAGCAGAGAATATTTTTTTTTGATAATATATAGCCTATTTTTTAAGTTAGACCTCTCGCAATACATCATTGAAAACTGCATTCAATTCCATGCAGTGGTTTTTGCGTGATTCGGTAACAAACATACAGACAGACAAAAATTCTAAAAACCGTTGTTTTGGCTTCTGTTGCTGTAATAAAGACCCCCATACTATCTTTTCTTCAATATCTTTAATGTACAGACATCGGCCTGTTACAATTATATTATATGTATAGATTTCTTCAAAAACAAGTTTAGTCACGAGAAATTTGCTTTTATTTGTTGTACGAATAAAAGCAAATTTCTCGTGAAATTACGTGGCGTAACTAAACTCATACATAGAATTTTTGACAAAGGTTAAAAAAAAAAACTACTTATGCCAATTTATTTGGAATCGACGTAACATGTATTTTTCTTCCATACTTCTCGATTACTGGTCATCTCGGTAGTCACCCCCCTTTCTCTTCATTTCATCTTTCACACAGTCCATCCACATTCATATTCAAAACTTTCCTCACGACATTTTCGTCATTCCGCCGCATCTATTCTCTAATAGGTATACTAAAATATTTAATAATTTATTGTACAATAATAATCATCATCTGCCTAGCCTTTTTCCAACTAAGGCTTCCAGTCTAACCGGATGCAGCTGAGTACCAGTTATTTACATGGAGCGACTGCCTATCTGACTTCCTTCCACACCCCAATGACAGAGTAGTACGATACCCCTTAGAGAGACTGGTCGTCCGAATTTCGGGAATCTAACGACCCATAACGGTTGTCAAAGATCTACTAAATATATAAGACAAAAAAGTCTCAGGGCCAAGGGAACGTTGTAAAACCGCAGAAATAAACTCTAACCTCATGATGATTTCACAATAACTTTACCGAGACAGCAATCCGGATCAAAACCGCAAAACATTCCCCTATACCATACAGAAGATGGTGTTTGTTATTTTTCCGTGCAGATTACGGAAATAAGAAATAGCATATAAATGCCAGTAATTTGCCTAGCTTAGAATCAGGATGTAACAATGGTGCGCAGACGCATATATATGCGGATGCTGCATAGAACAGGAAGACCGGTGGATTATCTGTTGGATTCGCACCCGTAATGGATACCTCGATAACTGTTACATACTCGTGTGTAACTCTGTACGGTAATGCTTGATATTAAGGTGAACCTAGTCCACATTTTTTGTATACAAACTTCGGGAGTGTTTTACTCCACTGTCTGACATGGCACATCCAAAGTAAAATATGATATCGTTTTGTCTCATTATTAATATCGTCTGTACGGAAACAGAATACTAAAATAAAAACCAATTAAAAAGTTAGGAGCCAACAAAGTTTCGTTTTTCTTGCTAATTTTACTTAACTTTGGGCGTGTTTAAGTAATAAATGAAGTGTAAAATCTCCAAAACCAAGTTGGTACCGACAAAGTTCAATTATCGAATGGTTCAATAAACTTTATTGGTCATTGATTTATGCATTGGCTTTTTCATAAAACCCGATCTTCCAAAGGACTTTTCTTAATTTTTCGCGAGTTTTTTACTATAAATGATCCTGCATCTCACTCAATAACGTTGTGCGTGTAGACTAGCGTCTAACTGCTCATCACTGATACTATCTCTGTCGGACACGAAGCCTGGTGAGACAACGTGATTTTTAGCCAGGCCCACCAGTGAGTTCGAGCCCGCGACTAGGTTCCCCTTAAGCGATTGCGTCTGCAAACCTGTAGTAGGTTTTGTAATGGGCAACTAGCTTCGTCTTTCTGACTGACCTACTCCTTGACAATCCAGAACTGCTTTGTGTTTGAGACAACCATGTGGTGGCAACAACACTGCCCGTATATACTTTCTGCTATCAATCTACTTTCTTTTGTACGTATATTTATGGAAGGTAAAAATAAAAAGTAATTCGATTTGTTTTTAAACAATACAATAATACAGTGTCGAGAGTAGATTGTAGTTTGTATTCACAACCACAATAACGTGTCAATGTGGTTTTCCTCAATATTGAAATGAATGAGTATGAGGAATTCTGTGTCCTATATTTTTGTGAAAACATTTTTATCAGCGGTTTTATTCGTAACACGTAGTGTTTGACTATAAGAATTTTAAATTCTTTTTTTTTTTGCAAAAGTTGAGGTAGATTTCAAAGCTGTGACAACATTGGACTATGCTGTGTACAAAAGATTATCCTGAATGAAGAAGAGATAGTTTAAGACGAGGAAAGCTTTGTATTTCAAAGATACTATGAATGTTTTGATTCATAATATTATTCAGGTTTTTGGCTATCAAGTTCTTCAATTTTCCAGGTATGTGAATATTTATAGGTGGGTAATGCGATGCATCACGCGCGACCTTGCAAGGTCGCCAGCGCGTGCGCAGCAGACCGATGCATTCGTTACAAATTGGACTACTTCAACTAAGATGGTACGCTTCGGTGCATTTGAAGACGCTGTTTAATATACAGCAAAGTAATAAAACTTAAAAAAGCAATTCTGCATTGTCTTAATTGCTAATCTCAAGTTTGCTATACCCACACAGTTCCATATATTTATGTGGCTTAATTACCGGAAAAAATCATTTTCAAGTAATTTTCGGCCAATGTCAGAAAATCGTTTATGACTATCCTATCTTTTAACAACTTTAAAAAACCGCCATCGATTAACTATAAACTAGTACGTATTACTATTCCAACTATGCGTAGACCTTCATATTTGCAAACAAATGGGCCCGCACACGACAAAGTCGTGAACATACATTTGCCAGAGAAACATTTATCATAGAGAACAAAGCCGAAATCGTGTTTCGGTGTGCAAGGCGGTTTGCCCCGCCCTATTTCAATGCATGTGCAATATGAGCAAAATAATCGGTCACTGCAAAACAAAGAAAGGGCAAGTAAAATATAAATATAGTTGTGATCATCATCATCATTTCAGCTGAAAGTTGTCCACTGCTGGACATAGGCCTCTTCTGGCATGTGCTTCCCAACCTCATCGGTCCACCTTATAGTCCTTTCAACGCTACGTCTTTCGGTACGCAGTCACCACTCCAGATAAATATACTAGGTTCCCCAAAACGTAGATATCAATAGAATTAAAATAAATTAAAGCGATCAACACACCATAAAAGAATCGCAAGTATGGCGCCCGCCGCGGTGGCGCAGGCGCACACTAGACAAAGGCCACGCTTTCATAACCTTGTACATTGCTACCTACCCACCTACCACGACCCGACTATGATTCATGATTGTCTCGTGTAACTAACTTGCTAATGAGAAACAATGATAACTTAAAAATTGGAATAAAGTGCAATGGAAAAATGTGGACTTTAGATGTTGGAAAACATTTAAGGAAGCTTTCTTTTATACAGGAAAAGTTTTTATCCAGTACGCAAACTGTACCATGAATTCAGAATATATCATTCTAGACCCCCCCAGCGCAGAAATTTTTCGTCGATTTTACAAAAAAAAAAAAAAGCTGTTCCATACATTTTGACCGCGTAGGTATTGCACTTTTCTATGAAACAGCAGATTTTTTTTGTAAAACCGACGAAAAATTTCTTCGCTGGGGGTCTAGAATGGTATTCTGAATTCATGGTTAAAGTTTGCGCACTGAATAAAAACTTTTCCTGTATTGAGACTTATCTGAAGAAATCTTCCGTTCTCCAAAAGTGAATTAAACATATCGGCTCATGATAGAACACTTAATACAGAAATTCGGCTCTGTAAATATTCAAAACATTTTCCATGTAAAACGACAATTCTTGAGAACAACATTAAAGAAACAATGTTACAGTTTCTATGAAATAAGTACAGCTGTGTCAACTTTATTACAAATTCATATAAAATACACATGTTTCTGGTACAAAAATAATTAACAATGTATTTAAATTAAACAATGGAAATCTTGGAATTAACGCGGGTTATATAGTTACAATTATTATTTTATAGGTTTTTGATACACGTTAACTACAAGCACGAGAAGTGTGAGTAACACTGGCTGAGCTCAGTAGACCCAACATTATCTTAACAAACAATTTTCTAAAGCAATTCAGATAAATTCAATAAACTTGAAGGTGGTAGACGACTGCTAGCAAGCTGTCGCGGGATAGAATATCTACATTGTAATTAAAACAATATATTATTAAAACCATGTCCTTCAATAAGCGTTTGATGTATGATTAATTCTCGTAGGTAGCGAAATTATGTACTTCGACTCGAACAATTTAATAAATCAACCTCAAAGCAAATTAATAACGCTATCGATGTAACATGTGACGTTGATACCGAACTACAGAATTAATGGACCCATGCAAGTAATCCATCAAATTCACAGCGAGTAACAACTAAAAATAAATAGCAAGTCGAACCTTGAGCTTAGTTAAATTGAGTAATCCAATACGAATGACATCGATCAGATTATCTTAAAAGGTCCATTTATAGTCAACGCACATGCTGTACGAAATAATTACGCGAATGAACGAAATACCGTAACATTGCGACCTGCGCATGTCACGATTTTTAAAATCGCCTTTGTTTTGTGGGTCAACGACAGTCGAGGCTTCGAGTAGAAGAAATATTGTATCGTCACGTATGCATTTTTGGCCTATTTCACATGACTTTTTTACATCATTCCATTCCATCCTTATAAGGTTCGTAGTGACCTTAGCTGGATGTGGCGAGTTGAGATATAGCCCGCTACCTGCACTGTCATAGGTATTCACAATCTCCATTTGGTAATAAAATTCTTTGCATTCAAACGTACATACCGGGTTTTACCGATTCGTTCATCATTGATTTGACTTCTCAAATTCAAGATTCTCAGTGCAATTTTTAACGTCATTGTTTTCATTTTTGCCATCACGTAATTTATAACTTTTATCTTTGTGGAGACGTCATAGTTGCATATTGTGCATTTAAACACTGTTCAAAATATTCTGTGTAGCATTATTAAACTGTTCATACAGACGACAAAGGCATTCATAACCGCAAGACTACGTAAGTAAGCCCTATCAATGGCATTAATCAAAAGCACACAGCGCCTACAATGTTACTTCGTCAGAGTATTTTTAACTCCTCAAACTTGCTTAGGGTTTCCACCTCTTACCTCTCATTGTTGAACGTTGTTATCTTCATCGTCTTGTTAAGATGTAGGTAATGGATTGTGCAGTTGATTCTATCGTATAGATCTATCATCCAGACGTTAGGATAAAATTGTTAACTATTCAAGACTAGTGATGCAACATTTGTTGTGAATCAGAATCGTGAAAAGGTTTGTGTTTTTTCTAGTAGACGTTCATCGTCATTCTTATCATTGATTTTATCGATATCTTTTCCAACTTCTTAACTTCACGTTACAAAACACCATTTTCATCTTTCATAATGTCATTCTTGCTTAACGAGACTGCATCCTTATTTTCACCTCCATATTTCAATTAGTCCATCACGTGTGGTCCAGCCAATTTGTCCGTATCTCACTGTGGACAGCTGCCACTCGTCATGTCTTACGGTAAATTGCGCCAGCAGTAAATACTTACAAGAACATTTACTTTTCCCGGCAACTATATCGGTTGAAAGGTATTCATTGCAGATTTATATTCGATTTTGAGAAGTATATCAATGTTTTAAGACGTAAAATACATTTTTTTCTTTCAGTTACAAATAATGCCAAAAACAAAGGAAGGGCCATCCTTGGTGTTGTTATTATTTCCGTCTGCATATATACTTGATCGTATTAATCAAGTACATAAGCGACGCACTAGAGAAATGTGCCAATTTTATATGGGCTTGGACAGGTAGCAGCCAGAAACTAGAACACTCGGAAACGAACACGAACACGTTTGGCAAATACAAGAAAACTGTATAAACATGTTAACTATTATGTATATGTTCAATTTGTTTACGTCAAGCCGGCGACCCAGTTGCGGCGTAATATGAACAGACATAATTTTGAAAAGTAAGTACGTAAATACAGTAGCAATAGTACCTCAAATAAACAAATGAAACATCATCTGCCTAGCATTTTCCCGCTATGTTGGAGTCGGCTTCCAGTCTTACCGGATGCAGCTGAATACAAGTCCTTATTTTAAATCGAGTGGCTGCCTATCTGACCTCCACAAACCAATTACTAGGTAATACGGCACTCCTTGGACTGATTGACAAACTTTAGGGCTTCTGACGACCCTTAACGGCTGTCAAAGATCCACGAATGACAGCAAGGACTAATGGCTTAACGTGCTATCCGAGGCACTGAGGGGTCTTAGTATGTAAAGATGGTCACCCATCCATGGACCAACCGCGGCAAGCGTAGCTTAACCTAATCGATCGATCCGTGCGGCTATTATGACTTAGACACAAGCTCCTCAAGTAAACAAATTATGATACAAAACAGTTAAGACAGATTTATCAAACATCAGTAGAAAAAGTAAACTCACATGAATAATATCGAAGTTTCGTGAACACAGACGAAGTTGCACGACATCCTGTTAACGAACACGCTGATTCGCTCTTCAAATAAAATAAAAAGTTAAATGTTACATAACTAGCATAACTAGTGTAATAAATACATAACATAATAAAAATAACAGAGATCAAGATCATTAGCCGGTCGCCGAGCGGTCAGATGATGCTATCTATTTCAAAATCATAGTATACGAGCCATGTTAAGAGAAGGCTGACCGGCGCAGGCGCATCCGTCGAAACGGTCAAGTTCACGGAGAACGCGCACGACCAACTGGAACTCTTGCGCATCGCACTCGTCCGCATCATCATTTCAAACGAATTAGAAGAAATGATTGTTTGAAACTGTTATTACTAAGACAAAAGTTATGGCGTTCGAGATGAAAGTTGATGTTAATAAGCTAGAGGAAATGTAGCAGGAAATACAACAGGAAAAGATCACATTTCAAAAGATTGCTAAGCTACAGGCGTCGGCTATTGGCGTTGCATTTAACTATGAACAATTAAGTTTTGCAAAACATAAATGCTGCACTTGCTTATTTATTACTTATCTTGTGACTTCCTGAATTGCAGCTACTCAGCTTTCGTTTAATGATCGTTCATCAAATATATAGGCGTCGAAAGTTTGGAAAGAATCATTAAGTTTAGATTTATGCTTCCGTTAAAAAACCCGGGTCAAAACTTATAACACCTGGCGTACTTTTTGCTAACAGCAATTAATTAAAAAATCGTTCATGCTACCAATTATAAAAATAAAAGCTATCAATTTAAAAATCAAAGAGGGTACCCGGCAGGTCATCAAGGCGTTGCGAGAGATCACAAGAAACAATATTTACGGGCACTTTGTGAAGGCTATAATTTCGTCTTCATGTTTGGATATTAGAAACTTTTGAAGGTCGGCTAAATGCAGGGTCAAGTTCGAGAGACCGGATCATCAGTACCACATTCGCGGCACGCTTCGGTGGCCCCAACATCCATTGACCCGGTGGCGTGGCCGACATATCTAGGATCGAAGACGATTGAACATTTAGATGTAGAAGTAACATTGATATACTACGTTGAGTTGTTTTTAGATGGTTTTGCAAGATTGACGATCTTTCTGGTTTAGCAATCAGTTCTTCTTATTATTGATTGTTTTTTGCCGAGAATCGAGCTGAATGGCGTGCAATTGGAGAGGCTTATGTCCAGCAGTGGACTGCTGTAGGCTGATGATGACGATTGATTATTTAATGAGTTGACTGTATTTAAACAACATATTAGCAATTTTTAGTATTTCAAAGCAGGCTTTTGGTAAATTGAATGAAATATTTTATTTGAAACTTCTTTAAATACTACTTAGAAGTGTCGATAGATATCTGAGACCCCGTTAGTTACTAGGTGCTAACGTTGTGGTACTTTTTTGCGGATCTGGAATTATCAATCCTACCCAATCTTCTTCTCTTGATTTGACACCATTTTTTAGATTCATTAGAAAGTTTCGTTTGCTAGCAATCCGTTTTTGAAGTCACTTAAAATTCAGAATTTATTAAGACCATATATTACTCACATGAAAATACGGTTAAAATCAAAACATGTTTTAAATTTATTAACTGTCTTTGTATAATATGTATATGACTTGAACAACACAAATGATGATTGATCATTGAATTAATTTTAATCATCAATAACCTCGTCAATTTCTTTAAATTTTCTTTTGTGTGTGATCGTATCAGATTATATGTAATTTCATCCTACGTACCTTTGTTCAGTTGAAGGTTTTGTTCCGTCTATGTATGGGTGGGTCAAGGTTTTAAATGTCTTATAAATTGCATTTCCATTACTTGAGGATATAATAATTTTCCTCATAGGTACTAACTATTCATAAGTAATAAGAACTTAGATAATACATAGTAATTGATCTCTAAATAGGGCTTATCCTTATGGGTTATATAATCGTGACGTACAGCTTCGGCCGTCAGTTATTGCCAACGTGATAGATAATGACATTAATAAAAGGCATGTATTTAATCAAAGCTCAAATGATTTCTAGTTTTCTAACCCTCTAATATAATTATAACGTTCTTTTTATGAACCTCTAATAGGTATATATCTTATGTTCGTTAAACTACTAAATAGCCAAGTATCTGCGAACAACTTGGTCATAGTTCTAACCTAAAATGTCCTGGTGGTCGTCGGTGTACCCTAGCTTGGTTACTGCGACCAACTGTGAGAAAAAGTAAAAATGAGGCTCAGCTATTTATTTATTTTTAATTTTAAGTTTGTATAATTAGTAGGTCAAGAAGTTTTTGGTAGTGGATGTCGGGGCAATCATGTAATTTAGTTTAAATTGGTTTAAGATGCAGATTCTTTAATATATCTTGAATGTGAGAACGATGTAGGCCTTGTAGACTGTAGCGGCCTACACTGTCCTCCCATACCTATTAAATTATTATTACTATTGTAAAAGTCAATTATTTTTAAAAGAGTAACCGTGGAGTTTTTCGTCGGCACTTCTCCATAGGAAACGACCATTTGGAACTGTGCACCTAGCATCTCACGTTTCATAAGTGTCCATGTTATTTGAAATAAAATATTTTGAATTGATTTTATAGAGCATCAGTTACATATTTTCCATTGACAAATATGGTGATGATAGAATCAAGATGACCGCTGTTATGGTGTCCTATAAACGTGTGTATCGTCACGGTCTGATTCTTATTTCCTTGCCGCGGTGGACTGTTTGCGATGACACGGTTACACATTGCAGAATGGATGTAATAGGTTGTAAACGGGTCATGCGTGGATAAAAGTAATAATTCGACTAGATATTTACCTACTGCAGGCAGACTCACATTACTAGTAGAAAATAACAAAGGAAATGTGTCTATTAAAAAGGAGACTACAAGGTTGAAGATATAAACAGTTGGTGTAGTTACATTTATACAATCGTGATTTTTCCTTGAACATCGTTCCGTCCGTATTCTGCACCCTATTGCATGACAAACCATCAGCATCTGAATAATTTTGAAGGATATTGCTAATCCATTGCTTCATATGTTCGTAAAATTTGTCTGCTCAACAACGTAAATAACGCAATGAATGTTGTTGAACTGCTAAAATGAAAGCTTTTCCCAATTTTTCTGTGTAACTGTGGACAAATTATATTAAAAAATAAATTGTAAGCGTATACTATTCGAAAATGTCCGTACTGACACATATATATTGCTTATGTAAATAACCAACATATTTCGAACAATACATTCACAACATAACACCAATCGTTTTTCCGTGACCGTGACATATTTAGCCATGCATTATACGGCTATAGTATAACAAAAATATCGAGGACCTATCCGATCTAGCGCGTGCTATTGTTCGGATCTAATCAATGTTCAGTGACAATGGCCTCCTATGTCAAACTTGATATTAGATCATACACACCAGAATAGAGCTATAGATCACTATCGAGGCTGTGAATGATTTCTTTAATGTATTTTTAATTTACTCATATGTTTGATTGGGTTTGTTGTTGGAGTGAAGTCATGTTTTAATTTAAACCTTCGGTTGGCTTCAATCTTATGCATATCAAATAACTAAATCATAATCGGCATTTTTTTTTCGAGTTCGTCGTCACCATAATCAAATAAAAACGATTACTTGACATTATGAATACATGCAAAGGACAATAAATCCCAAAATCATATTCTAACATCGCCAAACGGTTGATAGATTCTTCTCCTGACCAAAAGGCTGGCCTACAACGTGGCAATGCTGTCAGCCTTTTGAGCACCTTTCCTGTTGACAGTCGATACGGACGCATTTTTATGCCCTATGATTTTTTTCACTCTTTTTTATATACAGGTACATATTTTAAATGTGTTTGCTTATATATTATGTAAATATTGTTCTAACATTCATATGTACTGCAAAAACCTGATGCTTGCTCACAAACTATGATTGAGACTTCGAACCAATTCGGAGTCTCGAGTTTTCTGTACGACACGCGCCGCTTATAATTATTAATAATTGTAGTAAATAATAATTCCCTTGTTTGTCAGCCGTAATTTTTTTTCTGTTGTTTTTCTTTTTAAATAATTTTTCTCGACCCCTTACTTGAGACTTAAAACTGTAACCGGAGGTATGTGCCTGCCTATCACTTCGGGGAATACAAGCATGATGATATGGTGTGTGATTAAATTCTACCGCCTTTTACACAATAACCAATGACCTTTAGAGATTATTGTTACATGTTAATAAGAGCTATTTTTATACCGAACACAACCGTATAATCGTGCTGACACCACCTTTATTCCGCATTGATTATGTACAATTTTTTTTTACATAATCGTGAAGTATCAAGTACCTGCCTGTAGAGAAGGAAGCAATGATCAATTAGTATATAACGATTTGTCTATTGTATACTGTTTTAGAAAGGTAATCTTTAGTCTTTTTACCAAGATAAGTATAAAAAGTTCCATTTTTTATAATTCAAAGTAGATTATGTAATTTTTCTCACAATTTTTTTTTGCCGTTTTTCACCCCGACAGTGTTTGATTTTTGTATTTTTTATGGGTATTTTTTTCGAGTTAATAGAAGCAAGCAATCCAAAATTATTGTTTCTATCTTTAGCAATTTGGGCTGTGCAGAAAGTCTTACGAACATGCTGTTCGAAGTTCGAGGTACGAACCCTGTTCTTTATATTTATATTAAAGCTTCTAATTACTAGACCGCGTGTAGAAAGATCATACAATAAACGCATAGATAAAAAAATAATGAAAATATAAATTATTCATTTGCAATGTATGTAGATTGTAGTGTGATTGAAGTGTAGATAATTGATGTTTGTGGAATGCATTACCTATTTGCAAATTTTCCTGCATCAGGCCGTTACAATTTCAAAGTACCTACATATATGTCATGTGAGAAAAAGATGTTTCAACTGAGTATCTTACGATTATAGACATGAGTGGTGACGCAGTGGTAACGGCGGCGACTGATCAAGTTATAGATTGAAATGGAACCGAAACAGGCTCTTTACTTTGTGTAATTTATTTCATCACCACTGCACTCAAAACGGTGAATGAAAACATCGAGAGGAACCCGGCAAGTCCTATAACCAAAAATTCGAAGACATGTGACCGCGTGGTTGATCACGGCCCACTCCTCGCACAGAGAAGAGCTAATGAAGATGATTCAATTTTTGACAATGAAAACCGAGTGTCTTTAGACGCTATGATGAATAGCACCAGAGTACGAAGAAGCTGATAAAGAAACAATCGTAGAAAACGCAGAACTACTAGAGAGTTCTATAGACAAATTAAATATTGAAGACGAAGCATTAGATACAATTGATGATATTAATTCAAAGAGACAATATCCTTTGGTCAGAGCTTTACCCAAAGAGGCGACGACATATGAACTAGAGACATTTGTCAAACATGCACTGGTTATATTTAAACAGAAAGAAATTGATGGTCATCAACACAGGCGTGGCACAGAAAAAGACGTGACAAAGATCAGCCTGTACCTGTGTCAACAGTGGAAACAGGGTGATTATGTTATGATGATGTATCTTACCATTGCAATACCAATAGCAAAGCTTTGTCCACCATAAGGATTTTCATAATAAAAACATAAAAAATGTCCCCCACTAAACTTATCGAGAAGACACATTACTTCATTATGTCTATGTACAAATTGACAAGTCACGTTTGCAAACCATGTAATTTGCGGTAAACAAAAAATATAACTAGTCTCTACATTGTAGGTATTAATATAAATGATCACCGAGGTGTGAGAATAACAAAAACAGTAATTGAATCTATAACTTAACATAATATAACGCCTGTAATCGCCGAAGGGTTAGGCAAAGATGTACCAACAGGAAAAGTTTTTATTCAGTGCGCAAACTGTAACCATGAATTCAGAATTTCATTCTAGACCCCCAGCGCAGAAATTTTTCGTCGGTTATACAAAAAAAAATCATCCGTTCCATACATTTTGACCGCGTAGGTATTGCACTTTTCTATGAAACAGCTGATTTTTTTTTGTATAACCGACGAACGATTTCTGCGCTGGGGGTCTAGAATGAAATGCTGAATTCATGGTTACATTTTGCGCACTGAATAAAAACTTTTCTTGTATAGTAAACCCACATTTCGCCAGTTATATTTAAGTCCCCTGTAATAAGAAGCGAGCTGATTGCCATCAACCGGGCACAGATACAGACTCCTGGCTGTTATTGAGAAATTCCTGATAAGAAACCCAATAATACTTTGCTCGACCTGATAGATGATTACATTTCTGTAAGTAGGTTTGTACAAACACTTTTACACGTCAATTAAATATACTTTAAAAACTAGATGATGTCAGTGTTTCCTATCTGACAACTCTGAGAAGAAAGGCCGAAATAAACTCAGAGATCACAGCCTTTAAAGTCCAGACATAATCTCAGATCATGTAGATTGGTGTCTGAAATGGTCTTTTGAGGAAATCTGACCTAGGATCTCATGTTCAGCAGTTATGCTTGTGACCAACGAAGCAGTCAATAAATAAATTTATCCACTAAAAGAATCTTCACGATGTATGTCAAAACATAATTTGTTAAAGTATCTAATAACTCTAAAACGAGTAATAAAACAAATCTTATAAATTTTATCTTCATATAGGTGACGACAATTTTGATTGTTTAATTTGTATGTTGGTACTAATACAGATATATTACCATATTTACCTTATCGCTCGTATTAATCAATATGTCTTACAGTTTGAATTTTATAGACCTTTAACAAATCGATAAGGATAATGATTATTAATTTCGATCGGGGTGATTGAAATTTACCTACTGAAAGTTGATTTTTCAATTTTGAATTTTAAACCCGATGGTATTTCCCATTGGCAAAAATGATGAACTATCAGGGATTTCTAAACTATAACTTGATAAGAATAGGTAATGCACTGATCAAACAAAATATTGGCTAATCTAATCAGCAAGGTTGTAGCGGGCTGAGTATTGTCCCCAGGGTGCACCGGACCTGAACTAAAATACCACCACCCGCGGTAGCGGTTTTAATATTCTTAATAGTCAATGTATCAATGTGAAATTAGGTGTTTGCTTTTGTAAAACCAAAACATGATCATTGTGGACGCAGCAAAGTAGGAGAGATAAAGGGCTTTAATTTGACTTATTTGATGTTATTTACTATGTATTATTAGGTGATTATCTGAAATAAAGTATCGATCCGCGGAAGCTATTGCAATCTTTTCGATACTCAATATATCACAATGTGAACTTGGTGGTAGGTTTTTGCAAAGACATGTTCATTGTGGATCCTGGAGGGCACAGCAAAGTAGGAGAGAGTATTTGACTAATTAGATATATTATAATATTATTTATGTGATAATTCTATAAAACATGGACTTAATTTTAAATCTCTGTGAAAATCTTAAAAGGTTGTACTCTTTGCAATCTTATAGCATAGTCACGTATGTACAAACATACTCTATTTAATTTTCTCCGTTCTACTCTATAAAGTCAATGCCAAGGTCGTCACTGTTGAAATAAAAAAAGAGCAACGCTCATTAGCTTCAAATAATTATACCTACGTAAACTTACCGCACATAATATTTTATATAACACATACCTTGAATACTTCGTCTTATTTACGAGTGTTTAAATTATAATTGGTATATAAAATACTTGTAGTTTAGAGGTGCCACGTGATGTAAGAAAAACTGCAAGCAGGTTTATCCAGCGGATGTTAGTTTTTATAATGATATGGTGTTTGAAGATAACCCTTTAAATTTTTGCCAGACTACGGCGAAGCAAAAAGGGGGTTATAATTTTGACTGGTAGGTATGTATGTTTGTATGTTATATTCATCTATTCCCTCGTAGAAACAGTTTGACAAATGAGGTATCGTCTTGATGAAGCGTCTTGATCGTCGTCATACGAGCTCGACTTTCAGATCAGAATATTTTCTTGTTTCATACTGTTTAGGGCGTGATTTTTCTGTAGTTTGGTTTTCGATTTCTTAGATAATAATTATACACGATTTATATCTCTATACAAGTATCGTAACAGGAGGTGTTATTTCGTTTTTAAATAAATAATAAAATAAAATACTTGATTTCAAACCATGGTGTCTATTTTGTTAGTAACAATGTTCTTATAGACTAGTGTTAATAACACTTAAAACTACCCAGAACAAAACATAAAAGTAAACTCAACAATCACTACAGCTGCGCCATTTCATGACAAATGACGCAGCAATGATTGATGTAACCACAGTCCAGCCGACTAGCGATCGTGCTAAGGATGCTGTTGGCGCTGCCACGTACTCTACGCACCAGGGATGCTTACCCCCATGGGAAGAAGGCGGAGTGTATGTAATGTACGTTTGTATATAGTATCTATCGTTATATAACTTCAAGCCGGTGGATTTTAATAAGTCTTAAAATCCACCGGAATGTTGAAATTGCAACTAAATAGACCACCATGAACGGAGACCAGTCCCAAGGAAGAGATTCGGCGCAATAATAAAAAATGATAAGGAAGACTTCCTCGACCTGAGTAACAATAATATTCAAATCAAAATATTTGATTTCACATAAACCTGCATGAGCACTTATGAAACGTCAGAAGCTTGGTGCACGGTTCCAATTTGCCGCTTCCTATGGAGAAGAGCCGGCAAGAAACTCCACGGTTACTCTTTTAAAAATAATTGGTTTTTACAATGTTTTCAAATTACAGTGATAATAGGTATGGGAGTAGGAGTAGTAATATTATTTTCTTTTTGTATTTTCGACCCAAAATTACTAAAAGAGATCAACCATTGATCTCCTTTAGTAATTTTTTATCTGAAGATTCCGAATTCACCTACCTGACTGACGAATACAAAGAGCTACATTCCCTACACACATCTACAAAGACCTTTAATCGTTCACGAACGTGATCAGCCCCACATTCTACGTTTCAATACCCGAACGATTGTCTAACAAAGCCATAAACACAGACGGTTTACCAACTAAAATATCAAGTTAGTTGCACAAAAGCAACCAGTACAAGAAAACTTGTGTAGATTACACAGCATTAGCACACAGCAACGTAGCATTACCGGTAACTAGTAACAACGAACAGGGGAAATGCACGCTTACTGTACCTATTAGATGATGAAATGTTTGTAACAACCCAACACCTGTTCCACTAACTGGTTTGTACGGGAAAAAACATGTTATTCCTGCGTTTATGGAGTTATGGATAAGTGGAAAAACAAAAAGTGGAAAGCGGTGCGTGCGACCCTCGAACGACCGACTGCTTATTAGTCGACTCACCCGAAACGGGCGAATCGCCACTTTTAAACAATATTAGGTATATATTATTTTTTGTGGGCGATCCCCACAATAATTTTTCAGTGAACGATAACTCCAGAAATACCTATTATGCAATTTGCATGTTTTGAATTTTATGCGATAGGTAAGAAATATATAGTTAAGAAAAAAATCATCTTACTAAAAATCGAACTAATGTTATAACTTAATTGCATAGAGTTCAAAACATGCCAATAGCATACCTAATTCATATTTCTAGAGTTATTGTTGGTTCGCTCACAAATAAATTGAATCGTCTACAGAAAATACTGTACTATTTTAAAATGTCGATTCGCGCGTTTCGGGCGAGTATAAATTCGTGCGAATTGACTGTTAACAGCGACCGACACGTAACAAGTCGGCATAGGTAAGAGATGTAAGTGATGGACATAACATTATCCGTTACGCGGTGGACAGGCAGATATCAGTTCAAGGAAAACTATCAGCGTGCAATTATTAGCCAGTTCATTTCCACGTTTCTGGGAATCTCATGAATGCATTTAAGGGTATATTCATAAACGAAGATTAAAGTAAAGAGATGTTTAAACGTCAAAAATATATGGTTCAACAGACGCTAATCATTACTTAACTTTAAGCAACATTTATAAATATGGGGACAATGTGGCTCTCATTTTAGCCGAAAGACATCCACTGCTGGACATAGGCCATTATGGCAAACCAAAAGGAGGTGGTTTGCCATAATCGCCACGCTTGGCAGGCGGGTTGGCGATCGCAGTATGGTGGTAAAATGCATAGCGAACGCTGTTGCCCAATCTCTTGTAAGTCCCTTAGTCGCCTTCTACGACACCCACGGAAAGAAATGGGATACTGCTATTCTTTACGTCCGGCAACACACGGAACTCCGGCAACACACGGAACAACGGATAATGTGGTGGCTGCGATTAATTATATGGATTTTTAAATGTCCCTTCCTTATTTATAAATCAGTTGCTATGGAACTTCTAACATTGCAAACCTATTGTTACTTTAACATGACGACGACGACGGTGGGTTTTGCTACGCATACCTTCCAATGAAAAATGTTACTTATTTTATTACGGAAAAATTTAAACCCCACCTCAAATATATAAAATACTAAAACATGCTAAAAAAAACTTAACAAACATGGCAACCGCCTTCTAAATATTATAGAAATTGCTATAGAGCTATTTTTATCAGGAAAAATACTGACATTAAGTAATCTGTTATGCCCAAAACCGTCCGAGACGGCGCCATATTAACATTTTTTTAAATACAAAGGTCCGTGTGTCAATTTAATTCGGACTAGAAATATGTCATTATTATCAGCTATTAAATGTGGCAATCAATTATCGAAAAACTATCAACATTTAGCTACTAGTTTCAGATGACGTAGGCACTAATAAACTATAACATACCTAGTGCACTATGCAGAATGCACTGCCGGGTCAACTAAATTATTCATTTTAGATTAATTGTGTAGGCAACTAAATTGAAATTTAAGTATAAAAAGAACTCATTAAAAACTGGTAGTCGGCGCCAGTCGGAAAATAAATTTCGAATATATTTTTCCTTTTACGAATCATTGTTTACAATTTTTAATGTAAACATTAGCTATTCCATGTATTAGACACATTTGTCTTCTTTTATTTTAGAATATTTCTAGTATTATTTGACAAGTTTAAATAAGGCATGAACAGGTTACCTATTCTTGGAAAATAAACTAATTTTTCAATATGAATTTCGAAATAAGACTCATCAGCTGACCTTTTAGATTTAATTGTAGGTATTAAAACTTCGGTTTAAATCTGTGCTTATATAATTAAAGCTGAAGAGTTTATTTGTTTAATTAAACGATGATCTCGGGAACTACCAGTCGGATTTGAAAACAGTATATAACGGCGTTTAGCACCCTACTTAAACCACACGTATCGTATACTATTTTATAGCACTGTGTGACCTAAACCCGCACTTAAGTCACGCTTTTTTGTGATTTAAGGAGTGAAAAAATTGACTACTTTAGTCACATAAAAGCGTGACTTAAGTGGGGGTTTAGGTCACACAGTGCTATATATAGTCTTTTTGCATTCGATGGCCAAATTATTAAGAAACATTCACGCTACAACCCTCAGGATCTGGGGGGCTACTCTCAAGTCCGTGGTCGAAGATACGGGCCCGTCCGAAAATAGTTCGATACTTAGGAATGAACCCTACTCCGGATTTATTAACTTTTTCGGGAGGTCAAAAACACATCGAAAGTAAGGACAACTGTCAAATCGTATTGCCATACATTTTAACTTCGGGTCCCAAACTAATCTTATATCCGTAGGTGATACGAGGTAGGAAATGCCCGTAACTTCGGCCGAAACTACGGACTTCGTGCTTAGAGAGTAAACCCCTAGGAACCGAGCAAAACGAAAAAAAGCCAGAAAGAAAGCTAAGTTAAAACGAAGTAATAGCACTGGTGAGCGATGCAATGCGACGCAGTGGGTCGGGGCAACAAGTAATTTCACGCGGACAAGTCGCGTGCAGAAGCTAGTAGATTATGATCATCATCGTCAAAAGCCCAACTTCACCCATACCAGCAGGCTTAGCACGAGAACCGTAGTCCGAACCGTTTGGAAAAGCGATTTCTATTCTACGGTAGAATAGAAATAGAAAGTGTCATGCTAAGCCTGCTGGCCATAGATCTCTCTTTGTTTTTGCCACCCTCCACGCTCTTGTGAAATAGAATTCCGCCCTCACTGGATAGACTTGAAAAATTCAGAAACCAATCCTCACTGCAACACAACTTAATACATGTAGCCCAGATAGTTACGTAGCTTTTGATATCTTCGTTTTAAAGAAAATGGACTTGAAAGTTTGAAACTCGTGCTCCCCTAAGCCACTCAACGACAATGCACCGGACACGCACAGCTTACATTTAATTGGCTTTAAACTCTGAAACCTGTCTCCGCTGAACATTTTAATGGGGAAACCATGTTCTAGAAATCTAGCTCGTACTTTAAAAAATAAAAAATAAATTGTAGAAATCTATCACGTAAGTAATTTACCTGTCATTGCCCTATTTTTAATTCTATTGTTGTATAGTAATTTTATTGTAGGTGCAATGTCTTCACATATAATTAATGTATTCAAAATATTGTATTTTTAATATATTATATATTCTTGCCTATTCTTTTCAATAAAAAACTACCTATTGGAAGGGACAACTAGAATCAATTCAATTGTTTTGTAAATTTTGATTTTCAAGTGTTTTTTTTTATAAATTGTTTGACTTTGAAATTCCCAGCTAGGCAGGTTATACATTTCTTTTTCATCGCTATCCCAATTTATTTAGGGCCGATACAACATACTTTTTCACTTTTTATTTCATACTTCTTTACTAGCCGTCATCTCGTTAGTAAACTCTCTTTATAGCCATCCACAATTCCACATTCATACTTAAAACTTTTCTGACGACATTTTCTTCTTATATAGCTATATACATTTCTTATTTCCAATTATTTAACTGTCAACAAATCTTAAGATTAATTTCACTAATTCAATCAATACCAGATTTTAAGATACAATGACTCTATAATTTTCTTGGTCTGACTTGCATTACCCAATTAGAATTTCGTGCAGTGGATGGGTTAATTTATTGCTATTCTATAGACACGTCTAATCAATTTTGAGCATCTCTACTGCCTGTATGTAAAAATAAAAAGTGAACTGAATAAAAACTGTATTTTAATGTATACACGACAAGTTTTTACAGAGATTTCCGCGGGATTTAGTGTTGGCGAGCATGCATTGCGATGTTCGCGCGCTTTTCATGCGGCGGCCATGTTGTGGGAAGGCGCGGGAAAGTGGAAAGTGCTCGGGTTATCATCTTATTGTCAGTGTCTAGGCCGCGTCATTGTCTCTGGGCGCGATATTCTCTTCCCGTGTGAAAGTTGAGATGTAAGTGCAATGGAAGAAGCCTTTTGATTAAATTATACACTTGCGTAATATCATTCAGGGTTTATTACTTAAGACCTTAGCTGTTATATAATACAGAGCTGATTAGGTCACTAACCAAAATATTTTTAGTACGAAAACAATTTTTACTTAGTTCATCAAGAAGCACAAAAACAAAACAAAAACGAATATAAGTTTTCATTTCGTATACAAAAAAACAAAAAATGTTTGCAAGGTGAAACTTGCTATTATTTGATGATAGCTACGTCCTGGGAAAACCATAACAACATTACGTAAGTCGATAAACTGCATATTTTCCTATGTAATAAAGTTTATCTAGCTTACCTATATCCGCAAAAGCCGGGCATTTCACCAGCGAGTTCTCATTAATTCAAATAGATTCACGATTAGCAAGAAGAAAAACTCCACAATTTTCATTAAGCACAATGGCCATCGAAAGCGAACTCCCGCGCATCTATAATCTAGATCAATTACTTGTTTCACACAAGGTGACGGAGGAAAACGTCCTTGACACCTTAATTATATGCCATTATGTTAATTAGAAAAGATGTACAAGAAACAGCCGGAGCTTACAATGACTATCATATTTACATCTTCACAGAATTACTCATCATTATTTTCATATTAACAGAACTCAAGAATACCGAAGGTGATCTTAGTTTATTCATATATTTACGAAGATATTTTAATCGAATGACGAAGTGGCAGCTGTATTAATTGCAGGAAATTCATGTTTATTTTGATTTTCACGATAGTCATAATTTATCGGCGAAACGTTGAATAGGCGAGTGCCAAAAGTTGCCCAGCGTGAGTAATTGCAGAAATCCAAAAAATGCACACACCTATATTGCATTTATATTGAGCTATTAATTTTACAGCATTGCCTTTCGACGAATATCTCGAACATTCAAAGGTCATGATCCGATTTTGTCTGCTATTTTTTATCGGACCCCACACGGCAAACCGCGTAGGAGTTTGTTTATTCCACGGCTTCGGAGTCTTCGGACCAGTATTTTATGGTCATTGGAATGTTATCGACTAAATATAATATTTTACGGATGTTAAACGTATTTTTCTCTAATACCTCGTTAATTATTCCTTCAATAACAATGAACGCTGTAGTAAACAGCCATCAGCCATTAAAATGTTGGACTTTTGTCGCCGTCTTACCGTTTCTAATGGTGATTTTGCTCGGTTATGCTAATACCGAAGCCGTGTCGGTAGAGCCATAACTAGAAGTATAACGACTTGTTTATAATCTTCGGACATTAATCTCGTTCACGGTCATACATATTGGTAACAGCGGAGATTCCATTTGTTGGCGCCAGCAATCAAATTGTTGTAAAAATACCTTCTGGTAAAGTTAATAATGTCAAATATGGTTAGCTTCGCTTAGCGACAGCATGTTCATGTGTCATCTTTATAGTAAGGGAGATGACGCCGTTTATGGTAAAATCGACACACGAAAATGGGCTCGAGCCAAGATTTGAATACAATGTTGCCATAAAAAACTTATTTGGTGTTGATAGCATCAAATGTGAATTTGATTGTTTGCTAATTCATACAATTTCATAGGTTTCTTTCGTTGTCTTTTTTCACAGTTTATCTAGGACATTACGAACATCGGTGAAGGAAAACATTTTGGGGAAACTTTGACTTATATAATTCTGAAATCACCAACCCGTTCTGAGCGAGCATGGTGATCCATGGTCGTGCCTTCTTAGGGTCAATTCTCACCGAGACAAGACGCGACGAGCACTTTTTAAGATAGGAACAGAATATCTAACTTATTTACAACACGAAAAGGTATAATTTCACTACGAGCGCAAAAGCGTGTCGAAGAACGCTGAGATGCACCGTGTTGTGCAGCCCGTATACCTTATTGTTAAGTCAATAAGATCTATTTTGTATCGTGATCTTAAAAAGTGCGCGCAGCGTCGCGTCTCTGTGTGAACTGACCCTTAGGAGAACAGGCGTTTGCCCTGCATTGGGGCAATAATAAGCTGGTCTTATTATTGTTTTAATCTTTATCTTTCAAATTGCTGTTTTCTTTTCGTATGAACTAACCGAAGTGTTCAACCTAAAATAACAACAGACTTTATGAACGCTGCAGATTCACTTGGCAAAAACGCTGCACTATTATCTACAATAATTTCTACCATCTTATGGACTCGAATATTAGTCGATTCGCAAGAATTTCATTTACTTAATTGTAGGTGAATTGACCATTCCAGATATACGTATTAGGCAACTGGCACGTTTTGAATAACATGTTAAGGAAACAACGAAAAGTTAAGGAAAAAGTACACATACTTTATTACATAAAATACAAAACATGCTGGTGACCATTCGCCCGATTCGGACGAGTCGACTAATAAATAAGCCGAAAGATCAGTGAAATGGTGGCTATCTCTCTGTCTATATAGTGTCAATATTATTATTCTCGTATCAAGTCGAGTTTGATGGGAATTCCGTTGTGGGTCGTATGCGCATGTCCTCGGTCGGAATGCGGAGATGACCGCTTGCGCGCGCGCCGACGTTTCGTCGATTCGCCTTTCTCATTAGCATAAAAGAATCGAGTATTAGATTGACGCCCGACCTTTTGATTTACACGTACGATCAATGTCAATGTCGTTGTATTCAACGACATATTAACATAATGAAAACAATAACATGATTCTTAATTATTGATACATTCGTTAACGAGATAATGTTCTGTAAAACTAGTTACGTGTGATGTTTTAAATATTGACCTTTTAAATAATTAAGCTAATGATGTGGGGTTCAATAAACAAATTGCGTGGCATATTAATATGAAAATTAATTTTATGCAAATCTAAGATTGATAACCAAAAATAAGGTATTCAGAATTTGTAAAAAAAAGCAGTAGTATAATCAGCCTATAATGTTCCCACTGCTGGTACACAGGTTACCTCTCTGTGAGAAGGAGTGGGCCGTAATCCACTACGCGGGCCCAGTGCGGATAGGTAGATGCCATATGTTTTCGAATTTTTGGTTCTAAGACATGCCGGTTTCCTCATGATTTTTTCCTTCACCATTTCGAGTGCAGTGGTGATAAAACAATTCACACAAAGTAAGCGGCTGTCAGGGATCGAACCCACGACCTCTCGTAAGTCGCAGCCGTTACCCACTGGGCCACCACTGCTCCAACTAAAAAGCAATATGACAATATTATTGCTCAATGATCTGTTCGGCCATAAATGTGACTTTAGTCATTGCCATTGTTTTCCACGTATCTATAAATATGTAGTTGATTAGTAACCCTCCTCACGTGACCGTAAACTTGAGGTGAGGTCGGCGGGTCGGCAGATCACTGGCACGTTTCCATACGTTACGTTTTAACCTGACTCGAGCTTACGTAAACCGATACGGTTATAGTAAAGCAGTTACTGATTAGTTTGGTTTTATCAACATTTTTTTTTTACTGGTATAAAAGGAGGAACGTACTACCGTGATTGAAAGTGTCCTTTGTGTTAATCCAGGTTATAATCTAATTCTGTTTAGTCGCCATTCTGGAACTTACATCCAAACAAACTGACAAAAATTTATCTTTTCAGCATTGTTTTTTTTTTTTATTTTATAACTAGCCTTTGCCAGCGGCTTCGCCCGCGCGGAACTTTCATCCCCTATTTAACTCCCTTAGGGGTTGAATTTCAAAAAATCCTTCCTTATTCCTAGTCTACATTATAAAGGGAACCTCTGTGCACAATTTCAGCTTTCTAGGTCCAAAGGTTTGGGGCTGGGCGTTGATGAGTCAGGACTTTTCTTTTTATTTTACAGTTTTGACTTCGCTACTACTTGATTACACATTTAAATAATTAATCAGTTGATAACATTTTAGTCAACCCAGCCCATTCACAGTTATAACAAACCAATGTCATGCAAACTGTAAATAAATAAGTAAAAAATGAATACAAACAACTTGGTCAGTTTGTCGACAATAATCTTTAAAAGTATTTACATGGGATGTTTTTTAAAGGAAATAACGGTTTTTAATGATGTTATTATGAGGTGATTTCGCAGATAATATTTGAGCAGTGATTATCCGATGGACAGAGTTTATTATGGCCATTAAATTTTTTGTATGATCCGTCAAGTGTTTACCGCCCACAGCGCAATTATGGCGTACAACGCTGTGGTTGTCTCAAGTTATTAAAAGCTCATATTCTTGAAGAGTTTATTCCCTTAGATCACGATTATATTGATTTACCTTGATTCCTTTGCGATTATTTCATAAGGAAAGTATTTTTCCACCACGGCTGACTTAATAATCGCTTACGTTGAAATAATAATTAAACAGATCAGGCAGAACATTCCTTAGTTAGAATTTACACGAAGAAAACTGGTCGTGTAAAATGCTCCATATTTAGACGCCATTAGATGTCGTCAATTAAAATTGTTGAAAGATTTAACAATTTAAACGCAAACAGCGGATGCTTTGAACTACTCAAGCCGTCCTATGGACGTAATAAAATCCCGGCGGGATTACGCACGCTCGATTTTCAACCCTCGGCGCTAGCCGACGCCGACGGTTGAAAATCGAACACTATGTTTTATCGACGCGCTAAGGCACATGGCGCTGCACTCTGTTGGATTCTCAATGCTCGGTTTAACACAGAGACTTGAAGATCCAGTGCGCTCAAATATCCCGCCGCGATTTTATTACGTCTGTGTGTATGTCGACTAAGAGCAATGAGAGCTCAAATTGAGCCCTTTCCCTTTAAAGCGACATGTATTTTCTACTATACCACTTTCTACATAAGAGTTACGTCCGCGGGAACCTGGCTCGTCTCGCGTCCGTTGCGCAATACGCTCTCTATTCACTGGCACCTATAAAAAAACTCTTTTGTTATTGTCCTCTGGTTTATATTTCCGTAATAATAATATTTGTTTAACGTCACTTACGCAATGTTGAGTTATTTTGTATGTAAATAAACTGCGAAACTGTCTCACATTGTCTGCTTTTTTACACGCTTTATATTAGCTTCACTTGTATGTTTGTTTGTTTGTTTGTTTGTATGTAACCGACTCCTTTGAGCGCGATTTTGACCCACTTTAAACAGTCAGATTTCATTGAAACTTTGTAAACTTGTCGAGGACCGATGACAATTCAATAATAAAAAATAAAAAATGAGAAAAAAAAATCACATTTTTGTAGTTAGCAGAACTAAAAAATAGAAAATAAATAAATAATAGTTTATAAAACTAAAAAACACGCTTTAAAAACCAAACAAAAAAAGGAGAAAATAATTTAATTCAATTAAAAAGCGTGGCGTGCTTGACATTAATTGATTATAAAAATACCTCAAAAGCACCCCACGCTTTTTAATTGAATTAAATTATTTTCTCCTTTTTTTGTTTGGTTTTTAAAGCGTGTTTTTTAGTTTTATAAAATATTATTTATTTAATCGGTTGTTACATACATAACATCACGCTTTATTTCCCCGCAGGGTTGGGCAGAGGTGTACCAATAGTACACCCACATTTCGCCAGTTATGATTAAGTCTCATGTAATAAATAGGGCGAGAACCTGCTACTGAGAAATCCTGAAAATCCTGGGAATCGGACCCAGGACATGCTCAGCAGTAGAGCTTGCGATGACTAATCCAACGAGGCAGTCAAAATCTCGAATTGTTATTTTTTTATATCTCTGTACTGAATCTCAAAGGTGTTATGTGTAAACAATGCATGCTCCTTATAAGTCCCTAGCAACAGCCGAAAGGTCTCTCCGGAATGCATGCTTTATCTCCAACACCGTAATAAGGAAAAAAGTAGTAACATTTTTATAATACTTCCAAATACGCGTAATACTGGCAGCTTATGGCGACCGCCGACGCCATAAATTAACGTTCGATGAAAAAAAAAAGACGGAAAAAAGGCGCCAGTGTAGCGTCGCGCCGCTCGGCCGGGATCCGCGTGAAACCCAGTCGTTTGCATTTTATACGTTAAGTATATGGACCGCGGGCCGGGCCGTCCAAATCCGCAATCTCGGCAGTACGACGACCTTGGTCATTTATGAGCCGTTATGAATAATTCGCAAGGGCAAACTCGGTAAGGTGAGAAGGACAGTGGGATTCGCATGCTTTATTACTCGGCTTTGTTACATTTTAAGGATTTGTGATGACGCGTTGGAAGACGGCAAAACAACATACTTAGTCATGCTTCAAAATGTACCATTTTAATACCTATATTCCTCTGGTCGACTCTTCACGTGGCCAGACGGCTGGCCTATTTTCAGGCCACAGCATCAGCATTGCCTTCCAACATGGCAATGCCCGGCATTTAAAGCACTTTTCTCATTAACAGCGCTGCGTAAGAATATTTGATGCACAATTAACTCTTCCCATTTTTATATACTTGTACATATATTTTAGTTCGTTTGAAAAATTAAAGATTTGAATAAAAGAGTAGGTTTTAGTACCTACCTTCGTAAAATATAGCGCCAATTTTAATACAACGGTTTTCGCAATATGGGTTTAATGACTTCCGATTTTGTCAGGCCAACAATTCACAATGCAATAAATAGTTAAGCGTATAAGTGGAACGGTAAAAAAACTAGTTAAAAGTGTATTTGTGTTGCAATATTAACTCATTACTGGGTGCTCAAACATGGTAACTAACACTGTCTCTATCTATCTAAATGGAATGACCATTTTTTTATAGGGTTAAGTGTTTTATTTATTCAGAACTTGCTGACTTGACAGACGTTATCGTGTCCAAATTTCAATCATTCAAACAAAATCACATAAAAATTAACATTTTGCGGGAAACTTCAAACTTTTCTTTCTATATAAATCTTAACGGAATATAAAGAAAATTTTATAACAAAAATTTGCTATTATTTCATCTGTTCTGAAGAGATGCGCTTACTAACGAACAGCATTTAATTTTTAACCGACTTCAAAAAAAGGAGGACGTTCTCAATTCGACTGTATTTTTTTTATTTGTTGGCTCAGAACTTTCGACTGGGTGAACAATTTTGATGATTCTTTTTTTTTATTAGAAAGCTGTTGCTTCCCGTGTGGTTCCATTCAAACTTCATATAGATCTGATGATACGTTTCGGATACAGACAACTAAACTCTTCAAAAAATTACAGCAAATCAATCACGATTGCTGCTATCGCATAAATATGCATTGTTTTTACCCCAAGGATGATGAGATTTCGAATTGGTGTAGGGTAGGTAGGTACTATAGCTAAAAAGTGAAATAAAAAAAAAATCCAAAAAAAAAAACAACCAACTAGCAAAAACACAGTCCAATGTGAAAAATAACTTTAATTTCGGAAGTCGGTGACTGGTGACATGAAAATTTAAATATATATCCACGACTTCCGAAATTAAAGTTATTTTTCACTTTGTAGTGTAAATTTTTTGGAAATCGTTTTTTTTTTACCCTCACACATTCCATTCATCTTGAAAACAATGCTTCTTCTGATACGCAGGTACTTATTAGATGAACCTTACTAATCAAAATCTTGCAAACAGCATTTCATTTTTATTTATATAGATTGAAACTGTAGTAAGTAAGTAAAACTAAAATTGTAACTGTACATAAACAACAACTGTACATATACATTATTTTTATAATGTTATACATCATCACCGATTTAAATGTCGCATCCAAACCAGATTCCGTCGCATACTTATCTTCAAAATTATTTAAGTGGTTCAAATACAAAAATAGACACAGATAATAAAATATTTTTCTAGAATTTCAAAGACGACTATATAATTAAAGTTTGTGATAAATTGACGTCTAGTTTTTTTTTGCCCGTATACATAAATGTCTAAAGATTTTGTTTCTTAAATCTTTTTTATTAGAAAATATGTTATTTATAAGCAATTGAATCGATATTAATGACAAAAAGCTAAGTTTACATTGCACACAAATGGCTTAAGGTATAAAACAAGGTTTTAATTGGATTATCGAATGGTACTTAAACCTAGGTTAGCTGATTAGATCAGTAAAAATCAATAATTTCAACTTGGGTCGCCTTTTACAGACTATGCCCAGTAACTTTTTGTGCCAAAACCTATAAACTACTGCAATGCAAGTACCTTATTCGTTTTTATGATAAGAATGTGGTAGAAAATAAGAACTGCTGCAATAATTACCAGTTGCCTTGCTGGATTTTTTTCAGATGTCAAATGTCAACTCTCCAGCTGTTAAGTAACAAGAACATCTGTCGAAAACATATGCGAATAACAATATACTTTTTAGTGTTTATATATAACTTAAAAAAAACACTGTAGGTAAAAAACGATTAAATAGATTTTTAAGTGGAGGCATAATTTAAGGCAGTGCCGAGTTGGTAGTCGTGGACTGCAAGTATTCTACTGACTCATTTCGATGAAATTATATGGATAAGAACTGGAATTACCGACAGAGATGTAACTTATCTAAGATACAAGTATCTGAAATACAGATACAAGATACAAAATACGTATCTTGTATCTGTATTTCAGATACTTTTTTGAAATTCATTTTGTATCTTGTATTTAAATACCTGTTGTTTGGTATCTTAGTATTTTGTAGATACTATGTTTGCTAAAATACTTTTAGTAATTGATGAACAATAGCGAATGAGTGATAAACTCTTTGAAGAACTAGTTTTACTTAAGTCTCAATTAAAACCTTAAAAATATAATATTATGTTGTGTAACGTTTGCGCAATCAACGCGATTTACATGTAAAAAAACTAAAAAACACGCTTTAAAAACCAAACTAAAAAAGGAGAAAATAATTTAATTCAATTAAAAAGCGTGGGGTGCTTTTTGAGGTATTTTTATAATCAATTAATGTCAAGCACCCCACGCTTTTTAATTGAATTAAATTATTTTCTCCTTTTTTAGTTTGGTTTTTAAAGCGTGTTTTTTAGTTTTTTAAACTATTATTTATTTTCTATTTTTTAGTTCTGCTAACTACAAAACGTGTTTTTTTTCTCATTTTTTTTTTTAATTATTAAATTGTCATCGGTCCTCGACAAGTTTACAAAGTTTCAATGAAATCTGACCGTTTAAAGTGGGTCAAAATCGCGCTCAAAGATTCCGTTACATACATACATACAACCCGGGCTAATATAAAGCGTGTAAAAATAAACATTCATTAATAAAAATGGTTTTTTTTACAACAGTATCTTATCTATAAAAAGTATTCGAAAGATACGTACTTTATATCTAGTATTTCAGATACCATTACAGAAAGTTATTTGCATCTGGTATCTGAAATACTTAATTTAAAAGTATTTTGCATTTTGTATTCCAGATACTTTATTTAAGGTATCTTGTACATCTCTGATTACCGACATACACACATCAAAAAAGTTTGCGATCACTTTGAAAAATCGAAATCTTTTTTCTTACCGTAGATTATATTATGATTTTTTCTTCTTTTTAGATTCTTTATTTAAAATATACATTTGGAATATAAAACAATAAAACAGTTCAATTGTTTCGCCATGTAAAAAGGCTTTCAGTCCTAGCTCACGCTCTTTCAGAAATCTGATTTAGTCAATTATAACGGATTTAAAATACTTTTTCGCGGCAAGTTGTGATTGAAAAAATGCCAAGAGGATTATCAGAAGTTTTACGAGCAACAATAGTAACTTTGAGGGAAGAAGGGTACACCACGAGAGAAATAGCATGCAGAGTTGCTATATCCCAATCCTGTGTCGTGACCACGTTGCAGAGGTACCAAGGGGTGGATAATTTTGCTGACCGACCCCGCAGTGGTCGCCCAACTGTTTTAACTGCTGCCCAAAAGCGCTATATTAGATTGCTGGCAGCCCGTGACCCAACAATCAACGCTACTAAAATAAAAGCAGAAGTTCGGGCCGCCTCTGGGCTTGAAGTTAGCACTCAGACCATTCGGAATTGCTTGCACCAGGCTGGATTACGAGCACGGAGGTCTTGGCGAGCTCCTCTGAATTCCCGGCAACGACAACGACGGAGATTGCAGTGGACTAGGCTTCGGCAAAATGAAGCCGGCCATTTCGCTACATTCACATGAGCGTAAGGTGAAAAAACGAAACGGCCAAGCCACATATTTTGACTAAGGTGTAGAGTTTGTGAAGTTAGGCCTTGTAGAGTTAGGGCGTGTATTTATTTATTTATTTATTTATTTAATACTTCACGCACAGAAATGTACAGAGGCGGACTTAATGCCAAAGGCATTTTCTACCAGTCGACCTTTGGGTGATGCAGAGACAAACAGTGGTAGGTGCAATTACTCGTGTTTTGAATATTTTCAAATATATGTAAATATAGGTACTAATATTATTATACTCATACATATGATATACATACTTAATTAAATATAACCAAAAATAAACATACTTAAATACACATAAATTGTTGATTGATTTGAATTGTTGATTGATTGTTGTTTGATTGTTGATTGTATTGTTGTGTTGTTTGTAATTGTAGTGTATAGTTATAAGCTTGGCTCTACATGAGATCTGGTAACTTTTTGACAGTGCGAGTCATATATTATGGTCTCGTCTTAGCAACATCTTACGTGAAAATGTTTTTGGTGGGATAATATTTTATTCTGAGTTAAGCAAGCAACCAACCAACCAAGCATTCTAAGACTTGCAACACAAACAGCCGTTGTGTGGACTCGAAAAAATCCATTTCAAAACTTATAGTCGTAAATATTTTAATGAGAATGTTATTTTTCATGTCCTGGTATGTACTGTTTAATTAGGCAAACATACCATAAAATAACAAGTGAAAAAGACGCTTAAGAGGGGACAAGGCGTGCGATTCATCATACAAATGTATCCCATTTTTTCTTCCTGTATAATGCCTCTAAAGCATTTTTTTTAATATAAAATCAAGGTCTGCTATAAACGTACGTCCCTGTCATTTTCTTTTTTTTTCAGCAACTAATTAGTAAAGAAAATATGACCCTCTAAAAATTACAAAAAATGCCCTATTTTTACCGCCGTGATTAGAGGACTACCAGACAAATTAGAAAAGATTTTAACATAAAAAAATGATAGAAACCTAAACATACTCTTTTCTAAAATGTTAATGTAAAAAATAATTGAATGGGCTAAGTTTACGAGGAAAAAAAGGAATACGGAATGTCAATCTCGTCAAAAAATTTGTGATAATTTCGGTCTGAGCTGCAGCTGTCATATCACACACTACGGGGGCAGACTTACTGACAACGCGACGGCAATAGTTTCTTCAAATACCAATTTTTCAAATTCCTCGCAGGCCCCGTCCCCTCTTAAGGAGGATACGGTAAGGGAGCTCGCGAAATTGAACAAAAATGATTCGCAACCGAAAAATGAACATGGTATGAATGCATTTCAGAATTATAATGACATTTTCATGAATTATTAATTCAATGGGATTATATTAACAAGAGGGTTGTATTAATGATTATAATTCTGTAAATACATACCGTGTTCTGATCTGGCCTCCACAACCCTGTTACTGGGTAACACGATATCCTTTGGCAAGACTGGTTGTTAACCTTTCTTGTTTCTGACGACCCGTAACGACGTTAAAGGTCTTTTAACACCCAGTAAAACCTATACATAAAACCAAGCTTATTGATATTTAGCTTTTTGTAATAATAGAAACGTGTCTCAACCTTTAAGAGCGGAAGACCACACCGAGCCTATTAAGTAATTATCACATCATTATAATTTTCATCACGTTCTTAATAACATAACTCTACATACAATTATCATACTAATTGAGATAATCATAAGCGCCATTATAAAATACCAATTAAATGTTTTTTTGCCGAAACGTATTTGCGGAATCTTGCTTAAAAATGATATTTTAAGAGCAATATGCTCCACGTTTTATATATCATTTGGCAGTTTTGTCACTAAGAAGACTATTAGAATATCTGCAAAGCATAAAGATCTCTCCAAATTATAAAAAAAACTCCTTTCAATATTGGTGAGAAAAATATTGCATACTAAAGGGCCCATTTAAAACCTCCAAGGTGTAAATTTGCCTTGCATAATAAAACCGCGAGTTGCATCGGGTGCTAACAGATCGAAACGTGCTAAAATATCAGAGGTAACTAATTGGAACAAGGCTCCTTTTTTATTGCGAAACTCCATGAGAATATGTGTGAAAACTGAACAATTGAATTCGATATGTATTTAATCGAACCTCTAGTAATTACCATTTAGCGTTATTAAAAATATTATTGAGCCCTCTAATATAATGATTGCGCCTCTTTTTGTGAACCTCAAATCATTACAATTTTGTGGTCCTAACAACACTAAATAGAAAAGTATCTGCGACCAAATTTAGATGTAGCGCTCGCCGGTTGCTGCCGCGGTTGGTCACAGTTCCGACGTAACCTAACCCTAGCTTAGTTACGTGCCAAATTAAAAAGAAGCAATTTTTTTAAAAGTAAATAATTAAAAACATTGATCTTCTTTTTAACAGCGACCAACTGTGAGAAAATGTCATGAAATTAAAAAGAAGATCAACGTTTTAAAAAAAAATACACAGTTGATCGCTGTAACTGAGCTAGAAGAACAAAAACTTTTTAGAAGTTCATTCATTTTAAAAAGTGGCTATCATTAGATGGTCAATAAATTTTAAGAGGATCAGTTAAAAACATCCCATTTAATTAAACTATTCCACCACGGCAAGCGTCGAGAGGGTTCAATGTAAAGTTTATATATAATTGGTTGATTGATAATAATTAACACGCCGCATTCCGGCAGAAGATGAGATACGGGAGATAATTGAAGTTCTTAATGGATCGTAAATGGTCGCCTATTATTTATATCTAGAGATAAAACTCATTGAAAATAAATATCAGAAAATATTTGAGGATTCCTTAGGTGGATTAAAACGTATATATTTCTGATTATAAAAGTATTAATTTATTTTTTTGTTTTTGTTTGGCGAATACTAGGCTTTTGACCATTTTGTATTCGAGTGAGGTTTTCTAAACATACTACTACAACTTAATTTACACTCATAACTTAAGTGAGTGTAATTTATTTTTCTTTATTTATACCAGCGGTCGATATTCGACGTTTTTTTTTTATTAAATTATAATGTAAAAATATTAGCTTTCTGCTCTCTTTCTCAATATAAACTTTAACTGAAAATCCAAAGCCAAATTTCATCCTCCTACGTCGGCGTAATTTTCGTAAAAAGGAGCACAAAGTTTTGGCTTCACGTATATAGATAGATATCTTGACATGTGTGCTATTTTATGACTATAATTTAATGTCGAAAGGAATTTACTGTCTTGTTGTCAATTAATTATCACGAGCCACAGTTACATGGGTATTTCTCAGCACGAAGAATCCGTATAAACAATTTTTTACGTCCAAATACAAGAATTCAAACTATTCGCAAAAACATCCATATAAGTCTTAAAAATACCTCCATATTTATGTGTTCGCTAAAAAATAACAAGTTCAAATAAAATTAATGGATCAGCCGTGTGACAGACGTCACGGAATAATTTTATAGATCCGCCGAATATTTAATGTGCCAAACAGAAGTTTTGGAATGATAAACAATAACACGATCGCACATCATTAAAATAATGAGATCTGTGAAAAATTTGAATACATTTACATGTTCACTATGAACTATTAGACTGTTTGTCCTGATATCACAACAAACGACAAAAAAAAATTTCAACCAATTAATCAATCCTTAGTAGACGAACATAAAACATAGATTTAAGTACAAATAACTAGAACGTTGAACACGACCAAAAATAGAACCAGGTTGCGCCAAATAAATTGTTAGATTGTTATCTAAAATCGTTATCAACACACAAGTCTCTTTTAATAACGTCTCGAACGAACGGAAACATTATGTAACTAAAGAGCCTACCAATAATAACAAGGCGCTACGGATAGGTACAAGCGCGAAATCGATTCTGATATCGATTATACTGCCAATTGATCGATTACAATCGAACTACATAATGAAAGTATTGATGCTGTCCATCGCCACACCTGCATACGCATGATAAATAATTGTAACTCTACAGACTAACTTCAATTAATTAGAGCTCTTCCGCCGTAATCTTATCATAATTTATCATGTCTTTAATGAAAACTTGCCTACATGTACACAACAGCCTGATGCTGGCAGATCCTAACCGCGAGGCGGGCGGGAAAAGGTGGGCTACGATTCCTAGAATCTCGGGTCCCCAAAATTTCCTCAAAGCTCAGCCAATTTTAAATAAGAAACCAAAGCTCATAAATCGTGTTTAAACAATACGAAAAACCACAAACGGGACCGTGAAACACGTCTAGTTGTGGTAAAAAAGCAGTGCAGCCACAAAAAGGCATCATGAATATTCGATTACATAATTTAAGCGGAGGCATGGAGCCGAATTTTGGCGGGCGCGGGATCGCCGGCGCCTCTGCGGATGTTCTCATCTTACTATAGTATCACGAATTTGAGAGTAGTCCTTTGACTCCACGACTGACTATTATCACATATAAGAGGCTTTCATAGATAATTACTAAAACAAAGAGTTCAGCCAAAGTATCATCCGCCATAAGTGTATACCTACTAAGAATAATTTCAGGTTTTATATCTTGGACTTTATTTGTACCGTTGACAGAGCTGATTTTGTTATCATTTGAGCTGAATACATAATTTAGACAATTTGGAGACAAGATCCGGGTCAAGAGTTGCATTTGCATCCTCGTTAAAAATACCAGTGATTTATGAATTATGAGCATTCTTGGGATCGAGTTCTATGGCTAGCCTAACAACAGAACCTAGAACATTTCCCTACAGGTGCAGGAAATTATTTGGTTGTGTGGTTTCAATTATTTGTTTGCAGTTGTGCATGTTTACCTGATCGTAACGTTGAAATGATTTACGTAATTTGGTTCGGTTGCAACACATCTTCTAAATGAGGCGAAGTAATATCTTGACTTATGACGGCATAATAATTTAGTCTACGAAACGGGAGACGGTGACTAATTTCTGTGTACACGCAATTGGCTTCTGTTCAGAAACATTGTCAAATTTCATATGAATGTCTTCTTCGGAGACATAAAACCACAGCTGTTTATTCGTTCAAAATACAGTAAACTGAGCAACGTGAATCACGAAATCTAAACATCGAACGTGACAAGCGTACAGCATGGATCGTACGGTACAGAATAAAGTGTGACTTAATCTCGATTCGGAATATTGAGAACCGGTGGTAAGGTCCCCAGAGTTATGAAGTGGTCAAATGGTCAGAGCCAGCAAGCGCCGCTGTGTCGCGGAATGTTGTACGGACGCGCCGCGGCGACACCACCTAAACACGATTCCGAGAAAAAAAACATAATGAAAATAACAAACGACCATCGCGAATCGCTCCCAAGTCGCGGCGCTCGTGAATTGTACGAGTTGATAGAATTCCACGAGATAACTTATATTGACCAGTGTGTATCTTGGATCAAGATTTTTCAGCTATTTTATAGTCCGAAAATATTTTGTTTCGAAACGGGGGAAGTGCAATTAAAACGAAATGGAAAATTAAATAATTTGTGTGATTTTTCTGGTCCTTGCGCAAACGCATATACACAGTAAAGTGACATTAACTGCAGTTTAAATAATTAATGACAAACAGAAATTAGGCAATGGTTTCCACTAATTGACATCACACGTAAGTAGCTTCTATTCATTAACAATATTGACTTATTGCCAAGAACAATATTAATTTTAATTCGGTGTTAGAGGTTATCCACTATAGAATCTAAATTGAAAAAATGTAATAATTAATCATAATATTTTTTCTGTTGATTGATGATATATATTTGTTTTGTTAGACGCCATATTTTATAAAAAACAATATCAAATTGCAGTCGATAAAGTGTGTTAACGGCACGACGACCTCATATACATACATCAACATTATGAGACCTCTAAAGACATGAACTCAATAAAACAGTCAGCATCAATAAGATAATATCGAAACCTACATTTGCAACATAAGAACAGAGCAAAAAACCGTATTTCCTACCCCTTACATTGGGAAAAACCGAATCCCAAGTCAGGCTACACAAAAAAACAAACCAACGACCTTTTTAAAAGCTAGATCCGGCACTCACACAGCAGCACATAAACATGTTGATACACAACGTTGATAACATTTGGTGAATATAATATTATGGTAATGTGGTCGGTCCCGTACGGGGTCCGTCCGCGACCTTCCGAGGACGCGCCGGTGTCGATGACTCGTGCGCTTGCGCAACATGCCGACCGCCACCGGCTCGTGGATGATCGCGGACTAAAATGCGGATCTCTACGATGAATTCGGACTTGACATAGAGCTGCACTTTGACCGTGTCAATGTTGTACTGTAAACTAGCCTAAGGGTCAAGGTCACGAGCCTTAATCATTAAAAACAAATATTTTCGTTCAAAAAGGAGGAGGTTACAAATTCGACTTCATGTTTCGATGAAAAGCTGAACGACCTTATATCGCCGAACATTTCGGCAGACCGGAAGTGCAGTAACTTTCTGGTCAGAGGTTAAGAGATGCGGAAGTAGTCAAAGTAATGTGACAACTCATCCTTCAAGCCAAGAAAGGGCATAGCCTCTTCAAGCCAAGAGTACGATTCACACTGCGTTTGGTTCCAAGAAAATTAATTTATCATAAGTTGCCCCTGATGGTGATGACATACGCGTATGATACTTGGACCCTTTAAAACTCGGGCCTATGTGATGTCACATATAAATATAACTTAGTCATAGAACATCGTCATCTACTGACCACAGTTAAATAAAGTCTGAAGTCTATAAATAGCCAACTACAAACGCAGAAAAGATTTTTTATGAAGAATGGCGTGTTTTTTTTGTAATTTAAAGGGCATTTTTCCGGCGGCGGCGATCTGTCGCGTCCGGCCCTGGTCTAGGCCATGGTACGGAGCGAGAGTGCATGGGTAGTCGTCAATTCCTTCTGCGAAGCAATCATGTTCGCGAAGAGGGAGGCGGCGCACGTGAGGGAGAGGCAGTGTATGCGCCCTCACGGCTCTAGTCGCCGCAGGAGACGCCCTGGGCGTCGGGAATCCCAGGCTGATTCCCGGCCACCGTAGGCGCGGGCTTGCGGACGGCGAGTAATGGGTAGCTCGCTGCCCGGTAAGGACCAAGCCCAGGTCGACGGCGCGTTGTGTTCCACGTGCGCCTCAAAGAGATGTCAGCACCAACTGGTGGGGGGGTCCGGAAACCGATACCTGCCAGGGCTGCGGGTTATTCGAAAGAGATATCATGACCCCTGACACACAGGCAACTGAAGGAACACGGGTGGGTTTTAGTCAGTAGTCTGACACGCCGTCCTGCTCCACCCAGAGCGGTGGAAATTATTTGATGACTTCCAACCCTCAAAACAAAACAAAGCTATTTTTTCAAAATCCCTTGGATGTATAGGACTGGACTTTAGTCCTGGGTTTACCCAATGCTTCAACATTCCAAGGCAGTGACACCTGTATGAGAAATTCTATAATTTCTTACAATATTCAGAGATGTACTTTCCGGGAATATCTTGGAGATTGCATTACTGGCATCGATGAAGGAAAACATCGAAGGAAACCTGAACTTATAGTTACAATTAATATATGTCTGAAACTGCCATCCCGTCTTGAACAAACGTGGTGATCAATGCTTGTGCCTTCTCTTTAGTAGAAAAATAATAAGCTGGTAATTTATTGAATGCAAACCGGGTTAGCCGGAAACCGAAAAACCAATTTTTCGGCATTTGTCAAATTATTATAAAACCCGGGTTTTTTAAACCGGTTTTTCGAGTTTTTTTTTTCCAAATGGCTGCACCGCTACTCCACGTCTCAGTCAAAATGAATCATTTGATGTCAGCCATTATTTTTCCATACGTTGCCAACGGTTGATAGTGAAAAGACGTGTTGTTTATCGTAGGTAGTATTGGTAATTTGATAACATTTAACTACTTTCAAATAGTTTTGCATGCATTCAAACTATCAAAGGGTTGTACTACACCATCTTTAACTGCGTTAAATTTAGAAACCGAAAAAATGGTGTTATGTGAAATGGCATTACACGAGAATAGCGGTGGACGTAGCAGTTTTTTAATGCCTTTGGCATACAAAGCACTCATCACGATAAAACCAAAAAGTGTCCAATCAGAACGAGCATTTTCGACAGCTGGTTATTTTTGCAGGAAAATACTCTCGTCTTAATAATTCTTTGCTTTTCTTAAGATCTCATTTTCTTACCAAAAACGTTTAAGTAAATTGTTTTTAAAGAAAATCTGTTGATTTTTTAACCTATGTTTAAGAAATGACTTTTTATTTCACTTAATTTTTTGAATTATTTATTTTAGTTACATATTAATTAGAACTAAGTATAATTAACCTGATTGCAGGTATTATTCATCTCTTTTAAAAAACTTATTTCTACGTTATATTATGTTAATTAAAGGTTTAAGTTATGAAAAGCATTGAGTAGCTCAACTACTGTTGGAGGCTATTGAGACTATTATGGGTTCTTTTTAAAAGGTAGAGTTTATAATTAAAGAGTTTATAATATGGTTAGTTTGGTAGGTACCAGATTTTCAGTGTTATAAAATGTGGATTTTGTGTTTTATAATACTTTATTTTCATGCTGGTTTTCATGCAACTTTTCATGGATACTTAAAATTACTTAATATTATACCTACATAGCTTAGGCCCAACAAGCAAATAAACTTTTTACTTACCAGCATGTAGACGAACAAAAAAATACTTATTTTCAAACCGGTTTCACCAAAAACCGGGTAGTTTTATATAAAAAAAAAACCCGAAAACAAAACCGGGTTTTAATCTTGTTCGGTTTTGCATTACCTAGCTGCTATTATTATGCATAGGTGGAATACCGTATTATTTTGCTTTCATAATGGAAATAATAATTTCATGAAAATAACATCAGTGGCAAACAGTGTTTTTTATTGTCCCTGTGTTTATAGCATCGTAACATTTCCAGTAGTCGTGTTCGTTTTTTTGTAATGTATTGTTGCATAATAAGTTGCGATTATGCTAGGAATTTAAACTTGACCTCATCTTTGTATGCTAATCAGTATATTTATGTAAATACAAAAAGATAAACCGCACATACTGTTTTTTAAACGAGATTATGCAATATCAACAAATTCTCAATTCGTACGTATGACAGATTAATTCAAACCTAAATTACATTTCAAGTGCTCATAATGCAGTAAGCACAAGCAATTCAGTAAAGATTAAATTACGTATTGTCAGTACTAAGCTCGACATCATCATAAATTATGCACATTATGCATATCATAAATCTGTCACGTCAATCAGTCAGCCCTTCGTCTTCAAGTTTTTACATATACTCGTAATTGATCAGTCATCGATTCACGATAATCGTATTAGGGTACTAGTGGATAAAGTATAAACAAAACAATCTGCTACCATTGATAATGGTGTAAACGTGATTTGTCTACATCCGTATGTACACGGGTATTAGGGTTCTCCCATCAATTTCATCTCAATAGGCGTCATTAGAGGTCTGATCGGCGCATCGCAGTAGAGGTGCGCGTCACGGAGGCGTCGCTACAGTGTGACACAGCGCAGTGTGTGTCGCGGCGCGGCAGTGTGCGTAGGCGGCGCGCACGCGCTACGGCGGCGTATTTACACCGGCGCCCCCTACCACCGCGGCCACTCATGCGCCGCGCGACCTGCCGAACACACGTGCACCCCACCACTGACCGGCGCGGTGACCCTCGGGACATAACACTATCGACATTCCACCGCTAAGCGACAACCGTGACACTACACCCCCAGTATGTGCAGTGACTGATCACCAGTGAAATTGAACAAGAGTGAAGTGACATTACAGCGCCGTCGTGTGATGTGCGACTGAAGACGAAGAACAGTGTACACAGCCGCAGCCTCAACCGTTAACAGAAAACGTAAGATTGTGTTTGTTTACAATCTTTATAGTAATAAAGATGATAAGTTAGGTGCGTTTGATAGTAAGCTAGTGAGCGTACGTGTATGACAATCGCATGCATCCAGTCAGGTCCCCGACCCAGATCTCACGGGCTAGACGGTGCGCCGACGCACCAACAATAAGCGCGACTCCAGAAACAATGCAGCCGGTATCACGACACAAATATTAAAGTCAAAGTTTCACAGCGACCAGCCTTCGACATAAAACCCAATGACGCCACTACAAACACCTGTGAGAACATTTAAACAAAAGTGTTTCAACGTTTTGTGTGAGTAGCGTTGCCTAACAATCTCAAAATGTGGTCCTGACGTGACCAAATTCAATATGCGCTTCTAGTTCGCCTACTTGCGCTGTAATTACAAAGCCGGTTATTATTGTATTGCTCAAACTGGCGTCTTAACACCCACGATACCAAAACATGACCCACGCCATCAATCGTAAACAGTTTCAGAAAGTTTTCGAATGAAATACTTCAGTGTAAAACAAATCTCGTGAAACGTTGAAAGTTCTCAAAATAGATATTACGTGAAAACTAAGATGCAATAATGGTTTATTCCGAGCTTAATGGCGACGATGCACAAGAAATACAATCATCCTTGCTTAATTGAATTGCACCAACGCGAGCTTAAGAACGCATTAGTCATAGCCCAAGCAAAGCAGTTATAATGAGCGAAGAATATTCGGTATTTGGGTAATTCCGAGGATACAAAAGTACAACATAATAAAATGGTTAGACGTGTTTACGCGATCGATCAATGCCGATTCTGATGTCAACAGTGTGAGGTAGTTAACGGAACTCCCAGCCGGACCTACATACGTACGCGTGCAAAATTTATAATCAATGATTCGTCAACGTCATTACGTGACTATTTTATATACCTACCACTAAACCTCTAAAACGGTCGATGTTGTCGCATTACGTTATATCACGTACCAATTGGTTCCTAATTGATTTTCAAAGAAAAACTTCGGCGCGATAAAAACTGGATTTGTATCGTGTGAGAAAATGTATTCAAATGCAATGTTATATCTCCGGAACTTTTATTTCAAATCTCGCTATCATAATATTTACATTTTGTATATGATCCCTTTCAGTTGTTTCCTTATTACAGTAGCAATGCCACACTTTGATTTTGCAAGCAACAGATATAGAATGTGTACAATCAAGTGTTCGTGTTGATGATCCGCTATATCACAACAGACAGACAAATAGCTGTCTTCCGATCGTAAGTAGACGTACTGCAAAAGCGGCGCGAGACTACGAAAGTCGGACGTGGACTTAATATGACATAACAAAATGGTAGCAAACTGAAATGTTCGGGAAGCTTCTACATACAAATAAACGCAATATGTCGCTTGCTCGAATAGCAGCCGGACCTCAGATGCTAATGAGCACGCTAATGATCCCAAAACTGCGGAAATTACATATAACAGTCGTCTCAAATACGCGGACTTTGAAATAGTCGATGCGATCAACTTAAATCAAAATAAATGAGCGCATAACGCGCATAACCACCGATCCGGATAAACCGTGTGAACGAGGAACAAACGCCAATTAAAACACGGACGTAAACACTAATATCCATGAGTTTGTACAATAATCACATTTAGATTAACATCTTATTGGGGCAAAATATTAACATTTCCGGCGTAATACAAGTTACAACTCAGGTAAATTTTCTAGGTGAGAAAAAGTATGTTAGAAAAAACTTGCTAGATCTAACACTACCACTATTAGAAAGTGAATGTTACCGATAATTTGATATTGTACTTATACTCGCCTAACATATACGTCAACATATGCAAATATACCAACTGGTTCATTCAAACCAGCATCATTTGTATAACGTGTTCGATCAACATTGTTACATGGATTACGCGATTAATCAATTAAAATGGTATTTGTGTGGAATGTAGACGCAGATATGATCATAACTTTAGAAATATTCAGCCGACTAGAACAAGATACAAGTTTATTGGCTAGTCCGTTAATACCTTATATTAAGAGTTGTATGCAAACGGAAATAATAAAGAACGTTGAAAGGTAGTTGAAGTCAAGGGTCAAATAACATACAGTCAGGCAATGTGAAGGTGTTAGTGCAGTTTATAGTACCTAAAGGTCCTATTGCATTACGATGACACATCGGCACGAAGCCAGTTTACCTTCTTGGATCCCGGAATGCCATACCCAGCAATCTGCCTTGAGTTTATTTCTGTCTATCAGTTTCTCGAAGCTTCGCACAGTAATCCAAGAATACAATCCAAATTGTAAGTGCAAAGCGTGCTATTACGTTACTTAGCGTAAAGTTACATTCTAAAAATCAAAAAGACGTATTGGAATGACTGTTCAGTGTCCATATTGATTTAACATCAAACCGTAAATCATTCCGACTTTCTAAGCTAAAGTTTTATTGCAAATGATTCGAAAGTGAAAAATAATGCATCGCGTCTTATGCCATCAAACATTATTCTCCATTCTTCATACAATTTCTATTAAAAAGCATAATATGATGTCGTTTGGAAATAGCCTCGCTCCAATTGAAATATTTTGTCAACATTGCACATTTTACTACAGCAAAAGAAATATTTCTATTGCGGAATTGAATGCAGTGTCAACGCACTGTCAGGTGTTGACAGAACTTGTGAAAACATTCAAGTGAAAAATTTCCCTGAGCTTGAAATTGATTTCAATGATGATAATATAAACATTAGATTACGTCAGGAGCTCTCATGATCGTCAACAAAAAATTCGCATCCGGCTCCAAACGATGAAAAGTCCACGATAATACTGCAGCAAAAAAGGGGCAACACTTGTAAGAAACCGGTCGACAAGTATCTCGATGCGAGCAAGGTCTACGAAAACTTAGAGAGTCGAGAACAATGACAAATTGTTTTGTATGTAGCAACTCTGAATGTGCCTGGTGTGACATGTTAAACAATAGACCCGCTCTCAGCAATTAGTTGCGCCCGCGCATCGTCAGCATCATCAGCACCAGCATCGCTAATAGCCGTGACGTATATAAGTCGTCATTACAGACCCTTTGTCACGTAACGCGTAAACTAAGCGGAGAATCGCCTCCGAGGTAATCACCGGCACCGATAATCCGATAGATACGGGCGGCTTAAGCGATCGCCGCCATTGCAAAAAGTATTACGAAATTCGCTATTATAATATGCAGCTTTTCCTCGCACGACTCCAAGCGAAGGACTCGGGCGCAATCTAAGGTTGCCTATTATCCGCCACGCTCCGAAAACCACCAAAAGGTAACACAAGAACAGCGAAATTTTGAAACTTATTGCACAAGAGACGCCTCATATTAAACAATAAAGGAGTAACTAATAACGTCGATTATCTATCTAAAATCAGTTAATTGATGTTTACTGCACCGGTAGAAGGAGCGCAATAGGAGAACCGCCCACAACAGCCGATCCGATCTAACTTACTATACAATGTTACTTACCGAAACAGCGCAAACGTTGCTAAGATATGAATTCTTACCTGTAACAAGAAATAAAAGGCTTTGTTAGAGAAATAAAAATATAGATAAGCAAGTTCAAAATGTTAACAAGGCCCACGTATTTGCTTAGTCATTAAAAAAACAAAACCGCGAAAAGTGCGCAAAAGTAATGGAGATGCGGTAATAGCAATTACTGATGACATGTAAACGAATAACGAGCATTACGTTAAAGATTACATACGAACAGTCATCGGGTTGGACCGCGCCAATTACGAAACAATGAACAAGAAAGTTTAAAACAAAGAAAGGAAAGCGCTTGCGAATACTAAATCGTATCACGTAGACTTTGAAAACCACATTGGAAACTAAAAAAAAAATGAACAATTTGAAATGTGGCAATATTTTAATAAGCAGTAATAATATAGATCACGTTTTAGCTACATCGACTTCCTTCATCTCAAGGACTGTTTGAGATAGCCACGTTTGGATAATACATATAGACGTAACACGACATCTTTGGCCATATGGACCGAGAGCGAACTTACTTGGCCAGGCTATGCGGAAGCTTCGGACATATAATCGGTGTGAAGGTTATTTTTATTCTCAAGGGTGGGATTAACATTGTATGCATAAACTGTATTTTATCTAGAAAACGTGTAGAGGGCGTGGAATGATAATAAAAGATTTACCATTAAACAAAGTATGTTGCTAGCCCAGTGCTTACAAGTCCCTGGTTAGACATCAACTTCAATCAAGCGAGAAGTTTTTAGATTATTGCACGTTTTCATCTAAGATCACCAGTATATTTGTCGTATTATTTTGCCAATTAACAATATCGTGATTTCTGGAGTTGATTCAATTATTTGGCCTGACCTTATCGGGTTGTAAGTAACATATGTCATGTTAGCCATAACTTACACAATATAGAGTAAAGCGATGAACCTTGAAAGCGAGCTATGGGCATAAATCATAAATCCGCCAACAATAGTCTACATGGCAATACACTTAGTAGAAATAGTTTAAAATATTTCACTGTATGGCCCCGAGAGCCGGCGCGTGCGCTCTCCACGACCACAACCGGTCACGATCTAGAAGAATCGATTTTTCATAAAATTGTGACCTTAAGAATTTCAATAGCAGAGACAAATATTTGTGACCAAATCTAGATTCGAATCATGTAGACATTGGATTTGGAAATGTAGTTTTACACTTCAAAACGATATGTACAGAGTACAATAAGAATAAAAAATCGATGATCGAACACTAATTCACTGTAATGACTGAGTACACAGTTAACATCGAGCAGGTAGAACTTAGAACCCACGCAACTAGGATCATAGACATTGTGCAATTCACTCGCGGAGATATTTTGCACAAAGGAAACATTTTATTACAGCAATCCGTTTCTAAATAAAGATAATCTAAATTGTAACTAACAAGTAGAGGAATGTATAAAAGAATTCCCACATTAAGATGCAAGGTCTTTTAATTGGCAGGGTTTGATCATAATAAGGCACGTCTAAAAATATGAATACACAAAGTTCGTGAGATATAAGCCTAGTACCTAATAATTAATTCGAAAATGAGCTAGATAATTGACACAAATAAAACAGGCAACCATATGATGACGTAAATCCAGTCGGTCGTTATTTTTGTCTATTTTATTTCTTACGAATTTAATACAAGGTTATGTTGAATTTTAGCGATACTTATCATTAGTTGCTTATTACTAAAAAGCTTTCGTCAAAAATAAAAATTAAAATGAAATACGTTTATTTCAGACATAATTCAAATTTTCCATATAATGTTAGTAACAGAGGTCTTAAAAACTATGTTAGTATTGCAGCATTGAACTCATAAAAAATCAAAATTAAAACAAAAAAAAAATCATTTCGTCACGTGAAGCTGAATAAGCCTCCCAGCACAGATTCCGGCCTATCTGATATCATCTTCATAATTCCGTTGTGGTTTCCACGGATCCTACACACGAGAGATGCCGCTGTTTTACGTATTATGGCATAACAATCGTCAACCCTTATGTCAGCAAACATGACATGTTTGCTGACACAAGGGTTGTCGATTGATGCTTGATCTTAAAAAGAAAATTCAAATAGATCACAAAGAGAAACAAGAAGTTTGAAAATCTATAAGTAAAATCGTCTAATCTTCTAGAAACCGAATTGATTGATAAACAAACCAAAACAAATAATATACATACAAGGCATTTAGATGACATAACACAATCCAAGATGGGTGCATTTGATAAAAACAAGTTGTAGGATGGCACCGCCTTGACCAAGCCACTTGTCCACTATGCACTTAATTGCCATAAGTTGTCGCCGTGACACTATTAACATTTCTCATAGTTCGCGGCTCAGATACCTGAACGTAGCTTCTGACATTTAAGGAATAGAGCTTAATAGTCTTAATACCACGGATTGATATGCTGAATTCCTTTGTGTTGACGATAATGTTTTATAGGTCGTATAAAATTGGAATATTGCCTTGTTGCAGTTGTGGTTATTAGTTTAGTAAAACTGAATTACAATTTTCTCAGTTATTATCTATGTTGAGGAAATTAATTGTAATTGAATCTTTAATGATTCCATAAAAAATCTCACTGTTCATTCGCTTTACAATCATTAATATCATCTAATTAACTGCATATCATTTGTATCATTTGCGCAAGAGTTTAATGTTTTATATCTGAACAATGGGCCGGATAATCATTAATTTTAATTGGAACAAAAGGCAGACAATTTAAGAGCTAAGTAGTTGGGGTCTAAAATAAAAGGTATTGTAATGAACCGGTTGATCAATCAAACGGCACGCGCCAGCATGCGCTTGCGCATCAAATTAAGGTTGCCACGAATCGAAATGAACGATTAAAATAAAATATTTCAATGTTTTATGTGCAATGTGAATTTCGCAACAGGCAAACTGTTGTAGTAATTAAATACCTTGTAGGTACACCAAAATATACTTGTTCAATGCAAGGTTTTACTTTGCGATGATTATATAACTTAACTGTTTAACATGATCCTAAGCAAATATACTGCACACTCTAAATTAACAGAAAAACTTATAACCACAATTTTCTTTAGTAACTTGACTAATGAAGCACGAGAGCGAGCCCACCCTTTTCCTGTCCTGATCTGTAACCTTTGCGCTTTTAAATTTCGTATGATTAATCGCAAATATAAATCATTAAGCGCAAGCGACGGCCCGATGATACGCCAATTACTGTCGTCTTGATAAACATGTCTTAACAACAGACAAGTAACGTTATAATTAGCCACGCTCGGCGCTCGGGGGCTTCAGCGTAGACGATTCGATACAGTTTCATAATCCCGCGACAAACCATTGCAGCCAATACCGTAGCATACATGTAACGGTTTATTGATTGCCGATCGCAATCATTATTATTATAAATTGCGCAATCCGCTGGACACACGCGTGCCGGACACCAAGGAGTGGTCAACAAACAGTTATGTCGCAAATAGGCGGTTATAGTTTGTAATAAATAAACGCCGGCCAGCTTTCCGTCGTTCCGTAAACTCAAAGGAGATCAATGCATGCAATTACCTGCCACTACAAACTTATACACTTTAATTTGTAGGGGGACTTATCTCAGTAATTACATAAATAAACAGCCTTCGTACGCACTTTGAAAATTAGTTGAGAATAATCTGACGATCGCATAACAAGAACATAAAAAGGCCACAAATTACACACATATTAAAGTTGTTTACTTAAGTTATTGGAAAGTGTGGAGGAATACAGTGAAACGTGGCAATCGGCGTGTCCTGGCGGTTAAACTCGAGTCAACACAAACAAAGGCCGATGGAAAGTTAGCGCCGAGCGCACGGGCCGAGCTCTGAATACAAATCGTCAACAATACATCAGCCGAGAGAATTTCCCAACGCTCTGTCACCGTGAAACTAGAACGTGAAGAAAGCTTTTTTATTCACATACGAAAAAGCCTATAAAACAATAATTGTCGTGCCGCGTTCATTCCGCGGGGCACGCCAGCAAGGTTGTCGGCATTGTTGAAAGCACCGGCCACCGTGACACTCCCAGCCAAGTCGTTGGTTAATCACTTCACGTTTTGTACTGACCGCAAAAAAATCGGGCACCTTGCAGAGCAAGGCCATGCGCTTGCCTTAGTTTCCATCGCTCATTTTAAATAATTACGCCAACAATGCACACGGTCTCGTTAGAACGCAGGGCTTAAACAATCGCGACACAATTTTTATGAAGGCAAACTGGGTATCGCAAACGAAAGGATGCAACCGCGATGAGCCTTAGCATCGCGGCCAAATGTCAGGTCGGTGTATTCGCTGTGAACTTTACGGCCCACCTGTCTGTTGCTACGTGCAGTCAATTCAATCGGCGGTTTGTTATGTTACAACTTATAGATTTCAGAAAGGAAAGAACCGGTGACTGTTACGGCAAGTATTGCTCAACCAGACTCTGCGCGACACCACTTAAACGTACCAAATGATTATAAACCGAATCAAGGTTATTCATTATGAATCACGTGGCTAATGAGCGTTATCGTTTCCCTCTTTGACGAGGATAATCCGGCCAAACATTCTATAAATTTGAGGTAGCTAACATTTTTGTTGAATTTTACATCAGGAAAATACGCAGAGAGTGACCTATTGTACTAATAGTCCGACTGCAAAATCGAAACCAATTAAAACGTCGATGGAGCGCAGAATTGCAAGCTCTAAGGCGTTAGCGCACGGCGCACTGTGCCGCCCTCGCCGCTCTATGATCTAGTACAGGTTCGGTGCATAGCTTAGCACAATTACAAAGCGGGTTAGGCTTGTGTTTTATCGAAGGCGAAATCGACTTGGGTGACCGTGCCTTTCACGGAGCCCGGCCACGCCCACCGGACACCACGGGCGACTTTGCCTTCACTGCCCTAATAGCTCCATATCTAGTTCGGCCATTATTCGGTTCGGTATAGTTCAGCCCGACGCTTTCGATACAATCAGGCTGACGCTATTTCTTATCTAGTGGTAGTTATTTTCCACCCACAGCGACTGCACTAGCTGACATCCTCATTGTGTTCAATAAACGGCATTACAAATAACATTGTATGAATATCATTTCGTGACTGCGGCAAGAAGATTACGCTACGAAGCACGTGCCGATTGAAATTGAAAAAATTACCCGATCATTGTTTCAAAACTCTCAAAGATTTCTATGTCGTTAGCGGTTGCAAACTAGGCTAATGAACATTTCTCCGGTGAGGTTACACAGCCGCTGTAGAACAATGAATCTCCGGCCTGATATCTACTTAACAATACGTAAATAGTGTCAAATTAAGCACGACACTTGTATTTTTTCGTATTTAGGCCTCGCGGCCTTCCTGTCTCGTGGCGGGCGTTAATTCGCCATTCAATTTCCAATTAAACGCTTGATTCTCAATGCCAGCTGGGTCGGAGGTGGTCGCTCTACAAAACTTAATAAAAGGCGGGTGGTGGCGCGCGGCTCGCCAGTGCCCGAAACAGCGCCACTGGTCGACGCTTTTGTCTCCTTCGGTCCTTTCACTTTGCGCGCTCATGACCGACTACGTAGCGTACACGATTAACAAAGAAAGCCCGACTTAGATAAGTTTATGGATTAACGTGTTGTGTTTAAGTGTTTATGTATGTGCAATATAACTAAGAAGTGATGTTTTCCAAACTTTCAGATGGTGAGAGGGGCGGCCCTAACGCTGGTGCTGGCGCTGACATGGGCTTGCGCGCGTGCCAGCGTGCTAGTGCCCACGTACGTGCTGCCGCCTGACTCGTTCGTGCGCGATCAACGCAGCCTCGGCGCCGCGCCGTACGACAGCGATCACGCCGAGTCACAAAGAACGATCAAACGACTCGTCGGCGGACACCTCAAGATTAAACCCGAAAAAGAATACGGCACCGCTAAAAATTCATTAACCTACAGCGAGAAGAGCGCGACTGGTAAATTCACAGGCGTGATCGCGCCGGACCAGTCAGGCGGCAACGTGGGCTGGAATCAAGGGATATGGGATGATGGCATGCTCATGTCCAGTGCCGGCGAAGGAAAAGATGCTCCGAAGACAAAGGAGGTCGAAGAAGATAAAAAGACTCTAGCAGATCAGGTGGCCGAAGGAAAATATGGTCTAATTCAGAATGAAATATTCGCCAAAGCTCCTAAACGACCTGGAATTGTAAGCTACGAGCCAAACGCGGAGACTAGATCAAAAGATAACCTTCAAAGTCTCGGTGGACTCAAGAAAGATGAGATTTGGCTCGCAGAGGATCACCTACTAGTTTTAAAAGGGGGATCATTCCCTGAGCGAACTAAAGAGACTGAAGGTAGACCATGGCCACCGATCGACGCCTATGAAGCGCCTAACAGGCAAGTAAAGTTACCGCAGAAACCCAAAGTGCCACCGCCCTTTCCGGTACGACTCTCCGACAACGGACCGCTCGTTTTCCTCACGCCGAACGGCAGTGTCCCTGCGTCCCTTTTCCCTTCCTTCTTTACAGGAGAGAGCGAAGGCCCTCTTCCTCCTCCGCCATTCCTCTTTCCATCGGGAGCGCCCTACCCCTCGAGTGATAATCAGGGAAACGCTACTTCCGGGGGAGCGCCGCAGCCAGGTCCTCCGTTCCCATTCCTTCCCGGGAATGCGAGCGAGGGAGTATTCCCGTTCCTCCCATCCATGAACGGCTCTTTTCCAGAAGGCTTTCCACCGGGCGCAGTGTTTCTACCACCACCGAGCAACCAGTCAGACCTATACGACGAAGACGACCCTTCGATCTACTATCCGCCGCCCTACAATTTTTCCTACCGCGCTGACTACAACAATAAAGTGCCTGCGGGCCCACTAGTACCTGGAATAGTACTGCCGCCTCCACCAGACTTCTTTGCTCCATTAGAGGAGAGCACGACGGAGGCTGTTAAGACTACCACCGCTAGGCCGTCCACGACATACACAAGGACGAAGACGACCACGAGACCGACGCCTACGCACACAGTGCAGCGTACCAAGTACAAGCGACCTACCACAACTGAGGCGCCGAGAACTACTGAAATACCAACAACGATAACGACACCGCCACCAGTCGAGATCGTGCCTACTTTGAAAACGAGGAAGCCGCAACGCATACCGTCGAGACATCCCGTAAGAGTTCATAACTTGCCGGACGAAAATACAACAAGGACGAAAACAGAGAAACCTGTTTATAAAACACGAACGAAGGTTACATCGAAGCCTCTCTCCGTGTCCGTAATTTACGATTATCCAGAACCCGTATACGACCACAAAGTACCGACGACAACGGAGAAACCGTACATACTATACGATCTGCCGCAGAGACATACGGTGAACTCGAACGATATTTCATCAACACAAGTGCCGCTCAGAGCACATTATTCAAATGTACAGAACGACGTGCCGACTACAAAACTGCAACCTGTCTACAACAACAGGAAACCAAACGAAAATGCGTTTGCATCGTATTATTTCTACGATGAGCAGCCAAAGACCTCGCCTTCTCCAGCCACATTTTTCGATGGCAGGAATTACTACAAGACAGTACCAGTCAACCAAACTCCTTACCCACAACAGCAGAATGTCAACACTCAGACAGGCTATAACCCAGCGGTGGATATATCATACGGAGCTATCGACCAAGCTGATGCACTATTCCTGTGGCCACAAAAACAGGGACCACGAACTCTCACACAGGAGTACTTCAGTATACAGAAACCCAGAACACAACCTGTCTATGTACAACAGCAGAAACAGAGGCCAGAAGCTTTCTATCAACAAATCGCTGATATTCAACAGACTATTGATTTCTTTACGACTAAGAGACCCAAAGTCCACTCTCACAGACCACATACTCACAAACCTAAAGCTATTACCGGGAGACCAGTCTATCAGTTTAGCTATCAAAACCAACCGAGACCGGAGCAATTGCCCTTCCGTGCACCGAAATTGGACCCGGAGCCTTTTAGGCCTATGGTGAGCTATAGCAAACCTTTCAACGTGGCGAATGAATTCAGCGCTATAACACCGTCAGTGTCACCTGGTTACAATCAGCAATACCTGGTCGAAAACGTGCAAGTGACGACAGAGTCGCCGACTTCCAGCAGATACTATCCTACGACGAAAACATACGATGAAGAATATGACGACGCTCAGTTTCCGAAGGATGTTCGGAATAAGAAAAACAGACACCAGTTCCAGATACAAAGCGACCAGCCCGCGCCTGTTCATCATGTGTCTAGGTACCCCAACACTACACCGAACCCGATCAGCCAAGGGTACTACACGAAACAGGACGAGACATACTTCGATGACATAACCAAGAACTCGTTTGACGTGTTCGGTAAGAAACTAGAGGACAACACTCATGACGTGAACGGATTAGCAGTGACAGCTCCGCTCGACACGGTCAGAACGCCGATAAACAACAACATAAACCTCCAATACGCCTACGAGATCATAGAGAACCAGAGCCCAAACCCACCGTCTTTAGACAGAGATACTCTTGTTAACTATCGTCTCCCGAGGCCTACGGCCAACCCCGAAAGTGAACAAGTACCACAAGTGAACGCTGAGCTGGTACAACAGAAGCCACCCTCACTAGAAGACGATACGTTAGTCAATGATCGTTTTCCACGACCGACAATAAATCCTGACAGCGAGTTCATCCCTATAGCGAACCCTGGCTACAGGACACCACAGCAGTACAGAGCGCCGACGCAGGTGCAGAGGCCTCAGTTCGGGGGCGAGCAGTACGACCTGAACAGGCCGTCGCTGGTGGGAGACACGGCCGTCAACTACAAGAGGCCACTGCCGCCGGTCAATCCCGACGCGGAGTGGATAGGGCCGGTGAACACGGCAGGCGAGGGCCGGCCTGGCTCGTTCGTCTCCTACAGGCTACCCGGCGAGGGAGCCCACGTGTACTTCCTGACGCCGCAGGCCGCAGCGCAGGCGGCGCGGGAGAGGTACAGATCGCCGGGCTACGGCCGGTGAAACCAAAGCTCTAGTCTGAACTGATAACGTCGCTCGCACGCGACGTGCCGTGTAAATAAAAGCGCAAATGTGATGTTAAAGTGTCCTAAGTAGTGTAAGAGACTAGCGGGATGGCCCGCGTTGCCATAATATTTAAACAGCGAGTTATAGTTTTTATGTGAGACACGTTCTTAATCAGCGGTGTTGTGAAACAGACGCTTTACTTTTGATACGTTATTTATTAAATTATTTCTAAGAGACTGTGGTGCGTGCATAATGATAGTTAATTTATTTATGTCAGTATTCAACGAACTATAAGGAATGATGTGATATGTTTGACGATGATTGTGGCATTGTTATTGCATGTAATGATGGCAGCAATTGTTATTTGTATAAAAATTGTTATTTATAAAGTTGATGATGAATCAATGTGGTTTTGTATTGTATTTTTAAAACAAAGAATTTGAAATAAAATAATACAAAATGTTATGATTAAATGGTGTTTTTGTTTCGTCTTCCCCTTAAAACCGAATTCGTCACTAACTAAAATAAAAAACATGGTACAGCCCGATTCTAACAATATGGCGGCTCTGACGTGCGCTACCAGCTGCGAAGTATCTCACCCCTCACCCCCGCTGACTCGCCTCATGTTCAGAGACACCAAAAAGTTTGAATCGGGCTGTAATCGATGCAAGAACAGATATAATACTATTACTCAACGACTGATAATAACTAAATCAAGTTGCTAAGTGAATCATGACGTAAAAGTAGTTCAGGTTAGTTTTTTACCTACAACGTTCTTCAAACATTGAATGATCGACAGTAAACTAAGCCAGGGACAAAAACTGTTACTTTAGAACAATTATTCAGTAATGTGTATCATATAAAAACGTTTACAACTTGACCTAACCGGCACACAAGGTCATTTGGTCACTTTCACTCAAGTTATTGCGGTCCTAGATACTATTACTTGTTATGAAAGTTAAATGGCAGATAAATTATTGTAATATTAATATTCTAGGAGATATAATGCTAGTATTTATAGGTGGTTATTTAGTTCAACGACCGCGTCTGAGTGATAGGGAAACCTCTACTCCATGCTTTACTAAGAATAGGCCGTGTTATGACGTATAACAGTTAGTCAGTTTTGATTTACGAATTACCTCGAAAAATAAAAATACAACATCAAAAATAAAAACTTGGCAACAATGTTTGACTTCAGATCCAGCTACACAATCAAACGGTAACTAGGTTAAGTAACGCCTTACTTTAACAAATTATTGTTATGTAAAGAGGGTGCTAAGGATAATGGAATAGGGGTGATGGACTGGCCTGGAATTTTTGTTTTTTTTTGTTTTCGCAATATACAGGTCATTGTCACTATTTCACTATAAAGTGAACTAAGAGGGTTGTATTAATGATTTTAGGGCTGATTTTTAGAGTTCGGTGCCCTAAAAATACGTAAGTACCAAATGGTAAAACGGGCCCCTATTACTAAGACTCCGCTGTCCGTCCGTCTGTCACCAGGTTGTATCTCATGAACCGTGATAGTTAGACAGTTGAAATTTTCACAGATGATGTATTTATGTTGCCGCTATAACAACAAATACTAAAAAACAGGATAATAAAAATATTTAAGGGGGCCATCCCATACAACAGACATGATTTTTTTGCCGTTTTTATAGATAATAGTACGGAACCCTTCGTGCGCGAGTCCGACTCGCACTTGGCCGGTTTTTCAATAGTCAGATAACTTTTATCTCAAGAATAAATCTGACAGTTTGGCATATTTTCAATTCAAAAGCTGTCAAACCGACATATCCATTCCTCAGATAAACACACAATCTAACACTGAGCTGCAAATTACAAAAAAAAAACATGAGAAAGTTTGAATTTTCCAGACTATTCTGGCGGTTCCCCCTTAAATGACAAAATCTTTGCAATGTATAACGAGAAATGAAAATGCTAAATGCTAGACATTTTTTAAGAGCTTCATTATACATTCTAACGATCCAGTGAACGCTGAAAGTCTGACAATTGGTACAACTTAATATTGCCTAGTAATTGGGTCATCATCATCATCATCATTTCAGCCGAAAGACGTCCACTGCTGGACATAGGCCTCCCACAATCTCCTCCATGTCGACCGGTCTTGTGCTTCCCACATCCAGCCGATTCCCGTGGCCTTCACAAGGTCATCGGTCCACCTTGTGGGACGCCTTCCGGTACGCGGTCGCCACTCCAGAACCTTTCGGCCCTATCGGCGATCTGTTCTGCGAGCAATGTGCCCTGCCCACTGCCACTTAAGTTTGGCAATTCTTCGGGCTAAGTCGGTTGCCTTACTTATCAGAAGGCTTAAAGTCACCCGAAGTAATTGGGTAGCAAAGGTCAAATAAAGGTTGCTTCGAGTCACATACACATTTTCGGAGTCTCTCTTCGATCCTTCGGTCTGACTCACAAGGATGACAAATCATCACAATATTCAACAACCTTTGCATTATCCTAGAACCTAACCTTGTTTTGACAAATTTATTTAGTCATTCGTTCCAAACATCTTCAGACAGAAACGTGTAGGATTATAACAATACAGGTTATATACAAAGTTAATTCTGTTTAGTCGCGCCTATTAGCCGTATCGTACAACTTATGAATATGAATGAATTATATTCATGAGTATTATGCTGAACTTGACTTGCAAAAACGCTTTGCTTTAAATTCAACAATACATAAGTGATGGTTATGTAAGTTTCTGATGCAAGAAATAGAAAAATGAATTATACTTTGTATAATAAAGCTGTGGCTAAAAGCAGTATTCTATTCTGAACACATACGCACCGTAAACAAAGTTCAACCAGTCGACAAGATATTACGGCCGATGGGATTACTCATAGGCAAAAATGGCGACCTTCCATGCCAAACTCTCAATTCCTATTTAACCCCTTTAGAGCTCTGCCAGGAGTGCGGGTTATTTACTCAGTAAAAGTCTGACAGGCCCTCCCGCTCCGCCCCGAGCGGGAAAAGTCATCTGATGATTTCGCATCCTCAAAAAAAAAAACCTTTAGAGCTCACTTTCATAGTATAAGGAATTCTAATGGAATATTTCATGCTTCTGACAATTCGTAACGGCTGTCAAAGATCTACGAATAACAACCGAGACCAACGGCTTAACGTCCTTTCTGAAGCACGGAGGTCTAGGTATGTAAAGATGGTCACCCATCCACGGACCAACCTCGGCAAGCGTAGCTAACTTAACCTGATCAATCGACCCGTGCAGCTGAGATTTATTAGCCACGATCCCTTACATCCTCCTCCTTCGTTCAAGACTATCGTACGCACGCGTAAGTCTGTGAAGTTTCGTTCTTCACAGATTGAAAAGAAATGTAGTCGACATTTCGAGTTCAAAGCGTTTAGCAGTTTTACTTGAGTTAACAAAGTTACTGCCTCTAACAGAGAGGACGCCTCTATCCCAGCAGTGGGAACGTTGTCGGCTGATTATGGATTATAGTAACACAGCTAAAGGTTTTTTTTTTTTAGGTGGAAAAACATCAAATAACTTCTCCCGCTCTGGGTGGAGCAGGAGGGGTGTCAGACTTTTACTGACTAAAACCCACCCGTGTTCCCTCAGTTGCCTTTGTGTCAGGGGCCACGGTATCTCTTTCGAACAACCCGCACCCCTGGCAGGCATCGGCCCTTGCGGACCCCACCAGTTGGTGCTGACATCTAAATCAATATGCGGTCAGGCAGCATAATTATTTTCATCTTCTGCTTTGGACTGAAATGATGATGACGGTGATGATTTTTTGGATTCACGGTTTCAAAAATCAAAATATTTTATTTCACATAAGCCTGCATGGGCACTTATGAAACGTCAGAAGCTAGGTGCACGTTTATACAAGATATCGTTATCTAAATATGATAAAAACATATGCGGTCGGGGGACCCCTGTCAGCAACGAAGTTCTGAAGTCATATGACCGGCCGCGCACAATGCTAGTCTGCTCGAATCTCGATACTCGCACGCACACAGACACCCGTATATGTATAATAGAAAGAGACAGAGAGACTTACGCGGCGATTTCAACCAGTCAACTTCTAACACAGTAAGCGTTAAGGAACTTTGTTCTAAAAACAAAATGAGTGTTTTTTTGGGCAATGACCTTAGCTGGCATAATCAACCGCGCGGGTTGGCAGATGTCACATGTCTTCGAATGGTGCTAGGACATGTCGGTTTCGTTCCGTTATGAGAGCAGTGGTGATGAAATAATTTACAAAAAGTAAATCCCCTAAGCCTGTCTGGATTCGAACCTACGACCTACATCTCGTAAGTTGCAGCTGTTACCATTGGGCCACCACTGCTCCTTAGCTCGTAATTACTTGAAGTATCAGTTTAAAAAATCAAGTTTTTTGGGTAAAACACACAGATATCATGGGTATAGATATCTAAACACTATAAAACAAAAAAAAGGTATGACGTTTTTTTTTGTGATCAACGGCCGTCTGCAGAGTTTCACTAGCAAATTTAATTTGACCTTGTTTGATGAAAGTACAGCTTGTAATGTGAATAGAGTTGTAAGTAATCTGACCTGTGTCGGGCTCCTGCGTCTGCGGCGCGTCCTGCAGCGGCGCGGTGTAGAGGCGCAGGTACACGTCGATGGCGGCGCGTGCGCAGCGGAAGTAGAACGGGTGCGCGCGCAGCACGTCCTCCAGGCGCAGCAGGCCCACGTACGAGCGGAGCGTCATCTTGCGCATGCAGTACGAGTGGAAGTCGAACTGGTCCTCCATTATTTCGGAGAAATGCTGTGGATTAAACTTGGGTTAGATACTTTGAAACTTTTGTTCAGCGAGTTTTATGAGAATGTGAGATTTTGTATTTGTTACTTGATCACGCAAAAACGGCTAGAACGATTTCGATTAAATTTGACACACAGGCAGTTTAAACCAGAAACCTTAGTGTGAGTTTCTTTTAACCATCTCGACTTTACGCATGGACCGCGTTCAGCGCTCCGATTGGCCCTAGGTGGTAAAGGGCCAAAGCTAGTGACCAATAGATCACTACTACTCCCGGCGTTTCCAATCACATGTGCCTTTCGTTAGACGCCTTTTATTTATCTTCTCAACATGACCACACCATCATCATTTTCAGCCGAAAGACGTCCACAGCTGGACATAGGCGTCCCCCAGGCTCCTCCACTTCGACCGGTCTTCTGCTTCCCACATCCAGCGGATTCCCGCAGCCTCCACAAGTTCATCGGTCCACCTTGTGGGAGGCCTTCCCACTAATATAAGCATTTATCAAATTTTGTCACTACGACTGCTTTTAAACCAGAAGGCCAATTCTGACGTTTAAAATCTAGTCGCAGTCTCATCTCGGCGACAATCAAACTTGTCACAAATTTAGGCAAACTCGAAGTATTTTTGACACATGGAGATCAGTGTGTGAACGTTCTTAAAATGACGACAATTGCCCCTCTATTGATTGCCATGGTCATTGCGGGGAATAAGTAGTATGTAATATTAACATACCCTATCAACTTCATGCGCCTTTTTCAGTGCTTCGCCCCATAGCTGTTGTCGTTTATACGCCGCAGCAGCCTCAGTCTGGAACCACATGCACTGCATCTCGTTCAGATTCTCTGTCGCCGGTACACCTGAAACGAACAATTACAAATTTAGTAATTTTCTTTATCACTTCAATTGTTTCTCAATGTTATGTAAAAGGCTCTTCAAATAAATAAGGCCATCACGCCACCTTCGCCGTGATCGAGCTCAGACGCGATGTGACATCGAACATCGCTATGTGCTTCCTCAGATATTCTGTTACACGAATAAACGCAAGTCCTGAAAGTAATTTGTTCATAATTGACTACTGAATCGATTTCAGTAACTTTCAAAAATATAATAACTTAACTTTTACTTTTAATAATTTTAAATTATATATTTTGCCATCCCTACCGCAGATTGAAACAAAGAAAATTAATAACATATTTCAAGGCAATGAGGCTCAATTTTAAATGCATAAAGTAGTGCTGGGATCGACATAAGTCGGCTTTGAAAAAAAAAATCGTCATTGTATTATGCTTTTTCTTTAACTCAATACTTTAATTGGGGTGTCTGAAGTCTTGCGTTAATTATGTTACACTTTGTATGGTAATTTAATTGCAAATTAGTATGGGTGCGAAATAAATACACTATAGTACCTAGACTACACCGAAAAAAGGGCCCCGATCGATTTAAATTGGCACTGCGCACAAGTATTGAATATCATGGACCGTATTCATGCACACCTGTCATTATGTGCAAACAACGATATAGTCAGTGAAATTAATTGTTGAGCAAATTGACACTTTACATCAATTTGTCCTGCTAAGCCAAACGCAAATTACAACCGCAACGGGCCTCAGCGAGACGCATTTCCATATAAAAAAGGGCGACCCGCCTGTAGCTGTATTATGCGCTGGTTCATAGAAGAAGGATTTTTGCGATGCGTTGCTTTGCGGCCCGCTTTTTTTAAATTTGAGAATGGCATCTCGCACGTCATGCTAGGAGGCTGTAGGCTGCTTAACCGGACTTGCCTGTGGTTACCTCAATAAACCAAGGCTTAAAAACTAAGAGACTACACGCTAAGGGCACCCCCTGTGGGGTCCAGACCTCGGCTTAGGGCGTCGTTGGAAGTAGGCAGCAAGGGACGGGCTGGATCAGAATTATGCGGCCCGGCCTAATCTGCTCTAGCCTTTACTGCCAAAGAATGACAGTTGTGATTTGAATATACGGAGAATTTAAGTACGTAGTCAATTTGCGTAAGAATAAATTTCCCCGACTTTCATCATCATTATCCGCCAAGCCTTTTTCCAACTATATTGGGGTCGGCTTCCAGTCACACTGGATGACCAGTATTTTACATGGAGCGACTTTATCAATGTCAATTGTTTCTCACCTTCTCTGGTGAACTTGGCACACATCTCCTCCGCCCTCTTAACATGTCCGGCTCGTAACATATAACGCGCACACTTGCTATTCACGTAGCGGTCGGCCGTGTCCATCGCTTGCGCTTCTTCTAGCCATTGGTAGGCCGACACCGGATCGCCAGCATGCTGTAATGTAATATGGTTACTAAGTTAACTGTTAAAAAGTTATTAGACTTGGAGACCTTGTCATATTAATTTAACGTGCACGATCATTCTCTCATAATTAAAAAAAATTACATTAAACCTTTTCAAGTGTCAAGAAATTAACAAACTGTCTCAAAAGTCTGTTTTACAAAAAAAAATCTGCTGTTCCATACATTTTGACCGCGTTGGTATTGCACTTTTCTAAGAAGCAGCTGATTTTTTTTTTTTTAACGGTCGGGAAATTTCTTCGCTGGGGGTTCTAGAATGGTATGCTGAATTCATGGTTAAAGTTTGCGCACTGAATAAAAACTTTTCCTGTATAATTTAAAAGACTATCCATGGAGTTTCTTGCCCGTTCTTCTCCATAGGAACCTACTACACTTTAGAATCAGCAACTAGCTTCATCTTTCTGAATGACATTTGACAAAACTAGATTTTACAACTTTCAAAAGCAGATGAAGAAATGGTCGTAGATATTCGGCGCGATAGCAAAAAATTATAAGGAAGACTTCCCCGACCATTAGCCCATTTTTGTCACTGTCCACTATGGTATTTTCGCCCAATATGGCTGATCTCCTTTACAACAATGATTATACCAAAACCATGGACTGCATAAAAACTTTTTCATCAACGAACATTATGATTTTGATGTTTTAGGCCCATGGAAAAGCATGGTGGCTCGATTTAGAAGTCTGGGGTTTAATAAATAAATTGACAAATAACGTAAGAAGTGATCAAGGTTTTCGGAACGTGATATTGTTTGAGGAGGTAACGCCAATGACAAATAATTTCAGTGTATGTGGATATTTCAGTAATGTAACCGTCCGTTTCAAAACTCATCGGCATTTACATATAAAGTTTAGGGCTCCGAAAACTTGTCAGCGTTCTCGTTCTTAGCGTGTCGATGGCAAAACCAAAAAAGAAACTTCGCATCTAGATTAGTCTAGCGTATACGTAAGGTCCGTGCATAATTATTTTACCTCTGATTTTGCGTCACTGTCAAAATCAAAATGATCTTTGTTCTCGTTCCTATAAGGTTGCTTTTAGGGTTGCTGCCACTAACAAGTCTGTCAATATCACAGTGAACTTTATGCTCGTTGTAATAAGGTTGCCGATGTAACTGCTATCAGAGGTAAAATAACTGCGAACGGACTAACACAGCAAGGGACCCAATAAAACAAAACTGTACCAACCTTATAAATCCTTCCTTTAACAATAAACAACTCTATAAGCGTAGGCGTGTGTTCGATGGCCGCATCAATATAATGAAGCGCCCTTTCAGTCTCCTGCTTATGATCAAAGTGTTGCGCGGCGTAATAATACGCCCATAGCAACGCGCTCGCTGGCTGCTTAGTTTCACTCGGGTCGGGGCCAAAAGTACCGTTTTTGGTGAGATTCTCCATATATTGGAGTATTAATTTCTCTATTGATTCTGCTTTGCTCTTGTCCTGGTATAACGATCTGGAATTGTTGAAGGGATTTTTTTTTAAAGTGGTCAATAGTATCGTCGGAGTTGAAATGTCAATGCAATGGAGGAAAGATCAAACTTTCCTCCAGTGAACGTATCTTTTCTCTCAATTAATGTGAATGAAATGGATCGAGGAATTTATATTGTCAGGAAATATTTAATATAGAAAGTATGTTAAAAACTGCAATGATTTTAATACTCTTGCCTCAGCCGGATACCAAAGCGACACAATTTCGTGAGATGACATTATATATTTATGTTATCAATTGATGGATTTAAATTATTAGAAATTCAAAATTGTCATCTTCAATTCAGGTAAGAACATGAAGTTAGGGGGTCATCTTTCATGATGATTTTTTTTATATTTTTATTCTAAATTTTTGTTGGAGGCTTTTATCCACAATGGCATGTCAGCCTCATCATACCTTAAACTTTTCGATACATTATTAATTTTTAAACAAATCAGTAAGTAGGTTTGCTATCTCAGATGAAGGCTGCGCTAAAACTTTAACATACGGACCAATATCCGATTCGTTTACTTTTATTCTGTTCATGATGATGGGACTCCCTTTACGCACTTAGACTTCCATTCTGTCCGTTGTGCATGGGTCCTCTTCCATGTCTGGACAAAATCATAATTTATTTATTCAAATTAGGCTGAGAATCAGCACTTCTCGCACGTCAAAATTACATAAGACAGTCCCACAAAACACCCGCCCTTCACCACTTCCTAGTGCTTTAGCTGGGAAGAAGTGGCGCAAAAGACTCTTCAGCAGAACATAACAATACACATGAACATCACGCCTATAATCCACGAAGGATTAGGTAGGGGTGTACCTAAAGTCAGCCACATTTTGCCAGTTATGTTTAAGTCCCATGTAATAAGGACCAAGCCTATCGCCATTAGACGGGCACAAATCCAGACCCATGATTATTCCATCTACTATTTCTTCAAAATCAATGTCATACCTGAGATCAACAAATAGAGGAGGTATTCCTTTATGCAGTCCCTGTCTGAGGTACTCGTCGACTAGTTTCTCGAAGACGGGCTGCGCCAGCGCTTCCGTCAACTGTAGGCGACGCGGCGCCAGCGCTCTGGGAAATTCTTTCCTGAAAATCACAACAAAATAAGGTTTCATAACTTGTCTTTCTAAAAATCTAGCCTGTATTTTGTTTCACTCCAGGACATAGCCTCATTTTTAACCGGCCGAGGAGTCTCGTATTTACTAAGTTCTTTAAAATTTTCAAACGAAGTAAATATGAGTATTTAAATCTTGCGACAAGCTTTTTCATCATGTAAATTGTATAATGACGTAAGTTGATATTAAAAAGTTTAAAGGAAAAGTTTATTTTATTCTTTTTACCGTATTTAAACAAAAGCTTGTTTTAAAAAAAGCTTTTTTAAAACAAGCAATTTCTACGGCAAACAAAAATCTTTTTTAAATTATTAATAGGGTATGTCTCAAGGCTGGTCCCTTATTACATTTGATTAACTTTGCTTAGGTAGTTGTAGTTATAGCGTTAGCTTCGATAATACGTATTTAGTCCACTTAGTGTATCTTCATGGTGTTCTAATACTTCCCACTGTAGTTTATATAGCATGTACACAACCATAACTAAAATATAAAAAATCCCTATAAATGCGAAAGTAACTCTGTGTGTTTGTTACGCTTTCACGCCTAAACCGCTGAACAGATCGTCATGAAATTTGGCAGAGATATAGCCTGGGATATGGAGGACATAGGCTTTTTACGCAATAATCGACATCCATGCGGGCGGAGCCGCGTGGATTTGCCGAGAGTTTTCTCCGTAAATCCGGGTCGAATGTAAAATAACAAGTTTACAAAAATCCGCAAAGAAATCGCGCGCAACAGCTAGTTTATATTACCAAGAACAATAAGATATCAAACACAAGACCTTGTACCACATCTAATAAACAAAACATACAAAAACAAAACACTTCTATTAGATCTATTAACACTATCATTATCGATCAGACACACATTATGTAACTAGGCCGCTTAACAAGTAACGTTATGTGTAGCCAAAGATAATGCGCTCGACGCATACATAATATAGCGGTCATAGGCATGTAAATATATCGATAATATCGGTATTTGATTACCATATTTATTTATGGAGATGATTGTGAATTTGTGATAGATGATATACCCACATGGTTATTCAATTTGGTATATAGCAGCATTGTGTCGTAAAGATTTTTTATTGTTAGACGTGTGCCTTTGAATCGTGACAAAAGAAGGTAATAATAACGAATCTACTTTTTAAATAGGTATATTTTTTTCACCATAATATTTTATTAAGTTCAATAGTGCCAGCTCTACTGGGGGAAAAGAGAAGTCGGAGTTTAAGCGAGTATAATGAGGATTTTCATGAATATTCAAGCCACCAGTTGCCGCCACTTTGACAAGACGTCTTCCAGTTCGAAAATGAACTTAAAATATTTGATGTCATTCGTTTCATTCTTTCGTTCACCATTCAGTCCGTAGGCGGTTTGACATTTTTGACAGGTGCCCGGACCTGACGTCTCAGTGCTGCCACCACCTAGTGAACGTCATTTCAGAAAACCCTCATTACTTAATAATGTTGCGACTGCTGGGACATGGCCTTCTCTATGAGACGGAGTGCGCCATAATGGCCACCACGCGGGCCCAATGCGGGTTGATGAATGTCACATGTATTTGAAAATTGGTTCCAAGACATGTCGGTTTCACGAAGGGGTACGTAAATGTATGTAAAGACTATTATAGAACTATGTAAGACAAATATATATGTTGCGAGAACCCCAAAAAAAAAAGGATTAAGGGCAGGACAATGATGACGTGGAGTAAAGTAACCATTCGTGAGTCTTAGTCTTATTCTTATTTACAAAAGTTATTCCTACTAATACTTTTCTTAAACTGGGAAGGTATTATATTTATATGCATTTCAAGTATCGTGAGATTTGCAAATGACCTATATTTCTGCAGGATTAAACTGAAAAGTATTGAAGGAACTATTATTACTGAGCGATTACGATTATTACCGTCGATTATGATTATCTTCGCACTCGGTTTATGGCCAATTCGTAATATTTAATATCACCAATAAATAATCTATCTGAACAGCGAATCAGTGTTGTAAAAAGTTTAAAAATACCTGAGCTATCATTCATATGGTGTACATAAAATAAAGAGTATTTTATCGGTCTGATACTTTGGGATTTGGATTATTATACCAATTTTGTCCAATACAAAATGCAATGTATGAGCATAAATACGTGTGAATAGACCTTTATGCTAAGCCTTTATAGCTTAAAATAACAAATAATCATATTTTTACTCACTTATATACATCAAAGAAGGCCACTTTGTCATCAGGATTAGTTAGTTGTTTAGCTTCTATAAGTTTTGCATAATACATCACATTTTCAGGATTTCTCTTCAACAAATCTTCGTAAACAGATTCTGCTTCCTTAAACCTGAAAACAAAAGTATTTGGTACAATAGAGATGGAAAAAAATCATAAGTTTTTTCACCTTGTGTACTTTTTGCTTGCTTGCAGTTTGTCTTCAACTAACAAATAAAATTAGAAGATACTGGGACTGGATTGGCTGTCCTTTTGGCTATCAATCAGCACAACTCTTCAAAGGTTATCTGAGCCGAAAGATGGTTAGCAAAAAACCTGATTAAAAACAGCAAGTCGGACTTATTCTTGCAGAAGGCTTAGAGTTAGCCGTAAAACTGTCTCTAGTGTGGGTACATAGCAATTTGCTACTGGCACAATAAAAAATTTGTTGTTCTGTCTGATGTCTCAATGTGATAAGAATCTCACTGATCCCTATAGCACAAATAGATTAGCCTATCTTCATCATAGAAATACGTCGAAACACAATATAATGCCTATTAATATTATAAATGCGAAAGTAACTCTGTTACGCTTTCACGCCTAAACCGCTGAACCGATCGTCATAAAATTTGGCAGAGATATAGCCTGGGATATGGAGAAGGACATAGGCTACTTTTTTACGCGATAACCGACATCCCCGCTGGCGGAGCCGCGGGCAAAACCTAGTTTAATATAAAGTCAATGTTAAGCACAGCAGGAGATTTTCAGCTGTTTTTTTTTATTACAGTATGAGAAATGGTTACTAACCTTTTCAATTTCAAATAATATTCGCCAGAGGTTTCTTTAATGGATAACTTATCGTTGATCTGGGCTGAGAACTTGTGTAGATGCAGCAGAGCCCTGTCATACTGTCCAGACTCCGCTAACACCATATTCTGGTACAGGAGCAGTTCTGAATGCTCATAGTCATAAGGCCCCTTCATCTGGTTGGTGCGGAAGGCATCCAGGATGCTGTTTGCCATCTCATAGTCACCGAGGAGGTGGTAACTCATGGCGAAACCGATCCACGACGCTCTCTGTGTCGGTCTGAGCATGAAGAGCTGGTAACGGGTATCCTGGAAAGTGGAGGTAATTTATGAGTAAAACATATTGATTTTATTTTTATTTTAGCCGTGTGCCTTGCTATTAGGTCGCATTTAGGAGACGACAGCTTAACGTAGCGCGGCGGCTTCACGTTTCTTTTCGTGGTCAAACGAAAAGAAACGTGAAGCCGCCGCACTAAGTAAACTTATAACACATTACCATAAAAAAGATGCGCCGGTGCCGAGCGACGATGGAGGTTTCCGGGGACTTGGACTGCAATTAACTGGAACCGCGGTCCCAGTTGCCGGATCCATTAAATTTTACTTTTTTTCCGGCGATTGCGACCATCCATAAATCAATAAAATAAGCTTTTATTCAAGTCAAACGAAAAAATGTTTAAAGTAAGTAATAATTAAAAAAATAAACTACAACTGAATAGTACGTTGATTATTTTTAATATGGTTACTCCTATGTTTGGTAAGCTTCTACCAAGTTATTACAACCTGGTACTACGTGCAGGATATCAATTTACAAAAAAATCTCTACTTATAAAAGTAAACATTTCTTATTTGTTTCTATATTTTAAATTTAAATCTATTATACACAAAATATCTTTCATTTTAGTTTTAGGCTTGCCGCGCTATAGTTAATTTTTTTTTTTATTAAAGTGGACAACAATACGTGAAATCTTAAATGTCCGTAGTCCCCGTTGCCCATATGTACATTTTATGACGTCCCGTGGTCCCCGTGACGAGGACGCAGATTACAGGGACATCGGGAATTCACGGAATTTGGACCACTGGGCGAACACTAGTTAATTTTATTACTGTTACAAAAATAAACTTAATACCACCTAATTCACTCTGTATAAGGTCTTTATTATATCATTATCCTTTGGACATCCAATGCTGAACATAAACCTTTATCTAATCTGCTGTAAATAGCTTTCACTTGCAACTCAAATCTTTTCAGAAGTAAATGTATGAAAATTTTATAGACAGACCAGCAGACACAGTTATTTTTGCATTTATAATATTAGCATGAATAGTTGTAAAGCAGTAAGATTTTTTTTGCAAATGGAATACAATTTTTTGAATGATAAGAAAGTGAAGCCAGCCAGAATTAAATCACTTGTGTTGTAAATATAGAGCCACCATCTGTACAGAAAATGTTTAGTAAACATTTTCACATGTCAAATAACAAATTTACATGTAAAATAACAATAACTAAATGACATAATGATGACTGCAATTATGAGATCAGAATTCAAATCAAAGCATTTTTCATATGCTCCAAAGTGTTAAGAATCATCAATTTCGTTTACTACATTTTTATGCCATTTAAACCTTGTCTATAAATACACTAATATTTTATGTTTTGTTATTTTATGTTTCTATAAACAAAAACAAATTGTTTTGCTTCCAAATTATAGCATTCTTATTTCCAAACTGGGCATACAATATTTTTAAACTAATTTTACCTGTGATAGCTACCTCTATATGGGAGAGTGTACTGTGCAAAGCTAAGCTAATAGTACTCGTATTTGCTTTATTGGTAAAGATGCAAAACTCTTAATTTATACTAATATAACAGTGCACCATTGATAGGAATCTGCCATTAGAGGAAACAAAGTATAAGATTATATTATCGGAACCATCATCTGCCTAGCCTTTTCCTAACTATGTTGGGGTCAGCTTCCAGTCTAACCGGTTGCAGCTGAACACCAGTATTTTACATGGAGCGACTGCCTATCTGAACTCCACAACCCAGTTACTGGATAATATGACACCCCTTGGTATAACTGGTTGTCAGACTTTCGGTGCTTCTGGCGACCCGTAACAACTGTCAAAGATCCACAAATTACAGCCGAGACCAACGGTTTAACGTGCTTTCTGAGGCATGGAGGGGTCTTGGTGTGTAAAGATGTTCACCCATCCACGGACCGCCCGCGGCGAGCGTAGCTTAACCTGATCGATCGAACCGTGTGGCTAATATTACTTAGCCACAAGCCCCTCATGATGATGATGATGATGGGACTCCCTTTTCCGCACGTAGACTCCCATTCGGTCCGTTGTGTGTGCACAAACCCCTCAATAAGATCATCTGAACCATTTTCAAATAAGACTTCAAACCTCCACTATTGTAATTAATAGGATGAGGTATTATAACTTCAATGCCTATACCTACCCCTCTTGTTAGTGATTAAATACACCAATATAAAAGAAAGCAATACAAAACACTTATAACTCACTTTGTAACCTTCCAAGTCACGCATCTGAATTTGTAACAAAGACAAATCCCGAAGAATCTGAATGTTTTCCTTCTCCCATTTGAGGGCATTACGGTAGCATTTGATGGCCTCATCATACTTCTTGTCTGAACGCTGCAGAAGACCATATACATGCCAACAAACAGGAGACTTCAGGTCATTGCGAAGTCCTCGGCGTACATACTCATAAGCTTCATCTTTGCGACCCAGGCAACTTAGAGTCAATCCTTTCATAGCCAAGGTTTCTGAAAAAGTATTTAATTAATAAGTAGTCATAGTATTTGTTTTGGTCAATGTTTTAGGGGATTTCATGTATTAAAAAGGCCCTGTAAGTTAGTTTCAAGCAGTGTTAGTTTATAATTCTGTCTAACTATAATTATGAAGGAATGCCTGTCTCCCAAGGAATATTTTAAACATTTTCAGAAAGGGTAAACACTGGCACAGACTTATGTTTTGAAAACAATCTCACAACTTCATAACTCCAGTAAAGAGAATATAGGTGATATTTACTAAAGATAGTGCTTCTTTACTTCTATAGGAATTGTTAATTAATCCACCACCAATCAAGATGCCTGAATATGGACATAATTTCGTTTAAAAAGAAGTTTTTATTAAGTCATTCATTATTTTATGTCATTTTTTGCTATGATTTTATTATGCCATTATTACTTACCCCCATGCTCTTGAAATTTAGGGTTAGACAGTATCTGCTTGGCAAATTTCAACCCATTTTTATATTGTTTATGTTCGTAACAGCGCTGAAAGATAACAATGCACTTATCATTGAGTGTTTAACCTCTATTATTAGATGCACCCAAAAGGGTGCTAGCCTAGTACATTTTGTACTATACTGTATTGATGCTATTATGATTCACAGCCTTATATTACTGCTGTAAATATTTTCATACAAGTTTCGGCATCACGAAAGAGCTTTAATATACTCTAGTTGTGATTTGCATTATTTTATAAATTGATGATAATCGCCAAGAATGACAAGCAGCACCAAACCGAATTGTATGTTTACAATCGTACTTACCAAAATTCTTTTGAAAAGCGCATTTTCTTTAGGTGGCAAAGGATTACTGGGTGGCATTTTGTTCGAATAATATGAAGTATCTTTTTATTATTTCACTAATAAATTGAAATAATTCTAAAAACCTCGTGGCTATAAACCAAAGAAGTCGATGAAGGATTGCTGTCTATGGGCAACAAGAGCTGGTCCAGTGTTGCCAACTCCAAAAGTTCAAATTATCGAGTTCCCACATCGAAATTATCATATGGTGGGCAAAATAAAATTGTCATAGGTACTGTATACAAAAGAAAAACATCATGAAAAAATAACCTGAAACATTCATCAAACATTGATAACAAACGAAAATGACTAGTCAAAGCGGGAGAATATGCAAGTTTCACCACTAGTAGCGCTAGCAGCACAACCGCCAAACTTTACACAAAACCACGGAGTGTATCACAGGTCATAAGTCTTTATTTACTTTTTGCGATCTGTGTTGCGCATGCCCACACATAAAGCTAGCTAGAAGTAAATATAAAGTTATTTGAGAAAACCACAAGAATGCAGTATAAAACGCTGAGTCGCAAACTCGCGATCGGATGGAAACAAGTGTTATTATTTTCATGTGAAAAAATGTGAGGGAAAGAGAGAGAGAGACATTTACATCATTCTCTGTCTGCGCATTTAAATGTTGATGTTGATACTTGTCGTTGACATTTTGTTGACTTTCTGCGTTTTATTTTGTCTGACACGTTTTGTTCATAGAATTTTCTTTTATTCAAAGTTCAAAATTATCGTAAAGAGGCCAGCACATCAAGCTTCCCCAATCTGTCAAATTTCTTTGATAGGGTTTCAATTTTATAACCAAAAGCACAAGGTTCATGTTCAATTGGGAAAATTTTACAGTGTGGGATAGCTTGATGTCCTGGCGTCTGTAGAGACGCCAGCACATCGAGCTACCCCAAACTGTAAATTTTCCCAATTGAACATGAATCTTATTTCTATGCAATAAAGTTGAAAATCTATCTAAGATATTTGACAGATTGGGGTAGCTTGATGTGCTGGCGTTTGTACATTCGACAATCACTATCGTACATCATACCAACGGCTAAATTATAGTACGTCCCCATAATTATCGTACGGGTAGGCAACACTGAGCTGGTCACGTGACCAAATTACAAGTACACAGATAATAATTTATACTTTTTGTGATGGATTATGTATGAAACGAAACAGAAATTCACAGAAATACAGTTAACACAACACAATAATTTTATTGATACAGACATATTGATACATGACACATACTAATCCAATAAGAATTAGTAGATTTGACTGGTAGATTTACAATAAACTAAACATAGTCGTTTCACCGGTAGAGTTTATCGTGATTGGAAAGTGCGTTTTTATAGTATGTTATGAGAAAAAATCTTCATCCAAGAAAAAAACATTTCTATGATAATAATGATAAAGTAGTCCAAAAAAAATGTGGTAAAACATATTAATAAATCCTTCAAATATATAACATATTTTATTATAGAGCCAAAGTGAGCTTACTTTGTGACAGAAAAATGTAACTACCACAACGCTAGTTTTTTATAAAACGTGTTTTACAAACAAAGGTGGTCGAAGAGTCAAGTCTGGAGTCAATCAAAATCAAGTCCACTGTCAACAGTCAAAGTGTCAAATTATAATTATCTGTCAACAGCAAAAGGTTGATTGTGGAAAAGATTAATAACAAATTGTTAAATTAACCGCAAACGTTACTTAATTAGTTTCGTTCACTTTAACTCTATTTATACTGTAGTAACATGGGCATAGAAAACATGCGTCGTTGGCCTATGTACATCGTATTTGCCGTCTGCATTTTATTGTTACTTTCACTAATCAATAGTTGGAGTGCGGAGACTGAATTGCGAAACAGAGTTTCGGAGATAAGTACACAACTACAGGAATGTTCCAAGCAGCAGACATCCTGCATGGAAGAATCTTTAACTTTACTTGAACAGCGTGACGGATACGTGATCAAGGTGAACGAATTAGATAAACAAAAATCTAGATTGGCTGACGATGTGGATGACTATAAGAATAAACTCTTAAAATCCGAGGGTCAAGTGAACCATACGAAAGTTGACGTGGATCTTTGCAAGACAGAGTTACAGTCACTGAAGAACTTGCAAGTAAGTAAGACAGCTATAGTGGAAACACTGAGATTAGAGAAAGATACACTGACAACTCAGTTAGTTGAGAGGAAGCAGAAGATTGAAGAACTAGAGAAGGAGATTGAGAAGCTGAAATTGGCACTTACAACAAAAGCATCAAATCCATCTTCACCACCCAAAGTGACCCCTGCTGCTCAGCCCCCTAAGATGAGCCCAGCCTTAAGTGCTCACAACCCTATTAATGAACCAGTATTAGAAAATAATGATGCTAAAGAAGAGATAGAGGACACTAACGCCTTGAATGACGGCAATGACTTTGATCCTCAGTTACAATAGCTTTAATTAATAGCTCATAATTTGGTGGCCTGCTGGTGTGATATTATTACCACGTAGAGGACAAAGTATGAGGCTGATGGTAGAAAGGCTGTAAGCTTAATAATGTAAATAAAAGTCTCAGTAACTTAAAAGAAACTTTAAAACATGGCAAAAAATATATTAAAAAAAATGCAATTTTGAACTTCCTTCTGACTGAGAAAAACCTTCCATTTTGATTTTATAACATTATCTTTTTATTATGAAAACATAAAATTAAGCAGCATTTATTTGCATTGAAATAATGATAAATAATCACAGCTTGAAATCATAAAAAAAAATTAGCCATTGAATTAGACCAATAAGATAATGTTATCATTTTCATTTAATCGTCTCAGTACTATTAATTATTATCTGAATGTATCAACAATTTGTACTTTCTGTTTCACAAAATGATTATATTGTAAGTTTCAACTTTTTGTTAAACTTGATATTAGATGCCATACTCATTAATTCAAGATTGTACATTTCTAAACATATTAGAGGTATGGAGAAATGATTAATAATGAATTCTAAAATAAGGTAACAAGAATTGTTCATGATTCTTGTCTGTTATTTCAGCAATATGAGATGCTGAGACTGTGTTATCTTTTGAAAATTGTAACGTGTGATAATATGACTATTGGTCTGGATTTCTAGAAGTAAAGCCACACCCATAAGTGCATTTCCATAAACCACTGGTGTAACTATAATATGCCTTTCTACTGTCAAAGTTCCAAGAATGCATTTGTTTTTTATAAATTAATAATAATGAAATAATAAAGAGGTTGATTGAACTTCATAATTTAAGTGCAATTTCAGGTAAAGCCATTAGCCATAATTCTTACTCGTTTAGCAATAATTTTAGAGAGTATTTCATAAATCAGAAGTTTTGTTTGTATGGATATGGTAGCTAGTTAATAAAAGCCATGAAGGTGCCAGAAAAGAGTATTTAGATCTGACAAGAGTATTTTCTATTTATTTTGCTCAATTTTCGAATTTGAATCCCATTTTCTTAACACTTATTATATTAATATTCAAATATTTGATCCTTTTATGCATCCTTAGAATTTAAAAATATAAAATTATAATAATAAATTACCGAAATGTTAGGCTAGGCTATCCATAATTTATGTCACACGTTTATAGCTTGTTAACATCACAAATAATCACATTTAAAAAAAAAAACGAAACTATTAAAAATCGTAACCTCCAACTCACTTTCAAATATTAAGTATCCTCTTTATATTATATTCTTATAAGGTATAAATTCCATGGCCACAAGGCAGTTAATTATGTATTGTTCATTTGATTTGAGTTTCTATAAAATTTCAAAAATCTTTGATTTATATTTTAAAATAGAACTTAAGTATAAATGTTTATTTTTTTAATCTGTGAAAAGGATGGAGGGGATCTCCAGAAATAATTAAATTCGTGTGTCGTAATTTATGTATGGCCTAATGTAAAACGTTTTAGATAACGGCGTCCTGTTACGTACCTATGATAATTATTATGAGTAATGTTAGTACGTATTGTTTCGTAATTCCCTTTTGTATAGTTGAGGAATAAATTGTATAGATTTTTCCTTTTTTATTAGTTCTCTTTTATTTCATTTAAATAATTATAATGAAGCATAACTTGACAACCTAACATAATACATAATGAAGCCATTAACGCATATTAAGATAAGAAAAATTACTATTCTTATCACCTCTATATATTTGTGCTAAAATGTACCTTTTTGCGTATAGCTAACGATTTATTTTTCAATGATTCATTATAGGCGAATTGGTGGTTGTATTGTTAAATTAGCAAGCTTACGCCGCCCGCCGGCACTGTGACCGCATCCTTATCCCTTAAAATGAAATTATACAGGAAAAGTTTTTATTCAGTGCGCAAACTGTAACTATAAATTCAGCATATTATTATCATTCTAGACCCCACAGCGCAGACATTTTTCGTCGGTAATACAAAAAAAAAAACAGCTGTTCTATTCATTTTGACCGTGTAGGTATTGCACTTATCCATGAAACAGCTGATTTTTTTTTGTATAACCGACGAAAAATTTCTGCGCCGGGGGGTCTAGAATGTTATGCTGAATCCATAGTTACAGTTTGCGCACTGAATAAAAACTTTTCCTGTATGGGTTTGTTAGGATACGCCTTTACCATACGTTCGGTATTATTTACAAGGGCAACATGTAGGAGACAGGTTTTCGAATCGAAAATGACACATTTATCTATACATATAATAAAATTGTAACAGGCCGATGTCTGTACATTAAAGATATTGAAGAAAAAATAGTATGGGGGGTCTTTATTAGAGCAACAGAAGCCAAAACAACGGTTTTTAGAATTTTTGTCTGTCTGTAGGTATGTTTGTTACCGCATCACGCAAAAACCACTGCATGGAATTGAATGCAGTTTTCAATGATGTATTCCGAGAGGTCTAACTTAAAAAATAGGCTATATATTATCAAAAAAAATGATTATCTACTTGAGTCTAAAGTCCACGCGTATGAAGTCGCGGGCAAAAGCTAGTAATTAATAAATTGAATAGCAGTCGTTTATTTGATTTAAAGTGACGACATTTTTGGGTTTTGTTGACAGCCTTTACAGGAGTCTTTTGATAACATCGATTATTTGATTTGGCACGGAAGCGAAACAAACGGTTGAAAATGTTGATCCAGATGTTTCTCATATTGGCGAAACACCTGGATCAACATTCACAACTGTAGAAAAATTCCGAGGTCACCGCCCGCCTGGTAGTGTGGCGATGGTACATACACTATGTACGAAACTGTAGAGAAACCGAAGAGAACACATAAGATCAAACTGCGCCGCAACGCACTGCTCACCTGCCAGGGGTGCGAGTTGCTCGAAAGAGATACCGCGGCCCCTGGCACACAGGCAACTGAGGGAACACGGGTGGGTTTTAGTCAGTAAAAGTCTGACACGCCCTCCCGCTCCACCCAGAGCGGGAGAAGCTATTTGATGATTTCCCACCCCAAAAAAAAACAACCCTTAAACTAGGAGATGGAAGTTTGTACGAGACTTCCGCAATTTTGATGCTACAGGTCTGAAAAGGGACTCCTTGTTATTATAAATGATAATAAAAAAGAAAAAAATATTGTCACAAGCAACTTCAAAAAGAAGTGGAATCCCGCCAAAAAGATTTTTATGTAAAATGTTGCCAAGACCATAAGACTCGCACTGTCAAAAACTTATCAGATGTCATGCAGAGCCAAGCTTCTAACTCTACATACAAGGTCTAACTTCACAAACTCTACACCTTATGCAAAATATGTGGCTTGGCCGTTTCGTTACTACAAGAACTATTAATTGTTTAACAGAAAAATAATGAACAGTGGATAAATTATTACCTTACGCCCATGTGAATGTAGTGAAATGGCCCAGCCACATACTTTGACTAATGAGTAGAGTTTGTGAAGTTAGGCCTTGTAGAGTTAGAAGCTTGGCTCTACATGAGATCTGATAACTTTTTGACATTGCGAGTCATATGGTCTCGTCTTGGCAACAATTTACATGAAAATGTTTTTGGTGGGATTTCTTTATACGAATTCAATAAAAACGCGTTTCCGCGCAGGGCATCTTGGCTGTTTCCCGTGTCGCCTGGCACGTTGTAGTGTGAGACCCGCCTAATGTATGGTAACCTTAAAATTTTCTCAAATACAATAAGAATAAGTTAGGTAACAGATGATTCTAAAACATATACTCTCATGCCAACATAAACAGCAAAGAAGTTAATTAGCTTCACATTCTTGCAAAATAATGAAGCAAGTTATTTGTCTTCACTACTAATTGATGGGAAAATATATCTTCATGCATGTAACCCCAATTTAAATTATTGTGTTGTTGCTAAATGGAAATACGATTTAGATCAAAGTTATCAGTGGCCTTAGTGTGTTTCTTTTTACCATCTCGACTTAGCGCATCGACCACGTCCGGCACTCCTCAGATGCAACTACATCTTCACGCTAGTACTCCCCAAAGGGGTAGCTAGACTGTATGATATGTCATACAGTCTGCAATCAGTTCATAGAGTGTGTCGTGTGATCAGAAATACTCTAGAAACCAAGCAATACTGCTCAGTCTTCCTTGACATACAACAGGCCTTCGACAGAGGATGGCATAAGGGCCTATAAAGTAAAATAAAATCACACTTGCCACACAGTTACTACTTACAAAACTCTGGAATCTTATCTATCTGACAGAATATTTCGGGTCAAGGAAGATGATAGCACAAAGCACTTCGAACTTCCACAACATACTAGCCGGAGTACCTCAAGGCTCTGTTCTCGGACCAGTGATGTACACCATCTTCACGGCAGACCTACCGCAAACCCCTGGAGTGACAATTGCTACCTACCCAAATGACACCGCAGTCCTGGCAGGCATGTAGCAGTTGCCCCAACAGAGCGTCACAAAACCTACAAGAAAGTGTATAGGAAATTCACAACTGGCTTGCCAAATGGAGGATGTGTGTCAACAAATCGATATAGGTTCAGGTCATGTTTACACTTAGGCACCAGCAATGTCCACCGGTGAAACTAGGTCATCGTCAACTCCCACAAAGCGACTGTGTCAAATACCTTGGTATGCAGACCAGCGACTGACGGAGGAAACATTGAAACGAAACGAAAAGAACTCGACATTAGATACAAAGGCATGTACTGGCTCCTGGGTAGGAATTCCAAACTATCCGTAGACAATAAAGATTTTGATCTAAGTATAAGACCATATTAAAACCCATCTAGACTACGGCATCCAACTGTGGGGCTCCGCGTGTGGCTCAAATATCAAGATGATTCAGAGCACTCAGAACATCTTAAAACAGATATCAAATTCACCATGTTTAATTAGGAACGCTGAAGTTCACGAACACCTGAACATGAAAACAGTCAAGGAAGGGATAAGTTCATATGCAGTATATGCGCCCACACGGTCTTAGTCACCGCGGGAGACGCCTTGGGCGTCGGGAATTCCACGCTGTTTCCCGGCCACCGTATAGGCGCGGGCTTGCGCACGGCGAGTAATGAATAGCTCGCTGTCCGATAAGGACCAAGCCCGGGTCGACGGCGCGTTGATTTCCACGCGCGCCTCAGAGATGTCAGCGCTAACTGGTGGGGTCCGCAAGGGCCGATGCCTGCCAGGGGTGCGGGTTGTTCGAAAGAGATACCGCGGCCCCTGGCACACAGGCAACTGCGGGAACACGGGTGGGTTTTAGTCAGTAAAAGTCTGACACGCCCTCCTGTTCCACCCAGAGCGGGAGAAGTTCCCAGAGGGGAACAAAAAAAAAGTTCATGCTCGCAAAAGTACAAATCCAGACTGGAGACATCCCAACAAATTGGCCGCTCAACTCACAAAACCAGCTTGTGTCAGCAGACTTTGTAGAGAGCTGCATTATTAATATGAGAGTTGCTCCTGATGAGGAATAACTCTTCCCTGCCAGACTTAAAAAAGTAGGAAGTAGGATTTATTTATCTTGTTAAAAGAAAGTCGTTATTATTTCTAAACAAGTTTATTTACCTTATACATCTCTAGCATAATCAAAACAAAAATATCCCCATCGCCATTACTTCACAAGTAATGAGTTAACAACATAAAACTTAAAGTAGTTAAAACTAACAATGCACAGTTGGCAATCTCATTTACAATCCATTTGCCGAATTCCTTAGGTCAAAATCATAATAATATTAATAAAGTAAATAGTCGGACTGTTTACAGTTGCAGCTCATTTATGGCTGTCTTCACATCGAGACAGCTCGACACCTTTTCAAGTCAAAGTAAAGCGTTGAAATGTGAGCTTTATAATGTGTGGAGTAGAGCAACATTTCTAGTGGCCTAAAGTGTTCGGCAATGCGTCGACCACTTCTGTTGCTTAATTTTGGAAATTTTACTGTATGTCCCACAGCATAAAGCTCAATTTCAATGCTTTACTTTGAGTCGTCTTGACGTCGAGTTGTTAAGATGTGCGACGGCTATAACGGGCACATAAAGCTAAGAATCGGATTAGCATGATTCGTTTAACTAATTTGATAATTTCATGAGATTAATTGCTACTTCTGTCTATTTCATACAATTGACATATTGGTACAAATGTTCGCATTATTTGGGTAACACAAAGGCCGCTTTCCGAATGAGAAAAATAGCGCTGTGAGCGCTCACATCATTGACGTTCCGAGTTAGATATCACGATTATGACAGCTAAGAACTATCATTTTTGTCAACAAAACGGAACGTTCGTGAACGCGCTAACAGTGCGCAATCGACGTTAAAACCTACAAACTTACACCCTATAAAACTTGTTTATACCACAAATCACAAATTGCGTTTGCTTATTTGGTTAGGTGGCGACTCTAGCCAGAAGCACTATTTCTAATAAATCTATACTCCATTTACAATAGCATTAGACAGAAGTTAAAAAAAGGTCCTTTTTAATGTTCACTTTGTTACAAAATTACACTAAACGTGTTGCAATTACGATTAATGCTAAATTTATTATAATTTATTTAAATATTAGCTGTCACACTTTATTGTAGTCATGTGTAACTATTTATGTTATGAAATTATGTGGCTATCATTTATATAATTATTTCATTTCAATTTAAAATTAAAGTGTCAATGCTAAAAACGTAAAAGAAGCAGGAGTGAACAACACCGAGTGACTAAATTAGCTGATGACGAAAACGTTTTACCAACGTATTGTGGGTCAAAAGTTGTTATTTAAAATAAAATATTGTAAAAAACATCCTTTAAGATTAAAGGAAATATTTTCTTTTTTAAGATTAATTAGATTTAAATCATGTGATTGTTTTTTTCATTCATTCGTTTTGTTGTAGGTTTGTAATGTGTGATGAAGATGTTATTATAAATAGAACATTATTTAAAATAAAATTACTTTTACTTCGTTTATCTCAGTATTTAGTACTGTCTTAAATCTACCTAAAAAAGTTATAATTTTGAAATAAAATGTTTTGCACTCCTGCTTATACGAGCCTCTTTTTTTCTAAAGCTATAATAAATGGAGTTTATGTTAGCTAAAGTTATGATACGACTCAAAACAAAACAGCACAACTGTCATTTTTGACAGCGCTCACGGTGATATTATTATCACGCATGGTCGTCGTTATTTCAAGTTGGCGCATGTCATGACGTCATCTATGACGATTCACGGGATATCGTTATCGCGCTCACACCAATTCGGAAGGGGTGTGAGCACGCTCAAATCGATATTATCGCAACTCGGAACGTAGCCAAAATGAACTTTATTCAAATTGACATTCACAGGTAGATTTTGTATTTCTCAATAACGCGGTTATTTGGAAAAATATGCAAAGTTCCCGTGAACTAGACAAGTAATTTCAATTTCGCGTTGTTATCAAATACATTTCAGACAAACCTTCCCAAAAAGACGTTGCCAAGATAAAATATTTATATGACTTTTATAACATAAACAATATTGAGTCACAATTTAATGTTAAGTTCTAGTACTAAGCTAACATTCATAATTATAACTATAACTATCCCTAATGAATACAAGCTACAAGTCGGTGGTAAAGAAAATAGTGGAATTGACAGAGATCGCATTAAAAGAAAAGGAAACGTCAATTAAGATTATTAATCTAATTGGTACAGCTGATAAAGACCATTTTGCTATTACACTACTCGTCAAGACTCTTAGGGTGGTCACACATTAAACGGAAGATACGTCAGGGGTAACTTCGTTTAACTTCTAGTTAGTACGCTCGACGAACTAACGCATCGTCGTTTCAGTATGCAAGGTTAATGTTTTATTATAATACTTGTCCGTTCTAGCGTTACGCGACACATCTTCCATCAGATGTGCGACCACCCTTAGCAGTCACAGTCATAAAACGTTCGAGTGGAATTGTGTATACCGAGTGCGGGATTTGTAAACCTCTATGCCGAGGCTCGTGTCATCTCGCTCTCGCGTTAAATCACCGTAAGTATGCTTAACTAAAGTCGCATCTTAATTAATTCGACAAATAAAATGGTGTCAATCAAATCTACCATCAATCTGTAAAACAAACTCGAGAAGAGTGAAAAATCAAAACTGACCGTTTCCTGTTTTACAATAGAGATAAAAAAGAAAAATAGTTGTTCAGAAATGCATACCATGTAACTTCGCATAAGTACCTGAATAAATTGAGAGTGCTAAGAAATAATAGTTATTAATGTGGCCAGGAGTTCTAAAACTGCATATAATGCCGTTATATAGGGTCAAATTAAATTAGCTGGCCATACTTTACCCACATTTTTGGTGTAGATATGGAAAAATTATTCAATTTTTGTTTTTTCATCATTCGAACTTTGATCAAAACTTTAAATGACTATCTAAGTTCCACGAAAAATTAAATTACAAAAACAGCTGAGCGATTTACGCGCGTCCGGCCGATCCGCTGACCGGTTACGGACATTGACCTTCGCCCATCGAATGATGAAGAAAAAATTCTTTGGTTTCATTATTTCAGTTTCCCAACACATGGGTAAAGTATTGCCAGCTAATTAAATTTGACTCTGTATAGTGTTGTTGAAGTTACATAATTAACATAACATTTACAAAAACCTTGCGGCTTCCGTTTTATAGGTTGAACAATACAGGATTCTTAATATTGTATGAACTAAGAAAAAAAAGTCAGTGCACAATAGTGTCATCTTTTTTGTCTTACAAAAACTAAAAGCTTTATCAGTGTCCAAGGGAGACTATAAAAGGCCAAGTAGTAGACACTATATTCACTGACTTTCTAAATAAGAAATTTAAATTGAGTTAAAAACTTTGGTCAAGTCTAAAGAGTAGGTACAGTAATACAATATTTTTTATAAAATTATTAGTAGCGTACAAATTCATAATGTCAAGAGGTACAGTTGTTCAGTGTAAACAATCAGTATCATAATACATACGTAAAAATAAATGCTATAAGATAGAAAAATACAATATCTTCATATCACATGGTTACCAAATTGTATAAAATTACGTCCATTCAATGGGTTACCTACTTAGTAAATTTTTCTGTCAAATTCATTTATTTTGAGTGCATTGGGTTAAAAAAAGATGTGGTAAAAGTTACCAAAAATAAGGAACATGCATTTAAAATTACCATGTTGTGTGCTTAAATTATGACATAACTGTATTTCATTGAAGTATCTCTTTCATCAAAAACAATCAGAAAAAATCGATGTGCCTCTTCCATAGTGTTAATCTCGTACGCAAAACACGCGCTTTAACGTGGAGTTGCAGACAACAGCCCATTTTAAAATAAAAATAAAATCTTCCAAAATTATTCCTAGTTAACATACAATAGAAAATAGTAAATCCTCCATGACAATTTGCAACTTGGCAACATTGTGCATCAACATAATGAATTTGACGGTAAAATTAATAAACTCTATTCTAAACTTTTTTAAGTTCCTCTTCTTTAGCTACTTCTTCAAAAGCAGCCAGGAGGTTCCTCCTACACTTACTCTCATCCGTGTACCGTAATGCCCAAATAATATACTCTCCAACATTCAAAGGGTCTTCTGAATAACTAATTTGTACTTTACACTTTCTTTCCCACTTCATCGCATCAGTGCTTCGACTGTTCCGAGTTCTAGAAAATTCTATGTAACCATTACATTCTACAGCTAATTTTGGCAACTGAGCATTTAGTGCATCATGTGACCTATCAGAGTCTGTACCACTGGTAGAGGGAAGACAATCGCCTTGTCCCAATTCAGGGTTTGGAGGTGTGACTGGCACACACTTCCTCTTCACTTTGCGTAACCCATCACCTTGGCTACTTATCTCTGAATCCTCATCTGGGAATGATCTCTTCAATGGATTATGATCTGCTTCATTACAATTTTCTTCACCAGGCCCAGTGTTGTCAGTCTTTTGTTTTTTGTCTATGCTAATTTCGTCTTGAGGCTGGCAACCCTCAGCCCACTCTGGACTGTTGCAGTTGGACCTAAGCTGTCTCCTTTTGTGACATCTATCTTTTGTTCTAATAATTTCTGGGGAGTGGAGTGGACTAGCCAGGATTGAATCATCTTTTCTGAAAACGATAAATCATTGATGAGAATTCTCACTATTCTCAATAAGTATTTTTGCAGATGATAAAAAGCCATTGAATAAGTAAATATTTTTTTACAATAGATTATCTGGACTTTTAGTAGTATTGTATTTTTTTAGAAATTAGTATGATTTCAGGGTTCCTAGGTAGAAAATACAAAAAAGGTGATAATTAAATATGATACTAATTTATTGTGTTTAATGGATGGTGATAAACTACAAGCTTTAAATTTTTACTGGTAATTCATGGATCAAAATTGGCAGGATGTAGGAAGATAAAAGCAGGGTAAAGAAAAGAAAACCAAATTAAAAGGGCACCTATTTTAATCAACATTAAATTAATACAAACCTTTGCAATCTATCATGCCTGCTCTGAATCTTATCTATGCTTTCAACTGTAGTAAAGTCATGGCGAGAACATTGCATGTCAAATTTTAGGAAGGCTGTAACTTTTTTTCTAGTTTTCACTGTTCGGCCAAACCATTCCAGCATTGCATCGTCTGATAGGTAAAGTGCTAGGTTGGAACGCTCATGGTCTATCATGCGTTTGTACCATGCAATGAATGTCCTTGCCTGTTGGCGTTCCGAAAACTTGTTGTTTGTATTATTATTGTTTTCTTGTGATGTTTTGAATTTCGATTGGGTGTTACGTTTACGAGGTGTGGTTGGTGAGGACATTTTCTGAAATCAAGAGGCAATGTTATCTACGTTGAAGTTTTGATTACCTAAGTCAGTTTTGATGTGGCTAGGTTAATGAGCAATATTCCTCTTATTGTTTTGGCTCTTTAGCCTAGCCATTATACAGAATGAAGGAATTTAAATTTTATGTAATGAACCAATTAATAAGCAAAGGTACAAACAGTCTATTGGTTGATTCTTGATGTAAACAAATGTATTAGATAATACTTACATTTATCAGATAATATTTCAACAACTTTCTGAGAACTATTAGCGTTGTGTGCTAATTCCAGGCGAAGCCCTGCAAGACGCTTCTTGCTCTCTTCAACGTACGCAGTTATAGATAAGTTTATTTCTAACAGTTCCTTGTGTAATGACGCTATGTTATGGTTGCTCGAAGATATATTTTCTGCAAAAACACACAACATTGCAAATAATTGTCATCCAAAAAACAATTGAAACATGACAAATTTCGATATTTAAAACATAACCTACTTAAGCACTTTACTGCCTCAAATGTTAACTGTTCACGGGTTAAATCATCAGATATCGTCGAATAATTCATCTTACGTGATACAACAGCGTTCGTTACGATTAAATTCCGTAGGTTTATTCACAAAACTCGCTCAGTCACTGTTATAATCCAAAATTCTCATTCAGTAACAGAAATTGAACCAAAGCAAGCATCGTTTTCGCCAAACAAAATGGCAACCATAAACTATTTCGTTTTGACATGTCCATCAGTAGAATTTCTTACGCATTTACGAATACCATTGTCTCATAATACACTTTGAGGCGGCTTGAATATGAAAAGGATAGATTTTTTTAAATGCTAAAGAATAATATTTTTATCCCATCATCACTGGAACACTTTTCAATTGAAAACAGAATTGTGTCCATAGACAACATATTTTGGAAAATCATTTTTTCTTTGTTTCTGAGTCCAATCCACAATCCTAGTTCCTACTAATTCCAATCCAATGAAAATAAATATTTTAGCGTAAAAAGCTCATAAAGATGCGGACGGCTGGCGGCAGTACCCTGCCCTTAGCCATACGTGTTTTTATCGGAATGTAATATTTTTATGTAACGGTAGGTACACACGGCTACACATCAAGCTAAACATTTCCAGTTTACGCTGATCTGGCACTGTAAGCAAATCATATATAATGCGAGATCAGCATAGACTGGAAATGTATAGCTTGATGTGTAGCCGTGTGTACTGTACTGTTTGTGCAGTACCAATACTGTAACGTAACGAGCCGACGCGTCAGTACCTTCATATTTTATGTTACTTTAAATTTCGCAAGTGGATCCCTGAATCGAGACATGTCCGTCACAAACTCCTAATATTTTTCAAGACCCATCCAACCAATACTAGTATAGTATAGTCTTTGTATCCAACGCCGCACTGTGTAAAAAATAAATCATTCCCGCTCTACAAGTAAGGAAGGTACAGACGCCAGCAGGTCAAGCTATCCCAAACTGTAAATTTTTTCCAATTGAACATGAACCTTATCTAATCATAGCAATAAAGTTGAAAATCTATCAAAGAAATTTGACAGATTGGGGTAAAGCTTAATGTGCTGGCGTCTGTACCCAAAATTAGATTTTACTTCACAATTTTGTAGGCGTGAGTACCGCATATAAATAATTATGATTATTTATACGCGGTACTCACATACCATACTATACTCATACTACAGAACCCTAAAAATCGATTCATAAAGAATATTCCTATTTTCATCAGTAAGCACCCAGACTCAAAAATATGCCATACATAGCACGTTCCTTAGAAATATAGCTTTGCTAACAAGTACGTAGTTGTATTACATTCATTTTCATCAAATAAATTGAGTTCTAAATTACTAACTAAAATCTCAATACTTACAATTTTTTTTTGTGTTTACCTATAACGAGATAGGCTAATGTCTACCATAGACAATGTATTAATTACGTGACCGATTGGATAGCTGAGGGAGCGCGCTTCTTTGGGAGTGGTAATACGCCGAACCAATCTACTGCGTTCTTGCGATCATTGACTTCGGCCATTGGTCTATCTTTTGTCAACCAATCATCGAAAAACCAGTGAGGACCCAATGTAAGTTTACAATTTATTTTCGCCGATTATTCTCTCGGGATGGCTGTACCGGCAAATGTTTGGGAATACGCGAAAACTATAGGATTTCAAGTAAATGTTACAACAATGTCTGACGAAATTACGTGAAAAGCAGCAGCCATTTTGATTACGTTGCATTCGTTGGCCTCGTAGCAGTGACGTGTTGATTTTCCTTGTGATTTTAGTGAGTTCCAGAAATTTTCCCTTTTCGGATATTCCTTTTACCTTTAGACCGTAAGAAGATAGGCCTGTAAGTCAAAGACACTATGGCTAATACTAGATCTGCGAAGTGCGAGCTGCCAGGACGATTCGGCAAGGTCCAATCTCCCGGAGCACTATCGTGCCACCTTCACGCTTATCTACTAAACGACAGTCCAAGTGCAACTTATTTATCTATTGGAAATCAATTGTATTCCTGTTTAGTTATAGTAATATTGTTGGGAATGACAGTATAAAAACTAATTTGGACATTAATATTTGGAAGTAAATAATTGTCAGTAATAGTACTGGGTCCTATACAACATAAATATCAGCGAATGGCCACAAGGCCAAATATTGGACTAATAAAAAATCATAAATACTCAACTTTTTATTTTCTAGTGTTTTGAGCTACCCTAACATTATTTTTATACAAGTGAACTTTCCATTTTACAGAGTAGCTCACAATGGAGCACGCACAGATCCAGAGCTCTGATGGAACTCAGGTGATGACGATAAACGGGCAACAGTTGCAAGTTCTACAGATGAACAACTCTCCGCACATGATACAGGGACCTAACGGACAACAGATTGTTGTGCACGCCGTGCCTTCCAATGCACCGTCTATACAGGTTAAATCATAATTTTTTTATTGAGAACTTTTAGTCAAATATGGCCACAGCATGCACTATATTCATCATTCATTAATTTTTATGGGTTTTATGAGTGGGAAATTTTATTTAATTAAGTGAATTGTTATTTTATTTTATTGTGGAGTAATTTTTTTCGGTGTCAAGTAAGTTATAGTTCGACGTTTCATTGTATTCAGTATTTCAGTAACTTGACAGTTCAAAGATTTTTTTTTCGGTGTCAAGTAAGTTATAAGATTATATAAAAATGTTGTTTTTTTTAGTGGATTATTAACACTTTAGATTCTAATTAGGACACTTCAAAAATGGGTGTAATACCCTATTCGCTTGGGCACAGGTACAGGGCATGTTGCAGAAAATTAAAAATATTTTAAGATGAAAGAAGTTAAAAACATACATATTTGAATAAGGGGTTAGTAACATGTGCCCCTTCGTCATGCAGTGCGTGCGTATCTCACATATTAAAAGTAGAAAATTATATGTGTTGTCGTTTCAACCATGTTATTGATAACATCACTGATACCTTTATAATAAAAACTTGATTGTACATTATTTCAATTTCGTTCATTCTTACACCCTCACTATCTTTTTTTCGTCAAAATCTGGTAACCATTCAACTGTCAAGTTATTGAATACAATTAAAACTCTTTTCCTTTGATGTCTACCAATTTTTTTTTTATAATGAAATGACCTTGTTATGATTTAATTAACAGTGTGAATGTGATCGCGTTCAGTTTCATCAGTGAAATCTGTACTATAAATGTTATGCAATCCCTATAATTTTAACACATTTTTTTACTGTACATGCATCCAGATGGGGACACAACAAATCCAGGTAGTAGTATCATTGATAATCTCTCTTAGTTTGAAAGCATGACGCATCACACCCATTTCTCTAATCTCTGTAGTGTACAGACTAAGTTTATCAGAAAAGGTGCATCCACACTGTTATGTAACACACCATACTTTTTGTGGAGCAACATTTCCAAATGTTGATGGGCAACAACAGATAACAATGTTATTTGCAACATAATGATGTTGCTCTACAAAAGTAACTTTGGTTTGGATGCACATAAAGTTCATTTTTTAAACTCAGATAGTCATTTGACAAGTGTAATAACAAACTCCTATACTAAAAACCACACACCCCTATTACAAAAACAAGATTTTTCTTATGGTGCTCCCACATTGCCGTTAGAAAATGTTTAATAACGTTAGTAAACATTTGTTAGCAAACATTTAATCACAAATAAATTTTCATGTTAGAAAATGTTTAGTAATGTTAGTAAACATTTTATAACAAAACAAATTATAACAAAATAAAACATGTGTTATCTTTTGTTTGTAAACATTTTATAAGGGTGATGGCGGGATAGGCGGTGCGGTGCGGTGGGGGTTAGAGTACGCAGGTCGCTGCGCGTGGTGTCTCGCTTGTCAGTCCCTTTGTGTCAGCGTGCATCGCTGTGCGTGTGTATTAGTGGTTGCGCGTGCGCCAAGCAATAAAATATGTCCGGTAATTGGAATAACGATGATGTTTACAAACTGATTGAAATGTTTCAAGCAAGAGAAGTACTATGGAACACGATGTCAGAGAGCTACAAAGACCGAAATAAAAAACACGATGCTTGGATGGAAATTGCCAGTGAATTTAATATGGATAAAAAAGTAATTGAAAAAAAGATTCGATCACTCGTAGGTCAATTTAACCGAGAATGTAAATCTAATAAATCTGGTGCAGGAGCTAATGAGTCAAGTAAATGGTTTGCATTTAAAAAACTCATGTTCCTTAAAGGCAAAAATATTCCAAGTTTAACTGTCGATGGAGGGTTGCAGGTGAGTTTTATTTTAACGTCTTTTAATAATATTTAGATGCCCAGTCCAAAAACCCTTCATTTGAAAAATATTCTGCGAATTCTTTTCTTATTTCTTTCCCATCATCTGTCAGGGATTCACATGCTTCAAGTGGTGTTAATTGCTGCTGTTCTAATCTCCATTGTCCATCGATACGTGTACCAGTTACTATGTCATCTCCATCATAGTATTGAGATGGAGCGTAAATCATGCTCGATTCAGTTTTTCTTATAAAATTATGCAGTAGCACGCATGTCATAATTAAAGTAGTAGTTTTTTCTGGATCTAATAATATTGTAGTTCGTAAAACTCTAAATCTGGCTGACAAAATTCCAAATGCGTTCTCTACTGTTCTCCTCGCACGACTCAGTCTATAACTGAAGATTCTTTCCTTAGAATTGCTATCCTGTGGTCCTGGAAAAGGTTTTAATAAGTGTTTTTCTAAAGGGAACGCATCATCTGTTACGAACACATAAGGAACAGGTTTGTTTCTGCCTGGTAGTGAGCTGTCACTGGGTATTTTCAAACTATTGTCGTTAATTTTATTTCGAAATTTTGTGTTTGCGAAAACTCCGCCATCACTTATGCGTCCTTGGCAGCCAATATTCACGTACAGAAAGTTGTATTCTGCGTCCACTATCGCTAAAAGTACAACGCTGTAAAATCCTTTATAGTTGTAATATTCACTGCCGCTATCAATTGGCTTTTGTATGGCTACGTGCTTTCCATCGATACTTCCTAAGCAATTTGGGAAATTCCATTTTTCTTCAAATGAATTTGCCACGTGTAGCCACTCTTGAGGTGTTGTTGGTATCTGGAACAAAAATAGAAGATTAAGAAATAGGCGCGAAAAATAAATTTATAACTCGTTATTCTAACAAATTTTATTGGATATTTTTATTAAGTATGAAATATTAATAGAATACACTATAAAAAAAATATGATTTCAGTTAAGGGTTGTTAAGTAATAGAAAAAGAAAATCGCGGTTATAGATTTTTTTACAATTTTAGCTAATTTGACGCGCCTATAACTTGAAATTATCGTTTAATTCTATTCTTTCAGGGTAACGAAGAAAACAGAATTGCTTCAGAAAACACTCTCAGTTTGAACGAAACAGGAAATACTGTCACTGATGAAACTACAGGCACGCCTTTCGCCACCCCAAAACCATTTCGGAAAAGAAGACGGCCTGAAGTAGAACAAGATCCAACACAACAAGAAGCTGTAAATATTTTACAAAAAATGTACGAATCTAGAAAAAGCAGGGATGAAAATGACGCATTTGGAGAGTATGTCTCGATGAAACTGAAACAAATAAAAAACAGTCATGCTAAGAATACTGCTCAACATCACATTAACAATATTTTGTACAATGCGACAATGGGACAATATGATTTTCCAACAACCTTTACAGACCCAACCGCTAGTAGTTCCTGGGGATACAACTCTGAACCAAATCTATCCACTTTTTCGGAAAATAATGCTGACTGTAGCTCGAGAGGATACTACACCGCACCGAGTCCCTCGGCTTCATTTGAAACCAGTTCTTCGGATAACTCCAGGACATGTGTCCTGGAGTTATCCGAAGAACTGGTTTCAAATGAAGCCGAGGGACTCGGTGCGGTGTAGTATCCTCTCGAGCTACAGTACGAGTATGTACTCGTACCAGCGCAAGAACACAGAGTCCGTCTAATTTATCGGAATCAAGCCAAGATTCGACCCAATCATTAAACGATTTGTTGGAATCAATCAAAAATTAAAAAATACATGTTTGGTTTGTTAATTATTAAAAAAATTATTAGTAAGGTAAGGTAGGTACCTACCTAAAGTATGATTAGATTAGATCATATTAAAAGTAGGTAAATAAAAAAATAATTAAAAATGTTGTTTGACTTACCTGTATGTATTCCTTTAAAACCTCATTGAGAGCCTCGCACACTTCTGGTACGATAATAGATATCACTTGGTCTGACAACTTGAACACATTTCCAAGACTTTTATAACTGCTACCAGTTGCCAAAAATCTTAACGTTACCGCAAGTCTTTCCGTCACACTTACAGATTTTCTAAATGTAGTGTCTCGTTTGCCTATTTTTGCCCCAATTAAATTTTGTAGATATTCAAATTCGGAACTGTTCATTCTTATAAAATCTTTTAAGCAACCGTCAATACCCAAATCCTTGAGATAGTCTGTGGCACTATATTTTCCTCTAGCTTTTAGCGTTTGGCGCATCCAATAAGAGCGCTTTTTCTTCTTTTTTAAACAAAAAATAAAAGCTATTCCAATGAGCAAATCTTCTTCCATTTTCGTGTAGACGTCCTCGGCCCTCAGAAGGCGAAACCAAACTGCGAGCCAATACTAGATGTTATAAAATGTTTAAACATTTTCCATCAATGTAGGAGCACTTATAACATGTAACAGTTTCTAACAAAGTGCAACAATTGTTAACATTTGTTAGTAAATGTTTTGGTGTTATAAAATGTTTACAAACATTTTCTAACGGCAATGTGGGAGCACCATTAGGTCAAACTACTGTGCCAGTATTTGAATATAGAACCTAACTGTTATAGAAATGCAGTTCTTTATACAAAAATGGCAGCTTAGTTTGGTGGTAAGTTCTTATTTTAGTATTAAGAACTTTGCGTTAATCGAATTAAAGTTCGAAATACAAATACTTAAGTTAGATTTCGTTTTGTAATAAGGACAAAAACTTGAAATATCAGATTACTATCTGTGATTAAAAAACGAACTTTAAATAGGTTTTTAAGCCAGGGTTTTTTAACACGATGTTTTTCGTGTTTTTTCAGGTAGCAACACCAGGTGGTCAACAGCTTCAACAGTTACAAGTAGTGCCTATATCTAGCATTCAAGGTAGGTCTAATTTATCACAATGAAAATAGCTAATCCCATAGTAAAAGAATTAACCAGCCAGCGAAGTATTCAAAGAGCATTCAAGCATCGCAGCAAGTGTCAAATTCTGTTTATCAGTCGCACTATCTGCAGAGACATGTATAAGTAATCGAAATAAGTCATTCCTCAAATCATTATTTTGACATTATTCGTTAACCTTCCTTATACTTCCATAGTTTATAACAAAGTCGCTTTTTTGTGTTTGTACGCTTAGATCTATTAACGTGTTAAAAGATCTAAACATACAAACACAAAACGGACACAACTACGGATTCTAATGCGGTTTTCATCAATATACAGAGTGATTCAAGAAGAAGGCTTATATGTATAATACAAAGGTAGCATTATAATTTATAATATACTAGCTTCCAACCGCGGCTTCGCCCGCGTGGAAGTCGGAAATTATCCTGCGGGAACGTACTACCGGGATAAAAGTATCTTGTGTTAATCTAGGTTATGATCTATCTGTGTGCCAAATTTCATCCAAATCCATTCAGGAGTTTTTTCGTGAAAGAGTAACAAACATTCATATATACTAACTTTCGCGTGTATACTCGTATATATTACGGTGAACCTAGTCCACATTTTTTGCATACAAACTACGGGAGTGTTTTACTCCACTGTCTGACATGGCACATCCAAAGTAAAATATGATATCGTTTTGTCTCATTATTAATATTGTCTGTACGGAAACAGAATACTAAAATAAAAACCCATTAAAAAGTAAGGTGCCAGTAATGATTCGTTTTTCTTGCTAATTTTACTTAACTTTGGGCGTGTTTAAGTAATAAAAGAAGTGTAAAATCTCCAAAACCAAGTCGGTACCGAGAAAGTTCAATTATCGAAAAGTTCAATAAACTTTATTGGTCATTGATTTATGCATTGGCTTTTTCATAAAACCCGATCTTCCAAAAGACTTCTCTTAATTTTTTTTTGCGATGTTTTTACTATAAATGATCCTGCATCTCACTCAATAACGTTGTGCGTGTAGACTAGCGTCTAACTGCTCATCACTGATACTATCTCTGACGGACACGAAGCCTGTTGAGACAGCGTGATTTTTAGCCAAGCCCACCAGTGAGTTCGAGCCCGCGACTAGGTTCACCTTAAGTAAGGATTGTTTTCTTTTTTCACAGCCGGTGGAAACATACAGCCTATGCAGTTGGTCCAGACTCCAGATGGACAGACATTCATATACCAGCCGGTTGCCACAAGTGCTCAGCCTACAATGGATCAACATCAAATTATACACCAACCTACCAGTAAGTTGATTTCTGATTCTATGGGACCTAAACTTAACTGGTGAAATGTGGGTATTGTATGTACACCTCTGCTTTACGCTTCTGGGAATACGGGCGTGATGTTATGATAAAAGGGCATTACACCCATTTTTGAAAAGTGTCATATAATCTTCTGATAAATGCGTGCACTGATTGGACAGGTCCACTCAATCTGTGTGGTTTTTTCCTCAAAAGACACCAATCCACATGGTTTTCACATGATCTGACCAATATTATGTCTGGACTTTGAGACTGTGATCTCTGAGTTTGTTTCGGCCATTCTTCTCAGAGCAGTCAAATAGGAAACGCCGACCTCATCTAGTTTAAAAAAAATGATTGATGTGTAAAAGTGTTTGTATAAACCCATTTACAGAAATAAAATCATTTATCATTTATCAACCCTCTGATTTCATTTAATCCCATTGAATATTTTACATGAAATAGTCATGCTATTAGGAAAGGGATTAGTTAAATGAACTTAGAGGGCTGTATTGGTGTTGTTAATGAATAAAGTTCTGTAAATACAAATAGATTATGGTCGAGATATTTTGTTCTAAATACAGCCTGACCTGCAGATTGCAAAATACATAAGAAAATTTGAATTTCGTGAGATACCCTGGCATTTCCCCCTTATCTACATAATTAAATGTTTCCTCATGACCATTTTTTAACCAACTTCAAAAAGAAGGAGGTTATCAATTCGACATGTTTCTATACAGTTAATATATGTTTTTTTTTTTATTATTTCAGTGATCAATCTAAACGGCAATTTGGTGCAAGTGGCGGGCGTTGGCAACGCAGTGCAGACGCAGCAGATTGTCAACCAACCTAACATTGTTATGGTAAGTGATCTTGTGATCACAGAATTGTAAAAGACGTCATTGCCGAAACAATGCTGTATACATAGGACAGAATAGATCGTAAAATTGTAAAATGTACTTGACAAGTTCTAGTCCAGTTTTGACGCCAATTTTCTTTATCTTCGTCTGTCCAGTCTTTTCCCAACTATGTTGGGGTCAGCTTCAGTCTAACCAGATGCATCGGAATACAAATATTTTACATGGAGCTACTGCCTATCTGACCTCCACAATCTTAGTTACTGGGTAACACTATACCCCATGGTAAGACTGGTTGACAACTTTCAGGATTCTGACGACCCGTAAACGCAGTCACGGATCCACGAATGACAATCGGGACCGACGGTTTAGCGTGCTTTCCGAGGCGCGGAGGGGTCTTGGTACCACGGATTATTCGCGGCAACCGTAGCTTAAACTGATCGATCGATCGATCTCAGCCAATTTTCTTAAGAAATTGCATACCAGCCAAATAACCGTCTCTCTAAACATTCCAGATGGTGAACAGCAGCAACACCAGCGCAAGTAGCAGCACTACGATGTCCGAAGGCGCCGGCTCGTCCGCAGCCGGCTCGGACGAGGAGCCGCTCCTGTACGTGAACGCGCGCCAGTACAAGCGCATTCTGAAGCGACGCGCCGCCAGAGCTAAGCTACACGAACAAGGGAAGATACCTAAAGAGAGACCTGTAAGTGCTATTTGCATTCAAACTTTTTTGTACATAACCTTGGTCGTAATCAAAGTGAAAGCTAGAGGGCTGCGCGCGAAATTAAAAACGGTTTTTTACAATTAACAGGTCAGTATCAGAGCGTCTGGTGATCAAACCGCAATCAATTACCGTAAATGTATTTACTGGTTTCTAATCATTGGAATCATCAATACAGCACTAAAATGTTCAAATTGGCCCTATTGGATGACTATTTCATGAAATCATGACGTTTTAGGGGAATTCTAAGTATTGATGTTGCTAATGATGATTATAATAGGGTATTAAACCCATTTTTTTAAAGTGTCTTAGTTACATTTTATGATGCTAATTAACTCCTAAAAAAACACAATTTTTATTCAATCGATAACTGACGTCATTTCGCTGTATAAACAAATGCGCTGGCACTGTATCTAACGAGCAATTCTTGTATATATAATAATTAAATAATAATAATAAAAATCTTAATTACAGACCACAAGGTCCATAAAAAAACACAATAAAAAATAAGACATTTTTTTTTTAGAATAAATAAGAAAAAAAAATAACAATTAAATAGAGCGCGCGTGCGCGCGCGCGCACACACACACACACACACATACACAAACTCACGCACACACACACAAACTCACACATACAAACTCACGCGCACACACACAAATTCACGCACACACACACAAATTCACGCACACACACACAAATTCACGCACACACACACAAACTCACGCACACACACACACACAAACTCACGCGCACACACACAAACTCACGCACACACACAAACTCTCACACACACACACACAAACTCACACACACACACACACACACACACACACACACAAACTCACACACACAAACTCACACACACACACACACACTCACGCCTTTCTTCTCTTGCACATAAATAGGGACAAACAATTTACATTTTACGCGGCTATTTTCGACCACCGCTTGTAGGTTTTGGTAGCGTACGAGGATGCGGTCATAGTGCCGGCGGGCGGCGTTAGCTCGCTAATTTAACAATACAACCACTTCGCCTAAAATTAAGCATTAAAAAATCAATCGCAGATCCAACACAAACAAAATAAAAAAAAATACTTCAGAAAATTTGAATTTTGCGCCTTACCACTATCAAATAAAGCAACATTGCAGGCGGGGCTGCATCTGCGTCGTTTGTTACGAAGCAAAGCGTGCTGAACATTCGTATGTCTTAATTACTTATAAGTTGTCGTGTGGTCTTGTTATGTAAAGTAGGTCACCCATCCACGGACCAACCGCGGCAAGCTTATCTTGAAACTAATAGATCACCTCTGCGGCTGTTATTTTTTATAAAGCATAAAATGCACCACAATAATTAAACTATCGGCCCTAAACCAGAATAGTCGTATCTTGGTACGATTTAGAAGTCGTCAAGTCACATCTAATGCAAGAATTATAATATCACACTACTCACGCAAAGATTACACCAGTTATTCTGACCATCTACGTATACTTATGTCTGTTTATTCTCTTCTTTTATTTTAGAAATATCTTCACGAGTCGCGCCACAGACACGCAATGAACAGAATACGCGGTGAAGGCGGCAGATTCCATTCAGGCAGCAGAAAGTAAGTTAATAATGTCAATCAACCTTTAGTATTGTTCTATTTAATACTTTGCAAATAGACAAGGATCTAGGACTTTATATTTATTTGTTTGGTATGTGCTGGCATTACAGGAACATGGAGAATATGGAACAAATCAGTGAAGATCAGAAAATATTAGAAGACATCAAACCAGATACGGTTTCAATAACAATCATACAGGTAATTGTGATTTTTATTGTTATTTATAGACAGACTAGCTGCTGACCGCAGTTTTTGAGATTTCGTGATCATGAATGCATGACCTTCTGTTTTTATGTATAGATTACACACTTTAATGCTTCTTATAGGAAGGTTGCCATAGATGGTAAAATTATTAGTAACTCTTTGTAAAACACCCCTGGGAAACACGAGACCTATCCTGCGGCCGAGCAGCATTGCTGTTTTTCAGTTGAATGGGTTTGAGTAATTACAGGTAATCGTTTAAGCACACAAATGTACAGAGGAGGACTTAATGCTATAAGCAGTTATGCTGCCACTTTGGCTGGTCGCCAGTGGTTTCTGTTTCCCACCCGACAACATACATAATCAGCCTATGACGTTCCCACTGCTGGGGCCGTAATCTATCATGCAAGCCCAGTGCGGGTTGGTAGATGATACATGTCTTACGCAATATAGGTTGTTGGACTTGCCGGTTTACTCACGATGTTTTCCTTTACCGTTTTGAGAGCAGTGGTGATGAAATAAATTTACACAAATTAAAGCGTTCGAACCTACAACTCTGAAGTTGCGGCCGTTGACACTGGACCACCACTGCTCTCTTCTCAAAAACATAAAAACTTTTTATTTCTGAAAAATATACTTACACCCTTCTCAAATCTTTTGCAGGATGACGAAGGACAGGAACAGCAGCCAACACAGTGGAGGCGACTAGCGCCACAGACTCTTCAGTCCACGTAGCATTCGTCTGACGACGAGGAGAACTAAGGAGACTATCAGTGATCTTGTGACCAACTGATCAAAAACTATGTGTGGCTGAGACATGCAATTGTGGGTTTTGGGCTACACAACGAAGTTCAAGTGATGGTGTCTGTGTGATGTCAATATGTAGTGTGACTTGGCAATGTGGAAATCTGATTGTACAACTTTGGAGTAGTATTGTCCTGCATGGAGGTTTACCATACACTTACAGCAGCGGGGTAACTCCGTAACACTACAGTTCAACAACATTCATTGTTTTATTTACGTTGTTGAACAGACATTTCGAACATATGAAGCAATAGATTGGCAATATCCTTCAAATTGGTGTAGATTGTTATAGATAGTGTATTACGCAATTATGGTGCTGTTCAGAGGGTCAATATTAGACGAAAAGTCAAGTGTCATGTGACTTTGTACCATGTGTGCCAACTGTTAACTATCACCTTGAATTGCCCTGCAAGCGATTATGGTATAGCCTCCCTTATGTCAAAGGAAAACATTTAATTTAAAAGGACTTCTTAAAGGCTGATGTTAATAAATTTTGTATATAAGAGGCTAGGTCTAAATATTATATTGATATAACAAGTTATTGGATTTGTCGTGATTTCGTGGAATTTGTTATCTGTTTTGATTCCAAAATTATGTATGCTCTGTTTATTTTGTTGACTTTTATAAATGTTAAAGCAATTCTCTTGATTTCATTTGAACCTGTCACCACTAATATTTCATTTTTCTGCATTAATTTTTTTATTTTATATATTTCATTGTTTAATGTTAAAAAGCCAAAGAGGTTCAGATTGTTTCACAGTTTGTTGATGAAAAAAGTGTTCAGACGACTTCTTGTATGTATGTAAATATTTATTTTAGTGATACAATTTTAGACTTTGTAGGTAAGAAATTTTATAACGCAATTTAAGTACAAAATAAATATGCACTTTTAAAAAACTGTCTTTTATTTAGGTAGAATTGTAATTAATTTACAAAATACAATGAGTTCAAAAGTTTTATTATAAAGAGATTCTTAAACAAGATCCGAAATACGTCAGGTAGATTAGTTGAGTAAACTACAATAATTGGCATCAAACATTATTTTGTACCTATTATAATTAACCTTATAAACTTATTTACGTGAATTACTTATGATTCTATATTTAGCTAATATTGATTCTCGTCTTAAATCTTAGTCATAACGTAACCAAAACATTTGTACATCAATAATAATTCAGTATAAGAAAACAGCAGCTCGATCAATAAAACTAACAACAACAACTGAAAATAATGCATTTACGATTATAACATTGATAAAATCATGCAAATATCAAAATCAATTTTGTATAAACTTTTCAACCATTAAAAAAAATATAATGGAAGGCGATACCGAGATTCATGATAACAACATCGTTAATAATTGCACTTATTTAAAACCACTAATGGTAAGTAATATCATCTTGCTTACAACTCATTTCTTAGATGAGTACTTTTTTTTTATGAGCTTTGTTTCTCAACAATAGCAGTATATTTAAAAATATCTTAAAAACGAATTTCCTAATGTAATAATAATAACAAACTGACCCTTATTTACCTAATTTTTTTTTACTTAAAACCTGATTTATCCTAAAAACTAAAAATTCATCCATTTGGCTAGGTGTTAGGTTTGCTGGCAGTTTCCTTGATGCGCTGTATCTCCGTCTTAATGGCCGATATCAGGGGTATGGCTGGGTCTTCAACCTGCAACCTGCCCTCTGTGGTGATCAGCGCTGGGTTGACGGTCGGCCGAGCACCTAGGGACTACCACCGTTAAATTATCATGGAGTTGCCGTCCCATTGCTGTGTGGAAGGAAGTTGGGTCTGGTGATTCAGGAGTTGGATTTTTAGAGCCTGTGACTTACGTGCTCAATTAACACCCCAACACCAGCTGTTTAGGTAAACTTTTTGTATTAGTCACAAAACAAAATTATAATACATGTAAAAAATATGTTAATGTTAAAAGTATTTCTCATCTTTCGACGATGACTCATAATCAGCCTGTTATATTCCTACTAGGACACAGGCCTCCTCTCTGTGGGAGGGATCGGAGTGGGCCGTAATCCACCACGCAGGCCCAGTACAGGTTGGTGAATGTCACATGTCTTCGAATTTTTGATTCTAGTACATGTCGGTTTCCTGATTTCCTCACGATGTTTGTCTCCACCGTTTTGAGAGTAGTGGTGATGTAATAATTTACACAAAGTAAAACGCCTGCCTGGATTCGAACCTATGACACCAAACCATTTGACAATTGAGGTTGAATTTAACAAAATTTTATCGTCAAATGAAAAACATCTTTCAAGTGATTTAAAATTAAAATTTCGGGTTTAATTATTGAATAAATGAAGGCGCCTGGTGACTATGCTACCTGTGGCGGCGTGTGTCCCCAGGCCCGCGCCGGGGGCGGGACCCTCCTGTCGGCCGCGCTCCTGCTGAACGACGTGCGGGGCCGCCCGCCTTCTGCGTGCTGCACCGGGGTTGATGTGCTGGGACCACCTCTGCTAAAAAAGGTAGTATTTTTATTTATTTATTTACTTAAAGGTTCACCCACAGCACATACAAATAGTAAATCATACGGTTATATTCTAATATAATTATATTAATTATGTCAATTACTAACCTGTGACACACAACATTGGCAACAGAGATTACCAGTAACATAAGTCTAGATGTACAATTGTTTATGTGCGTTTTACAAATTACACCTCGTTTCAGAATAATAGATGTCTGGAAAGCTATGAAGGACATTTTTGCAGCAAATGTGCTCATTTTCCATAAATGGAACTTTAGTGCAAACTTTCATGATTCTACACAAGGCTGTGCGTTGTTTGTCAATGGTGTGATGCAGGAATCTGGATTTTTTAGAGGATTTAACACTAAGAGTGAGATGGTAGGGATATCACGTGACCATTGTAACTCAGCGAGTGGAGGGACAACACTACGCTAGAGGGGCGCACGCGCACGTCTTGTCTCTCGCGAGCGAGAGACACGCGATGCGAGGGACGAGTATTAGGAACTGTAGATTTCAATTAATTCGATGTGTAACGGTTTCACGTTATTGTGTTTTTTTTTTGTTTTTTTTTTTTTTTAAATAAATTCTTCAAGGTAGTTTTCCTTTACATAATTTTTAAAAATCAGCTTCTGATCCATAGACTTAAGAGTAGGTAGATCAATAAGTAGATAAAAGTTGTCTGAAGAATAAAAAATCTTTTTGACGGCGATTGACGTCGATGGGTTTGAAATGGTAAGAAAGAATATAATGTTACCCAGGCCCCGCGGATCTGCCCCTCAGAGTATCCATGGCGGTGTAGGGCGAGCCGGGGAGACGCACATTGTCGTTACGAGCCTGAGCCAACTGCTCGCCTGTATCTGAAACAATCATACTTTTTATAGTCTGTTCAAAAAAAATCTGAGACCTGTAAACAAACCCTGTCCAGCATTGATAATCCATTTATTCATAGGTTCGAAAAAAATTCTGCTTAGCAACGTACACAATGCCATGATTGTTGTAGAACTGTCAAAATGAAAGCGATTGCTACTGACAGTGTATTACACAAATTACCTCACTGGTTAAATTCTTACGGAATCACTCACTAGAAGGAACTAGTTAGTAACACATTCATCTGTATAATAATTAAACGATTTTAACTACATACAACCTACACTCTCCTACCTACAGTGCTAGAAGGATTTTTCTTTCGGCGCCTGAATGAGTTTGACGAGTTCTTGATAAATATTTGTGTTTTCACCGATATTGTTTTGACAAAACAAGATGGCGGCGTAGGTTCCGATTTTGGCCACGCGCTAAAAGAACCTCGTGGCGTCTATACTCCAAGAAGGTTAGCTATGCCTCCTACCTGTAACTCCTCGTTTCTGAGGCGGTTTCTTGTCCTTTTCTCTAGAATCCTGTTCTTCCACAGTGTACGTGTCATGTGAGTTGGGGCTGGAGTTCACGCTACCGAACAGCGTGAAGGCATCATCCATCAGCTCGTTGAAACGCTGCCGCATGCGGGACGGACCCGGGTCTTTGCGGGCAGAGGTAGTTGAACGGGCGGGACTGGATGGTTTTGAAGCTGAAATATGTCATAGTCATCATTCTCCTCTCCTTATCTCAATTTATTTAGGAGTTTCAAAAGGACACGAGGTTATGAAAGAACGGTAGGCATAACATATCTCTTTCTTTCATACTTCTCTATTAGACCCCAACATGGTTGGGAAAAGGTTTTTTCTTTTTGGGTGGGATATCATCAAATAACTTCTACCACTCTGGGTGGAGCAGGAGGGCGTGTCAGACTTTTACTGACTAAAACCAGCGACTGATCAAGAGTTCTGACCGCCCTAGGCTAATTATGAGGACGCGCCCCCCCCGCCAGGTGTGTTACGGACGGCCTAAAAAGTAGTAAGTGAGTAGCCTTATCGTCCATAAGCGCCCAATACCTCCTATCTGACTCCGGGTGGATTTTACAAAGTAGAGGATCCCAAGTAAGAACGACCTTCACCATTTTAATAACTAAGTGTAAATTATATTTTAACAATATTATTTTTTATAATTTTAATTAAAATATAATTTACACCTGGTTATCAAATTGGTAAAGGTCGTTCTTACTTGGGATCATCTACTATGTAAAATCCACCCGGAGTCAGATAGGAGGTATTGGGCGCTTGTGGACGATAAGACTTTGCTTGCATCTGCCTCGCGCACTCCATCGAGTTTCCGATAGATTTTCTAGTACCGTCGATTTTTCATCCAATTTGGATAACAAAATTTGCCATCTGCTTGTTAGATCCAGAAAAAATTGTATAGTTGTGGTTCCAGTGTAAAAAAAGCAGCTGACTCGTCACTACTTTCCGCGGCAGCCGATCCCACGAGTTGTAGAGAATGAGCTGCAGAAGGAACAAAAGTACCCAATGGATTTACAGCTTTAATTCTTGACTGAAGACCTTTGTATTGACCAGACATACTGCTAGCATTATCATAACATTGGCCACGACAGTCTTTAATATCAAGTTCCAAAGTTTAATCAACTGTCGCAAGAACAGCCTACTCCATGTTTTCACCTTTATGACCGCAAAATATTGGGTAAAAATGTGACAAAACGTTCGACAGGTTCGCCGCCAGGCAAAATATAACGAATTTTATATGTCAACTGATCGGTGTGTGACATATCTGGAGTAGAATCAATGCTAATCGAATAATATTTTGCTTTTTTTATTTCTCCTATGATCTAAAGTCGAACTTCGTCAGCGAGAAGTAATTTAAATTCGTCGATTATAGACGATGACAAGTACGATGGAGTACCTCTGCCTTTTTGTCCAAATCTTACCAAATGTTCAGCCATGAAAGGATCAAATTTAGATATAAGTTCAATACAGCCAAGAAAGCTCGACCACCGACCGATTCGAGTAATAAGTCAGTGTTTGTTTAAAGCGCACTTTTAACAAAATGTATTGTTAAAATCAGGGACTCTCAAGCGCATTTAGTTTTAGTGTTTTGCCCCGGTCTAGTTGAAATATGTAGGGTAGATGCAATGAATGATGCTAGATTAGTGCATGCGAAGACACGATTTCAGCGCGCCCCCCCGATCCTCGCGTCCTAGGCTGCAGCCTAATTAGCCTAAGGGTTAATCAGGCCCTGACTAAAACCCACCCGTGTTCCCACAGTTGCCTGTGTGCCAGGGGCCGCGGTATCTCTTTCGAACAACCCGCACCCCTGCCAGGCATCGGCCCTTGCGGACCCCACCAGTTGTAATTGGGAAAAGGTTAGGCAGATAATGACTTCTCTTATTCTCTATTAGTCGTCATCTCGAAAGGCAGCCTTCATCTTTGACACAGTCCATCCATCGTTTCTATAGTAAGTATTCCCCTCCATCATCCACATGGGCCTTATCAGAAGTAAAGTAAGTTAAAGTCACCAATGGCAATGGAGATGGCTACGTTCGGAGTTTCCCTACGTGATCGAATCAGGAATGAAGAGATCCGTAGGAGAACCAAGGTAACCGGCATAGCCCCAAGAATTGCCAAACTTAAGTGGCACTGGGCAGGGCACATTGCTCGCAGAACTGATGGCCGATGGGGCCGAAAGGTTCTGGAGTGGTGACCGCGTACCGGAAGACGTAGAGTGGGTCGGCCTCCCACAAGGTGGACCGATGACCTTGTGAAGGCCGCGGGAATCCGCTGGATGTGGGAAGCACAAGACTGGTCGAAGTGGAGGAGCCTGGGGGAGGCCTATGTCCAGCAGTGTACGTCTTTCGGCTAAAATGATAATGATGACCCTCCCATAGTAGCTTTCAAGTCGTCTTCCCATCCTTGAAAAAATGTTCCCCTTTTTTCGCTGGGATACCATGGAGGCTAAAAACACTATAAGTAGTCGCTTTACATCCTGTCGAATGGGGACAGGGAGAAAAACCTATATGCTAAAGAGCAAAGCAATCTCGGGATTTTTGATATCCCTTTCATTTAAATACATTTTAAAACTAGCTATAATGTTCTTGTGCAATGATAATATATGTGCTGGGTTTGTCTACACCCTGTAGGTATACCAGTCGACTTTGCAAAGGGATCAACAACCCAAAAAATTCAACAAAAAAAAATGTTTTATCTGAAAATTGGCAAAATTGACATGGTTTCTATTGTCTATTGAATACTTTGTTGTTTGGAGGTGGATCAAAACATTTAATGAGCACTTGCATCCCCTCGAAAGGTTTGTTTAATAAACAGAAAATGTCTAGGACCGGTCTGTTAAGAACTGCTTCCTCAATAATAAATGCCATTAATACCTTGGTTATATCTTTATCATTTGCATCGGCACCGGTGAAGCACAATTTTTTGGTGAACGACTTAGATTTGTTAGTTCGTAATTTTTATTTGCCTACTTCTCTCACTCCAACAACTCAACATGAACCTAATTATAATATAGAGCGATAAGGAACGGTTGTAAAGTTCCTCATCCTCCATAGAAAAGGAAGGATCCTCTGACCAAACGGGTAATGTGTCTAATGGACTGCTCGAGGCCGAAGATTGACTTCGAGACGTTGTATAAATGCTAGTCGCCTGATTTTGCGTGACGTCAGTGTGATGCGTAGCTCGCATGTGGCGTTGTAGATGCCGCCACATTTAAACACCGAGTCTTATTAAAATAAAGACAAGCAGAAAGTGTTGAAGCTTACCATCCTTAATCCGCTGACAATGCAGATCCCAGACCAAAGGCCCAATGACCCCAGGATCCTTGTCTATACTCCCGAGCCTGACTAGCTGAGATGCCATCTGTCTCCGAGGCACCACGTCCTTGCTTCTAGCAGGATCTTGCTTGCTTTTCTTTGGCGTCGATGGTGGAGAGTCGATGTCTAAGTGGCGGACTGATACCGGTTCTAGGATGCGGGATAGTGGCTCTACTACATTGCCTCTGGAAATTGTTAAGATGAATGAAAAAATAACTATGTCGATATAGAAATGAGGTTTGCCATAATAACCATAAATGGACACTTCATTAATTATTGCGAAGTAACAGTTGCATCTTAGCCTAAGACGATAGATGATTTTAAAGTTGAGGGAAACTTGTAGGTACTTCGTTATTTACGGCTAGCTGTTCCGTGTGGTGCCGGACGTAAGAAATAGCACCATCCCATTTCTTCCCGTGGGTGTCGTAGAAGGCGACTAAGATACTTACTAGAGAATGGGCAGCAGCGTTCTTTATGCATTTTACCACCATACTGCGATCGCCAACCCACCTGCCAAACGTGGCGATTATGACAAAACCCCCTTTTGGGGGAGGCCTATGTCCAGCAGTAGACGTCTTGCGGCTGAAATGATGATGATACGGCTAGCATCATTCCACTGCTGCGTAAAGGCTCCGCATTCGTCATCATCTGCCTAGCCTTTTCCCAACTATGTTGGGGTCAGCTTCCAGTCTAACCGGATACAGCTGAATACCAGTATGTCACATGGAGTGACTGCCTATCTGACCTCCACAACACAGTTACTGGGCAGTACGACACCCCTTGGTAAGATTGGTTGTCAGACTTTCGGGCTTCTGACGAACTGTAACGACTGTCAAAGATTCGCGAATGACAGCCGGGACCAACAGCATATCGTGCTTTCTAAGGCACGGAGATCAAAGCCTCCGTATTCATAACTTCCAGTTATATCGGTCCAGCAAAATTATTCAAAACTATTCGATTCGCTTCGGTACCGTATCGAAAATCATTATCATAATCACTTTTCATTTCAGCCGTAAGATGGCCACTGCTGGACATAGACCCCACCCAAGCACCGCCACTTCGACCAGCCACTTCTGTGCTTCACGTATCCAGCGGATTCCGAATCCAACATCATCCTAAACACGAAAAAACTGGCAGTTTAAATCAAGTAGACGACCGCTCGCTATTCTTCCGACAGCTGTTTGCTGTTGGGGGCAAGGCAAATCAGGTTATCGATACGATAGCCTGTCGAATGCTATGCAGAACTAATGTGGTCCATTATTTGTTCGTTCTGACCAGCTCCTCCAGCCATCTTCAATACCATCTCTTCTCTAGAAAACGATTTATACGTAATAAATGATAATCTGGTCTTACCTTGGAAAAGCATTGACTGAAGGCATGGAGAGGTATGACGTGGGAGTGGGAGGCGCTGAAGGTTGTCCACTGTCGGAGCTGTCCAACCCAGCAGCTTCTAGCAGGCTGTCAGTAGTGCCCACTGGGAAGAATCAAGGTTAATCTGTCATCATCGGAATATTATTTGTGGACGATATAAAAATGCTGATTCTATTTTTGAGGTATGTACTTAAGGAGTTAAGGTGGAACCACCAGGCTGGCCCGTGATAATCATAATGTTCTCACGTTTTTTGCAATTTCCAGTTCAGTTGTGGTTCAGTGTCAGGCTGTATCATCATCATCTGCCTAGCCTTTCCTAACTAAGTCGGGTCAGTTTCCAGTCTAACCAGATGCAGCTGAATAACATTATTTCACATGGAGTGACTGCCTATCTGACCTCCATAACCCAGTTACTGGGTAATACGATACCCTTTGGTAAGACTGTATGTCGAACAAAATATGATTCACGACCGTAGCACGTAGCTATGTATTTACAGAATTATAATCAATAAAATCACCAAAACGAACCTCTTGATACTACATTTAATCCCATTGAATGCCGTTTTCAAATCGTGAAATATTAACACTGTCCTGAAAAATGTGCATTCACCTTACATTCCCTGTTAGACAACGGTCAGCCTATACTGCTGGATCTACAAACATCATAACATTATATAGCTAAAATGAGCACTAAGGGAGGATTTTGGTAAATGCATCCCCTATTTGGGTTAAATAGGCGATGAAACTTTATAAGGAAGTTTGTCATTTTTGCCGATGGCAAAACCCATCAGGCACACGACTCATGGTGAGTCAAAATAGGTACGTGAAATGCTGTAAGTATATAGTTTCTATCATGATTCTGACAATACGTTCTCATGAACTGGCTCTTGCAACGTGGCTCCGTGGATCCGTGGATTTTAGAGGGTCAACTCACCTCTCTTCTTCTGTGGCATCCTCAGAGCGTGTGGTTTTTTCTGCCTGCGACGAAACGCTGTTGCCACCTCGGATACTCCAGACGAAGTTGTTGAAGAACTAAGACAGTGACAGACAGTTAAATACGATGTAACAACATAATTACCCATCTTCTGGGGCTGTCGGGCAAAAATGCAAATTGAACGCGTAAGCTCGATCCAGATGCGATTCCATTATGAAAAACTTTTTGTAAATACCTACCTACAATTAATAAAAACTAATTTTAACATTTTGTAACACTGAAAAGATTGGAAAGTCGTCAATGTAGATTATTGTTGTAGAAACTTTGAAATTATCTGCGAAATATAAATAAGTAAGTACCTCTACAAGATAATTTCGAAGTTTTAAACAAATTCTGATCCATATATAATTTTGATAGTTTACTAAGTTACAGAAATCAAGAAATAGAGTTGTAAATTGAAACAGTTGTTTTAAGAACATTTCTTTTTTCCAGACAGATTCATTCTTGTTTCGTTGGCAAGTAATATCCAAATGGACCGCTCCTAGACTCCTAAATATTTAATTTCTAATTCTTATCCAAGCAGGGTAACGTACTGGGCAGACTATTTGGACGCCTTTGAGATAGGTAAAGTTTGTTAACTTTAGTAGTTTCGAATAATGAACATTTTCCATTTGGCTCAGAGTCAGTTAAAATGGCCACAATATTTTAATCTAAAAAAAAGAAATCTAAGTTTGTTTGAGTCGGCATGATTTTGTGTATGGCAAATCGGATGCTTTAATATCATCTACATCAGGGAGCAATGGAGCACGCGATCATGAAATTGTTTTGGATTCGGACAAATACCACTCTGGGTGGAGCAGGAGGGCGTGTCAGACTTTTACTGACTAAAACCCACCTGTGTTCCCACAGTTGCCTGTGTGCCAGGGGCCGCGGTATCTCTTTCGAACAACCCGCACCCCTGGCAGATTATTTTATAGGTTAGAAACATTTTATTAAATTAATCAACAGGTTAGAAACTTCTTTTTTTAGACGTTCTACGATGAATGTCTTTGAGGCACTCCCGGTGATAC